>OY829515.1:4017524-4673524 GCA_963691665.1 Clepsis dumicolana
AAACTTTCCGCTTGCACATCGTTAGTCATATTTAACTGCTTTGTGGATGCATTAATGCGCTCTGATGTATAAATTTATCTGCGGAAACAGGTTGGAATCTACACAAAAAGTTTTACAGGTCAATTGAAAATCTGATAGAATGCTCGGGGAAACAGCGTTGAGCCAAACAGGTTTTTAAATAACTCATAATTCAAGACGGAAATTAGTGAAATTGTCAATGGAAATTAAATTTCATCTTCAATCGAAAGTGGCCCCATGTTTAAAAATCATTTTTATTATACTTTACACATCCGTCTTCGAGTCACCGACTTACAAATAAGTTTTCTGTTATTTATTTTGAATACATGCTTTTTTTGCCGACTGTACTTTTTGTTGTTCCCTCCTGTGGAGACGATCCTGGCCGCGCCACTAGGATTTCACTATCAGATTATGGTATTGTCACCAGATTTGCATAGATTTGGTACCTATGCCAAATTTTATCTCAATCAAAAACAACCAAATTCGAGACAGGGTTATTCTGCCTTCGGCTTCTGAAATCATCTTAGAGTAGGTACTTATAATATGTGTGTAGATAAAGTAATGTATGCGACTCTTCATAATTAGACCTTAAAACACTCGTGTGATCCCATTATGAAACTCGGATTCGTCTCGTTTCAAAAAACACACTATTTCTAAGGACCCTCATTATATGTAACAGGGGATTAGTTGGACCGAGAGGGTCTTGGAAAGAGTTGGATAGGGAAGAAGTATTTTGAATGTGATGGAGACTAGGAGAGGGAAAACGGTGGGTCATTTGATACGACACGACGATATGATACTGACAATTATAGAAGGAAGGAAGGAGAAGACCGAGGATAGAGTATTTAGATTAAATAAAAAAGAAAATGCACGTTGTGTCGTATCAGGAGATGAAAGAACTTGCATTGGGGAGAACGGACTGGAGACAACTGCGGGCAAGCGTAACACTCATAAATAAGACGATGATTATGTACTTAACAATTGCATAAATTACTATTGTGTCACGAGAATATCGGTGCTAGTATTATTATAAACATCAGGATATGCCCTTCGGAACATTTTGACATAGGAACGGTCGCCGGCGAGAGCGGCGCGCGGCCGGCGGCGCCCGGGCGGACGTGCTCGCGGCTCATATTACTGAGTCCAAGATTACTAAGTAAATTGGAAACAAAAACGAAATACTGAAAGGCCCGTCCACATGCTACAAGTCTATGAGTGCTAAGTAGGCTTTGAGTCAGGGTCTAGCGACTCAAAATTTCACCGGTTTCCGCAGATTTTTGAAAATCGAAAGTAGAATGGACGAATAATGTAATTAAATTTAATAATGCTGCGCTTTTATTTTCCTCAAATGTGGAAGTTCGGGTCGTATTCGCCCGAGGAGCGGCAGTTAGGAATTCCTTTCCTATATTTAATTACTTTTGTTAATACCCAAATGAAGAATTAAATATTAACAATCTTAATGAGAAAAAAAAAGCAGACGTGGTACAGTGAGCTGCAGTAGTTGCTAAGCAACCGAAGCTCTCACATTGATCTTGGCACGGCTCTATTGTTAAGATATTTAAGAGCTTGTCAGATCATTGTAAGCGCTTCGGTTGCTTAGCAACTATTGCTGCTAGCTGTACATACATTAATGGGCTTAATTTTAAATAGGTAATGATTTTGCAATGTCTGTGATGAAGGCAATCAATCAATTGGTATTAAATAAACTGCGAGAACTTTCTTTGGTAGACCTCGATTTAAATAATGCAACCATGTGGGTGGTCCACAGGATCTGTAAAGGAAACGACTCCAATTAGTTCAATACTGAGACTTGCAATCTTATAAACAACCCTACTCAGTCAAGCTAATCGCTGATGAGACTAGTTACAAATTGTTAGCTCAAAACGTTTAGCGTAAGCCTACCTACGATGTCGTTCAGTTCAATTAAATTTTAGTTTAGTCCAGTCCGTAAGAAAGGGGCTTAAAACATTTTCAAAATAAAAATTAAAAGACCGGTCTTGAGTTGGCGTTTTTCATTATACTTAATTAGAAGGAATTTAAAAATAAATGTTTCAAATATGCAAACATAGCCCTTTCATATAGGTAATGATAAACGCACTTGACTTAGCAACCCCACTTTAAATATTATGTAAAACTGTTCCAAATTTGAAGAATTAGCAGTTTTTCTGTGATTTGCGAGTGAGAGCTGCATAATGTACCTACTAGGTAATATCGCTCGCGGCGAACACGTTGCGTGATCGCCTCAATACAAAACTCGCTCGCAAATCGCTAGTGATAAGGCTGTAATAGACAGACAGTCAGACCTAGTTACACCGAAACGGTTCCTTTTCATTATTTTGTTTGGAACCCTAAAATTGTATGAAAAAGCTCGGTTTCAAGAACTAGAAAAAAACCACTAATTTCCTTTTATAATTAAAAACTTGATAGTAACTAAAAATATCGATACCTAGGTACTTATCAAAATCCTCGCAAACATTAAATCAGGTATTAACTGGTGATTCTGAGCGTGCCAATATATTATCTGCGATTATTTTATTTAAGTACCTATATCCTAAAAATAAAAGCATGACGATTTATAAGCTGCAAAATGCCATAATGCGTGGGATAAAAAAAAAACACCCACGTAAAAATGTTGCGGGCTGAATGCTCTGAATGGCTAAAGGCGCGCGCTTGCGTACTGCCAGCCTCCCCAATGGGCTATAAATGCTGGCAGCTTCGTCCTGGCAGGACACTCGAACTTGCTGCCCTTTCCCGCCTTGCACGATTCGAACTTTGAAAAGTTTCGCATTTCGAATCCGCGTCGGAACTCTGAAAGGTAAGTGGTCAATGGACGTTTATAAAACGCGTATGGTTTTGACGCGTAGTTAAAAGTTACTCAATGAGTTTATTGCTGGTTTTTAATAATTATGGTCGAATAATTTAGACGTAATTATTTTTATCATTCCTACAAAAAAAAATTGGGGAAAATAAAAAGTAATACCTTTCGCAAAAAAAAAATTTGATTTAGGTATTTAAATATTTATTTCGACGTATGCTCAGAATCTTATCCATTACCTTTGTCATTTGACCGCTTTTAACAACGAAAAAATAGAAGAATAAATCCTATATTAACGCAAAAGTAAATTGTCAATAAAATACTTGAACCGAATAATCCAAGACTGACACAATTTATTTTGTGATTTCCTTTTCGCTCATTCAATTTTCATCTTTTTGTTGCGTATCAAGTCAATAATCAAATATATTTAACCATGTCGATGGCTTAGGTTGCGAAGTAACATAATTATAAAGCCTAAAACTCTTATGTTGGACATACTTAAACTAAATCAAAATTACCTTAATTAGCGATTTTCTAACTAGATCAAAATAACATAGCGTAGTATTTTGGATTTTGAAATGCACTTAGCTATAAATCTATTTTAGTTTTAACGCTAATTGGTAACTTGTTAGTACAAAAAAAAAACTAAATTGCGAAATTCAGCCTCACAGTATCTGTGTTCTGTCTGTGGCATCATAGCTCCTAAACGGATGGACCGATTTCGATGCATGTTTTTTTAATCAAAAGCTAGTATTAAACTAGCTAGATGGTTCTTAGCGAAGTTTCGTTGAAATTGGTTTACCCGTTTTTGAAATATTGAACTTTGAAATGACAATGTCGGGGGTTTATCAACTTTTCTAAGTTGGTTAAGTTATACAAATTGGCCAGTGGGCATCTAATCCTCTTAACTGTACAGCGTAGGTAAATAATAAATATTCCGACGGGTCAAGCTTCCTACGATGGGAACAAGAGCAGGCACACTTAAGAACATCCTGTATTACATACCCTTTAGTATTTATAGCAAATTAATTGTCTATATGTTAAACATTACGATGCCTACTTGTTTAAAGGCAGGGCTTCTGCCAGGTCAACTCACAACGTGCTACGAGCATTATGCAAGGGCACTATCAAAGCATCTCATTATCATTGGCCTTACACGAAAAGGCAAATTTGAGGCAATAGGCATTGTGAGATCAATTTAAAATTATGGAATTACATTATTACATTGTTATCCCGCTGGAACTAAACTACCCAATTGACTGTTGTAAAAGTAGTCGAATGTGCTATTCTAAGGTATTAAGTTAATTTTATTACTCCGAATTTTCATCAAAATCCGTTTTATAGCGCGGAAGAGTATAATCCATTCATACATCCTCAGAAACTTACGCGCTTATAATATTAGTAGGAAATACGTATACTTACATATGCCCGTCTATATATTTCAGAAAGACTCGATTTACGTTGTGTTCTGAGTTTAAAGACCACGGGACACTAGCAATATTCAGAAGAAGTACACACTTAAATTTTTATTTTATTATTTTCTTATCTACTATCTTTTTATACATATTAAGTATATAAAACAGTACCCTGACTGACTTACTGACAGGCATCGCACAGCCCAAACCATTGAACCTAGATACTTAAAATTTGGTCGACCTTCAGTATCCTAGAGGTGCAAAAAGAAGGGATTTTTCGAAATCCCCACGGAATAGGGAACTAGTCCATTTTGGAATATTTCACGGAGGCAAAGCCGCGGGGCATAAGCTAGTATATAATAATATATCCTTTCCCTGAACTATATTACCAACACAAACTTATGCGAAAAAACTATGGAAATCGCACGAGTAAATGAGCTGTGAAAGCAAGTGGCACGCTGAAACTCTTCGGAGAACATTATTGAATTTCGCGGAGAAGGTATCTTATGTTCTTCTCGGAATCTGACAAAGCGAATCATTGTCGCATCCGTAATATTAACTAGAGTTGGACTTCTGAGACACTTTACCTGACAAACAGGAAAAAGCTTTATTGAGCTGGTTTAAAAGCTCTCGCCATTTTTTGAGTTTCGTACTCAACAATGGAACCCCATCCGCCCGTCTGTCATGGCTCAGTGACTCTTTATATTAGAAAGCTTTAATTTGGCACTTTAATGGTAGAATAAAATCTTGGAAAAAGTGCATCTAAAACGAGTGTTTTTTTTTGAGTGTCTATCCAATAATGTGAAGTGTCGTTGGATAGATGGGACTTTTTAAAATATTGCTGGTTTAAAAATTTTTTTTTTCAGGCTATTTCTCGGTTCAGGTATTTTATGTTTGCGAAATGGTCAGCAGTAGCAGGGCATAAATAGCGGTTGTAGTAATTTTCTAGAAAAAAACTACCTATTGACTATTTTTGGAAACTTATTAAAATTAATTGTAAGTATCTACAGAAAAAAAACACTTAATAAATTTATATTGTGCAAGAACTTTTTAATAACGGGTATGGAACCCCTGGGCGAGTTTGAAGCGCTCTTTGCCTGGCTTTTTTTTATGTGTTTGCTCACGGAAGTAAGATAATAAAACTTTCTTATTTGCATGTCAAACATACGTACAGTTAATTTCATCTAATTATCAGACAAATAATAAACAGTGAAAATTTTGCCTGAAAAGACTTTCCACGAGCCAGGCAAAAATCAATTGCAAATAATTTCTCATTTTGACTTTAAATGTAACAATACTCGGCTTCAGAATCACTGAAAGACTAACAGACAACTCAAATCCTAAACTGCTGAAGTAATTTTTATAGGTACCTGGGCAACCTAAGTTTTGCTAAGCGTCGTTTGAGATAGCCCCAATAATTGCGTTAAAATACGTTGTTCACGGAACAAGTTTTATTTTATTGTAAAATTAAATTTAATGAAAAGGTACCTATGCAGCTTCCGAAAATTAATTATACAAGAATTGCCCGTTTAAAGTACTCGCTTACAGTAATGGCTGATTATAAAGGTAGAACAACAAAGGCAGAACCTCTAAATTAATGAATTTTATTTTAGATCGTTCGCCGTACCTTACCTACTAGTTTTAGAAAGGAAACAACAACGCATTATCTTCTTCGATTACGGAAATAGTGGGAACATTGCGCGGAGTAAACTCCGCCAAGTTTAAAAGGTTTTCACTATCTTGTTAAAAAACTAACTTCTATTAAAAGCTGTTACAGAAGGGTAACTATAAAGTCAAAGTCAGGTCAACAGTGCAATTATAGTAAAATTCTAGGTTTTAATAGAAGAACGAATGAAGATGTTACAAAAAATACAGATTTAATGATTAACACAAAATCAAAAGTGTCTAATTATATCATTACCGATAGGTTCACGTTCATCTTAATAATAATTTCTACGGAAATTATTTTTATTCATCGTTTTAAGAAACAAATAGGTACTGAAAAGTACAATTATTAGACGACGAGTACCTACCCGTAAAAATATAGTTCTTGATACCTATTGTTGATAAATCAAGGAGGAGGTAGAGCTCAATTTCGTTAAAAAGTGGGAAAAGATAGCAATTAAAATTATTTATTCTCAGCGAGCAGTATAAAACCGAGCGAATGTGTCCACTGTGTCCGGTATAATTAACACTTCATATACCTACAATGTGAAGCCTTTCGACATCCGAGCAAAATGTATTATTCTTCTGATACATGTTCCATTAAATTCTGGACAGTGATACTGGCTGGATAAATTTATAAATTATATCCCTGAGCCAAAACAGAACGTTCTAAACGTAAAAAAGAAAAAATGCTATTCCTCTTTCAAAACGAAGTTGTTTTTTAGCTAAGCTATATTGCCAGTATCACGTTAAGTTTCAAAATATTTAGGTCAGTTTGAACTGTTAATGTGCGTTTAACTTTAACGTTTTATTTGGCACTTTCTCAGATTATAAATTTTCGCGGCTAAACCATTGATGCGTGATAGGTACTTTGGTTTATGACGCATTTATCGGCGATACTTACTATCTTATCCGATATGACGACGGAATAAGCTTTTCTGTTTTGTTTTACGTTAGATTTCAGGTAATACCACAACACAGGTTTTTTTATTGCTGGTATCATAATTGGACGTAAAGCCATATCACATCTCTCTGCCTTATTCATGTGATGTACTTACATACGATACATTTCATTTTTATTACGTCGAGAATAATAAAAAGGGAAGAGTGTTCGTTTTACCGAAGATTAGGCTACATTTAAAAGTAGAATGGGTAAACAAAATATTTCGGTTTTTTAAATATTTATAAGATTTTAATACATTTGTAATTATAATGTAAGGGTTCGATTTTAAAAAGTGAGGTCTACTCAACTGCCACGCGCTCGGTCTCTCTTTCCAATAGACGAAAGCATAATACGAACTAGAGTGTGCATAGCTGGTTTTTACATCGTGTTAGTGACTTCAGTGTACTAAAATAAAATTTATGTCACTTTTGTTCTGCTGAGTGTACCATGTCGCGTTCCTTTAAAATAATATGCCTGCTGTTGCTAGTTTCCTTGTAGTGTAGAGAGAGGTCTCTACAAGCTCGAAACAAATACGCAATCACTAAAAATACCTCAGTGAACAGTCGAATATGTAAGAGCACATAATATACCTTTTAGCAACAAAAACTGACGTCTGAAATATGAAATTTCAAATAGCTTATCAAATTGCAAACTAACTACATTATAAAATAAATCTTTGGTACCTACCTAACGCTCAAAACGTACGGGGCATTACTTGAAATGACCAAGTTAAATTCAAAAGTACTCGTATGTTGCCTCTACCTCTAATTTGGCCAAAAATTGCTGATCCCTTGAGCAGTGAACTGCTATACGCACTGGGAAGATCTTCGTAAAATGGTCATACGACAATCATTTTGAAGGCAAAATGCTTGCGGTCGACCGCTACGAAGTAAATGGGCTTTTGTGTAAGATCACACGCATAAAAACAACAGGAGAGTTTGATTAGCGGTACATTTAATACACCCTGACTGTGTTACAAATATCAAAGGTAAACAAAAACCTTATGGCCAATTAACTCTTAATTCGGCAAAATATTAAAAAGATGATTAGTCGTTACATGGGTGTCCTTAAATTTTTATTTATAAAATTTATAAAAAAAAAACAAAAATTTACTCTTAGCTCATGGTAACTGTGGTGTACGTACATTATCAAATTAAGGGTGACTACTACTAATTGACTGAACCATATTTTTAAACAAATGAAGACAGTTTGAATAGGACAAGGAGCTACTACTTAATTTGAAGTTCAAAGAATATACACGTTGTCCCAAATACGCTTTAATAAATTTTATTTGGCGTAGGCAAACAATTTTAAATATTTAAAAAACAATTATTTGAGAAGGAAACAAGGAGATATTGTTATTGTATTATCGGAAGAAACAATAAAATTTACGTCACAAAGACGTCATTTATGGCAAATTCGGCAGTTTTTTAAATAAAAGAAACGTAAAATTTTACCCTTAATTTTGCAATGTGTACATACTATAATGCACATTATATATAAATTACTACCTTTTCGTATTTTTTTATAAATAACATTTTTAGGGCGCCCAAGTAACGACGAGACTTGAATCGTGTTTGTTTTTAAACGCGAAACTAAGGGTGATGAGTTAAAGTTCGTAAAAATGCCCCGTAAACGGAACTTCGAATTTTAACAATATATACAATTAAAACATAATTTTTTACATTTTCTTCCTAAGTTTCGTGTCGTCCTTTCATCATTTTTTAAGTGTTTGTTGTGATGTTTTCCCTTATCTTAATAGCCCTCAGCCTGCAGAATTATGTATTTGCGAAGCTTTGAAAGAGTAAACAATAAACAGGCTAATTGTCTTGCAGGTTCAAAGGAATTCTGAACAAACCGTGCGACTTTGACTGTCGCATTTTATAATGCTTCGGGGCCATTTTTTTCGCACCTAATGGCGCTTGTTTGAACACTGATGAGCCATTGATTTTCAGAGCAACACCAACCAGAAAACAAACCTAGAAATCAAAGTTTTCCCCTAAGTTGACCGGGACATTGCTAGGCAAGCGTACTCCATCTTCGCTTAGCCCAGATTTCATTGTGGTCACATGCAAGCCTATTTTTAACCCCCGAACCCAAAAGTAAGTTTATAAGTTTCACATGTGTGTGTATCTGTGTAATCATGTGTCTGTGGCAACATAGCTCCCAAACGGATATAGACTAAATCGAGATGGTTCTTAGCTAAGTTGCATTAAAATCGATGCATCCGTTTTTGAAATATCGAATTTTGAAATTACGATGTCGGGGATTTTTCAACTTTTATAAGTTGGTTAGGTTATGCATAAAAAAAAATACCACATCATATTAAATGTATTCATCATCATCATCTTGTCATCCGGAAGGCGTCCACTGCTGTGCCCCAAGCACGACTTGTCGAATCCTGCGTTACGTTACGGTTGCCGTGTCGAGATCGAGAAATCTCATACTAAATTTTTGTTCCAAATACGCTCACGGGCGGGCGCTGTTCCAAACGTCATACAAACTCGTTATAGTTTACTATTCGACTTTACGTGACGCAAGATTCGACAAGCCGTGCTTAGGGCACTGAACATAAGCCTCACCCGCGGCTCTCCACTCAGACCGGTCTTGTGGTTTCCGCATCCACCGCGATCCCGCGATCTTTACCAGGTCTTCGCTCCATCTTGTTCAAGGCCTACCGACAGCTCGTCTTCCGGTCCGCGGCCGCCATTCTAGAACCGTCTGACCCCATCGGCCATCAGTCATTAAATTTATTACTTAGTTGATACTTTTATCACGCCACCCAGCATTGCGTAACTCACTTTGGCCATTTATAATTTTAATTATGCTAATTGGTCATCTAGTGCTACAGCTATGTTTGTACTTTTATGTCCAATTTAGCTCAAAACTACATCTAGACATTGACTTCGTTATTAGCGATACTTTTACAGTACAGCATCTTTTACGTTACGTTAAACGTGTATTTTTTACACCTAAGATCAAGTTGGGAGCTCGCAAATGGCATTTTATGTTCCTCTCACATTGTAGCCTAATGTTAATTTTGTCCTGTTTTCTTTATTAAGCCACAAAAGAAGTCAAGATAATTGTATGGTTATTGGATACAATTTTTCCCTAATAATCATTGAAAGCGACAGTCTGGGTAAATATTAGATTATATGATATGGCTAATTGTTTCTTTTACCGGTTGCTTTTTGCGGCAACAACGCGTTTAGTTATTGTCAAAGATTAAAAATTCTTTAAAAGTGTTTTCGGAATTTGGAATGCAGTTCTCTTCATTTACCTAAGTAATTGTGTAAAACGTCGTATTAACGGTTAGGTAACTATGCAGAACAAACAACAAGTTATAATATTCATAGTCCGATAAAACGGGAACAGCAGCATCGGCGTTCAACAAAAATAAAACTACAATATGTAAAGTACATAATCCTCTTGATCAGATTTTTAAAATTGCTTGCTAGGAATCAGAAACACGAAACTTTTTATCCCTTCCAGTCCACATCTCTAAATCTAAAGTCAAACTGGCCGAAGCTGCAACTCAAACAATTTGAGGACATTGAGAACGTTGAGGACATTGTAGACGATTGAATATGACATCGTGCAATAACTATTGATCCCTTATGCAAATAGCTTTGAGTTGGAAGTCAACTTGCCTTTCAATCATGACAACAGATTTATAGATAGAAGTAAATATAATATTACTACATTATACAGTCCGTGAGCACTTAAAATAGGATTTGGATTCGGGCGAATTCGTATCGATATCTCTTTCTTCGACACAAGAAGCGTAATTGATAGCCGAGGTATTTCTAAAACCCGATTCCTAATTTTAATGCTGAACTGTACTGTAGTATGGTTGAAATCATAAACTTTATTTGGCTACTCGGATCGAACGGAGTCGCTTAGGTTGGTATTTTACGAGATGAACCAAGGATTTGGTTAGAGTCGCGAGGACCGATGCAATTATAGTGTTAGGGGTTATGTTCCGTTCTGGTAAGACTTACTTGTCTTTGAGGGTGGATTTGGGTGATTAGGAGAAAACTTGTTGAGGTATATAGCTAGTTGTAGGGTTAGGGTACAAATAACAAATATCTCCAGCATTGTCTAACCGACAAACATGTTGGTCTAGAGAAAAACGAGTGTAAACCTGGCCAACTATTTAGATAAATTATTATTATGATATGTCTGTGGTGTCAAGGAAAAAGGATATAAAATGTTCGCTAGGACAGGCTCGCTGAAAAAAAAGACATAATAAATTAAAATCCTCTTAACAGCCAAGCACTTGCAAAATCGAATACTAAGTTGACCTATGTAACTGAAGTTCGATGTAAATAGCCAACATCTTCCATCATCTTAAATCGGGTAACCTTTTCATAAGTTCTAGATGGGTAGCCCCACTTAAGTATTCTATTTATTGAATTATGTCGAAGATTACCAAATTCACGGTAGCATATTTGGTCTCGCGTTAAGTGGCGTATAAGGATTGGCGGGTAGGCCCACGCGTTGTAACTTAATAAAATATTCACTATAACTCCATTAGTACCTTAGTAAGTGTGATTTGATGGGAGTTTAATACGACTAATATCTAAATGTCGCCTAATGGATTTCGGCGCTCGCGGGGCCAAGTGTTGATTAAACAATAATTTTAATCATAACACTGTCCGGCGGAGTGCAAACCGCTGGGGATATGCGGTTAGCTGGTTGAAGCTGTTGCTGATTATGGAATGAGTTGTTCTAAAATTAAACAGTTCATTGATTAATCACTATCCACGAACTTCTTTTTAGGGAATTATTAACGAAGTTAATATTATTATTAGCAAAGTTAATTTGCTAATGTATTATATTCAATGCGTTCTATATATTCATCGAAACTTGCACAATGATCCCTTCCCTTATCATCATCCATTATCAATAATATCATCCATATTTCATCAAAAGTTCCTTATCTAGAGTTTTTCGGATTTTTCCTTTACATAAGTCGTTAGACCGGGTGTTAATTTTAATGTGCCAGCAGTTATTGTAGGTACGACCAGATAATGCCTGACCAGTAGGCCGAGCACGAAGTTTTCGAATTCTGCGTAACGTTACGGTATCGTATCGAAATCGAGAAACCTCATACTAAATTTAAGTCCCAAATATGCTCACGGACGGGCGTTGTTTCAAACGTCATACAAATTTCTCGGTAACGTTACTACTCGGTTACCTTAGGCAGGATTAGAAAACTTCGTGCTCGACCCTCTGACATGAGTAACCAATCGGGGAGTGTGCAAACAAAAAATCGTAATCTACGATACGAGTTATCTGTTCAGTCTACTTTAGGAAACTAACAGCCGTTCCTAATATTCTATCTATCTCTTGTTTCTCTCAGAATTTAGTAGATAAAGGTAGACAACCTTGACTTAATTGAATTTCTCGCCGATTACTCCAGACGCTTCGTTTCAGATACGAAGATGCTGAGCAAAAACTTCGCCATCACGATCGCCGTGGTCCTTGCTTGCGTCTGTCTGGCTGAGGCGCGAGACGAGAGCCCTCACGACATGGCCGACGCACTTCGTATGCTGCAGGAACTGGATCGCCTCTACACTCAGGCTGCTAGACCAAGGTATGAGCATTATCATCATTCATTAGTTCAGGTTCCCGAGTGAAGCTTTGGCTTCAGTTGAACCTTCAGCTTCACTCCAATTTCGGCTTCGGTCAGATTAAGCTGTAGTTTTAGTCGTAGCTGTAGGTTTGCAGTGAGCGCGGCAGCTGCCGACGGCAAGTTTCGAAGTTCGATTGCCATGGATAGTGAGATATTTCAAAAAGTGCAATATACTAATTACTAAGCTATTGTCATTTTTATACGGGAATATTGAATAAAATTTGGGATATTACTAAGCTTCCGAGGAATAGGTATCTACGTTCCTGAATAGAATTTTGTTGATAAATTAGTCAGAGTTATTAAAATCACTTGTGAATGAGCCTCCAGCTTTAGCCAAGGAAAGTTTGATCAAACGCTTATTATTTTCAACTCACTGCTGAATAAAGGTTTCCACCAAAAACAAAAAACAGTCGAGGGAATTCTGCGGTTTGGTGTCCAGGAACCAGAGTAGATCGTCGGTTGATCTAGTAAAGTGACTAACGGCCGTTCCCAGTATTCAATCCACCGAGGGTTTTCCTTACCAATAGTTACATTTTGACACATTTTCTATGGGTAATCTGTCAAAATCCGTGTCAATCCGTGGATTGAATATTGGGAACGGCCGTAAGATGTATTAAGGTATAAGTCCCAATGTTTGTCACGTTAATTACAATAATTAACACCCTGCTGGTCACCTTTATTGCTATGTATTAAGATTGAATTTGCCAACTATTGAGACAGCATCGGGCACAGGGAAATTTACCTTATCGTCTCGTTTATAGGAAATATAGTCCACTGCCTTGGCAATGGCGCAAACTCTGTAATTAAAGTACCTACTAAATTTTGTCTGTGATTTCGTTCGCAATGCTTCCAGAAAATGTATGCAAATAGCAAATTGTTCGACTTTCCTGGATAAAATATTCTACAACTTGCTCCGAATAACTTTTTCAATTTCGGTATTCATTTAAATCTTCTGTAATGCGTGTGTGAGAAACCAGATAATGTTTTTCTGATTGCGGAATACTAATTTAGTAAGTGCCTATTTAAACTTAATCAGAAGAGATAAATTGATAATAGCTTTGTTAATTTAAAGACCAAAACGGGGCTTTATCGCGCGGTAAAGAAGTTTATTTACCTCGAAAATCGCTGTATTCCTGTTTCTCAGAAATGAAAAGCAAAAAAAATAGATTAAAACGTGTAGGTTATTCTGAGGACGTTAACTTCCTGTCGTCAGATCGCGCTGCACTATCTTGGTTAGAGATCGAAATGGGCGATCTTGGCTAGCGGATAACAAACGCTCGCATACTAGAAGCGGAACTGATATGATATCTTAATTACGTGAAGTATTTTTGCAGAGCAGAAAAGTGAGTTAGAGTACTGTTAAAAGAGTATAATGACACAGGCGCATACGAAATAATTTACACTATTTGGCCTGCATCCCTATCAAAAATTTAAAACAGACTTTTTGAATCATTATAAATTAAGCGAATCGAACAACAGTAGCCTTGGAAATGAATGCTCACAAGGGGGGAATGGTCGAAAGCAGAAAGTTTGACTTCGGGACTCTGTTTGGACTAGTTAGAGGATTGACATACTAAAAGTCCCCACTCCTCGGAGGTGAGCCCTAGGGTGGGGGGCCCAAACAAGGTCCCGTTTTTTGGTTTCTTGTTCATTTCTCGAAAACGATGTGTCATACCAATTTTCGTTATACTACATAATGAAAGCTGATAAAATTTACTACAACTTGGTTATACATACCTTTTACCTATTCTCAATCATTGTCTTAGATATGAGCTCCGAAAATCAGTCGTTTTTCAAAAATGCGTTTTTTGCCATTTTTTTTTTTTGCTTTTTTTCTTTTTTTTTCGTTGAAAAGTTATACAAATTTCAGTTAATTAGTGCACAACCAATTATTTTAAGTGTTTTCAACTGCAAATATATCATATATTATATCGGCAGACTGCTTTTAGTCGATACCTATGCTCTTATTCATCAGACTTGGAACTCTTGGCAGAGTTGGTGTATCCATCGAATATGACATCACACGTTTTCCCTGGGTAGTTACGATTTATGAATTTTAGATAGTGTTACATACAGTGACACTATGTCTCCTCTTGGCCAAATCTCTTTATGAATGAGGAATCCTCCACCAAGTAAAATGTCAAGGTTCTGTAGGTGACATGGCTTGCTAGTTGCATCAAACATGGTGTAGATGGCTGATTTTTAGACTTTCTTCATCCCATTTACATTAAGGAGGGTTAAAATTAATGCCTAAGGTAAAAACCACATTTTTGAAAAACTACTGTTTTTCGAAGCTCATATCTAGACAAGAATTGAGAATAGGTAAAAAGTATGTACAACCAAGTTGTAGAAAATTTTATTAGCCTTCTTTATGTAGTACGACAAAATTTCCTATGACTCGTCGTTTCCTAGATGTAAGCAAAGAACGGGTCCTTCTTTGCCCCCCCCCCACCTAGGGCTCACCTCGGAGGGGTGGAGACTTTTAGTATGTTTGTCTCTTAACTAGTCCAAACAAAGTACCAAAGTCAAACTTTCTGCTTTCGACCATTCCATCCACAATCACTCATTGACCACACTACAGATCTATTTACGCTAGCTAATTTAAACTTTCTCGATTTTCACAACACAGGACTGAATTACGTAAAAATATACCTACGTATTATTTAAATACCTCGACGTTTACGTAGCTAATAGGCGCGCAAAAAATACATTGGCGTACGTAGTCGTTTTGTTTTTCGAGGGTTAGAAAACGCGATAACATGATTCTGAAAACGATTTTTCCAAACAAAACAAAACAAAAAAATGTAGGTACAATAAATTACTAATATCCATTGGTTTACTTTTGACGGCTAGTCAAAAGTAAACCAATTTAATGCAGCCTCGGCCAATTTAAAAACGTCTCTTGTTCCTGGGCGTGTCACAATGCAAAGGGAAGCGGACGCCGATGCGAAATTACAGTGGAGCACACAATCTGTCACTGGATGTGGGGACTTTGCACTCGGACGTCACTGAAATGCTGGAATAATGCAGCGAGGGTCGGGAGGCTAATTTGAAGGTCTAGTTTTGAGCTGAAGCAGCGTTTCTTTGTGGGCTTTGTGATCCTGGAGATAAATTGCATGTAATGTACCATCAAAGACATAAAATGTAAAAAATTACGTCTCACAATAAATAAATAAATATCATGGGACAAATTGACACCAATGACCTAGTCCCAAACTAGGCAAAGGCTGTCCTATGGGTACTAGACAACGGATAAACATACTCATATAGATAAATACATACTTATATACATATTAAACATCCAAGACCCGAGAACAAACATTCGTATTCATCATACAAACATCTGCCCCGACCGGGATTCGAACCCGGGACCTCAAGCTCAGTCAGGGTCGCTAACCACTAGGCCGTCCGGTCGTCCTAATAATAAATCATTTAACTCAGATAATTCAATCCATAATTTTGTTAGTAACAAGGTTTACTTATAAAAGTATGTTAGAATCATAATCTTACTAAATATTTTAAGCACTACCTAAGTAAGTAAATAAAGCCCAACCTCGATCGGTCCACTAACCCCCACCTCTCACGTGCATAATGTATCCCATCAAAGACATAAAACGTAAAAATTACGTCTCACAATGAAGTGATTCCACCGCAAAAAGTTGAGATCTCATGTACAACCAAGTCAGTTATCTTGGGTAGTCTATCCACGCATCTGTGGAACACCTTTGACATAAATCGTTATGTAATTAGTTACCTATCAACATTATTAGTGACCGTATCATTATTAGATGTCTTTGTTTCAATAATATTAATGAAAGACTTGTCAACAATGTAAATAATACTGTCCATCGCAGTTCAAAGGGGTAACGCAGCAAGCGTGCTGGGCACCTTGGCGCCTGGAATGACACGGGGCGGGTTGTTTGACTGGCTTTTAACTTTTAATTTTTATTATTATATTGTTCTTTTTTATGTCACTGTGAAGTATTTGGGTGTAGCTTTGGTTCTGTTTTGCATATCCTTGGCAAAATATCCTTGGCAATAATAATGCAATTACTTACATGAAAATATTTCGACTGTTAAATCTAAGTAGGAAATGACTAAGTTGAGTTAAGAAAACTGTTAGTCTTTTCACTGTCTGGAGTTTAAACTACAACTTACTCGTACATATAAGTAATTATACCTACCTATGTGTGTTTCTTTTTGTTTCTTGATATTTTATTGATTCTTATGCAAATGTACAATGTACGAAAATTCCTTGTACGAATATATTTTACATATTTTGCCAAGTTTGTCAAATTATGTTAACATCTAACATTTCATAAAAATGCAATTCGCTTTAGGAGTTTATCAACAAAATAACACATTTGAATAATTTGCGGGCATTCATCACAGAGAAAATTTTATTCGCCTCTAATCTTTGACTTGTATGTTTTGATTTAGACTTCCGTTTTATTTATATGCGAGTTTTCTGAAACCAAGACTACTTTTGCGATTTATTTACATAATAAAAGCAATTTATAATGACATTAAATCTAAACTTAAACTTAAAACTAACTTAAATCTAAACAAGGCCCTCGTGGCATAGTGCCCAAAAGGCTGGCAGCGTTGCCTCGCTGAATAGCGATGCTGATTCTTTGAGAGAGAAAACTGCCAGCTCTTTGGTCACAAGTTGCATCGACCGAGCGCTTTTACAACTCTGAAATAAATAAAACTTCTTAACTAAATATGATTATATTTAATTGCCCTTGTCTATATTCTTTGGTGAATTCTCATAAATTAAATATACAAAGGCGAAACCGGTTTCCAGTTTCAGTTCAAAACACTTAAGAAAATGGAAATGGTTCAGAATTAAAGAAACTAAACCGAAATGCAGCTAAAATTAAAATGTTATTTATACCACATGATTCCTTATAAATTGAACTTATTATTGACCTGAGATACTATTAGTTACATTTTTGTATTTGGCAACATACCTATTGGCTGTTACAGCTCCAGATGCGCTATTGTCAAGCTTGTTCCTCTTTTATAATTTTTTTAAAGGATGAATACAATACTAAGTAAGTAAAGCGGATTAAACGGTGCCTAAAGGTACAGCTTGGAAATTTCTCAAACGAAAAACCATTAATACAACTTAAATTCTTGCATAACATCTTAAAATGTGCCCACACGTAACCTCGGATTCCTTTAACAAAAAGGGTTCATTGACTAGCTAATCTTTTTAGTTAGCATATCTTCTTTAAAGCTCTGTATGGAAAAATGCTTTTAAATTAAAGGAAATGAGTTTTAAAAAATCCCGTTGCTCAGTAAAATTATGTCATAGAGCACTCTTTTAACTCAATGGTCTTAAAAATCTTTTCCTGTTAAAGTTTTCAAAACAATCTTCACTTGCTACCTATATAACACGTTCAAACTTTCTATTCAATTGAATTTGTTTATAACAAATTGAAATTCTTGCCGTTTAGTTGAACTAATGGCAAAACGTAGTATTTCACAATGTTTTGTACGTGACAAATTCTTCAACACCTTCTTGTGTTGTTCTCAAGTCTAGAAAGGGGACCGATTGAGAACTTTGGTGTACTTATAACGGTGCCTCGTTTCCTTTCGCGATTATTATTCCTTTCTGGAATGTAAGTAGGTAAAATAGCGTTAAAAAACTTGTTCATGTTTTAAATTGGACAAAAAATATAAAATATAGAAAATAAATTATAACCTGCATAGCATAATAATATTATGCTAATGTCAAGTTAACGTACTGGCAACAGCATACACAGTTGCTATTCAGTTTTTTTATAAATATCATTTATTCTATTATTAAATAAAAATATAAGATATTGTCAGCCAAGGGGTTAAGTAATTGGTCCAGTATTCATTCTAAGAATTTGTTAATCCCAATTTGTTAATTTGTTAGTCACATCCCTTCAATCAGTATTTACCTACCGAAAAAAAATTACAACCTTGACTTTTTGTTACTAGAAATTAGTGTTTGGTTCTGCTTCGATGCCCGGGGTTAGCTACATTATTCTACTGTTTCTGTGAAATTCATGTTTCAGTGAGTAGGTATTTCAAAAATAGAATAATTTACCGTTATGTTGCGAGGGAAATTCATCAAGGACTTTATTTACTTTAAAGCCGCTCTGTCGTGTAATAAATATTGTCATATTGGTACAAAGATAAACACGACACGTCTTCCCCGCAAAGGGTTAGCTGCTAATACTTACCTGGTATGCAGCGCTCAGAAAATGAAAAATATGCCTTTGCTACTTCGACGACTTCTTTTGATAAATAACTCTTCCAAATGAGATGCCAGAAGACACGGCTTTGAGTGAATGCTGCGAATATTTGCCAAAAAGGATGCTTGTCGGTCCTGTTATTGCGTGATTAATGAATTTTAGCATAATCATGTATGTACGAGTATACACGTTATATTTGTATTCACAAAAGTTTATAAGGGTTTGAAGTCATTAAAAGTTTAGAACGCTTAAAGTGTAATCGGACCGTGGTGTGTGTGGGAAATTTACAAAATTGACTTTTATGGGTCTTTCAGCTAGGTACTAACTCAGTTTACTGCGTAGTCTTGGAAAGTTAATTATTACTTCCCTGCTAAAAGATTACGCAGTTTGTTTACACATTACACACAAATAGGTAAGGAAACGAAGAACTCTGTGTAATTTCTGTCAATGCTCTTACAACAGCCGTACCACATTGGCGATTTGCTAGCGAGTTTTGTACGCCATCACGCAACGTGTTCCCCGCGAGCCATATTAGTATGAAAGCACTCGATCGCAAATCGCTAGTGTGATATAAGTAAGACTCTTAAACTAAATACGAGTATTTACAATTAACTGGCATTAAAATTGTTAACTGGCATTAAAATAACGTAGGGAGCTCGTAAATTCTTGCCTGTATACATACATATGTATTCGGAGGCGATATTGGATGGATGGTACTCCATTTAAGAACCATTTGGCGTATTTGATCTGGGCATAGATATGTTTTGTAGTTACGAAGTAGTACAATTACGGCATTTTCATTTAAAAAAATGATGGAGACACTTTAGACTAAAAGCTCTTTGCTAATACCTTAAGAGCTTAATAGTTATACGTACCTATCAATGACTCACGCGGCAATAATTTTGTAGTCCAGTTTTAGGATCCAAGTTGTCACAGGCCGTTTTCAGGGGAAACAGTCTGTTTTAGGTAGCCTACCTAGGGTTTTTGTGAAGGAAACAAATTGCAAGTTTAATACATTTATTTATACAAAAATCGATAGGCTAATTTGACAAGTAAAATAGAGCATCTCAGGGGATTGAGTTCGAAGACACTTTTGAAGTTACTGGGTTCGATTACACGCTAAAGTGGCCTACACTTCCCTCGGGTGTCTGGATCCTCCGGCGACGGCGAAAATAGGGCGCAGGCGTTGTAGAGCAACCAGGAGTGACCAGGGGGCTCGTGTGATGTCGTGGTGTAGAGATGGTGTGAAGGGGACCGTAGCGTGCCAACAGCTAGCCTCTGAGTAGGCTGCGAGAGGTCGGCAGGGGTCCGTTAGTACCAGTAGGAACCAGTAGTGGGTGTAGAGATTTCCCACGGGTAGCGTAGTTGCCCTGTAAATAGCCTGGTGTGAGCCAAACGTCCATGGTATGCTCGCACTGCCATATTCCGCTCTCAAGTCCGACCATTCCCGAGGGAGTGGGAACCAGATTAGCAGTGCATGGCAATACGGAGGGTCATACGGATTTACTATTTAGCTAGAGTCAGAGAGTAAGCTTTTGCAAGTTTCTAGTGAGAGTGGATAACAGATTTACACAAAGTGACCGTTGGAACTTTAAATTCCAACCGTTCTAGGAAGCCGTTAGGTTTTAAAATAAGCGCTACGTCTATAACCGTAGAGCAGTGAAATAGGGAAGGAATAAATTATAATTAACTGTCCGGAGCGCTATTAAGGTACAGTAATGCTTCGGACAGAGTAACAGAGTGGAAACCTATAGAATTAAATAAATTACAATAAAAGACACAAGTAGTGTAACACAATGATAAATTACAGAAACGATCAGTATTCTTACCAAGTTCTGGGCTGGCTGGTTCCACTCAGGAGGTGTAGAGAAATGTACGGTCTCCCGGCCGTACAGGCGGTTTTATGGTGGAGTGGAACCGGATACGGATAACCAAAAGATTTTGAATTGGGTGACGCCCATGGGCGTGTCCGTGCTTCTCATTTTGAATACCAACGTATTATTTCTGTGTAGTGTGTAATGTAGTTTTTTATGTGTTTTATGTTGGCTAAGTGCAAGTAGCGGTTGTTAATTAATTAATTTACAACCGATGCAATTTTTAATTAGATTTAAATTAATATTATTCGCCTAAGTGCGGAAAAGCGCCATCTAACGGATTATGGCGGAACTTTTAATGTCCAATAGCTTGCGTATTGTGACAAAGTTTTGTAATTTTCCCAGGTTTTGACAAACACTTATTTTATTGGTCGTTTATTAAAAATGCAAAAGATACAAGGCCGAAAATAATAATCAAATTAGTTAAAGCTAATCAGAGATCAGAGAATCGGCTTTCGTCTCTGCTTTCGGCCATGATTCACCCACTAGTAAATTAATATTAACAGCGCTGGATAAAACATCCCTTTGGGCAAAGTACTATTACCTACTACACAGTATCCACTACCTAGTTCTCGAAGTACTAGCTTCGAGTAACGTGAGCTGCTGTTTCTAAGATTCAGAACGCGTGAATTAATATCACCTTACAGTACGATTACTCTAAAGTTTATTTTTACCTCCACTTCAGTTTCAAATTTAATATCATACAAATAAAACACTTATTACAAATTCTGTGACATTTTTATAGAAGGCAATTAAATTAAGGCAAGGCAAAGTACTTAGAGTAGGTACCTAATAGTTTGGTAAACGTCTATGTTTCTCATCAGCAGAAATCATCCTCATTATTTGAAGTTGACGCGAGATCGCTGTAACAACATAATTAATTCAAGGAAAACTTGATGCTGCAGTGCATTCAACCTTCGCATTATTGTACATCTAACACTAGGCGATATCCACGCTTCCCTGCCTCTTCTAACGAGTACTTCGAGTGCTACACTAATTATGATATTGATTGGTATAACATGACGTTAGTTGACGTTATCATGGTAATTAGCAACTCGAGTGGGTGTTTAAATTTAAAGATAAGATTAGAAGGTTTTAATTCAACCTGTTAGCTTATTGCATTTAGTTCGAGGATTTCACGATGATGTTTGAGTGCGCTAGGATTTTGAATAGAAGTATTATCTGTCATGATTAGTTTGTGTTTTAGATTGGCCTAACATGCATTTGAAGTGCATGTAAATAGGAAGGTAGGTACCCAAAATCGAACCAACTGAATCACGACCCACTGTGGGATCTTTTTGTAGAAAATGTCATGACGACATCTCATAACTCATTGCTTGACAAGGAAAATCATTATGACACTTGCCCTCTCTGCCATACATACGGCAATCTTTTTCAATAAGTACCTACCTTTATTAGGGCAACTCAGGATTAGGTACTCATAAAGACTCAGTTCGGCTGTTTTCACATCTCAATTATTTAGTTTAAAGTTTAAACTTTATACCTACCTAATTAGATAATGAGTTCAACATATTATTATCTGTCATATTAATTATTATGATGGCCGTGAAAAGCAAAAAGTCCTCTCTCCGTGACAAGGCTTACCTAAGAGTGGCTGAAATGACGTAGCAATGCTTGAAAATTAAGAAAATATGTGATGTCACTTGACGTCACTTATGTCACTCTAGTCAAAGTAACATCCTGATTCAATCAGTTATTTAGGACTTCTTAGGGTCTAAGAGCTACGATTCCCTTCTGGATCCGTCCGGGGGAAGAGCAGTTCTTGGGCCGGTGCACCCTGGGCTTCGGTCAATGATTTCCTGGCCAAGAATTTATGGAACATCATTGGCCGATGGCTAAGAACCCGACAAGGGGGCCGGGAGTAATTCAGTTTGGCCTATCCGACTTCTTTTTTTTTAATGTAATTTTATTTCTATTACAATCTTGCTATATTAATATTGTTATACGTGTTATATTATATTACTGACATTGGCACAAGCCCTAGAGGCCGCCATTAAGAAGTAGGAGAAGAGGAAGTAGGAATTCTTAGTAAATTCCTTCCTAAGAATCTAGCCCGGAATATAATAAGGAAGTGACCCATGCAGGCCATGCAGCAGAGTTCACTTCACATACGGTTTACTGGAAATTCTATAAGAAGCAATACTTGATATTGGCAATTGCATTATTTTTCAGAATGATTTACTGTTGCAGTTTCCGAGGACACTATTTAATTGCTAGTATCTCAATAAGCGGAAGTACAGTTCCGTCGAAGCGTAAAATTAACACTAAAATGAATGATTGAATGAATACTATAAGTACATCATTCGCTACAGAATGTGGCTTCCACAAAAGGAGGAGGTTCTCAATTCGTCGGAATGATTTTTTTATCTGAGCGTCTAGTGTTATAACCGGCCCAAAATACGTCTCGATCGCGTTTGCATTATGGGTGTCAAACAGTAATAGTATGAGAAATGATTGTTGTCGATACGTGCCACTAGTGGCACTGCTAATGTGCCCATAGTAATTCAGACGTACCTAATAAACGCGAACGCGACCGAGACGTTTTTTTGGCCGTAATTTTTGACACAAGAAAACGTATCGATCGCGTTCGTGTTAGCGTCTCAATTACTATAAGCAAATTGACAGCGCCCCTAGCGCTACGTATTTGCAACGTACTATTCTCGTATTAAGTATTTGACACGTTTACGCGAACGCGAACGAGACGTATTTTTTGATCGTCGAATACTAGTCCTTCAAAGGGGCGCTGATATTGATTGCTAATTCAGTTGTGCTCTAATTCCAAAAGGTTGAACATTTAATTTAGTTTCCCAATATCACGCTAACTTTATGGTAAACGACTTATTTTTAATAATGGAGCTTTAACCCTTTTCCGGGTGCATGAATGTGAGTCGGGATATATTGCCTATTGGAAAGAATCGCTCTTACCGCTTCAGTGAATACCTAACTAGCTATTACACGGCCATAACATTATTTTCAAAATAGATTGTTTCCATATCGATAGCAATTGTTGTGTGAACTTTGCGTGGGAATCAGGGCTATATTTAAAAAGTAGGGGCATATTTGGGTGAGAGAAAACTAGGAAATTTTCACACTGGCTCGTCTTTGAAAGATAAGCGTTTTTAGTTGTTTTATTTAATAACTGCAGGATAAGACGTTTTGTTTGGCGAAAGGCTTTGTAAGTACTGGAACATCTTAATAATATTTAAGTAGAGCTTTCACTTGAAGATGAGTAATGAATTTAGGACCTTTTCTAGTGTTTCTTCAATTAATTCCACTTAAAATAAATAATGATCAATCATTTCCTCGCTCGTAAATAAATTATGTACATAATAATTTGAACTAGTTTAACGTCGTTTGTAACCAAAAAATATCTTAACTAGGCAGTCGGAATAAAAATAAAATTGTTCTCATTTGAGTACCTACTCTTAATTTTATAGTACTTACCTACCGAGATTACACGTATTGAAAAAATCAAACTGGCGTTCTTTATCTTACACTAACGGTTCAAATAGTTTGTGGTTATAAATAAATTGTGGGTTGACCGTGAGGGTGGCACAATTTGTCTACACATAGGTTTAGATTATTTTTCTTACTTCGCGCTTAACATTTCCCTAGAGCATAGCTTTATTGGAATCGGAACGAAAACAATTGCTTGAATCCCGGTAGATTCCAAAAACGTTTCCGTATTAGGAAAATAAGCATAATTGTTTCTAACAACTAGCTAAAAAAACTTGTCAACTAAACAAATGACGATATTTTGTTAATCAAAAGTTTGGTAAGCTTTGTGTTGGAAAAGTCGTTTTTGTTTTCTTAAACCCGAACTTACGTATTATTATTTTTCCGAACAAGACTTCGGTAAATAAGCCCCAAGTGGAGCAGTTGCTTCCTGCTTAAAGAACCCATTTATATACACTCAAGGTTTCGCTAGATACATCTAAACACCATGACAAATCTTAAGTAACCTCTTCGGACGGAAGAAGAAATCGCCAGCGAAAATTGGTCGTTACGGCATTGATTGTTGGTAAACAAATGCCTCCATTTCCCAAGCACTTAGAGTACTAAATTGTGCAAATATGCCGTACTTATTCGCCGAAGAAATAAAAGCTTTTGTGATCGTTTAAAATCTGTTCCCCCTTACTTTTAGCAATACAGAACTTGTTTTTTGTTCTTAAAAAACAAAAGCTAAACGGTGCGCGCATAAGCCTAAGAAAACTCGGCTTACCCCGCGTCTAGTGTTGCTTGTACTTTGTTATATCGATATCGATAATTGGCAGGATTGACCGTCGCGACGTCGGCGACGAACGTGTCGACCCACAATTGATAGACCGTGCGCTGAGGCTACTCCAACTTCAGACCCTAGACCGCCTTTACTCCTACCACACCCGACCAAGGTACGATCGATGTCCACACTGTCGATAACGTCTGTCGACTCTTAGTCGAATGTGTGCTGTGCTTTCTCTTCGGTAGACTCTTTCGCGACTGCCTTTGTCCGTAAATGTTGCCTCTTGTCTTCTTTCGTGAGTTTCCAAGCATAATCTCAGACCGTTAAAAAACACTATCGATTTCGATACTTTCTCAAATATGTTTCAACAATACGGTACGTAACTATGGGTAATTTGTGGCGTATAGCTTGTAGTATTTATTTTTACTAGCTTGTTTGTTTAGAATTCATGTATTGCTTAAATTAACTGTATCCTTATGTACGTGTTGGATACTTTCCGTTTCAGAAATAAGATACCTACTTGTTATACCGTCGTGTTATTTGTTACGGGTATAAGAAATACTCTATGTTGGGTTTAAAATATTATATAAAATCACTTTTAACATGATGACTTTTAAATTATATAAAATCAAATAACATGAAACTAGTCTGGTTGTGGATTCTTATGATAGAAGGATTAGATCGACATTTCATAATCTATTTGTGATCAGTGTTTGGTAGATGTGAGCTCTAAGGAAGGTCATGTAATACTTTGATAGTTTTGGTAGTAATTTGACCAACCAAAACATTTCAAACCCAATTTGTATTAAACATAATTAACCATCTCGCCTGATAAGGTGTAAACAACTCTAGCTGATAAGGTGTAAACAGCTCTAGCTGTTAAGATTAATTAAGTTAAGTCTAAGTAAAATTGTGTCGGATAAATTTCTGGACGGCCCCTTGAGATGATCCGATGTCTTTAATGGGAATTATAACTGCAACACAATTTGCTAATCTTATTTATGACATAATTATTTAACCTTCTACTAATGAGGCCGAAAATATACGGACTTCTCATAACAAAGAAAACAGAGAACGGCCAATTCTGTAGAGATATGAAAGACCTGTAGCATTTAACCCATTTATTCATTACCGTCTATCAAAGAATACCGGAATACCGTTGGCTTAACAATAAGTTAACAAACACCCGTAGCGTCGCAATCGCCTAACATTGCCTGTTTTTATGACGCCATTACTGATTTTAATATTCATTTGTTAACGCGAAGGTAATCAAGATGACAGCTGAAAGCTTAATAAATAATCAAGTAATTAAGTTAAAAATCAAACACGACCCGTTTGATGAAATTAGATTAATTTTATTAAGCATAGAAAGGTCTGTTTGGATATCAATTTCATGTTTACCTGAGCTTAGCGTGTTTCGCGAAAGCGCAGACTTAACAAGATTTCGTATCAGTAATTAATTAGAAAAACGGAGACTTTGACTATAACATGCTCTTGAACGATCTCGTGTTTGGCACTTGATGTACAGTCATGCAGCAATAGTTGCTAGGCAACCGAAGCGTTCACAATGATCTGCACAAGCTCTTATTTCTATAACAATAGAGCCGTGCTTAGACCATTGTGACTATTGTGAGCGCTTCGGTTGCTTAGCAACTATTGCTGCTGACTGTACCTACTTAACTACAATGTAAGAGTAAGTAAGTACCTAAGTAAACGCTTTATTGTACAAAAAATACAAAATTAAAGATTAGTTACGAACAATGACATATAAGTACAAAGGCGGACATATTTACAACAATAGAAAAGATAATAATAATAATACTCGAGAGTTTGGTTTCTGTCGGATTAGGAAGTAAATATTACAATACCTAGATATAATTTAGTGAACGCATAATTATGATTTTGACACCACACCTTAACGAACCATAGTTTTATTAGGTATTTTTTCAGGATTGATTGAATCTGGCGTTACTTTGCGGAAGTCAATAAGTGCGGAAGTAATTGTTTTATTGTTTGCAACAAGCATAATAAATATACAAATGAAAATTCTTTATTTTTAAAACTAGAATTCGTAATAAGTGAAATTAAAATTCGTAATAATAAGCTCGCCCGACCACGCGTGTTTCGCTGGAACCTTTCATTTATAGCCTAGTTTAAAATCCACATTTTTAAACGGGCGAACGTTATAAAACATTAATTTCCTTTTCTAATCCACCATATATCTTTGCCGACAGGTTTGGGAAACGCTCCGATGCCATCTCAAACTGGGCGAAGGACCTTGAAGTAAGTATTTTCTTTCCATTATTATAAAAGTACTGTCGTAATTTCGGAGCTGATATGAAAGCAAATCTTGAATATAATAATGTTGAGAAAATAGATGTGATATTTTTTGCTAACATGGCGTTGCTTGTAGTTAATAGTGATGTAATTAGGTATAATGTTTTTCTACGCCGTAGTTTTTGCCTGACAACAAAATATCTAATAGCGAAATAAAACGGATCTGGTACTGGGCTAATTTGCAGTCCTTCATCTGGGAGCGCACGATCCAGCGGCAGCGAGAAAAAGAGAGGTAGAGTGTCTCGCTGCCGCTGGGTCGTGCGTTCCCAGAGGTAGGACTACGAATTAGTTCGAAACACTACTTAAACTCGACTTATATACGTGAGTAATCTGTTTTATTTCACTATGATTGAGTCTCACGGTAGTATCATGTTAAAAAAATGTCTAACGTTAAAACTGTTTCATAAACGGTTGGCAATTCTTTGACGAATGCAAAGTTTTCAACAAAGTACTACGAGAAGAAATGAGGGTCCGTGAAGCGTGAGTGTGGTTTTATGAAACGAGTTTTGGCGAGTTTCATAATAAAATCACACTAGTATTTTAAGTCCTAAATATGTATGAGTTGCGTACATTTATTTAGCAGTAAACTCTCTTTCTCTTCTCGTAGTAATTTGTTGAACACTTTGCATTCTAAAACTAAAAACTACAGGACTGAAAAACATTCAGAACACATTATTTTTATTTTCAAACCTAATTTACAATTACTTACCTACGTGTCACAGTATAACATTTACGTTGATAAGGTATTTTCATTTAAAATCCGCTATCTTCAAAATAGCTTCACCGATTTTAACAAAACTTAGCTAGGATGTAAAAACCATCTCGATTAAGCTAGCTTTCCATTAAAAAATCGCGTTGTAATGTAGGACCCCCGATGCCAAAAATATTATTATATGTTACTAACACATTACGTAAGGTATTCAATGTTTATAAATAAATTAAATTAAAAATAATAAGACAAGTTTTGTTACACTCGTAATTTCATAAGAGGGTTTGATCAAATAACATATAGCCCTCCAACACTTAATTGCATTAACTAATTACCTACGTAAATTAAACATTAACAGGCCGTTAAGTAACTTAACTAAAAAGTTTATTAATTTCAGATTTTAAACGAAACCATCTAAAGATAAAGGCTCCTCCATCTATTATAATATTAAGGTAGGTAAACATGCCAATGATCGAGTGATTCAGTAATTGACACCCTGCTTGTCACTTTTATTGCTACATATTAAGATCGAAGGTGTCAACTATTGGGACAGTGTCGGGCACAGGGATGTTTACCTTATACACTACAAACCAAAGAGAAAACTTTTGCCATAGATTAAGTAGGTAAGTAAAACGAAAGTTTTCCAAAATAAAAATGCACCTATTTCATTTTCTTATCATAATTTTTTACCCGGTAAACACGCGTTCGTTATGGGAACCGAAATGATTATAAATCGGACACTGAAAGTGTACTATGTTAATGTATTTTGTACACTAATTTCCATTATGGACATTTTGTTCATCGATACTTTTCCGCACTAGTCGATATCTTTCAAACGAAGTAAGTTTTGCAGGACGTAAACGTAAAGTCTGATTGAGATAATTTCTCGTAAATGTTAAGAATTGTTAGAATTCCAACGGAATATCATTGTAATGGCGTATTATATCTACCAAAATTTAATAAATGACATTTTTAGACGCCTCCAATTCGATTCTAATGTAACGATGACGCCACTACAAGGTTGTGTCGTGGGAATAACTGTCAGTGTCATAGGGATCAAAACAATTCAATTTTTAAAAATACGGCTCCATCGATACAATCGATGATTTCGCCAATGTCGAGTAAGACACTATCAGTTTAGAAGACGTTGTTCGGTAGGTAATGTTAACGTTGTGGTTAGTTAGGTTAGACTTCACAGCCTAAGCTAAAAACCCAACCCCTCCCCCCCTTCGTCGGATATTAGCCCAGTTGTTGCCCAGGGTGCACCGGCCCAAACGCTACTCTTCCCCTTAAGATTAAGACTCTTAGAGGGGACCATAGGGATCAAGGTTCCCCGGGCCGACTATAGGGTAGATACAAAACTGCCAGGCTACTTTTGATACCTACTGACTGATGAGTGATGTCTTACGTGAGAGAGAGGGCTAGTCATGCGCTCAAAACGAATGGGGTAAGCGCCAAAGCATTTAAAATTGCTCTAGGTAAGAAAATAAAACATTGATTAGATTTTTGTGTAACCAAAAAGAAGAACCAATAATTACTTTTCTTTTCATTTAATCGCGATTACAATTATTCCTTCTCATTCCGCTTCAGAAACGCTAGAAGTGCCGAAGAAGATGATTTTTTTTATAAACACGTTTTCATTATTGAAGTAGATTAGTCATTAATTATGGGTTGAAATATTAAATATTTATTTCAAATATTGAACGATAATATTTAAAATCTAAAATGAGCATGGATAGCGCCTTAACAACAACGTTTGTATTTAATCATCATCATCATCATGTCAGCCGAAAGACGTCCACTGCTGGACATAGGCCTCCCCCGAGACTCTCCACTCAGACCGGTCTTGTGCCTTCCGCATCCACCGCGGTCCCGCGATCTTTACTAGGTCGTCGCTCCATCTTGTTGGAGGCCTACCGACAGCTCGTCTCCCGGTCCGACGATTGTATTAAATAAACTTACCTATATTATTTTGATACAGGTTGTTGTGTTATCGTCCCGTTGTTTCTTAATTGATTGACTCGTATTCATACAAAATAGATCCGTATAGATTTACGAAAACGGGATCCCCTTACCTATTGTCAATCCGTAAACTATTTTAGAACAGGCCCATATTTCACCAACTTTACAATTGTCAGTTTTCAATGACAGTTCGGTGTCAACTGCTGACATGAAGAGCTTTTGTTTTAGCGCGCTTCATATTGTCAAAGAAATGTAGTTCGAATTGTCATATAAAACTGACAATTGTAAAGATGGTGAAATAGGGGCCGGGTCGGTGAACATGCCAGCCCTAATATAAGGCAAACGTGCTAATAATTGTCACGTTTATTCCAATAACTGACACCCTGCTTGTCACCTTTATTGCTACGTATTAAGATTGAAGGTGTCAACTATTGGGACAGTGTCGGGCGCAGGGACATTTACCTTATCTGTATAAATGTGAGACTGCTTTTGATCGTAACGACTTGCTACATAAATGAACACCGTTAGAAACGTTGGCATTTTAAGGAGCATACTCGTAAGAGTGCGTTTTCTCTGACGCGGAGCTGCCCCCCTACTACGAAGTGCAAAATTCGAACTGCTTTAGAGGAAAAAAAATATATAAAAAAATATCGTGGGACAATTGACACCAATTGACCTAGTCCCAAATTAAATAGAGCTTGTATTATGGGTAGGTACTAGACAACGAATAAACATACTTGTATGTATAATTAAATACATACATAACCATCATCATCATCAGCCTAATTATGTCTCACTGCTGGGCACAGACCTCTCAGAATGAGAGGGCTTGGGCTATAGTTCTCACGAGGGCACAGTGCGGATTGGGAACTTCACACACATCATTGAATTGCTTCGCAGGAGTGTGCATGTTTCCTCACGATGTTTTCCTTCACCGAAAGGCTCATGATAAATTACAAAAGTAATTACGCACGTAAATTCCGAAAAACTCAGAGGTGCGAGCCGGGGTTTGAACCCACAACCACGACCCTCAGCTTGAGAGGCCATAGGCCGAACCACTGGGCTATCACGGCTTGAAAAACAAATTAAAATAAATAAATATCGTGGGACAATAGTGATACCAATTGACCTAGTCCCAAATTAAGTAGAGCTTGTGTTATGTGTCATGGGTACTAGACAACGGATAAACATACTTATATAAATAAATACATATTAAGCATTCATCATACAGACACCTGCCCCGATCGGGAGTGTTACCCGGGACCTCAAGCTTCGTAGTCGGGTTCTCTAACCACTAGGCCATCCGGTCGTGGAAACAGTGTATTGCACAAATCAAATCGCTCTCTCTGCTCCGCCCAGCTAAATATATCAGTTAATTTGCCATAAATGATCTGTGTTTCACGAGAAGCTCGCTAAAGCGGTTTTGGACGAGTTTTCTCATTTTTCCGATTGGCTGTATTGACTCACCCCTCTATTAAGACACTTCTTATTTCCTTTACCAGAAGTTATACAAACCTTTCCCGCTTCCGGTGTTCGTGTAGATTAATTCACATTGATAGACGTATCATTTTTTTCTTGACATTCACCCCGGGGATTGCTTCAAGCAACTTTCTGATACTTCGTTTTCATGTCACGTACCCATTAGTTTTTTTCTGAAAGGAAACCAATAATTTCGTGATGATGCTAATACATACATTATAAGCACATATTTATGTGTGAGTGTTATTAGTTGGTATAGAAAAGCAATAACTCTGGGAAGAATTTATTGAATCAGGCGTTACTTTGCGGAGGTCCATATTTATGAACTAAAAAACAATTGCTTTGCTCACCCGCGACCACTAATGACAAATAGTTATATCTGTGCGGCAAATGTATGTTTCCATGCAACACCTCCGCCTCCACTGCTACACGAATCAACACATGCCACACAGACCCAACTATCACCACCACCACTATACTAAACGCTGACGCGTTTCGGCACTCTCCACGAGGCCATTTACGAAGCACAACAACAACCGCTCAACATGCCACCACTTCCACTACTGACATATGTAAACCATGTACTCAACTATAACTATTAACTATTTGTCGTTAAAGTAATTGTTTTTTAGTTCATAACTCAGGGAAGCTACAATATTTGTTGAAATCGTGGAATTGCTGTTTCAATTGCTTGTGCTTTTATTTAAATTGAGATAATATTGGACCATGTCACGACTAAAGCTAGGTACTTAATAAAAGATAAATCACACAAACCTGTACCTAACCTAATTGGAACAACTCTATCTTTACAAGAAAAAAAGATCAAGTGAGCATCTTTAATTTGTAACCTTTTCATTCTAAAGCCGCACGTGTAATAAAAAAACAGTCTCGAGTCTTTGCCATTACATTTCTTTGACTAATGCGCTCGTCGCATAAGAATTCCAAAGCAACATTTAAAGTAAATATTGCGTCGTACTAAATATCCGTGTAAGATAGTGCAATTTCAAACTACCATCCACCAGTTTCATTACAGACTAAAGCTCTTCATCCTTCTGCCGCTTTAAAATTTCGCAACGGCATCTCAATGGCAGTTTTCGTACTCAAGTATTCCATTAAAGTCTTGCAATATCTTTTATTCAAGATTTACGGTAAAGGGCGCGATATGAGCCCGCTGATATTGTGCCAATATCGGCGCGGAGAGGCGGTCGCTCATCGTCGAGATTTACTCACGAGATGGGATTTATGCTGATGTTTCGTTTATAAAAACGCCTGTTTCAGCATAGTAAATACAGCGTGGACCAATAAGTTAAGAGGTTAAGTACACCTTATTTTCTAAATTTTACTAAGTATGTCTTCGCGACGACCTGGTAAAGGTCGCGGGACCGCGGTGGATGCGGAAACCATAAGACCGGTCTGAGTTTAGAGCCTTGGGGAAAGCCTATATCCAGCAGTGGACGTCTTTCGGCTGACATGATCATCATCATCATCATTGCCAGCCTTTTTTACGTCCTACTGCTGGGCACAGGCCTCCTCTCAGAATGAGATGGCTTGGACTATAGTTCCCACGCGGGCCAAGTGCGGATTGGGAACTTTACACACATCATTGAATTGCTTCGCAGGTGTGTGCAGGTTTCCTCACGATGTTTTCCTTCACCGAAAAGCTCATGATAAATTACAAATGTAATTCCGCACATAAATTCCGAAAAACTCCGAGGTGCGCGCCGGGGTTTGAACCCACGACACTCTGCTTGAGAGGCCATAGGTCAAACCACTAGGATATCACGGCTGACATGATGATGATGACTAACTATGTTAAATATAACAATTATGAAGTATTATTTCCGAAATATGTTATTCAGGGTAGGCAGTTACACACATGGAATACAATTACCCGACTGCCGATGGAGGGTTACGTTTTGCCTGCTAAGTGTCTACCTCTAGCGGCATGGCAAATGTGAGCCGTTTTCATTGCGTTTGTCATCATATTTCCGCACATTTCCGGCTTTTCCATTAACTGTGTCTCGGATATTCTGCTTTTATTGTCGAAAATTTATCGACCTGTTACCAAAGACACGGTCCTTTAGATGACCCCACAGAAAAAAGTCAGATGCTGCCAAAAGTGATTGAGGAAAACTGATTTCTAACCGATAATTGGAAGATAATTGAAACAAAATATTTAAGCGAAAGTTACAAATTTTGCAGTAAGTAGTCTACATACGAGTAATAGTACATTATTGCCGAGGCCCGGAAAGTAGGTAATTCCGGTTTCCGTCGAGGAATATATAGTGCTTTTCTCAAATAATGTGAGGAAATTAAAAAACCTCATTTGCAAAAAAAAAAGTAATTTAATAGATAAATCACGAAATACGTTAACAAAACCAAAGTGTTCAATTACTTCATGTTAAATGTGATTAAAAATTAAGTCAAATTCGAGCTTACCGCTGCAAAATTACACGAAATCAACACCCATGACTTTTTTTGGTAACAAAAATGTCAAACCGTCATTCGCCATCTTGGGTTCTACAATTATGTCAAATCCGAGCTCACCGCTGCCAAATGACATGAAATTGACACCGATGACCATTTTTAGTGACAAAAATGACAAACTGTCATCCGCCATCTGGAATTCAAAAAATAATGTCAAATTCGAGCTCGCCGCAGGCAAATTACTCGAAATCGATACCTATGACCATTTTTAGTGAAAAAAATGTCAAACTGCCATCCGCCATATTGGATCCAAAAAATAATGTCAAATTCGAGCTCACCGTAGCAAAATTACACGAAATCATCAGTGATCATTTTATTTACAAAAAATACAAACCGTCATTCGCAATTTATGATTGAATAAAAACTTACACACGCACTGCTGTAAATCGGGCTGGCTTGGCTGTATGTGTCCATTTAATTAAAAAATTACATGTTACAACTTTTGAAAAGTTAATAAGCGGGAAAAAATTGAATTTCGTACATTTATTTTTCTCCTAGGAGAAATCGAAATCCATTTCCATTCACCTTCCTCGACGGCTTCTTCGTTTAAAATTTTAAATGAAAAAATTAGGTGCTTCCCGGGTTCTATTTTCAAATGGAAAGCCAGAGTTTCCGAGCATGTTTGAGAAAAATATTTTTCATGAAACAATTGTCATATTTTCAGCTAAAACAATAAATATGGCGGCAAAATTTTTTTAAATCTCCAAGTTAAGTTGCAAATCCTGTTGTGCCTATTATGAATTAAATATTATAAACCATAGAAAACGCGTCCTTCAGCTCAAGTAGACATGTCTTTAGGACTCTAAAATAAAAACAATTTGTAGGCTGACGCGCTCTGCGCTGTAAGGATTAACAAATCGACTTTTCTTGTGCTAGCATTATTAACAGATTAATTATGTACGGCGGCCTTTTTAACGACCAAATTGTTCAGGTATCGAGTCGTGTATCTACTGACCTTCTCCCTGCTCAATAAAAATCCAATTAACAAATGAATGAAGCCAGTCAATGGATTTGTTACGAATTGTATTACTGTAAGTGGTTGCCTCAATTATTCAGAGAAAAGTTTTATTTTCAGACCAAAGTCCAAAGAAACTTTAAATGATTTTGCAGTATTTACAAAAACGTATTTTATTAAAGATTGCTTTAATTAAATCAATTTATCTCGCTGAACAATTAAACTAGTGTTCAAACTCGAGCAAAAAACGACAAAACTGCGTATGAATGTCATAAGCATAATTACTGTCATGTCACAAATCAACTTTAGCTTCGATTCGAAACAAAATAAATAAAGGTATTTACAAAAAAATCTACCCCAGAATCCGATGCTGCATCGTGAATCGGACTTGAAGCAGAACATTGAAGAACATTCAGACTTGTCCTTAGCATTTATAATGTAACTCATTATTGCACATCGGTAATCTCATACAGTCCTAGTGAAAGTTGACCTTGCAAAAAGGCGGCACTTTTGAAAAACCTTGAGTTGGCAACTGCTTTGTATAAAAAGTATTTATAGTTTTGATACTTGTACCTACATTTTAACTTTCAATTAATTTAGTCCTTTCTAGTTCAATAGTCAACTTGCAGGAACCTCTTCCAACCAAACTCTATCACAAAATGTCTTGTATTGTTCTAGAAGCCGGACATACCCGCATGGCTGCAGTACGCCAGAAGGAGATGAGGAGTGCAAGCAATACCGGGTCCTAAGCCAGAGTCGTTCGTGCATCCTGCTCCCACCTAATGAAACAATTATTGTACCGGAATCAATTACTTCTCCAATTACTATATGTCTGTCAATATCATAATTTTAAAGTGTATCTTTATTTCAATTTCCAATTACATTTTGTTTTTCTTTAAGCTCATCGTTTTTCTCTCTTGATATAACTACGTATAATAAAGGTAATATAGTAAATTTTACAAAGTAGTTAAATGTGACATGTATAGAGTACTTCGTTTCTTGCCTATTATCAGAATGTCATTCTCAAAAAAATGTAATAAGTATAAGTATTAATAGCATTCGAGGCATATAACAATCGAGCCCTACCTCTGTCGGGCCAGTCAATGTAACGTTATGAATTACAAGCAATTGAAAAACGTAATAGTATATGGTTTGTTTTATTTTTTCACCGAAACATATTATTGTACCTAAATCAATACAAACTGTACCTACGTACAACACTCAGAATACAGAAAAAACCAGAAGCCGCGTTCGTTCAATCATGTCCTCACGCCGCGTACTGTGTCCGAAAATAATGAGAACCTACACTTGAAATGTGATCCTATCCTGTATTTTTTTATTTATTTTTTATTTAGTCTGTAATTGTGTCCCACTGCTGGGCAAAGACCTCTCCTCTTGACTTCCATATCTCCCTATCCTGAGCCGCATCGGGCCAATCTTTTAATGCGGAGTCTAGGTCGTCTCGCCATCTCCGCCTGGGCCTGCCACGCCGCCGCTGACTGTCGTTCGGTACCCACCATGTGGCTGAGTGCGCCCACCTTTCTGAGTGCATCCGGCAGACATGTCCTGCCCAATCCCATTTAAGCTTGGCGGCCTTTTTTTCCACATCCGCTATTCGAGTTCTGGAGCGCAGTGTAGTGTTCCGGATTCGGTCGATCCTCTTATCACCCAACATACTGCGCTCCATTGCTCGTTGGCAAAGCTTCAGCTTGGATTTCTGGTGTTCAGTCAAAGACCACGTTTGAGCACCGTAGGTCAGGACGGGCAGGATACACATGTCGACATGATGTATTTTTATAAGCCCAATAAATAACAATAATTACCTAAACTTAAGTATTGTCATTCGCACAACGCGGCAGAATGCGCTTCACTATTTTCTGAATAATTACAGCAAAACTATGAGGCAGACACCTCTACAACGATGTCATACTTAGGTATCAACCATTAAAATTATACAAGGGAACTGGAATTATCTATTAGTATCAATCAAACAGGTTAAAAGATAATAGACCTAACCTAACCATAATACCAAGAATAAAATTGACACCCTCCCTTTCATCTTTGCTGCTATGAGCTTAGATTGGAAGTACTTAGGTACCTTCAGAGTGGAGCTTTTACTTATGGGTAATTTCTGTCACTTGCTTGTTGTAAGTAGCGTTGTAAGTAGAGATGGACTAGTGAAAACAAAGAAGCATGTAGCTCTTGCAGAAGGAATATTATTGTATAAATATGTACCAACTATTTCTTTTAAGGTAAAATTACTCACTTTCTTTGACAAATCAAAGAATAACTCTAGGTTCATTAGACTGGAAATACTTCACGGAAAAGGAAATGAACCGAAACAAATCATCATGCAAAATTTTCCGTGTTCAATCGTTCGAATAAATCTTTGTTATAATGTGAATGTTTATCGAAAGAAAACAAATACGATTAGCATACTCCCCTGAGTTGAGCATTTTATGGGTTTTTACCGATGGTAGTTATTTTAGCCAAGTTCGGGCTGGTGAGCCATGTTAGAGCTCGCGCCAGATCTGGAACATAAGTTGGTTGTAAATATAATAATTATGTATAAATATAAAAGATGTATATGTATAAATTATTTGCTTTAAGATTTAAGTAGGATTAGTTAAATATTATTATAGTCGGGGTCACCGTCGTAGAAAACGATGAGGAGGACTATTATTTTAACCATAGTAACACATTTCTGTATGACTATGATGTGAATCGTCCTTGCTGATTTCGGCTATGGCGTCTGCTTCTGTTTCTTAATTGGTAGAGCCTCGATGGTTTGCTATTCGTCTAGTGTGTTTAATGTAGGTAGGTAGCCAATTTTGGTTTTGAAACTAGATACGGGAACATTGCACCCATGTAAGACTGCCGTTAACATAATTGTAGTAGATGCATCTACTACAATTACAATGTTACCGGGTAGTCTGTTCTTGACTAGGTCACGCTTTTCATCTAGTTCTTCGAAGGTGTTACTTCGAACGCCAATATTTAGCGTTTCACGAATACGCGTCATCCAAGGCGTTTCTTTGCCCGTAATTCCCAACGAAAAGGCTCGATGTTGTATTCATTCATCTATGCTTTCTGAACGTCCTTGTATCTGAAAGCTGAACACCATTTTTACGCTTACCATTGTGGGAGAACCGCAATAGAGAGATCTCTCTCCAGGCAGATGTTGTGCCTGGGAACCGAAGTCCTTTAGAGCGGAGTTGGAAGTTGTATTTATGCAACCGACTTGAGAAACTTCGTCAGCGTGATGTAGCGCAGAAAACTGCGAAGAACGTTCGATGACTAGATAGCGCTAGGAGTCGTTAGAATGTCCTAAGTTGGTACTCCTACTGGATGACAGATGGCGCCGGGTCGCCACACCATTTTGGACTTCAGAAAAGAAAATGCGCTTCGCTACCCTCTCGCCGGACATCCGAGGCAAGTGCCCAGCAATATCGAAGCTAGCGGCGCATCAGATATGCTTTATCAGAACAAGAACATCAGTTTTCTTGATGCGGTCTGACAATTTTGATATTCATAATGTGTCGCGGAGACATCTCAGTTGAAACTTATCGTGCGTGCATAATGACGGCGCGGCGATATAAGATCCATGTCTCAGACGAGTGCCAATTATTTAGCAGCACCATTGCCATGTTACACTTTTATTTAGATGCCGAAGTTTGTTGTTATGCGAGCGAAATACCCTGTCGCGAAGTTTTCCAGATGCAGCTGATGCAACACCAATTCTGATATTGATCTCCGCGTTAAGGTCGCCTTTGGCTGCTACAGTACTTGCTATAGATGGACCTGCTTTAAAACATTGGGAGATACAAGGAGTAACGCGTCCATTTCTATCACTTTCATCTTAGTACGTTATATTGTGCTCAAATCTGTAGCATGATGCGTCAAGTTTTCAATAACGCTTGCAAGGCCATCGGAGATTTCTTAATACAGAAGTTGTGGGCGTAAGTAATAATTATAATCTCACAAATGATCGGAATGGGTAGGTATACTTTGATGCCCACATTGTAGCCAATTTTGAATCTTGGAAAAATACCTGACTTTTTTTTTACCGGCCACTTGTGAGTACTACTTACGCATGGCAGGTACCTACATAACTTCTTTTATTAAAACAATTGAAGACTTGGTGTAATTATTTTAATAATTTCTATTCATTAATCTGTGTCAGTACATCGAGGTAACTTAATAAATGACTAGCTTATTCCGTAAGCACAATTATTAATCCATGTTTCCATTACAACTAATACCTTACGTTGTCGAAACGAATTTTCACACATTTCAAATTGACGAGAATCTTTCGCTCAAGCACCTAGTTTTATACAACCATACATTTACACAGACGTAAAAACGATTAAGTATTTTATTTTTAAGTTTAAACAAAGGAAATTACATTTATACACGGAAGTAAGTGAAGGAGAGCTAATAAATGTAAAATCAGATACTATCTAAAACAATACAGGTTAACTAGCGACATCGCAAAATGTCAGGATAATTTTGTTCATAGCCTATCATAATTCCTAATTAGGTAATGGCTCAAAGCACATTTCACGAGATCCTTCAAATTATAGGTTTAACTACAGAATGTTAGAAATTATGAATCAGTAACGAGACAATGTCATTTTAAGCACTTGATAAATGTTAAGACTTTTAGGGATCCGGACCTCAAATGGTGAAAACGGAACCCTTGTAGGATTACTTTGTTATCCACCTGTGAAGTCAATTCGAGGTACCTAAATCAAAACCTATAGGGTACTTCCCACTGACCACCATTGATCTAGAATCATGAAATTTGGCGCGAAGCAAAATCTGACAACAAAAGTTAAGAATGAAATCTGAAAAAACGTTAGAAACTGAACTCTCGGTGCACGAGTTTGACTCGCACTTAGCTGTCTTATAGTGTAACTCGCTGGTTCAATGGAAACCAATCACGGCTATCACTAGCCTGAAGATAACTACATTGTATCTGTTCGGAAATGAAGTCGGAAGTAGATCAGAACCAGTTTCAATTTCTTTATTGTTTAAGTCGTAGCTGTTGATTCACCCTGGCAGGAGTTGTTCTGCAAATTGAAGAAACTACCTAGGTATGTACTTAATATCTTTTTGCATTTTGTAACATCATCACGTCACTAATTAATAATGTCCAATGAAATCATAGAAACTTCTAAGCTAAGGTAAGAATCTACCATTTACATACAATAGATACAGAAGACGATAGTTTAGACGGATGGAAATTCTGGGGCATTAGCATTTAATTACATTCTCTAGAACACTAAGGCTTACTATTTATACCAAACGGTAAATATTCACTAAGAAAACGCAGTTGAAAATAACTTCTAGTACAGATTACAGTCCCAATGATTTCAGTTTTGGCTTTTCGTATTTACAAAGTATAATTTCTATTTTAAGGACTAGGGTTACAACCGGGTTTATAGAGCTACATTAATCTAGAAATATCAAAATGACAGGAAACATGTCGACTCGCGGCTCTACTGTATAGCGATCCTAGCTTTCTATTCACTTTAGCACTTACCTACCTACATTCCTGGGAACCTACAAAGCCGTAGTTAACTTTAGTTTGGCAAGAGTATAGTCTAAAAGTTTCTAAGGTATGGAAAACATAACAAGGCTTAAGTACTTAGGGCTTTGAGCAATGGGCGAACGAACGTAAGTATTCACAGATTTAATTTATCTTTAGTCACACAGCGCGCATCTTATTACTAACTTTAAATAGCTTACCTACTATTTACAGCACACACACATTCAACTCCTAAATTTTGTAAACAATGAGTGCGAAATACATCGTTCTAACAATCAACAATAAGATTGAGTGCGTCAGGATATTCTGAGTGCGTTTTCGATCGGAACATCAAATGTTAACAATTGTAATTCAGTACAGGGTTTCAATAAGCTAAGTGGCATGAGTGTGTTACAAAAATATTTGCTGAAATCTTTGTGCCTTACACATTATATAACAATTAAGTTTATAAAGACCGATTGTCGTTTGTTACGTCGTGGTCTACTTTTGACACTTCTTGGGGCAGTGTTGACACCTTTTGCGTTACGTTTGACACAATTTGTGCTAAATTGTTAAGTCTGTTATGCACTTGTAACTTATCTTCTAGTTTCGAGACTTCTGCGTCCGGTCCTTCCTTGAGTAGTTCCCAAAGACTATTTTTATCTAAGATCTCAAAACCACCGCGATTTTCTGGGGCGATGTCAGATTTCGGTACTCCAGCTAAAGTTTTCGAAGTCTCCGATATCGGGGTGGGTGGTATCTTATGAATTTCCTTGTTGATCGATTTCAGTGGCTTCGTAAAATACTTTTCCGGAGACATTGACTTAATTTTTGTCTTATTTATTTGTTCTCCATTGGTGGTATCTTTATTTGCTACATTCTTCGTTATGTTGTGATTTGAATTAACGTTCGGTTTTTTGATTTGCGTTTTGGTTTTTGGTTTCATCGTTCTATTGTGCATTGTTTTGATATTACTGTTTGTTATTGCAGTAATTGTGTGAGGAACGATTAGTGTTTCAGAAAAAGCTAGAGCAGGTGATGTTGTTACTTTAATTAAATCTTCGGTAAATGGATGTGAGGTTTTAGCATTTGATTTGTCTGAAATTTTGACTGGTTTTGGAGTAACCTTATCTTTCATTATAGAATTTTCAGCCAAAAGTTTTTCAGGATTTTCAAAGGTTGGTTTTACAATGAACACATCTTTATTTTTGGTTAATATCACTTTATGCAGTATCGGAACTTCCGTTTCAGCTGCAATCGTTTTAGGTGTAGGTTCTATTGTATTGACTTTAGTGGCATTAATGAGTTTACTTTTTGCAAAGAATTTGTCTTGTTTGTCTCCATAAGTCGCTTTAAGAGTACCTTTACGCCTTGGCAAAGACTTCTTTTTTAGCTCTTCTTTTTTGAAGATTGTTTTAAAAACAGGCAGTTTTTGAACAATCAAATCACCAGTACTTTTTGATACAAGAGGCAAAATGCTGTTCTCAACTTTATCATTTTGTGATGTATTAACGTAGGTCGCAGTCGGTATTATGATAGGTCTATCTACGTGCTGGCTTTGTGGCTCAGTAATACTAACGTTCAATATAGATGGAGACGTTGAAGATTCCTCTGTCGCGATGTCGTTAGCCCTCGTTGATGTTACTTCAGTACTACTTGCTCCTGTTGTTTCCTGCACAGTCGTTGTAGGTTGTTGTGTAGTAGAAGTAACGGCCTCTGTGGTACTTGTTAGTGCTTCAGTATGTTTTACATTATTCGGAGTACTGCTTTCATATTTCTTACTTTCATTGACCTTTCTAAATTCATAGTCTCTGCTACAAATCCGACCACATTCACAAATGTTATCAATGTTAGCATTTGTCTTGAGACTCGCTAGTTCTGTCTTATCAAACCACGTGATAAAATCATCATCAGTGATACCACGTAGTAAGGGACTGCCAGGTCTGGCGTGGAAGAAAGTTTCAACAGCCAAGTCAGGACGAGTTGAAGGATAGATTTTGGCAAAAGCCGGACGCAGGCTGGTGATCACAAATTTGGATCTTGTTTCATAGGTTACACAGACTGGGCAAGTCGAGCTGATCTGAAAAGCACAAAATTATGTTATTAGAATCATAAATCATAATGACTCACTGTTATCGTTCAATGTGTCATAAACTTTAGTTAGTAAAAATTAAAATATATAAACTTACATTGGCAAACACGAACCACACCGACTCTCCTCTGGAGCCAAAGTGAAGGTCAGCAAAAGTGGCGCCATCCAGAACAACTGGATTGACCGAGTGCAGCTCATAGCCAGAAAAGAGTGAAGCTTCCAAACGAAGGATCCCGGAGCGCTCTTTGCTCTTCCATCTGTACAAAAATAACAATGTGTTAATAAAGTATTTACGTAAGTATTTCTACTTCTTGTGATAAGTAGACGTTTACCTGAAGCAAGACTTGATGATTAATGTGGGCAGGTTCCCTTGTAAGTCTTCAATGCTGCTCCTCTCCGGTCGGATTTCCTCGATAATGGCTGACTGGATGTTTAGCAATGCGTTTTCGGGCTTCGGCGTGTACGTGGAATACGCGATAGTTCCCTGTAAATAAAAATAAAAACAATAAAATAAGTATTTTATACGCTCTCAACATAATATTTCAAATTTCAGTTAAGTAACCTTCTTGACATTCATACATCCTCCACGCTGGAATGCGATAGCACAAGCGTTCAGCACTGCTACTTGCGACATCATTCCGGACAGACCTTGCATTAGATCATACTGCTTGCAAAATTGGTAAGCAGTGAGCGTGTACTCGTAACAGACCTGTACTGTGGCACAGCCGGCGCCAGTAGCATACACGAACACTTTGGTCGGCAGGCCAGGCAGCTGCAGCGGGCGCGGCGGTGTGCGCGCACGCAGCTCCAGCGTATCCGTCAGCTCCATGCCCGCCGTTGCCAAAGAAACCGTCAGCGCGCGGTGCCTGCAACGACACAAAATATCAGTCGGTATTATGTACAGTCAAGGTTACATTCTCAGAAAAAGAAGGAGGGTCCAAAGTAGTACGTGTTGGAGATCCCCGTTTTCAAATAGCTGATTGCTTCTATTTTTAAGTCAACTGATATACCAATGAGAAGGATCTTATCACAGATAACAAGTAGAAGATTGATCCCTTTCAGCGTTCAGTACAGGAACCGCACCGTCGCCTGTTCCTCCATCAGCGCATCATCCTTAACCCACGTTCTTAGTCTGAAGGAGCAATGAACTTGCGGACTTAATCGTTTTGACAATTGAACGATCCCTTTCCATGGCTTCCTAGAACTTCACTAGTAATGTCACCTGTCGTGTGCTAGCGCCGCGTACTGCGCGGCGGCCTTAGTAGCCTGGTAGGCGAGGGACGGGTGCCGTTGCAGCGTTGAAGCCCGGTAGTACAGGAACCGCGCCGCCGCCTCGCCCTCCGCCAGAGCGCCGCGAGCGCAAGCCGCCAGCAGTACTCGCACGCCGGCCACGTACTGCTCCATCGTTACTGCCTCTGTTCAATTGAAATAATAGCATCAACATAATGTGTCAGCCGGAAAACGTCGACTGTTGTTGGATATAGGCCTCTCCCAGCAGTCCCCAATAAGGACGATCCTGAGTCGCTTGCATCCAACGGCTCCCCGCTATGCCTCCACCTAGTAGGGGGCCACCCAACAATCCATTTTCCGGCTCGTGGTCTCTACTCTAAAGCCTTCCTTCCCCAGCAGTTTTCAGTTATTACAGCTGTAAGTATGGCCTGCCTATTGCTACTTCAAGTGGCTGTCCCGCTTAGCTTTGTCGGTGACGTGTGTTCTCTTACGGGTTTCCTCATTTCTGATCCGGTCACGTAAGTAAACCCTGAGCATAGCTTGCTCCATGGCACTCTGAGTGGCTTTAAGCTTGTGTATAAGGCCAGTAGTTAGAGACCACGTCTTAGCACCGTATGGTATCACTAGCAACACGCACTGATTGAAAAACTAGCACTAAGGAATCTTGGACGAGAAGATGTTGCGCAACAACATTAATTACTTTTGTTTAAAGATTTTCTACGTGGCAATAGAACGCCACGAATGATTTCACATGATGAAATTTCGAAGGGTTCTGATGATTTCCGACACAAAAACAAAATCTTTTCTAAATAGGCAGTTTCAATACCGTAAGATGTAGTCTTAATGTTCCTTGAAGTCTCTTCCAAGAGCCAATCAGCAGCGTCTTTCCTGGGCGCAGGCCAGCCAAATTCGCCTTCTTCTGTGGTCGACGCGTTTCTAAGAATCAATAATGCTTCAGGTACGACTGGACTCCTGTAAGAGTAAAATGTACCTAAAGCAATGCGCAGATACTTTCGACGCATCGAAAAACCTTGAATAAGAAGTCAGAAGTTTTATTTCTCACCTTGCAAGTACCAGGCCAAGAACTGTAGCAGCAAGAGCAGCTGGTGATGTAAGATTTTGTACATTTTTCTCCAAGTAAGTTTGGGCTAGTTTTGCGATATCAGCATCGACCTGAACAAATAAATTATTACCATAAGTTGACCTCTTCTACATACAATTCTATATCTTAGGTATCTTCGATAGTATTTACCTGATTTTCAACACCAACTTCAAGTAAAGCCACTAACGTCTCAGCAGTCACTTCGACTCTTCTCTCCCAATCGATTTCCTCTTGAGACATATTGCCATCCTTGTCGTAATAGTAATACTCGTTGACATCAACCTCTTTGCCCGTGCCATTTGCTTTTGTTATCTCTACTGGATAGTAATCTACTTCCTTATCAGCCGCCAAAGGAGTGAAGGAACCGTCGGGGTTTTGTCTATTTTGTATCCACTTTTTTATGGACTGCAGTAATTCTGGGTCGACCGGATAGTAGGATTGTATTTTAGTGAGGATTTCGAGAGTTTTGATCGTTGCCAAGTGACTACTCATTGCTGGGTGATCACTGAATGAGTTGTCGTTCTTACGGAAGGATAATAATACTTGAACCTGCGAAAAAAAGAACTTGTTGGGTACCTTTTACATACCAAATTGTTCATTAACCCAAATCGCCTTTTAGCACAACAAGTAGTAGTGACTGTTGCTTCCTTGGCAATATTGCATCCCTGTAACATGAATGTTGAATTGTTGAGTGTAATGGTTTATCAACTCAAATTTCATGATTCAAGAATCCCGCAATGAACATGATGCTTACTAAACATAACGCCAGCCTTTAATAAAAAAGTAGTATTAACCAAATAAAACACAGCAGACATAATTATGATGACAATGTTTCTATGGACTCCTCATTCAACGTTATCTTTCGGTCATTGGCAAAAAAATCAGAGTCTGCTTACAATTATCCCGGACTAAATTTTCTGCGTTGATGTACTCATACATAAGCATGAAACATGATCAACAATTCCACTTCCGTAATCCTCACCTGTTCAGGCAACTTCTTCAAAATCCTTTCCCTCTCAGCATCCTCGACCAAATGTGGTATATGCTCCAAGGCCAACAATGGAGCCAAGCTGGCAGCAGCAGCTGATAGTTGCGAGTCGCGCCACACCTCCGACCACTGGTCTGAAGGATCCGTTTGAAGGCTGTACAGGGGAAGGTGAAGGCCACCCGACACCAGCAGAGTCCCGCTCGCTGAGCCGGGGACCACGCCGTGAGGAAGACCCAGTTCCAGGACTTGGGAGAAGCCGGCTTCTTCGTTGAAGTTCCATATTCTGAAAATTTACACATGTAGGTGACATAATGAGCTTGCATTTATCTTGAAGAACGGAAATGGAATATCGAATATTTGATGCATAAAGAGCAATCCAAAAGCAGTTTGCAATATTCAGTAACAATCACTATCTATATCAGAAACGTAGGCTTCTATGATTAAAGCTTTAAGTCTCTTGTAGCGCATTCTTCTGGGCAATCATGGTCTGGTAGACTCCGCTGGTAGACTCAAAAAATTACGTGTAAAAGAGCTTTTATAGCTGCATACTTACTGTTTGTAAGTTACATTAAAATTTTGATTTAAAGAAATCGGTACATAAGAGTGTACCCATAGTTATACATATAGTCCTGTTTATTCCAAAAGTATGGGTGTACCCATAGCCACTAGTCCTGTTTCTTCCAAAGAAAGAACTTCCTCACCTGAAGTCAGCCTTCTCTCCCCAAAGTGCGCTGAATCCGACGTACTTGATCCTCATATCAGCCGCTAGGGGCCAGACCAGCAGCCTCCTCTCAGACGGCGCGGCGCCGCGGCCCACGGACAGCCGCGCCCCCTCCCACCACACCCACCAGGCGCACCAGGCGTCCGCGCCAGAGCACTCGTCGTCTGTTTGCTCCGCGCTGGCGAGATGGACGTCGTAACCTAGAATTGGAAGGATGGATGCTTAGATAACGGGATAATTTCTTAACATGAAACTACCGTGAGACTCGACCATAGTGGAATAAAACGGGCTCACGTACAGAAGTCGAGTTTAGCCCGTTTCGGACTAATTCGTAGTCCGAAACTATGCTCGCTCTGCTTAGGAGCGCACGAACCAGCGGCAGCGAGACGCACACTGCGCTACTACTACTAGGCGCAGCTGACAGCGGCACACAACTACCCTCGTTTTCATCGACTAAACTAAACTCGACTTATATACGTGAGTGATCTGTTTTATCTCACTATAACCACATCATAACCACGAAGCATAAATCTGCTGTTTTAAGGAGAAAACGCACAAGTGCGCCTACCAATATGCTAACTCCCGTTTGCTTCCGTACAATGTGCCAGTTGCGTTTTCGTTTCATGTGTCTTTGACCTGGTGTTAGATAAAACAATGGAGTAACAGAGCCTGCTGACGGAGATTTAGGCTGTGTCTATCTAACCGTGTTTGCCACGCGCGATCCACACCCGACTCCGCTCGAACACGACGCGATACATGTCGTGCGAGGGCTCGCGCGATGCGGACAGAGCGACGTGCGCGGCGCCCGCGGCTCGCAGCTCCAACACCAACCCGGCGCGGTTGCGCGGCGCCGCCACCCACTGCCACTCCCATGAGCCACGGGACGATACGGCCAAATGCTCTGAAATGAGAAATGAAAATTGTTCACGATTATGACCTACGCAGCAGGGTGGAACTTCATTATTAGATGAAATTTACCTATTTTAGAAAAAAAATTGTAATGCTGGACAGACGTCCAGTCAGCAGCAGATACTTCTAAGCAACCAAAGTGGTCACAAAGATCTGCACATGCTGTTATGTCTATAACAATAGAGCAGTGCTTAGATCATTGTGAACGCGTCGGTTGCTTAGCTACCCTTGCTGCTGACTGTACAAGCAAGCACGCATACTTTTTGCGTCAAGGGGCCTGTAGATGACAACAGCCAGACATCCGGACTGACCTATGAAAGCATTTTTGTCCAAGTTGAAACGGAGGCGCTACGCTCGCTCGGTAAGTAAGAAACAAAAAAGTAAAAAAGGTTTATTGACAAATCAAGACTTTGCAATCGTTTACAATTCAAGATTTTACTGTATACAATCAAACATGACGCAACAAATGAAGTTGAAAACAAAACAATGCCCCAATGGTCCAGCGGACCCGAAACTAGGCTAGCCTGTATCTTGGGGGTCAGTACACAAACTGGTCACTCTGTGGCGGCTTACCGTTAGCGCAGAAGTAAGCACTCTGTGTGTCGCTGCGATGTAAGCCTTCTGGCAGCACCAGCACACTGGCTGAGCGAATGACGGACCCCACCAGAGTCTCGTTGTTGAACGAGGTGTACGACACGGAACAGTTGTCGGCGCTGTAGCCCGTTACTTCCACTGGAATAGAACACATAAATAATCATTAACGATGTTAATCAATTATGCACCCCTACCACAACAGAGCTCTAAATGTCCGTTTTCCAGTATTTATGTTATCATGTGACACTCGGGACTTAATTACGTAAAAACATGTAAGTTATTATTTAAATACCTCGACGTTTCTGACGCGACGTTGCGTCCATGGTCTCGAAGGGACTGGACGAGGGATTCCCTTCGAGACCATGGCTGCAACGTCACTTCCGAAAACGTCGAGGTAGGTATTTAAATAATACATATTTTTACATGATTAAGTCCCGAGTGTCACAATAATGTGTGAAAATCGCGAAAGTTTAAATCAATTCCAGTTTATAATTATCGTAATGTATCATAGCTTCTTCTCCTTCTTCCGTTAATCCTCTAGGGCTTAGTAGCAATATCAGTTTAATGTAATTCAAGATTGTAATATTGTAATATGTTAAATACTTTTTTGTACAAAAAACAGAATAAAACACAAGTTACAACAATAACATTTGAGTACAAAGGCAGACTTATCCCTTTAAGGGATATATATTAAGACACGTCGGTTAGGCCAACCTGAATACAAGTAACCCTTAGTCGTCGGTCAATGAAGTTCCATAAACCCTTGGTCAGAAAATCGTTGACCGCAGTCCTGGATGCACCGGCTTAAACACTGCTCTTCCCCCCGGACAAATCCAGAAAGGAACCGCAGCTCTTGGGCACATGAGGTAACCCGACATTCACCCCTAATATTATATCATCATCAGCATTAATTTTATTCAGAAAGTTAAAAAAAAAGTGACAAAAGAATGTCGCTTGTTCCTTTTAGGCCTGCTAATGCACATTGAGCCACTAGTCGCGGCCACTAGTCGCAGCCACTAGTCGCGGCCACTAGTCGCGGCCACTAGTCGCGGCCACTAGTCGCGGCCACTAGTCGCGGCCACTAGTCGCGGCCACTAGTCGCGGCCACTAGTCTAAACGCGACCGCTACCTGTTAGTAGCAAGCGCGAGCGATTCCCGCAGCTTGTGACTCAAACGCGGTCATACGAACGCTCGGTTTGCGCCGATGGCATACAAAATGTATGAAAAACTCGTCCGCAGCGTCTAGTGGTTCAATATGTGGTAGGCCTTACGCCAACATGACAGAAACAGAAAAAATACGTTGAAAAGTACTTTCACATGAAACAAAAATAGTTCAAACGGTAATGATACAATTTGAATATAATGCATGACCAATTGAAAAACATTTCCTGTCTCAGCGAAAATATTCAACCAAACTAAAGACATCAAAATTCAGGTCGTAAATCATTGTTATAATCCGATGGAAGCATAAAACTATTTTATTCTTTTCCGTGCTCCATTCGTTCCAAGCCATTCTCAGTAGGGCATTTTTATCTCTATATTTTATGGCAGCACTAGGTGAGTACACGGTACAGGCAGTAGCGTAGTGTTTTATATGGATTCAAAGTAAAAGTGTAGGCAATGAATTGCTGCAGGTATAACGAGCAGAACGAGAGTTACACAGGTTACCTATTCTATTTGTTAAATATTTTCAAACTAACTCCCACCTCTGATTTTTTTAAAGCTTTCATGTATGTAGTTTCACCTGTCCCGGTGTCAGTCGGCCTTGTCTGTCATCAAATCATGCAAATTAATTTAAATTAACATTAGACATAAAACTGTTCAATTAAATTAAATTAAATTGCTCGAACTCCTATCCTAGCTTAAAATATCTATTTCACTATTCATTTAATTACGTTGGCTTGCTTACAGGTACGAACTTATTTACAAGTTGGCTTGTGAATAGTAAGTAGTATCAAAGTAGCAACTAAGTTTAAATCATTACGGCACAGCTCAACTGCGAGTATCACAGCCACAGCGCTGATATTTTGCCAATAACTGCAACACTATGTGCCGAGTCGGGTCACCCAATCGCAATCTTTTAGACAACAACTCGTACACACGATACAGTCTCCCGCTATCTGTTCCTCGTTTGTCGAACAACTGGGGTCACAAATGGGCTCTCTAGGATACTCGGGGAGTATTGCTGAGGTAATAGAATCTAGCAGGTTTATCGCCGACGCACGCCGTGCGATACAGTGGGAAGCAATTCGAGGTAGATTTTATGTTATTGCCTTGACTCGTGTTAAATTGATGCAATTTTGTGAAATGGAAAGCTGTTCGCGGAAGTTTATTGACGATAGTGACTCGACACCTACTTATTTGAATGTTTAAAAATACAATTAGCCAATTCGTTGGCAGGGACAAATTATAGGGCAACCTATCACATCTTCGAAGAAACCTTCGCTTCGTTTTATCTTTTATTTTTCGTTTGTTCGAATGCATTTTATTCAGAGGGTCGAGCACGAGTTTTCGAAACCTGCATCACGTAAAATCGAATAGTAAACGTTGTCGATTTTGTATGACGTTTGGAACAGCGCCCGCCCGTGAGCGTATTTGGAACTAAAATTTTGTATAAGGTTTCTCGATCTCGATACCATAGAGTCTGGCAAACGAAAGTTGAACCTCGTAGTTATTTCATTGGCAACACTTTGTCTCTATGTGTGTTTATCTGAGGTGTCATGTCGTATGTCAAATTGAAATTTATTTGAGAAAATTGCATCTGTGTGAGTGACCCTGTGTTACCCTGTCACGATTTTTTTTAAATTGCCACGTTTTTCCTGGTTCAACTTTCGCTAGCCGAACTCTAACCGTAACGTTACGCAGCATTCGTAAAGTCGTGCTCGACCCTCTGAAACTGCAAATATTTCAGTATTTATTTCAGAACCATCGCGTAGAACCGTTTAGGTTAGGTTTGTTTTATAAAAATCTTGAAATATTTACAGTTTCAGAAAAAAAGAAAAGGTGAAACGAAACGAAGGTGAAACGTAACCCAATTATAGTCATAATACAATTATGGCAGAATAAATCGACAAGGGTTGGTGAGTTGGCACATAATTACTTGACTCTTATTAACTTGTGGTTTCGTGTACGTTTTCTGAGGTTTAGTAAGTACTCCGAATTTCATAAACTTAATCGTTCAGTCGTCAAGACGTACCAAGACATCGGAAATTTTCATCATAATTTCTAGATTGATTTTACTGACGACCGAATAGCCTAGTGGTTAGATACCCTGACTATGAAGCTTGAGGTCCCGGGTTCGAATCCCGGTCGGGGCAGATGTTTGTATGATGAATACGAATATTTGTTCTCGGGTCTTGGATGTTTAATATGTATATAAGTATGCATTTATCTATATAAGTATGTTTATCCGTTGTCTAGTACCATAGTACAGGCTTTGCCTAGTTTGGGTCTAGGTCAATTAATTGGTGTCAATTTGTCCCATGATATTTATTATTATTTATTGAATTAAGCATAAAATCACATAGCCATATCAAATCTGAGCTCGTACATCAACAAGTTATCGCAGTATTGCAAATGCTAATGCATAATTTACAAATTTGCATCTGATGATCTACGTACCTACTGTGGATTCAATCTAAATGCTAATTGATCTACGTCGACAATTGACCGACACAGCTTAATTAAACGAAACCCTTAGAGATATTACCGGCTATATTATTTCTGATATAAAATACGTAGCGAACTTCTAATAATCCCGCTAAGTCACAGGGGACCGACGTGGTGGGTTGTGGTTCCCTGCATAATTTAAGAAAATAGAAAGCCACATTGTATATAATAATAGTTGCTTTAAATTAGGTCAACAACTTGTCTAATAACATGCCGATAAAGTAATAAATCTTCAACATGAAAGGCGTCTTCTCGTTAACTGATAAAACGTGTAACTATTGCCTTACTTTTAAACAACAATGCAAAGCGTCCTGTTTATCTTGCATAAAACAGCTACTATTATGTAATAACACAAGAAGAGCCAACAACTTCCGAGAGAGATAGCAGATCGAGTCGACGTGGAGATTGTTGACAAGGCAAACTGGAACGCGCCAAGATGAAATTTTCCACCAACAATATTTTATCACAGAAATGTGTGCCGCTAGTACTCGGAAAAGTTGAAGCTTTAGGGGACAGAATCGCCTGAACTGACTAGGCAACTTAGAGAATATTGCGGAAAGGTTTGATCAAAATATTTTTATGATTGCAATAATCAGGTTGAAGTGTGGGCCCTTTTCGATGCCGCTGCAGATTTTCTGGTATAAAATTAGATCAAGCTTATTCGGATGTTATAAACAAGGGTAGCATTTTCAATAAAGCCGATTGTTTCTTTGTAGAGATCTGGTACGCAAAGCACCGACAAGTGGTTACTTTCGTCTAGAGCATAATCCTCTTAAGAATGTCAAGTATTCCGCAAAGACTTAAGTTGATTCGGAAATTGCTTTAACAATTCTAGAGTCTCTTAGAGCCCGGGGACGATCACACTTGTTACGCCAGGAGCCACGAACTTTGGCAAGATTTTAATTTCACAATTATGTCTGTTCAGGAATTCGACTCGGCGAGTTCATTAAAATATTTTGCTTCACAGATTACCTCCTTGGTTGAACATTTCGAATATTTAACAACTTTGTCTCCTCGGCGTCATCGTTGACATTGTTTTTGTAGGTCAGCTGTTTTAAAATGTAGATTACGTGCGGTTTCAGACGAAGAAATTATACGGAAACAGCGGTGAAATTATTCGCTGTTTGAAATGCCGCCACATTTACATGCAAACAAAATATTATGGCTGGCGGTAAAACAACAGTGCAATTCATAGTATTTATACAAAACTAACTCCAAACTAGTTTTTCACTGTCAGTAGCTTAATCTCGTGGATTGCATTTTTTATTTGAAATTTAAACACTGCATTCGATGAGTTGAAACTGAAGCGGAGTGGTCAGTAGGTACTTATAATTTTTCGAAAAACACAAATTTATCAATTTACAGTTTGAAATCATTACTCACCAGTGATGTTTTTCCTGCCAGGCGTGTTGACAGCAACCCTGACCACCAGTTGGGTTCCACCGCGAGGACCCAGTCTCAGCCGCTCTGTGACGTAGAGTGCTCCGGTACTGGCGAACGCTGCGCCTGCGCTGAGAGCCAGCAAGGCTGTCACCTGGAATATTTAATTAATATCTTAACCTACATAGATACCTTCATACATAGCATTTAAAATATTAAATATTTACGGTAATGTAACATTAGATCTTTATAATTAACAAGAACCTTGCACTCCGCGAACAACCTATCTTTGAACTTGGATCGCAAGTTATTTACTCACTAATTTGTTCTTATTGAATTATTTAGCCCTCCGTGACATAATCCCTGATCAAATTGATTAATTAAAATGTTTAAAACTTTACAAAACTTTACAAAAATGTACTTTAAAGATAAGAGAATAAAACAATAATTCGATTTTTTTTTTATACGACGAGGAAGGTAAACAAGCAGTGGGTCACCTGACGGTAAGTGATCACCACTGCCCATAGACACCCGCAACCCCGGAGGGCTTGCAGATGCGTTGCCAACCTAGAGAGCTAAGATGAATTGCCTCTTGTGCCCGTAATTACACCGGCTGTCTTACTCTCCACACCGGAACACAACAGTGCAAGCATCAAGGCCCTACCACCCGCATACTGTAAGTAGACTTATTAGTGGAAGTCTGTGATAATAATGGAGTTACAAAGTGTAGCGCCCTCCTTGTATTAGACCTAACTTACTGGCTGCAGGCGTTTGTAATTAAGCAGTTCTACATCCAAGTTATAATTATGTCGAAGTTATATATCTTATTTAGGTGCTATTACCGGTAATTCTAACGTACTACGGATTTGATATTCCGAATTCGCGCCAGACGTCCATTGTCGTCAGTTGGATAATTCTATCTAGGACAACAACTTCTGATCTACAGCAGTCAATTGCTTCTTTGAGTACATACATACATACTATCCGATATCGAACGCGGCCAAAGTCTTAGAAATGTGTGAACACGACTCCATTGTCAAGGATTCTCAGATCACTTTGAGGACTTTACACCGGCTTCGATATACCTGACGGTAAGTTTTCCAATTTCAATTCAGTTGCAGAAATAAACATTTTGCTTCTGTGGTCAAAGCTTCTTAAACTATTAGAAATTCGCTCTGTCAGAGGTATCTATGTCGCGGAACTTGTAATTGACCAACCAGCCAGGTAAATAACTTGTCTGAAAATTATAGGCAAAGAAAAATCTTTGCAAGAATACAACAATAACACCACTAAAGGAAACTATACACACCTACTTGCATTTGCTGTGACGATAATACCCTCCGACAACACTAACACACTCAGTGTCATACTCGTAAACTTGTATAAAAGTAAAGAATTATGTTACTCCCCCTCATAGTGAAATAAAAACGGATCACTCACGTATATAAGTCGGTTTTCACTATGATTGAGTCTCACGGTAGTTTCATGTCAAAAGTACTTCCCCCTCTCTAATAGGGATAAGCCCGCCTTTGTACATAATTTGTTTTTTTTTTTTGTAAATTGTGTTTGTATATTGTTTTTTTTACGAACAATAAAGTGTTTACTTACTTACTTACTACCTAGATCAGAAATTCTATTCCTTCTTATTGACATTGCCGCACGACATATCTCATTGTTTGTTACTCAATCATGGGAGCTTTTGTTGTGTGATCAAACATTAATTCCTATACAATATCTACTGGGTAGCGGGTGCCGGCGATAGGGAGCCATCCCTTACACATTATGTCAATAATAACTCGCCGTGTTAGACGTGTTACCAACTTTTGGGGAGTTGTTGGGAATTTGTGGATAGATATTAGTTTAAAAGTGGCAAAATATAATGTATTTGAAGGGACAAAGTACAAGCTGGCCAACGTCAATTCACTCGTACTTTGGAAATAATAAAGTAATAACTTAACTTAACTTTAAGCTTAGAGGTTTTTTTTCATTAGGTACATTTATCTAGTTGGCATGGTAAATATTCGAGTACTAATAAACTTATACTTATCAAGGAAAATTATTGTACTCATTCTTAACTCTAGGACCAAAAAGAGTGGTGTTACACGTTTGACCTGTGTATGGGGGTATTTGTGTATCTGTCTGTGGCATCATAGCCCCCAAACGAAGACGGTTATTAGCTAAATTTCATGGTTTTGAGATATTGGATTTTGAAATCACAATGTCATGGGTTTTTCAACTTTTCGAAGTTGGTTAGGTTAGTGAAACATGCCAGCATATTTTTTTAAATCAAGAAGGTTTTCCAATAGTTGCCGTTCGACTTATCGTCTATTTTAAAAGTGGTACGACCAAGAAGTAGCGAAAATAAATTTCAAGAAAGGCAAAGGAATAGCCGCGGGGGGGTGCAAGCCGTCTGGCCGCCTTCAGCTTTCCATGTCAGTACACAGTTTTATGACTTTTCCCTTGATTTATTCACTTTTGTAAATTACGTGGCTTAACTATACCTGTTTGTTAAATATGATTAGTAATGACAATAACGCTTTATTGATAACTGTGATGTTGTATAACGGTAAGAGCCCTCGCTCTTCCAACAATAGGTGTGAGCATTTTATTAACGTATCCTAACTAGTCCCAGTGACCTGTCCAGAATGAGGGATTACCTACCAAATGCTGGTTTTGGAGGTGCGATCCGTATTGTTGATTTGGCAGATATTTGGGCCAATAGACGCGAGAAGGGGGGGTGGGGGGTTGCCCGGGACCTCGCCCGGGGACTCCGAGTTTCGAAAGACTCCGTGATTGGTTGTTTGTCCATTTTATTCCGGTTAAAGTTTGGAGGAACGCTTCAAGGTGTTGTTTTGCTCCAGCTCTTACTACAATAAACACTAAACAAAACTTCACTTCTTCGGCGAAGAAATTTAAGCGAAGGAAAACAACTACCTCCTCAGATCAAATTTCAAATTATTGCTGTATTGTTTACGCACAAACTTTAACATTTATAACTTTCAAACGTTGTTCCGACACAATGAAGTTGCCTCCCTACTGATATTATAAACACGACAGTTTGTCAGGAAGGACGCAAATACTACTCAATGGATTTTATTGAAACTTGACACCAATATAGGTGACCTCAGACCCTCAGGATAACACATAGGCTGCTCTTTCATTCTGGAAAATTGCATAGTTCCCGCAGGACAAACGAATCCTACGCAGACGAAGTCATGTGTAACAACTAAGTTAGATGCACATTAAGTCCTAACATCACTTATTGTTCAAAAAGTCCCTTACTAGTCCTCAAAAAGTCCTACAGTGTTAAAACCTATCTTCGTAAGTTTAATTTTAAGTGCTAAGCACACACGTTTGTGTTAGCACAAGGATTTGCCCGCGCGCCGCGGCCCGCACGAGCGATCGTGATTTGTTTGCGTTCGGCGCCGCTCATCGAATCTAGATTAGGGATTTCCGGGATATTGGAAAATCCCGGTAAGCGGGAACGATTAGGCAATCCATCCCCGGTTTAAGTTCAGCGCCGCGGTCGCGTTGACGGCTTATAAATGGGAGTTATAGTTGGTAATTGTAACGGTTCGATTTATGGATCAAACACTGATTTTCGACGATTTTAACTAAAAGGCAAGTAATTGGATTCGATTGGGAATTTAAAGGTCATCACATCAGATTAGTTGAAATCGTTTATTTGTTACCTAAGTACCCATAATAACTAGGTATTTAGTTTTTTCTTGACTACTTTATATTATGACCTTAGTAGTAAGTCGAACCACTTTGCCATCCGAGCGGCGAAGCACTTAGCTAAGTTTTGCTTCGTGGCACTATAATTAATGAAAGTTACAGTATTATAAAGTTATCTGACGTTCTTACATGATTAAATACAAGAAGTAGAATGAACAACGTTGCCCAATCTTAAAACCTTTATCGTGCTTTTATCACTCACCTATCATTAAACATATTTTATACCGCGTATTACAGCATTACAACAGAGAATCTATACTATAAAATTCAGGCACTCTGAAGTTTTAAAAAGTATTTTTTCTTTTAAGCTATAATTAAGTACCTACCTCCTCGGAACTAAGCTGAAAGCATACTTATGAAACTACCGTGAAACTCAATTATACTGAAATAAACGGATCACTAATTCGAAGTAAGTGACAATTAATAAAATGTTAAGCTAAGTTATGCATAACTCAAAAACTAACTAAATACAGTTACTTAATTAATTAGGTCCTATTATGGCCCACGTGGCAGGGTGGCCAAAAGACTGGCGGCGTTCCCCCGTTGAACAACAATGCTGATTTGCTGGGAGAAATAGCTGCCAGCCCTTTGGTCGTCAGTAATGTCGACCTGGAGGGCTAGCACGACTGGCCACGGCTTTGTTTGTCGCGCGAGATTATATTACCCGTCCCGTTGCATTCTGAGTGGCGGAAAAGGACGGGCAATTGTTCTCGCGCGAGATAGAAGTCACACTGTGAGTTGTGCTAGAACTACAGGAGCTTTTTAATTCGCAGTCCTTCTTCTGGGAGTGCACGTATCGGCGGCAGCGATGCATACGCGAGTGATCCTTTTATTTTGTTACTCATTACTAGCCTATGCCCCGCGGCTTTGCCCCGGTGAAATATTTCAAAACGGGCTAGTTCCCTATCCCGTGGTAGTTTCGAAAAATCCCTTCTTAGTGCACCTCTAGGATACTCAAGGTTCATGTTTGCCAACTTCAAGTCTCTAGGTCCAATGGTTTAGGCTGTGCTTTGTCGGTCAGTCAGTCAGTCAGTCAGTCAGTTAGTCAGTCACGGTACTGTTTTATAGGTATAAATAAAAAAAAGCTTGAGCTTATTTCTTTTCCAGCACCTTTGTTTCCACACGTCCGAACGAAATACCTTTGCGCTTACGAAGGGTGCTGTAAATAACATAATTAATTCGTGGAACAGACCGATTACAAGTTAAACAAATAAGAGTGATAACATTTATTTATGAAGGGGCTCGTCCTAACCAAACATAATTTATTCTCCTATATTATTGGGCCGGGAATTCTTGCAAACACAGGTAGACGGACACGTGTGTTTGTTTATCCTCACGTATTATCTCATAATACCGCGTTTTAGGTTTTAGTACAACTTGATGAATATTTTTCGCGATGTATAAAATTGTTTTCTGTTGTGAGCAGATGGTATCCATTTATTATTTACGCAGCTTATGCGATCTCGCTGCCTTTCTTGATGGGTGCTTCTGTTGCCTCGATACGAGTTTTTTCTTAGATTTTTTTGTGGCAACCAACACTCGATTTGATAAGGTGAAATTGGCTGGATATTCGCCTCTATTTTCTGGTGAAAATGTTACGAAGTTGTTTCTTTCTAATACAAAATAAGACATTCTGGACAGGCATTCCGTTATTAACATTTGTCGCTGAAAACGAACAGCAAAAGCTAAACAACTCCATAACAGAACCAACTTTGATATTAAAACCTCTCTTGGAGGAATTTGGCGGAAACTGATGAAAGTGGATCGTGTCGTTAATTGAATTTTAGTTTCTGTGCTTAATGTTGTTTGGTGGATAATAAAGATAGTGTGTTATACAACAAATTGACGTGAAAGTGCAAAGCAAATGAAGAATTCAAGTGAAAACGCGTATTCCCTCTGTTTGTGACCCCCAAATATCCGCCGGCTGCTGCTCGCCGTAGCTCGCCGTAAAGTACACTATCGCTTTACGGAAGGCATGAGCACCTGACAGGACGTGACTAGGATAGACTGACAACTCTGACGGTGACAGGACTTTAATATACAGAAATTTACAAAACACATCAGACGTGGCTGTATGGACTCAGTTCCTTTGCCTATCCCTTATGGGATGAATTAAAAAAAAAAAAAAACCTCTCTTATACTTACGTCCATACAATTATTGATGTTGTTGGTGATCTTGACATCAATCTCGACTGTTTCGCCAACCTTCAGAGCAGGCGGCAGCGCAAAATCCAGCTGTATTGGCCTGAAGACGTTGATGGTGCGGGGTGCCGAGAACCTGAGTCCTCGGTTGGAGAGAGAGAGTGCCCAAAGCGACCAGCGACCAGCCTCAGAAGGCGCAGTTATTGTTACGCCGTCCGTTGACAGCTGGTTCCTGAAAAAAACAGTTAATTTATAACGTCCGTATTCCCAAGGAAATGATGCCCGTCAAAGTGATAGGTTGAGTCGGGGTCCCTCTAAAATCCAGCGCCGTGACACGCGGCACAATGCTATGATGTATCCCGTGCTTTTACTGCGTTTTACTGCTTTATTTATTGAAATAAAAAAGAACATTGAACAGACGTTGAACAGGATTTTTGAATTGTATGACTACGTCGAATAAATATTTTGTATTATTTTTCTATTTCTGCATTTCACGGTAGTTATATTTACAATAAAATATTACTGTAATAAAGTAGAGACGAGATTGGAGAGGATTTTATGTCTAAAATAAAATACCACAAACGTAATAAAATAACTTACCTAAGGATATCTTAACTCAAGTACCTACTAGTTATATGTATACAAGTTTAATGCGATCGGCCATGATTCCGCACAGCTTCGCAACTGGCCAAGCCGTATAATATTATAGAGTTCGTATACAATATAAATCTCTAGACATAAATAGCAAAACCACGCTTAAATTTCTGTAATTTCTATAATTTACACCATGCATTTGACGTCCGTTAATGCAACAAAGGGCTCGTTTAAATTGAAGGCCTGTGAGCCCGAACTATCGACGGAACTGTCCGATTCCCAGTACTATCAATTAATAATCCTCCGAGCGCGTTCGTTAACCAACGCAGGCGATATTGCATTTATTATTTAGAACACGCGTTAAAACAGCTTAATGCTGGTATAACAGCAATGTAATTAGCTTATACGGCGGACGATCGAAATTTATGATTATGGAAATTGGAAATTTAGGAATAATTGTTGGCTGCCGACCGACGATCGGAGTTCGTAAATTGAACAAGGTTATAACGAAGTTTATTATTGCATTGCGTACTTTAAGTAATCCGAGTAATACATATATTAAATTAGGTACTTGCAATTTAATATCTTAAGATTAATCGATAAGCGCGTCTTGAGTAGGTAAGCGATGCTTACTTAGCCCACGTATTACAAACTTTGCTTAAATTATTTTCGCTTGAGTAAATCAGCGCTTATTAAGGGTTTTAAAGTAAATCTCATTAAAAAGCAACTCGAAGCACAGAAACGTGGAATGTGTACTTTAGAAATTAATGTTGAGCTGTAAAGCTGAACTAGTGATAGGTACGAGTACATGATATTTTTATAAGCAGTAAAATTTGTGATCAACATAATAATTTTCACTTTAAATTTTTATCGAAATCTAAACATGAAATTGTTTGATGTTCAATTAAGTATCTATTCAATTAATAAGGGTTGACTGAGTACTTAACCTACAAAATTGACGATGAGATCAGAATAATCAAACTGTCATTGTCATGATGTTAGCTTTAACTAAAAAATAAAATGCTTTGTAACACTAGATATACAATATCCTACGCGCTACGGAATACTTTGTATCTTCACGTTTCACTTCACTCCCGCTGGAACAGCTCGCTCAAAGAATTCACACTGAAATTTTATGAGCAAACCTCCTTAACTTATATTCCGCTAAGCGCAGAGTAAATCGCGTCTAAATTTAATTTGATCCAAAGTTCACGCGCCGGAGCGTGGAGGTCATGTGATAATTCCGAGCACACAGATCATGTAGCTGCGAACATCAACAAGAATTGCGAACACATAATTGAGATTTCAGATGGATTTTCAACATTTAAATTGAGTTCGAGGTGGGAAAGGTCGGGCGTGAGCGGAAAATTTACGGAGATAAGAAATGTCAGTGTTTCGTTTTCGATTATTTTTTGTTAGGTTTTCAGAGTATACGTAAGCAATTTTCTATTCTAGCCTACAAAGTAAACAATAACTTTCAAATCAACAATACATTATTATTATGGCGTTGGCAGTTATTGAGTTCAAGTTTCGCCCCAGCGTCTGAAACTGCTCCAATAAGGAATAGCAGATTGTGGTTCTGCGTGTAAATTGCATGCAAATAATGTGGTAATGATCATGTGCACATTATGGCAAACAAGACTTTTAAACAGCGTACAACGTTAAAACAACAATCAAGTGATCCTTTTATCACCTAATTTGAAGCCTTGCTCGCGTACAACGTAAATAATATTTTTCATGTCCTTTCACGATATTTTTCATGCATGAAGCGTAAAGCTAAAATATGACTGTAAAGTCGGTTAGTCTCTGTCGCACGGTATCCTTGGCTAGTTTGTCATTCTGTCCGTTATAAATTATGCACTGATATGCGTTTGTGAATTATTACGCCAATTTAGTTGGTTCGTTATCAAAGCCATTTGATTAAACTCTAACTAAGAATATTTAGTCTGTTGAAGTCTGCTTTGTAACGAACTTTAATGGGTCACAAATCAAACATTTCAAAATGCATTAAAGACTTACTAAACTCCAATGCAATGATTTGTTATCATTAATTTTGATAGTACAATTACGTCAGTTATTAGAAATCTAAAGTCTTGGAGCATAGGTAAATTTCAGACTCAATAGAATCCAAATCGCATAATATACCTATCGAAAGAAACGAGCTATATCAAATTCTTTCAGTCTTCGTTAGGCTAGCATAACGTACCGTAGATCCCGCGAAATATTTATCTTTTACCGACTTTTACAATTTTTTACCAGTCCGCTCCTAAAAGGAGGGAAACTTACTAAATTTATCCAGGAAAATTCACAAGAGCACATACATTTCCTTCGCTTAGTACCTTCGACTGCGTACAACAAAGTACAAGTTTAGCATCGTTATGAATTTCCGCAATGATGGATAAAGCTTTTCTAAAGATTGACACTCTTCTCGACTACGTAAAGAGAAGAGAGCTGAGTGAAAAATGTTTCCCGAGCTCACGCATATTACGCAGTCTCGTAAATTTCAATCCACGTGGTTATCACTGGCAGTATGTCATTCCGTGTACGAGAACATAATTTACGTCTCCCGACATATGAATCAGCGGATTTGCAATTTATAGCATTCAACTGCCTGACTAAGTTTCACTTCAGTAATTTACGTCCGTTGTTATTGCGCGAGAATAAACCTTAAAAGTGTTCAGTACGGTTCAATGTGATTGAGCAAGACAATGGAATACAAAATGATGCTTAAAATTTTAAATCAGTAAAGTAAGGATTTATTCAAAGCTAATTATTTAATCCCTAAAGCCGAAGAGATTTAAAAGAGTTTAGTAGTCACCTGAACGTCTTAATTTCATTATAATGATTTTTCAAAAGAGAGAATACTTGATTCATGTTTTGAAAATGGTCACTATGACTCAACGTAATGAAGTATCTTAATAATATTAAATTTCACGTAACATTCAGTGGTCTGACGTGCTTGAAATATTGGAGTAAAACATGTAGAGGTATATTTACAGTTACCGTAAAGTATGAGGTAACCGTTAAAATAAATAATACTCTAAGTGACACTATACCCACAGACAAGGCATAGCACAGGATCGGTCTTTGCACCGACCCAATATTTGTTGTATGTTAACGACATGTGTAACACTTTTACTCCTGGGGGGGTCTGTGTATAAATCTATTCGCGGATTATTGCGAATACGAACATTACAACCGCAGAAACCAGTTTGAAAACAAACTTTGATCTTGATCGATCTTGATGAGTCGTAAATGCGACAACAGTAACAGGTAAACCGATCGCGGTTTTCGCTCGCTGTTCATGCATAATCAGTATATTTGTAATTGTCTTGAATGAATAAACTAATAAACTGGCTTTGTGAACTTTAGACCTCGCGAGCTCCTTTTTTTTCAAATTTTCTAAAACCTAATCTACAATACAATACAATACAATACAATAACTCTTTATTGAACACCACATAACAAATAATCTATTAAAAAACCTATACAAATAATTGTCAAACAAATATCACCAAAAAAAAATCAAACCTGTTGTCAATTTTTCACGAGAATTGGTTGACAAACGCCAGCTGTAGAGGAGAACAGAAGAACATACGAAAGTAATTTCGTCCAAGCTGGAACGGAGACGCTTATTGACTCGCGCTTCGCACTCGCTCGCCAATAAAAAACGTTTAAGTACAAAAAAGCTTCAAAAAGTGGTTTTTAGCCAAACTTACGTGTAGTTGAAGCACTTCCACATCCACAGCCGGTCGTGTGAGGCGGGCGGGACGAGGTGCGCGGGCGGTCGCGGCGCGGGCGCAGTGCGCTGGCGGTACAGCACGCCGCCGCCGCACGCGCCGCCGCCCACGAACAGCGACACGCCGGCTGACACAAACTCAGGGCCCGGCTGCTCCTCGTGGTCCGGTGAACTGTGAAAGAAGTGGCTACTTGAAAAACATTACCTACTAACCAAAATTATTTCCAAAAACAAACCTCACAATGAAAAGATAGCCAGTGTGCCAGCTACGAAATGTCAAGGCGCCGGGTTCGATTCCCGGGGTGGGCTTTATACCATAAAAGTAAAAAATAAATAAAAAATAGGATTACAAAAAGTAATAATTTCTGAAAACACCAAAATACTGTGCACATCAAGGATACTCAGGGAATAAATTATGTTTGCCTCAGTCTCTGGCTCCAGTGGTTTAAGCTGTACACTATCTGTCAGTTAATCAGTCACGGTACTATGTTATAGAGGTGCCATTGTAGATATAGATAATACAGCAGTGCTTACAGTGTTGTCTTCCGGCGTGAAGGGAATCACAGCCGGGAATATTACTAACACAACGGGAATCGTATTTAAGAGGTTGAGGTTTACAATGAAACGCAATACAATGCATGCATCTGCGATCCAGCTGGCATTGTGATTGTCTTCGGGCAGTAACTATCTTATAATGCTTATAATGATGGGCAAGGTAGCCGGTAAGCGGCGAGTTGGTCATAGAAAGAAGTCGTGGCTCCGCAACATCCGAGAGTGGACTGGAATAGCGAGCGAATCTGAATTGTTTCGCCTCGCTAAGGACAGACAGGAATTCCAGAAGTTGGTAGCCGACCTTCACTAGTTGGAGCGGCACTTAAAGAAGAAGTAACGATCACTGACCATCAGAAGACACTCCTTCAAGACACTCCTTCCTTTATATAAATATACGAAGGTTTAAAACTCCGATCCATTGAAACGAAATCTGGTATTGTCAGTAAAAAATAAAATGAATAATAAAATATTCCCAAATTGTTACAAAAAATATATCAATTTGCATCAGCACAGTGAGCACCGGTGGTCATACATTACATAGGCCTTTGTAAATATGTATGATTTATGGAAATATTGTTATGTTGGGTAAAAGTCGTTATTATAATGCTGTGTAGCTAACAATAAAATTTTGCAACAACACTACGAAAGGAAACTACTAATGCACACGTGTCTTACATACAGATGTGGGATGCGAGCCAATATTTCCACCGAATTTCCTTCGACAAGCCTACTAGAAGATGAATCGAGTGACATGTTCCAAACGCGACTTGCTTTAAGACAGAGCGTAGGGAAACATGTCGGAAGGATTTTACGTTAGTCTCCGTCGCGTTTTATTAACTGTTGACAACTTAAAATGTTTGAGGACTTAGCAGTCCCTCATACAAATGATTCAATTTCCTCGTAAGTCCAAGCAAACTATACTCAAGAGCAATAAAAACGGGTCACTTTGTATGAACAATTCCTTACAAAGAGACCTGTTTTTATTGCTCTTGAGTGTATTTCAAAGTCCGTGCTCTATACATGGGTCAGTAAGAGACGACCAGGTATGCATTCGGATTAGCACAATTCAGAAAGAAAACTGCTACACGGACTTGTGAAGCTAGTTAGTCCTTCGTGATTCATAAATGGGGCACTAGACTGTGAAGGTGTTAAGACGTTACGTGACATTTTGTTGAGAGTATCTTAGTTGTATTATTACTTAATATTGTTGCGTTTATTACAGGGTTTTTTTAATACCAATCATGGGAAACTCAACTTTAAACAATCACAAGCCAGACGTGACGCAAAATGATAATATTTTCTTAATAATAGTACAGACTAGTAGTGGTTACTAATAAAATAAGACAGTTTTACCTCGCTAATAGCAAAGCACTTCCTAGATATCGTTGACACTCGCCATCAGCATCAACTGAGAGTTAAACCCAATAAGCCCGTGACAGTCCTGTCCGTTTTCCAGCCCCGTGTGTTCCTACCACAAGATGAATCGTGTGACAGTTACGTGGCTCAGCTCGTTTGAGACGGCGAAATGAGATGATATATTTCGCTTTGAATGCCGCTCAGTATTGTCGTAACATTTGATTGAAATGCTCCGATCCGTAATGTGGGAGTAATGAGCGTTTATCTTTGGTTTCAACTTGCTCGATATTACGAGTACGTGACTTGGAAATTCAGCAGGTTGATATAGAAACTGAAGCCGGATTGTAGGTATGCTGTTGGAAAACTGGCAGATTAGGAGTCGTTGCTAGGCTAATCGAGAGGACTTTAAGATTAAAACCAAACGGAGTGACGGACAACGGGCACTTTTTGTCTTACATTATAAATAACGAGACTTCTAACGCGTATCTACCGGAAGGCGAAGTGTTGGTAGGCCTCTCGGAAGGCGGACGGACGATCTGGAAAAGAACGCGGGAAGCCATTGGCTGCGGGTAGCACAAGACCAATCGTCGTGGAGATCCTCGGGGAAGGCTTGTGTCCAGCAGTGGACGTCTTCCGGCTGAAATAATGATGATGATAAATAACCGTCGGCCATAGCCATAGAATAGCTGCGGTCATAAAGCGTAGAGCTTGAATTAAATTTTGATAAATTTCCTCATTTTTTACACACGAGGAATGCATTGGAATTAATATCATTTCGGATACGATACGATAGCCTGCAATGTAGAAATTTTGCACAAGAATATTCATCTTGCAAATTCGCAGACAGAAATAATAAAATTACACACAAAAGGGAAAACAGAGAACTCACAGCGACAGTCAATACCAAAACAACAACGGGGAACGACTTTCCGAAGCAATTTTTCCCCATTTATCACAGAGTTGCTTTCATGGTGGATAAAAAGTGACACAAACAAGGTCATTTTTCGTCTCGAGAGTTTCGCATAAAAAGAAACTATCATATCATCGACGTGCTATCTGCGAGCTTTGATTAATGGTTCGTAATGACGGCGCGTACAGAATTATAAAGGAAAGTTATTGTATCTAAAAATAACCAAAAGTTGGTAATAATGCGCGCGTGGGCGGCGTCTGTAATGTAACATTCCTTCCAAGGAATAATCAGTTTGTTCCATAATTTATAATTAACATTGTACTTTGGGAAAATTTATGACATTTGTTGGAACACGAAAATCACACACACTAAAACACTTTAAATGGTATTTTTAAAAGTATGTATTAGGTTAGGTTGAATAGCATCGACCTAGAACACTAACAGGGGGTTAACTTGACGAATTTGCATCATCTAACGTAATGTTAACCCGAGGTTAGACCAAACCCAAGTCAGCCTAAGAAAGACAAGAACAATCGCTTTAATTTTCATGTAAATTTTGAAGCTAAAGGCAACTTGTACTAAGTCGTCAACAAAAAACAAAGAGGTTTGTCAGTCCATTGATCTCACTTACCTCTGATGAGGATCAAATTTAGCATCAGGCGGTGCGCGGGCGCCTATGAGGCACATTGTGGAATCAGCGGGCGCCAGGACTCTGAGCTGTAGCGCCGCCCGCGGGTACCACCAGCGTCTTTCCTCAACGGCCACTGCCACCTATGAAGAGTAATGGTGGTTTATTTTATTGTGTTCAGGAATTTGAGGGGAGGCATGAACCCAGCAGTGAGACGTACTACCCTCCGAAGGCGGAGTTATAAAAATATTAAAGCTGTTTGCTTTCTTTAAGTTTTGTGTTTGAAGATGCCTGGGCCGTGTTTTATGAAGCTACAAGTTACAATTTACAAGCGGAAGTCTCATTCTATCACCTTTTATTAGAAAGAGACTTCCGCTTGTAAATTGTAACTTATAGCTTTATAAAGAACGGCGCTGATAGTGACGAATGCGGTCTTTCTGGATGTGTTTTTAGTGAAAATAGTCGGATTTGAGGGCAGTTCTATGCGTCCTTGTGCACTGAGAGTGCTGAACAAATTTTAACACTGAGTAAGTATTATTTTGAGTGGAGTGGCGGTTACTCCACCGACAAGAGCATAGCTCTTAAATTTAAGAAGAAGGAGTATTATTTTAACTTTCGCATTTTTATTTCAACTAATAATAACCCTAGGGGACCATAGTCCTTAAGGTTTGCCATTTATTTCAATTTGATATTTCCACGCTTTCCTGAGAAGAAAGGTCTTGACAAACACACGGACAGCGAAGTGATTCTATAGGGGTTTCTTTTGTCTTTGAAGTACGAAACCCTAAAAAAGCTATGTATTTTATATTGTGGGGTAAAGCGCAAATTGAATCCGATAGCGACAATAAAAATAGTAACGTTATTGCGGTATTAAAAAGCTACTACAAAAATGTTTTTGCAAGGTGTCTTATACATAATATTTATACATACATAAATTTTACTAACATTGATTGAGCGTATACTTCTGTTACAGAGCAGAAAAGATTTATATCTTTTATCAAATCAAATGTGAAACAATCATATTTTTGTACTTCACCAAAACTAGTTACTATTTCCAATACACCCGAGGGCTATGAATGCGATCAGGATTCTATTATAACTTATTAAGGAACTTACACTCTAACCTATAAATAACCCATTTCCATTTCTTTTGGCCATATTATACTCATCAGTATCAACCAAACTAAATACCCTTTTCACAAAATACCATGGCCACGTCCGCAGGCGAACCAATCGCACAGATTTCGGGCCGGAATTACAGATCTTAATTGTAGCCTTTAGCTGACGATTAATCGCCTTTCATTAGTGGCCGCCGATTAAGCTGGGTAACAGCTACATTGGCAGCTTATATATAGGTTATGTACTATTTGTACGTATTTATTTATCGGAAGGTAGTCCATTTCAGTTGTCAGAATACAGAATAAAGATACGAGGAGTTGACGTGCTTTAACGATGTTCGCTAGCTCATTAATCATAGAAATTGAAACAAAAGTTAGGTTTCTACTACGTACGTAAAGTAAACATCCATATGATCGACACGTTAATTCTAACAATTGACACCCTGGGCCGTGTTTTCTAAAGCTACAAGTTACAATTTACAAGCGGATGTCTCATTCTGTCATCTTTTGTTAGAAAGAGACTTCCGCTTGTAATTTGTAAACTGTAGCTTTATAAAGCATGGCCCTGATTGTCACCTTTATTGCTACGTATTAAGATTGAAGTTGCCAACTATTGGTATCAAAAAACTTCACTTGCATCGTTCATAATACCGCAGGTAGGTAACCGACACAATTACAACCCACGTCAACCAAATTACAGCCAAACCTGAAAGCCGTAGGTACGCCGAGTTACAAAATTAATGCAGTCACGTATTTACATTAAATTAGCGGCATTAGGATCCAATCGGCTCGTGCACCAGTATTTACGCCGTCCATTTGCGATCCCAATAAAGCTAACAGCCTCGCAGTAGCCAAACGATTATAAAATTTGTCACAGGAAATGGCCTCATCAAGGCACGGCCAATTAGGACTAATTAAAATGGAGGTAGTTACGGCTTTTCATCTCGGACATTTTATTAATATTTCCTAGTTATCGGTGTCCCGGAGAGGTACTCTGACTAATAAGGCACTTGGCGGGGCCTTTGGAGGCTTCTTGGCCAATAATTCTGTTGAGGAAGATTTATACGTAATTTAATTTTGTGACTTTGAGTAGGCATGCTCGGAATACGAAATTTTTAATTTAATGTTAGCTTATTGCATAGTGCACATATACTATTTAGCGTATAGCACAAATATACTGTTTGCTTTTGTTGCAATACAATGCAATATTGAGGTTGTATATTTGTGTTAAGTTTATTCTTTAGTCCATTCATAGATCCTAACCATTCGTTCGCTCTCTCTGTCAAAATTAGTTTAAATAGCTGGACGTTGTTCTGAGCTATGTTACATTAAATAAATAATTTAGTGAATACTTTGGGGCTTTCACTCATCAAATAACTTCAGCTTTATAACATCCCTTATTGTCAGTTAAGTTACCGATAAATCACGATGTTTTTAGCATGGCAACTGTAAAGCTTGAGGATCCGCACTTTTAATTTACACTGCCATTCTAATAATAAAAAAAAAATCAAAATGTTTCAACAAACGCCGCCAAATGCCGTTATCACATCAGCCAAATAAACCACGCCGCTGAACCAAAACAGACCATCACGTTGACCGTCAAAACGTGTTTCCAGCGAGATAAAGCTGTCACACGCACGCTTGGATCCGAAAGGATAAAATATCACTGGCATAGATTAAATAAATAATTCAGCCAGCCATTGAAAACCGGCCCAAAGCCCTCGATATTGTTCTACTGAAATTTACATAAAATATTTTGAAACACAATTTTAATTCGGAAAATATAAATCAATTACGATACACAAACAATTGAGAAGAAGGATGAAATAACATTGAATATTTTTGGCCTGCGTCCACTTAATTGTTAAAAAATTTGTTCAACGCTGTTTGTTTTTCAGAAAATATTTTAACATTCACCTTTGTAAAAATAAAAATGTACCTAAAGTGCAGTTTGTATTCGATTAATGGGAACGCTACCTAACTTAAAAGTTAATTATACCGTAACTTAACTTGACAGCCACCCGTATATTTCAATCAAGCAGAAGTAATTAAAATGGAGTCGAAACTTCAATTAAATTGGGCGTTTATTGCCATTAATTGTTTCGAACTTTTACCTTACGTTGCGCCACTTATCTATTTAAAGTTAAATAGTATTTGCTATTCGATATAATTACCAGGGCATCGGAGTCATACCATATAAAACATGATCAAGTAGGTATATTTTTGCTTCATATCAAATTGGGATCAATTACGTAAACACAGCCACCACAAGTGTAAGCACACGTTATTGCCCACGACATTGGCTGATGATAAACATATTACCATATAAAAAAACCGGCCAAGAGCGTGTTGGACACTCCCAGGATAGGATTACGTAGCTGATACGAAAAAGGTCCTTGCACACATACTTAACCATAATTTTTTGACGACCGAATAGCCTAGTGGTTAGAGACCCTGACTATGAAGCTTGAGGTCCCGGGTTCAAATCCCGGTCGGGGCAGATGTTTGTATGATGAATATGAATGTTTGTTCTCGGGTCTTGGATGTTTAATATGTATATAAGTGTAGCGACCCTAGCGCCACACGCGAGTGACGTCACTGTTCTACGTCACTGTTCTACATCGCGCTAACGAAGTTTCTCAAGTCGGTTGCATAAATACAACTTCCAACTCTCTTCCTTCGGACTTTGGTCCCCAGGCATAACATCTGCCTGGAGAGAGATCTCTCTATTGGAGTTCTCCCCAAACTGGTGACCCTCGACATTGGACAAAAAACGCAACCTTCCAAGACCTACGACAATGACGCAGTCACACATCGCCAGACTACTACACTGTGCACCACTAGCATGTTGCTATATCTCCATGCCTGGTGTCTACAGTGTGCAACCCTCTCCTACACTGCTACGCACTCCGACGAGGATCCAGACTAGCAGCAACTCATCGCTCCCGCCAGCACAGCGGTACAACTCATCGTTTCCGCCAGCACAGCGGAGCAACTCATCGCTCCCGCCAGCACAGCGGAACAACTCATCGCTTCCGCCAGCACAGCAGAGCAACTCATCGCTCCCGCCAGCACAGTGGAACAACTCATCGCTTCCGCCAGCACAGCGGAGCTACTCATCGCTCGCCAACTGTTGGGCAATGTGTGTCTGCCTTAAATAATATATCTATAAGTAGTCTATGGATTGACTCTATAATGTCTATGACATTCCTTTTTTTTCTCTCCCCTTTCTATTGGCTCCCGCCGTACCGCCATGATGTGACTTTTGTAAGTTCATTTAAGTGTATCGAATTAAATCTCTTTTGCAAGATGTGAAGCGTATTACTTGGTAACACAGCCATGCCCTGCTCTGTTAGCGTTAACGTCGTAATGTAGTATTTCTATTTTTTATCTCATCCACTGCCGTCGGGTTACCGATATTCTGAGAGGTTATGTCGCCCAGTGAAATGTGAGTTATAAATCTTTACCGATTACCACATTATCCACTACATACTACATTAACAAGAAGAAATATTGCTAACATCGAGCTGAGAGCTGGTTTGTTGTTTTTACGTCATAATTTACGCTTCACTTCACATTGTCGTTGCGATGCCGTCAACGGATTCTGCCACGTCGTCGAGCTTGCCGGCGAATCACTCCGCCTTGCATTTGCCGACTTACGAAAAACTTATTGGTCATTCTAATTATCACACATGGAAGTTTGCAACAAAGAATTTACTAATTTTGGAGGGATTATGGGACGCCGTCGAAGGGTCGGACGCCGACGTCGGGCGGCTAAAGCGTGCGCTGGCGCGCATATGCTTGTCCGTCCAGAAGGAATTATATCAATACGTACGAAATGCAGAAACTGCCAAAGCAGCCTGGAAAAGCTTAGCGGACGTCTTCGAAGACAAAGGACTTTATCGGCGCGTCTTATTGTTGAGGAAGCTACATCGTATTGAGTTCTGAGAAAATGTAACTACATTAGTGCAACAGCTGCATGACATCGGCAGGGATATAGATGATGCTGAAGTTGCAGAAATAATGCTCAGCGGCTTACCATCTGAATATGACCCCCTCGTCTCTAACCTGTCTACAGCTACAGCTACATCAACATCAAGTGCTAGGATCACCAGCGAACTTGTCAAGACTCGTCTTCTTCAGGAGTACAGCCGGAAGTCATCATTGTCAGTCGATAACACCACAGCTTATGTTGTGAAGAGGAATGCTAGTTTGGTGTGCGACTTTTGCAAGAAGCAAGGGCATTCCAGGGCACGGTGTTTCAAGCTGAAGAGAAAGAACAAATTGTCGGCCCCTGTTAAAATCAATTTGGTAACTGCATTTATGGCCCATCTGCCAACACATGATTTCTACCTCGACAGCGGAGCAAGTAACCATATGGTCAAGGACAAGGCGCTATTCACAGAATTTGTTTCACATTCAAGTACAGTCACAGTTGCAAACAACAATGTTATACCTTGTAAGGGTCAAGGGTCCATTTGTGTGAAGCTTAGTGATCAGGTGAGTCCATTGATTTTAGCTAATGTCATGTATGTTCCCCAGTTATCTTGCAACTTGATTTCAATATCAAAGTTAGTTGATCAAGGGTATACTATACATTTTAATAAGAGAGGTTGTCTCATTTACAACAAGAGTGAAACCACTAGTATTGATCGCCCAATTGCATGTGTGTTATGTCATAATGGTTTGTTTAAATTAAATGTTTGTGTCAATGTCAATGTGAATGTCAAAAACTCTCCGTCAATGGAACACTCTTTGTTCCTGGAAGGTAGCCAGGAATCACCGAGGGCCAGTTTAGCAGCAGGCTTACCAGCAGAGTTATGGCACAGGCGTCTAGGTCACCTAAACCTAAAAGGTATGAAATGTTTGCGGGATGGTGCATGTGGCATATATTTTCAGGATGAAAATCTGAAGACCTGCGCTGCATGCCTGCAGGGGAAGATGTCGGCCGCATCTTATCCTCGTGCGGGTGCAACGCGTGCCGAGCAGCCGCTTCAACTCATACACAGTGACGTCACCGGCCCCATGCAGGAGCCTAGCTGGGGAGGAGCTCGTTTTTTAGTGACATTCACCGATGATTACACTCGAAAAACATTTGGATACCTGATGAAGCAAAAATCTGAGGTAATTAACCATTTTATGACTTTTAAATCACTTGTAGAGAAACAAATGGGCTTGTCAATAAAAATGTTAAGGTCTGATAATGGTGGTGAATACATCAATAACAGATTTTCTGACTATTTAAAAGCTGAGGGCATTATACATCAGCGGACTGTTCGCTTCTGTCCTGAGCAAAACGGGGTGAGCGAGCGCGCAAATCGCACGATAATGGACAAAGTAAGATGTATGCTTATAGAGGCTGGTCTCTGCTTGCGCTTCTGGGGAGAAGCTGCCATGACGGCAATTTATTTAAAAAATCGATCCCCTACAGCTGCTTTAGCGGGACGAGTACCTGAGGAACTATGGACCGGGTCTAAGGTTGACCTCTGCCACCTCAAAGTATTTGGCTGTCTAGCATATTATCTAAATCCTTCACAAAAACGTCAAAAATTGGACTGTAAAGGCAAAATGGCTATTTTTGTTGGATACAGCGAAACTACCAAAGGTTATCGCTTATGTGAACCATCTAGTCCTGCTACTGTGATATTGTCCCGAAGTGTAGTTTTTATAGAGAATAAATTTTATGATGCTAATAGACCTGAAATAAATTTTAATGATAATTATTATTTAATGCCAAATGACATTTTAATGAATAATAATTTTAATAATAATGAGCAATTGAATAGTCCTAACTGTAATGTGGAGAATTCAAGTAATGCTAATAATTCCTCAATTATCATTTCAGACGGCGATGCTGCTGAGGAAGAGTATCGGTCGCTGAGTGAGTCCGGCTCCAGCGACGAATCTGTTGGTGATGGGCGTGCCGAGCGCCTCACATCATCTTGTCAGGTGTCAGATGGAGGGGAAGATATAGAGGGTAATGAAGCTACTGTTGTTGCGTCTGGTCGTCCTGACCGTATACGACGTCCCCCACAGAGGTATGGTGATTATGACTATTCTATGTTGGCTCAGCATGCCTTATTTGAGGAACCGCAGTCATATGATGAAGCTGTTGCGTCACCACATCGTGAAGATTGGATTGCAGCAATGCAGTCAGAATATGATTCGTTGGTTTCAAATCAGGTATGGCGACTTGTTGACCGCCCTACTAACAAGAACGTCGTTAAATGTAAGTGGGTATATAAACTAAAGCATGATGCGGATGGGAAGTTCGATAGATATAAGGCGCGACTTGTTGCTAGAGGTTTTACTCAAAAGCAGGGTGTAGACTACAATGAAACTTTCTCACCAGTAGTACGCCATTCTTCTATGAGAATTTTGTTCGCATTAGCTAATGAAATGGACTTAGAAATAGATCATCTTGACGTAGAGACTGCATTTTTGAATGGCAATAGCTTGTGTAAGAGACAATTGCTAAATGTTCTAGAAAAACAATTTAATGTAAAGAACTTAGGTCCATTGAAAAATTGCTTAGGCATGAGAGTTACAAGAGATAGGTCAAAAGGTACTTTATGTCTAGACCAGACTGAGTATATAAAGAAACTTTTATTGCGTTTTAATATGCAATCTTGTAAACCAGTTTCTACACCAATGGCTTTAAATTGTAAATCGACTGTACCTAAAAATCAAAGTGCTCATATTCAGGATGAGACCTATAATTACAGGCAACTAATTGGTAGTCTAATGTATTTATCAGTATGTACAAGACCTGATATAACTTTTGCGTGTAGTAGACTTAGCCAATTTAATAACAGCTTTGATAGGTTGCATTGGATAGCAGCGAAACGCGTTTTAAGGTACTTGGCTGGTACAATTAAGTACTCTTTATGTTACATAAGGAGCGTTAATTGGAACTTAGAGGCTTATACTGACGCGGACTATGGTAATGACCTTGATGACCGCAAATCCTATACAGGTTTTGTCATAAAGCTAGGGAAAAATACCATAAACTGGGAGTCTCGTAAACAGAGATGTGTAGCACTTTCCAGTACAGAAGCAGAATATTTAGCATTAGGTGATGTTTGTAAAGATGTTTCCTTTATAAAAAGTTTGCTTTATGAACTGTTGAACAAGAATATTCCTTGTACAGTGCACAATGACAACCAAAGTGCACAAAAACTTTTGGAATGTAAAGAGTTTTGCCATAAGCGAACCAAACATATAGACATTAGATACCATTATGTTAAGGATCTAATAAAAAGTGACTCCATTTCTGTAAAATATCTCTGTACTGACAAGATGATAGCAGATGTCCTGACCAAACCTTTATGTGTACGTAAACATTGTGGCTTCATTGAATCTATGAGTATTTTAATGACACATGACGACTCTACATAATGTAATGTGAATATAATAATTATTTTCTATTTGACATACAATTAGAATTTTGTGTTAATGTTAATTTAATAATTATATTATACCATGTTGACTCTATTAGGTAGAGAACATTATTTGTATTCTTTTGACTTACATTATTGTGTAAAAGAGCTATTTTGATGATTGTCTCTACATTTATAGTAGAGATTACTTAATTATAAGTTTGACTTATATTCATTTAACTATGCCAATGTTGTTTTGTATACATTATTATAAGGCATAAGGGGAAGTGTTGGGCAATGTGTGTCTGCCTTAAATAATATATCTATAAGTAGTCTATGGATTGACTCTATAATGTCTATGACATTCCTTTTTTTTCTCTCCCCTTTCTATTGGCTCCCGCCGTACCGCCATGATGTGACTTTTGTAAGTTCATTTAAGTGTATCGAATTAAATCTCTTTTGCAAGATGTGAAGCGTATTACTTGATAACACAGCCATGCCCTGCTCTGTTAGCGTTAACGTCGTAATGTAGTATTTCTATTTTTTATCTCATCCACTGCCGTCGGGTCACCGATATTCTGAGACCAACGAGGCTGAGCAAACCTCGCAATTGGCCCTTGCCAGCGCCCTCACGACGCACAGACTGCGCTCCCACACCGACCTCCGGTCTAAAAAGGGGGGCTGGTGTAGCGACCCTAGCGCCACACGCGAGTGACGTCACTGTTCTACATCGCGCTAACGAAGTTTCTCAAGTCGGTTGCATAAATACAACTTCCAACTCTCTTCTTTCGGACTTCGGTCCCCAGGCATAGCATCTGCCTGGAGAGAGATCTCTCTATTGGAGTCCTCCCCAAATAAGTATGTATTTATCTATACAAGTATGTTTCTCCGTTGTCTAGTACCCATAGTACAGGCTTTGCCTAATTTGGGACTAGGTCTATTGGTGTCAAATTGTCCAGTGATATTTATTTATTTATTTTTATTTATAAGTTGGTCATCAAGTAAAACCGGGCAAGAGCGTGTCGGACACGCCCAGGATAGAGTTCCTAAGCCATTACGAAAAAGCCCTGGCACAGATACCTAATTTAAAGGTATTTTCATCACACTTATTTGAAACCAGTATTAGCAGAGCCCTACTCTTAAGCAAACTGTAAGCAATCTTAGAGTACTTATAATATGTGTGTAGATAAAGTATTGTATGCAACTCCACATAATTAGGCGTTAAAACACGAGTGTTTTAAGAACCATCATTATGTAGCAGTTGCATAAACTACTATTGTCACATTGACATTTCCATTTGTAAGAAGACAACACCTAAACTAATGGAGGCTTGAGTGATGTTTATGAATAATGGTTTAAATCGATATCACTGTCTTTTTGCACAGTTCCATTTAACAAAACTCACCTCTTTGTGTAGCAATCGAACATGAAAGCTCGCCACGTCGCTGACCGGCTCTCCTTCTCCCGTTACGTAGTAGACAAGGAGAGAGCTCACTGGAGCCATGTCTGCAGTCACAGGGAATCTGGGAATAGAGATAAACATTCAAGAATACAAAATTGACTAATTTACTTCATCGTGTAATGGCGAGCAAAATAATGGGGAAAAAGCAACGTTGGTCATAGGATGAAGTCTTGGCTTCGGAATATTGTGCATTGGCCAGTAGGCCGAGCATGAAGTTTTCGAATCCTGCGTAATGTTACGTTGTTGTCGTATCGAAATCGAGAAACCTCATGCTAAATTTTAGTTTTAAATACGCGGGCGCTGTTCCAAACGTCACACAAATTTCTCGATAACGTTTACTACTCTACGCTACGCAGGTCTCGAATATTCGTGCTCGGGCCTCTGGCTTCAAGAATTCTGTAGTATTATTTTGCTAAGAAGCCGGAACTGCTGAACTGACCGACAACTTTCACTTACAATAAGAGACATGATTAGAAAAAACCGGCCAAGTGCGAGTCGAACTCGCGCACGAGGGTTCCGTAAAAAGATTTTAACGCTTTTCCCAGTGTTTTAAGAAGTCCAGTGTTAGCAGAGCCCTACTCCTAAGCAAAATTTACGCAGTGTGGGGTCAACTTACATTGGTTCGCGAAATCTACAGACAGACATAAAAATTTAAGACTTTTGAGACTAAAGAAGAAATTTTGAGACTTTTCGGAGTGGTTATGCTATAAGAGCTACCTACATACCAAATTTCAAGTTGCTAGGACAACTGGAAGTACCCTTTAAGTTTTTGGATTTCGGCAATTTGTATGGAAATAGCCTTTGTAATGACTGTATCTTTTGATTGCGTTGACTTAGAAGGTTGATTTTTTCACTGCTTCAAGGGACCGCAAGCTTGCGTATTTGATATTAATTTCAGCATGCTACCTCCAAGCGTTCCAGAGAAAAAGGGTCGTGACAGACAGACAGACAGACAGACAGACAGACAGACAACAAAGTGATCCTATAAGGGTTCCGTTTTTTCCTTTTGAGGTACGGAACCCTGAAAAAGACAATACATAACGTAAGTACTTTTTAAATAGCTGCGTAAGTATTCTCAAAAAAATCTTAACTGTAAAACCTAAAACCTTAAATTATAATAGTGCAATAGACTTGCAGCAAATATGCAGCCAAGTTTTATTCACCGTATTCTTTACACGAGTCTCAGAAGCGATGTGGAAGGATGCATCCAAACACAGTCACTCGAGCCAAAAGTCTTTTGCTTGATATTTATTTTTCCGGCGAGCATTCGCCTTTTCCGTTGTAGCATATTCAAGTATCGATAAGCAGTAAATAAAACCACTGCAAGTATGTTATCCTGGCTAGTGTTTACTTGCATAAATTAATACGGCTACCAAATATTTCTTTGCAACTTTTACAAATAAAAAGTTATCATAAATAAACTACCAATCCAACAATTTATATTTGTTCTGGTCTCGCACAAAATTTCGCTGGGCCCATGAATAAACTAATTATTTCCAATAACAACGTTATTGCCCGATCGTAAAAATATTTTTACGATCATTATTTACATGCCATGTTATAACGTCACGTGGTATTAACATTTTTATGTAGGGATTTGCATAAATAGTCTTCATTCATTGTTGTTCACATGTTTTGCTTTCCCTGCGACTTGTTCACTGCTATCTTTTTAAATCGGTACAATGTCAATTGCAAACCAAATATTGTGTAACGAATTATCGCTTAACATCCGTCCGGCCTTGTTAATGCAAATTTGCAAGCGATAAATACAAAAGCATTCCCAAACAACAGCTATAATAACGAATGATCGGTTCAGATAAAATGGTTGCTGATACATCGACTGGCGAAATTAATGACGCTGTATGTATACGAACGTACATTTTTAATTACTCGCCGTATAATTCTCTGTTCATTGTGATATAAATCAATTTGTTTTCAATTTGTAACCATAATAGACTGACGTCGCTGTTGTAAAATGGGCCTTGTTTAAACAGGCTGAGGGTTCAAAAGGGAGGTAGGTTTGTTAGTAATTAATCCGTTATTAGGTAAATTAGGTTCTGGTTCATGGGTAAATGCGGGGCTTTAAGCGTTTATGTATTGAGCGTGTGAGCATTCAATAACTAATTTGTGTATTTCGTTTCTATATCTAACAACGCTAAATTAAGGTTTAATGATGTGCGTTGCTAAGCTGCTCATAGTGTCGAGTCAACAAGGCGAATTCGCTTTCAATCTAAAAAACCAGAACGGGATAAAAGAAACGAGACAGAGCGAGATGGCGCTCTACAACGCTATTTTGACACGTTTCTCCCAAACAACGCATTATTTCTCCGGATTTTTAAAGCAATTCGATTCTTTGATCTTGGGAATCGCGAAAAACTTGAGAAAGATGATATTGGGTATGTAAGTTTTATATATTAAGCAAAAAAAAATCGCGAGTTCGAATTTCGAGCCAATAGCGAGTGATCTATTATCTATGCCAGTGTTGCCGTTTAGGGATAAAGAAAGCCATTCATTATCCTGCATTGCAGTCTACGGAAATTTTAAATTTTATCTATGTAATTTTTTATTGATAACATAAAGCAAAAAATACGTGTCGGACTAATAAGGACACATTCCTATTGCTATTGAGATTCCTTACGTAAATAATATACCGTACCTGCATACTATACCTAATATTCCACGCGGGTGGAGCCGCGGGTGCTCTCTAGTCCACAATAATTACGCATAAATTAGAAGGACATTACCAAAGTAGGTAAAACAAGTGTTAAAGTGATTATGGGCGCAGTTAAATTTAACAATCTCAGTGGAAGGCGTAAGAATTATGACTTCACGGAGTAACGGCAGAACTTGTAAACTCCCCACTATAAACAAACCCACTCTGACATAGGCGACATTCAATGATCCATCGTTCACGAACTTCAGGTCATTTGCGGGATCTTGCCATTTAAAGCCCGTTAAACTTAAATTACTTTAAAAGTTAAGGTCTCAAGATGAATGCCGGAGTATGGACAAGGTTTTAGCTTCAAATAGTTGAAGGCATTCTGGTTTTAAGTACACGTAAAAGGGTTTGACAAAGTTTGCGCGATTGGAATGGTTTAGAAATTAAGCTCTCTGTTAACAAGTTTGTGTACTGAAGAGTGTTGTCGAATGAACATTTAATAAACAAAGCTTTTTGCCTGTAACTTTGTTGGCGTGGAATACTTTATTCTCTAGGGACAATTTTTTTCGGGATATTAAAAATCTTTTTCCCAGCTAACGTGCCCAAATATAAATGTCACTAAGTATTGGGTTTCAGATACAGAGACTCTAAAATTCACTACTAGTCAATGTTCCGTTACAGCTAATAATAGCACATAAAATGTTTAATGCCGATCATAATATTTTTAGATACCTACTTAAGTACACGTAAACAAACAAAACATAAAACTGATCAATTCTGATACATTTAAGCTGTGAAGTAATTAAAATGATTAATCTCCATTGCTTTCTCTGGGCATTATTATATTTTGAGGTTCAAATCCTGATCGGCAGCAAACATTAATCCTCACTGACGGCCCTGGTGATGTATCGCGCCTGTGGGCATACGGTTTTACACTTCTTATGAATTATGCTTATGTTAGGACGGCTCTATCCCCAAAAGATTACCTTTGCTGTGGGCTATATTTGAAATTTGAAGGTGGAAATATTCTAAAACGATATTTAGCAGAAATTAAAAAACACATTTTTATAGTTCCATACCTCAAAAGGAAAAAAACGGAACCCTTATAGGATCACTTTGTTGTCCGTCTGTCTGTCTGTCTGTCTGTCAAGACACTTTTTCTCTGAAACGGGTGGAGGTAGCAAGCTGAAATTAATATCAAATACTCAAGCCTGCGGTCCCTTGAAGCTGTGAAAAAATCAACCTTCTAAGTCAACGCACTTAAAAGATACAGTAATTAAAAAATCTATTTCCATACAAATTGCCGTAATCTGAAAACCTAAAGGGTACTTCCAGCTGTCCTAGAAATTTGAAATTTGGTATGACGGTAGCTCTAATAGCACAACCACTCCAAAAAGACTTAAAATCTTAAAATTTTATGTCTGTCTGTAGATTTCTTAGACCAATATAAGTTGACCCCACACTGTGTACATTTTGTTTAGGAGCAGGGCTTTGCTAAAACTGGAATTCTTAAAACACTGGGAAAAAGCGTTAAAATCTTTCTACGGAACCCTCATGCGCGAGTCCGACTCGCACTTGTCCGGCTTTTTTATACGACGAGGAAGGCAAACGAGGAAGTGGGTCACCTGATGATCAGTGTACACCAAAATTCCTCTTATTTCCGTTCCTATACTGTACAGTCGAGGAAATTAATTCCTGACCCAGCATGGAACCTTTTCACGGTAAACGTCATAGATACGTCGCATTACTTGACAAGGAAAATCGTTATGACGTTTACTATGAAAATGTTCTATGGTGGGTCAGAAATTAATTTCCTCGACTGTAGGTACCTAAACTGTTGAGCCCGAAATATTATTGTCATTAACTATCTTTTTTATACACACTGTATAAGTACCTTGGAGTAAGTACGCGGGATTACTGTCATACACCGGAATAGAAATGAATGGATCAGACAAGTTACCAAATTTCCAGATGTGGTGGAAGAGATTGTGATAAATAAGTGGAGATGGCCAGGGCTCATTGCTAGAATAGATTACAATCGTTGGGCGAGTTGAAGAATCTTATCATACTAGCGATTTGCGAGCGAGTGCTTGCGTGATCGCCTCAATACAAATTTCGCTAGCAAATCGCATCACCAGTGTGATAAAGCTGGAAGGCTTAGCTCGACTTCGTCCATAGTTATATTTAGTCAGCTTCCTAACTCGTTCACGTTCTTATACAACAACACCTACTTGTATTGTCAGCATTCCTATATGTCTGCCAGTGCTAAGTAATCCACATTCCTATATGGTCCACAGTGATAACTCGTCCTCATTCCTATATCGTTCGCTGTCCTGACTTGTCCATATTTCTATTGTGTGTTCAACTTCCAAACTCGTGCACTTCTTCTCCACAAATCTCAAGATGCGTCGCCGCGGTACAATTGATTTTTACTTTGTGCTTTGATCTTTGTGTTGAGCTTAAAAACTCGTTCGCTAGTAAAACTTAACAACTAAGAGACTAATGGATAAGCCGACTTAATCATATGATGTATGGCTTATAAAATAAATGAGATTAAAAAAAAAAAAAAAAAAAAGAGACTAATGGATCGTCGCAATAGAGACCTCGCGCAAATTCTCGCAGCAAAGAGAGACTGTCAATGGGATGGAAGAACAACATCTGCCGACAAGCAGTTGCTGGGCGGATGCAGAAATCATTGGATGGTCAAAGGTCAGGCATGGGAGAATGGGGAGGAGGCCTAATGGCCGAAGACGGACCAACTGAGAACTGTGGTATGGTTGGGCAGGATGGTCCAAGAAGATACAAGCGAAAAAAGAATTATTCAACAGTGTATCATTCTAGGAGATTCATGTAAATGTATTACATTACATACAGTATAAAGCTATGCAAGGTGCGTTTTAATGAACAGTCAAGAATTCAGCCAGGGGTTAAGTGAGTCTAAATGAGCACCCGTGTAAAGTTTGTTTTGAAACAGATAATAAAAAAAAACTCTCCCATGAACATTGCACAATCAAGGTCACCAATATATTTACACCACAGAGTCCCAAAAGTATGTAACTAGACAATAAATGTTATGTATGTAGACCTTATTGCTGCGACGGTAAGGTTGATGTATACATAGTTTTGCAACTTTGCGCGGATCCATGTCTTTGACTTTGACTGTACCATCAGAGGTAATTAATGTATGGGAGAATGTTTTTTTTTTATTATTTAAAAACTTTACAGGGGCGTTCACTTAGACTACTCGACCCATAGCCGAATTTTTGACGGTTCATTAAAACGGAGCCCGTATTTTTGAAAAGTGTAATTTTATCCGCTAGGATCGGATTAAATTAAATAAACATGTGAATAAGGTTAGTGTAACATTTATATTCGCAACATACCTATACTCATGCATGTATAGTATCACCCTTGTGTGTGTTGTGCTTACCAGGCTCAGAGCAGGGCCTAGCTACGCGTCATATCGTGATAATGTATTTCCGACGTCAGTTATTTCCTTCCCAAAGTGAAACGAATACAAACATCCATGCCCGGTACACGTTTTTGCTTTTTCTATACAAATGTTTACTCGGAAATAAAGGTGGCAAACGAGTTTCCGGTCCAACGATGGGAAGTTGTGCTTTCAAACGCTTTCAGATCGCGAACTAATGGAAAATGTGTTGCCGGCTTAAATAATTCTTTTTACTCTTTGGAAACCACTGGCCTAGTTTAAGAGGTTTCATTGGGTACACGTGTTTGATGTGAAGCCAAAAAGGTAACTATGTTAGAGGAAGTGACGAACATAGGATATTCTTCGTGACGCTTTATAGCAAGTTGTTGTTGAGCAAGCTTAGAGGTTTAATTCCTAAAGTCATACTACTATTTAAAACATCTCAATTTTGTCTCAATAATTATACGTAGAAGTAGCGAAGCGTAATCAACTGACATACGTTCTCTGATAACCCAGGTAAGTACACACTGGAACAATTGAAATAGAGAATGTGTTATTTCCTCAATTGATTCAAGCATGTCTCCATGTTAGGCATATGACTATCCTTTTTTACAGTAAAAAGATCCGAGTTTACTCTTTACATTATACTTTTAATGCAATTAAAGCAACTAATAAAAACTCATAACTCAGCTTTATTCTTTCTAGGGTAAAACAGTACGTACTATTAGTAAAATAAGAGCACAAAGTGATCCTTCAACTAATCTCATAAAATGTAAAGATGAATTCAAAAGCTGCTCCATTAGAAACAAAACATCTAAAAACGTTTGCTCCCTGTCCTCATGTTACTCGTGTAAGCTGTATTACTTAGCTAAAGAGCCTTTTGCACGTAACAGTTTTAGCGCTGTGTAAAGCAATTGAGATGCTTTTAGCTCGCATCGGTAAATCGACATTTAAACCCTTGGCTTGACCTAAAATTTTAAAATGCTTCGAATAGAAATGGCTATGGAACATTTACATTAAGCAAACATATTTTAAGGCGGAACGGAAATAAACTGTTCAAGGTGGCTGGGGATGGATAATGTCTCAATTCAAGTATTTTACAAATAAAAATTCTTCTCGTTTTAATTTATTGAATCAAGCGTTACTTTGCGGAGGTCCATATTTATGAACTAAAAACAATTACTTGTAGTCGCGGGTAAGCAAAGTAATTGTTTTTAGTACATCTCTTTTTATTTGAAAACAATACTTTTTTTCACAGGTTCGTGTGTAATGATCATCTAAGTATTGTCCTTAATTTGAACAAATGCCGTATCGCTCATATTTTGATGGAAATGATCCTATCTTCAATCAACTTAGTGGCAAGTCCTAAAGCTTTACTTTTTCTGAGAAGAAAAAAATTCTTGGAAAACTCCGTACGTTAGTACATAAAGACACCGCTAATAGGGTTCTGTTTATGAGGCATCCGGAGAAAGGCACGTAAATTGGTACGCGCTAGTGCGGCCCGCGGGGGCCATTCATCAAAACCACGTCTTGTTTGCGTTGGATACAGACGGATACGGTTTTTTTGTGAGCTTGTTATTTTATTTACCATTTCGCGACTGTCATCGATTATTTTTAGGCAGTCAACGCCATGCTTTGCGTAATTTCATTATGTTTGGCTTGTCAGAAATGATAATGGACAATACCTACCTCAGTCGACATTCTTTCTGATGTAGCAATGTTCGTGGCTCGAGCAAATATCAAAGAAACAAAGTCGAGTCAGTTTTTCTTTGTAAGCAAAAATTAAAATGCATTTCCAACATACTTTCAATATTTCTTTTAAGGCGAAAGAGAATTAATTCGGTGTAAAGTTTAAAAGGGTACGAATTCTTCTAGATTGTTCTTTTTCCGCTAAATGTTTAGCAACATTTTGACGCTTTTTTCTTCCCAGTCTCTTGAACCGTACAATCCCCGCGAAAGAATAAATAGGTCAACATTTAAATACTCCACCCCGGCGATCCTCGAAATACATATAAATCACACAGACTTAGCCCCGCACAGTCTCCAAGGAAGTTTTTACAGTCTGCTTTCCTACTTCTGTACACACAACTTTCCGTGTTCCACTGTGTCCCGAATTCTTGTGAAATTCCTAACTCCAACTGACACGTAAAGTTGCCGTGCACGTAGCTGGAAACTCCATGTTTTCCCGGAGTTTCTTCCACGGACATTAAAACGACTTTTAAAGGAAATTAGAAAAAAAACACAACAGGCGTAATCTTAAAAGATTTTTGCGTAGCGAAGTGACGAACGTTTTTAAAAGTTAATGACCCTTGAATGGAGAGATTCAGCTGGCTTCTTTATGAACATGATAGGTACTTTAAACAAGAACTGACGCTGAGCAAAGTTATACGGTTCACTTACTGGAAATTTAAACGCGCGTATGATAAAAGTACAAGGACACTTCCGATACATTAGTCTCCAGTAAGACCTCCCAAAACTGCATCTTATTCAAAATACATCGGATAAGTGAATTACCAAAAGTTTGCGCCCCTTTCTCATCCCTCGAGAGCTGAAGTTTGTGAAACCCCATATTGGCTTACGTAATGCCTGGAAGCTCTACGTGTAAACCTTCACGTGTAACAAGATAACTTTTCCACATTTTTTATTTATTCCTTATACCCTAAGTGGCGCGTCTTATTTTACGCATTTTTCTTGAATACTTTTTTTTCACCCGATTACATGAAAGGGAAAGTTTTGTAAGTAATATTACCGCTTGTTTATTATAATGGCGTCCAAAAGGCTTATTAAATAATTAGTTAATTTAGGTTGTTTTATTTTTTACACTTTTTCTTTTATCAATTGTAATAAGTCTCATGAAAGAGCCCAATGCTTAAAGAATTTACGAAATACCCAAAGAGCTTAACAAAAACCTATACTCTTAAGCCATAAGTTATATACAGAGAGTTTTTGGATAGAAAACAAATAAAACTTAGAAAAACTTACTTAATTATCCACTTTTTATGCAAGCTGTGCGGCTAATGGTTTTTGAAAACTAATTATTATCTGCTAGTGAGCGCAATTTAAAAGTTTTATCGACTTTCTACTTTCCAAAATTCTAGATTATATTTATTCACATTTCATAATAATCATCATTTCGTTTGCATGCTTTGGAGATTTATGTTCTTTATCTGTGAAAAGTTTTGCAATTATTCAAATCTCAAGACCAAAAAAACGGGTCACTTTGTATGGAATTGTTCACACAAAGTGACCCGTTTTTATTGCTCTTGAGTATTAAATATACTTTTTGTTGCTCTTGAGTATATTTAAGTCAGAAGTTTTATTAAAAATATTTTTCATTTTTACTTAAATTTAGAACTCATAAAAACAACAGAATTAAAACATGTTTTACTTTTCTCTCACTCAGAGCACGTAGGAATCACAATGGTGGATACAATAAAATTATGCTTTATAAAAATAGCTGTCAAAAACAATGGCTGCATGTATACATTTTTTAGTATAATAAATAAAATATTGTACGACTACGGTGAATAGCAGCCAGTTCACTCGTGTGTCACAGTATAAGGTATGTCACCTTGAGAAGGACCAAACATTTTCTCAAAGAAGTTGGTTCGATCTCTACGGGCCTCGGCTCAGAGGTAACAAGTAGAGAGATAAAATTCACATTTTGTAATATACTCAAAGGCAACATTAATCGCCCACCCTATTTTTACTATTTATTGTAAAAGTATTCTTTACATAAATAACATCAAGGAAACAATAGTGGGCGATTAATTTTGCCTCTGAGTATATTATTTTACATTTAAGCTACGTGGTAAAGTGACTCACGTGTAGTTAAACCGGCAGAGGTCTGTATTGTTGGCGTGGTCCCGTGCGGGGACGGCCGCCCAGTGCACGGCGCGGCCGCCCGTGGTCACCGCTGCCAGCAGCCGCTGTCGACAACCGCAGGACGACCACACGCTCGCGCTCGCCACGCCGCCCGCCTGAAACCCAGCGGCACGTTTAGCGGAGGTGGAATTTTGAAACGGTACATACCTGTTTATACATTCAAAGTTGCGTGGGGTTGGGTTGCAAACAGATTTTAAGCTCCTGTATTTCTTGTGGAATAGGATAATAGTTATTAAACTATATATTCACTGAAATAAGAATACCTGCACAGAAAACCAGAAAAAACCAGGTTCTTTTTCCTTCCGTGTCAGGCTTACAATAATATTGATATTTTATCTACACACATATCATAAGGCCTACATAATTAGGCCTTAAAACACTCGTGTGGTCCTATTATGAAACTCGGCATAAGGACCCTAATTATGTAACAGTTGCATAAACTACTATTATCAGTCTGTCATAATCAGCCTCGTGATACCTATCCATGATAATTGCCAGTGGCCGTGGCCGTGGCTACCAACTTCAACGATCACACGCCCGCCTGCTTTTTTATAAGCCACGTTACTGAAAACTCTTTTGGGGTGCAATTTTATGGGGACCTACTTCGGGTTTACGTCCCGTGTTGGTTTTAAGGAGATGACTTTGTTAAATATTTAGGCGTGCTTTTTATAGCGCTGATGCATTTCGGTAAAGTTAAAGCTTGAGTGTGTTTTATAAACGAAACACTTACTTTTAGGCGTTTTGTAAGCATTAAGCCTTACGAGCAATTGACTGTGAGTTTACGTCACATAATTTAATATCTGCTATGGAATTATTGTATTTAAAAAAAATATCAGTAAGTGGTAATAAGCAGTAGTATAATAGTAGTAAGGTGAAGTGTGTTGGGTAGGCCTCCCGCAAGATGGACGGACGATCTGGTAAATATCGCGGGAAGCCATTGGCTGTGGGTAGCACAAAACCAATCTTCGTGGAGATCCTTGAGAAGGCCTGTGTCCAGCAGTGGACACTTTCCGGCTGATATGATGATGATGATCAGTATTTCAATGACTATGTTCGATGGAAACGAAAACTCCTTTATTTCACTCAGTGTGAGATTTATGAAGGTTTCTTTTACGTTTATTTAGAGGGAATTAGATTGCCAAAGACCTACCTGCAGAGGCGTCGGTAGATTTTCCACTAGCAAGTAGCATTTGGACGTAGAATTCCATCGTCGGATCCTCTCGCGTGCCAGCACGTAGTGAGTCTCGATTTCCTTGCCTTCCACTGCCACTAGTTCAGCCTGGGACAAACAAAACAAAAACGTCTCAACTGGTTTTAAAGTACAAGCATTTATTTCTGCATTATCCAATGTTCGTTGAACTGTGAATCTTTCGTTTGAGCGGCCACTATGATATTTTTTTGTTTCAAAACGCCCGTTTATGAATATCTAACTGGAATTCAACAACGCGTAGTGAGTATTCATACGAAAAACACCCCGGACTCATTTATCTGAGAGACAATATTTCTCTCTAGAATCACTTAAATAAAATGTCCAATACTCGATATACATCATACGCCCCCAAGTTTCTATCACCGAACCCCTCGGAGGCCCCGTAAATTTGCGAGAACCATAAGATTCGAAGCGACAAAATAACTTTCTCGCTCCAAGTCCGCTTAAGCTTGGTGGCTTGTAAAAAATACGAAAGCGTGTAAAAAATTTAAATACAATTTGACGTCGGTTACGACGTTATTCCAGGGAGCCACGGAATATTGCCCTGCCTGCTTCTGACTGATACGCGGCTTTATTACATTTTATTTTTATGTTTATTGAATTTCTGGTTTTCTACGAGTGCAGTATGTAGGTACTATGAGGGAATTTCGTTCGTGTCATACGTATTGAATTTCCTTCCGCTTAAGGAAAAGGGCGTTCAAATTGTTTCAGGTTTTACGAGTGTTTTAGATTTATTTTATCTACAATGCATACATACGAGGCGCAGATGACGATCAAATTGTACGTCATCGAATATTGTCGAAAATTTTATTATTCTCAATCCTTTGCCTTTTCGTAAAATTAAAAACAAAAGTTTCCCTGTGGAATAAATCTCGAAGAGGTAAACACTGCGCATTAGGGGCTGAATTTTACAAGGAGGCATAGAAAGATTTCCGAAATGGTATTCGCTTTTTATCAAAGGAGCATGTTCCCTCCAATAATTTCCGTTAGACTGACTATAATTATTAAATACAAAAAGGCCTGCTTTTGTGGAGTGAACTTCCATGGAGCCCAGTATTACGCGACAAGCGATTATAGTGTCTATTTTTTACTAACGTAATGAGCGCTACAGTAAAGTACTTATAGTTTTTGATGTGGAAAAACTTTCTTTGATTTTTCTTGGCGTCAGACATTATAGGCATTTTATAATGAAAACTTTTACATCATAATAAATTTTAAGATAGGTGAAGGGAGCGTAAATGTGCGTAATAAGAAGAATTAATCGAAAACGTTTCACCACCAGAGAGGGTCGAGCACGACTTTACGAATGCTGCGTAACGTAAAATCGAATAGTAAACGGTGTCGAGTTTGTATGACGTTTGGAACAGCGCCCGCCCGTGAGCGTATTTGGAACAAAAATTTAGTATGAGGTTTCTCGATACGATAACCGTAACGTTACGCAGCATTCGTAAAGTCGTGCTCGACCCTCTGTTAAAAGGTGGCAATTATGTCTTGAAAACTGGGTTCCCAAACAAAATCTTGATAAGTACCGAAATTTTTGCTAAATAATTAAACAGCCATTAATGGTAAATTAATAACAAATTGGTACGCTACTTCGAGACTACTTGAACCATGCTTACATTGAACGGTCCGTGCCCGTGCCAAATTTACTGGAAACCTACTTCAAAAGAAACCTGTTTGGCGCTCGCCGAGCGCCAGAAAACACAAAAGAAAGGTCTAGGTTTTTTAAATAAAACTAGTTTCAGATGCTGAACACTATTTATGTACATTATATCGTAGTTTCAAAATCATTTACGTGTAAAACGTGTTACATACTCTGTGTATCTGTCTGTGGCATTATAGCTCCCAAACGGATGAACCGATTTCGATGCGGTTTTTTTAATCGAAAGCTAGCTTAATCAAGACAGTTCTTAGCAAAGTTTCATTAAAATCGGTTCACTTGTTTCTGAAATATTGAACTTCGAAATGACAATGTCGGGGTTTTTCAACTTTTCTACTTTACTAAGTTGCGCCTAAATTCGATCTTTACTATCAAACATACTCGAAACATACGTTTCTCATTTGGCGAAAAAATATGACAAGAAACGTTGGCAAGTTGGCAAACTGTCATCAAGTCTGATGAGATTGATCCGAATTTACATTTTTTTCTAAAGTATTCATGCTCCACCCAGCTCAGCGTGAGGTGAAACTTTTTACACGGATTCCGTAACACATTAAAGTCGGTATTGGATATTTTATAAAACTCGGTTACCTACTGGCGGATCTGCTGTGCTTATTAATCTGAACATTTGGAAAAAAATTACTTCCTATAGTTGAACGTGGCAAATTCGGAGTCGACATAACATTTATGTCGACCAAACTTTAAATAAAAAAAACTTTAAAGTAGAGCTGAGTAATATAGCAGACTGGAATCGTGTAAAAGATAAATCTCTACCTATATTGATAAAAAAACTGCCATGTTCTTTCACTGCGCATAGTAATTATGTAATAGTTCATTTTGTACAGGACAAACTAATTGAAGTGTACCTACCATGAGTTTCACAATAATTAAACTTCATGTGTATAATGAAAAAACCCAATGCCATTATTCATAAACATCACTCAAGCATCCATTGGTGAAAACAGGATGTCTTTTTTTTATGGCTTTCATCCTTGCTCTTTTTGCAAGGAGTATTTTGCCAATGTCAGCGTTTAGACATTGCACACGTGAGAAGGTTTTGTCTTCTTCTTACTAACGGAAATGTCAATGTGACAAAAAGGACAAACGAACTTTAACGGCATTTTAGTTGAAATAGGTTTATGAATAATAGGGCAAGTCTCTAGAGTAGTAGTAGTAAGTCTGTGTATTCTTCGTGCTCAGCAAACGTGTAGGTATTTGTGTGAACGACAGAACCGAATCGCGAATACGTACCATACGTGTACCATGAACTTCTACATTCCTGGTCATGGAACTTTTAAAAGGACCATTAGATAAGATGACAAATACAACAAACGCGTTTCCAGGCTGGTGTGGCACAGCCCTTAGCTTTGCATCATAAGAAGATCTGAAGTAGGTATGGTAAATTAAATTTCGAACGAAACGTTCCCGCAAGCAGTCTGCAGTCAGAGCTGAACCAATAAGATGACAGAGATGGAGCTACAGAAAATTGCAATTGGATTTCACTCCATTTCGATTAGTCCGTTGAATTTATCCCGTTTTAAATTTCAGCTTTACGACGGTGGTAAAAAAAGGATTAAATTTATAAAAATAAATGATGACTATTGAGTTAGTAATTCATTTTTGTTATCGCTCTACCACTTACTACCTTGCATGGGTAACATCACTTTAAGTCTTTGTATATTGAGATAAGAAAAAATAAGAAATATGGACATTACCTAATGTAATTTTATAACTAAAAATTTAAGAAGACACAATGCATGCTAATATTTCTTGGATTCTTAGCAAATGACATCAGTTATTTGTTGTGACTAAGAGCATCAAAGATTGCAAAACTACGCGTGAACATAGGTAGCAAATAGTTTTTACAACTTGAACGAGTTTTTTGATTACAATAAATAAATTTTGACATTAAGGAATGATACATTATATTTACATATTCGAGTTTATTGAATGCCTATTGTTTATGATTTGACTTTCACTGTTTTTAATTTTATACTTTTTAAATTCTGTATATTATGATTATGTATCAAATTGTGGCATTAACTTTGTGTTTTCTTTTTTATAATGTTTGATGAGCTTTAATTTATTGAATGACATTTTACCTATTTTTTTTAAATTAATTAATAGAAATGCATGTGTAATTTAATGATAATTTATATGAAAGTATTCAAATGTATCTTGCTATATACCCTATCAGGGTCCAAGTGACACAATTATAATATTTTAAGACCTGTACAAACACCATGGTTGCAATAAATAATTGAATTGAATTGAATTGAATAGGTAGCTATTTTTTTTATTGACGTAAGAGTATTTTAAAGTTGTAATATAGTTTATAGTTTTTTTTAAGCTATCCAAGAAATAAAATCAGAAATGGGCACTTTGAATAAAACATTAACTAACTCGCTATGCGGATTGGACGAGGGTAGAGACTGAAGATAATACGTAGTGCCTAACTCAGGACGTTGCAATTCGGTCTTATAAGATCTAATTACTTATAACATTTAACTATTACTCGTATATACGTGATTTATAATTATTTATAGAGAGTTACAAAAACAAAATCTGTCAATAATCAAAAGAGTAAATAAAAGAACTTTTTTATATCGGATTTTATTATTATTATGTTAACTTGTGGCTTCCAAAGATTTTCTTTAAAAAGGGCGCCTAAAAGTTAAATGATGTAACCAGTAATAGTGGCTTAACTTTTTTAAATAACAACGGCATCTTATTTACTTGATGCACAAGTGATCGTGATCGTACACAGCAACAGAAGTTAATGATTTTTGAATACGCAGGCATAGCAAATCTCAAATGATGAGCTAATTATCTTCGAAAGATAAAAAATAATAAAAACGTAAAATCAAGCCCCAATTCTTCATAAAACCCGCAATGAAGATAGCCGTTGTCTTGGCGACGATAACGCTATTTTACGCCAATTTCGAGTGCACAAAAAAACCAGGCCAAAAATATCCAACATACGACATCGATAAATCGCAACAGCTATTTCGTAAATTCAGACAAGACCATGGTAAACTTTATTGCTCCGATGCTGACAAGAAGTACAGATATCAGTTGTTTGTGGCGGTTCTTCGGAAAATTAACGAAATCAACAGCGATCCTTATAGCACGTACAAAGCAGAACTGACACAATTTGCTGACTTAACAGAAGATGAAGTGGAAAAATGCTGCATGTTTGACACGTAAGACAAGTTTCTCAGTTACCTACATTATTTTTGACTAACAATTTTTATCCATGCTGAGAAAGTATGAAATGTGATTCTCGCAAAATGGTAGTATTAAAGAAGAGGTTTTCTCAATCATAGAGTTTTTATTTTAGGAAATTAGGTTTCTACTGCTTTTTCTGTGAACTGAATGGTCTTTTAAATCTGGGTGTGTCGAATTTCTCATTTGCAAAGATGTTACGAAATAACTTAGATAACCCAGTGTAAACTTTTAACGAAAACAAAATGTTACCTATTTTAAGAAAATACGTAGGTAGGTACATACAATTTCGTTTAGTTGATCAGTCTTAATTTATAACGATAACTATGTTTTTCAGTTTTAGGACACAACTAATCGGAGGTCACAAATCGAAAATGAAATTCCGTGGAAATTCTTCACAGCATATAAAGAAAAACATTCACCTTTAAAAAAATATGTCCATCGAAGTTGTCGTCTACATGTTTTCTTTCTCGTGCTATCTTTTTTACAATCCTTTGGCTGTAGGCCTCCTTCAGTAACTGTACTCTGATCATCTACGTATGTGTTATTTTTCATCGTCTAATTTTATTATTAAGTTTATTGCTTTTATATTACAGTCACTTGAATGATAAAGCTTCCTGCTTTGCGGGTACTTAGTACTTTTAATGTCCATGAGTTAGTACACGTAACACGATATAATATGAGCTAATATATGGTATGTGCCACTGACTGTTTTTTTTAAAAGGACTTTTTATGTAGGTATACAGCCTCACAGTAATTTAAAAATAAGCTATCCGATTGTAAAACAAGAATTAGCACCATCTTTTGCATTTCATAACCTAACCTAACCTTTCACCGAGATTAAAGATATGAATTTTGAATTTTGCCGTTTTTACTGACGCAAATACACCGCCATCCCCCTACATAGAAAAGATAACTTACGGTTCATTTGTTTCCAATGGTATTATAAACCTGTTTCCTAAGTATGGTGGTAGGGAAAAGTTGTTCAACATCACGCTTCATTTATTTCACCTTTGGAATTTATAAAACGTATTATCGATTTTGTTACTAGGGTGGTTTTGCTGAGCGCAAGAAAGAGAAATTTAAAATTTTTACTATTGCACATAAAATAAATAAGTTCACAGCATTATTAATTAAAAAACCAAGTGTATTGAATTTTAATGACACCTAGAAGTTTAAGTGTTGAATTTATGGAAAAAAAACACACAAACTTTGCAAGTAGGTACCTACGCCTACGCAGTGTCATCAGGATTTAATGAGATTGATCAAAATTTACAAAAGTCTTTTGAAGTATTCATGTTACGCCCTGCTGGTGAAACTTTTGTGCAAAATTTTAAATTTATCATACTTGACGAAGAAACTGATATTATATTTAGATACTTAGGTACTCACTGAAGAAGGTGCTTAAAATTGTGCGTTTTGCGTTTTTAATCCAGATATTAATAATGAAAATTATGGCAAAACGGCAAGTCTAGGTGTTATATAGAAAATTCATGGAAATAGTCAAGTAGGAACTGAGTTAAGGGGAACAAAAGCCATTGCTACTTTAGGGGTAAATGAGTCTTCTCCCAATAATAAATCAGCTTCTAATGAAACTCCTTTAACAGAGACTACTGACCCCTATGTCACCAATTTAGAATTGTCTGTTTACAATGACAATTCGAACTACATTTCTTTGCACATTTGAAGCGCGCTAAAACAAAAGCTCCTCAAGTCAGCAATTGCCAGCGTCAATTCAACATTGAAACGTCAATTTCATATTATTGTCGATGAAAATTGACGTTTGTAAAGTTGGTGAAGTTAGGGCCTGAAGTTTCGGACTTCATAGCAGGCGCATTGTTGATACTATCGCTAGCTAAGCTATCCTGTGTCGCTACACTAGGTACTACACTACACTAGGTTTTTATTAGGTATTAATTTTCCGTCGCTTTAGGGAAGCGTAAATGACGGGCAAAACCAAGTTCTCTATCTACCCAAACTTTCAAAAATGGAGCTATATTATCTTAAGAACCTATTACTATTCCATAAATAATTTCAACGCAGCAGTAGATATTGTTGCACTGCATTTGTCGCATCCGCTACAGGATGGAATAAAACGCAGATTCCCGTCGTAAAACTACAATATCTGTGTTTTATTGCGACCTCTCATATAAAAGTTTTTAACTTACGTTCCGACGCGAACAAGCCGCCGGGAAGTTGGTAGTTGGCAAGCAAGCCAGACAAAAAACAATCAGATTTCTATTTCACGATTGGACGAATATAAATTAGTTGCTCACGTGTGTATTAAAAGGTTCGTAAATTACAAATATTATGTGGAGACTGTTGAAGAAAAGAAAACTCATTATTTTAGGTTCAAACTACAGCAATTTGAAGAAAGTCTTTGAATTTTTGTATCTTATGTGCGTGTTACATTTTTTTTAAAGAGCGAGGCAAACGAGCATACGGGTCACCGCCACCCATGTAAACCAGCAACTCGCTAATAACTCTCTCGGGGTTGCCGGCCTTTAAGGAGGAAAAGGGATAGAAGAAACCTAAAAGGAGAGAGGTACCTTCCTTTCAGTGTATAATGCAATCGCGTAATATTTATTATTTCTAAGCTATTAGGAATACTACGGCTACAGCTACGGTATTTTGAAATCAATTCTCAGGTTCATTCTACAAAGATATTTGTTTTCAATTTTCAAAAAATATGCTTTCTATCTGTACCTACTCATACGACTATGCAATCACAACGCTCCTTGCATTTCAATCGCTCGGTGTACCGAAACTTTAGTCACAAAAAGGAAAATTGGCAAAGTCAGAGTCCGGATTAACCGCCGTGCTTGCAAGGTAGCTCTACAGTAGCAATTTCCAGACTTCTATAAATCTCAATCTCCCTCCCGCATGCGGCTAACACGGGTGCACTGCACAATAGCGCTGCAAAAGCGCTAACAACGAGCTATTTCCAGCTGTAATTAATTGCTTTTACATGTTGAAAATTAAGTAAGTCAAGCGCAGGTGTCTTTGTACGCTAACCGCATGGATCGCAAACTTCATTAAATTTATAACAAGTTGCGCTAAGTTCTTGGCCGCTTGGTAGCTAAGTTGTTGCTTTCTTTGCTTTGTTCGCGTAAGAACCGGATGTTTTCTGCATTAGCGATGGAATATTTGTTTAAACATTCTCGATTTACACACGAGATGAAGAAAACTTTAAAAGATGCGGCAGAATACCAACATAATAAATAAGACATAATAGATAATTGAGTTGGTCTAATTCCGCCAGAAAAGATTTTTATGGAATTGTTCGAGTTCCCACACGTGCATCTTCCTCGACAAGACTACGAGTAAAAAACGTGAAGTAAATTTCCAATATGGAACCAATACAAATATGGCAAGATTGATGACATAGAAAAAGAGTAAAGTATTGTGCTGATCGGAGCCCACGGTTGATTGATACGGCACCCACGTCAAAGTTTAACTTCTGCGTACTCAATATTTATTTAAGTTGCCAAATTCAGAATGTACGACGAGGACAAGGGAACAAGTTTTTTGTGTGGGTTTTTTTCTGTGCCAGGGGGGTTGCTGAAATGAATAGCTTGATAATTCAACAAGTGCTGAAGTTTGTAAAGTAAGTATAAGTAGGTAATGTTTGTGGTGTTTGTGAAGAGTAATCTTTCATTTGGCACGCTAGATTAATTATTAGTACAGCATTGTATGCTTCAAAAGGTTAATGTTCCATACTAAATAGAGTAACTAAGATATTTCTTACTCTAAACGGAGCGCCTAAAGCACTAGACTAAACAAACATTTTCGAGAACCTACTTGTCTTAACCTAACTTGCGTAAACATTATACAAGTTTTGCTAAACGTTCCAGTGGTTTCATAGGCTTTGGTTTCATAGTTTTAGAGGTAGGTATAGTATCTACGTGTGTTATTTCATTCTTATTTGTATGGGAAAAGGGTTCATAATATTTATTATTTTGAATGTGCCATTGTGAAAGCATTTGGCACCATCGATTTCGTTTCCATTCAGCTCAGGAATAAATTCTTTCACTGAATTCCCAGTTTGCGGTCAACCCTTAACTTAATTGGAGTTGAAATGCTACTCCGAATACTCACGTAGCTATATATTTCACATGCTGATTCGTTGGAAAAAAATACGTAGCTACTTTTATTGCTGCCATTTTTTAAATGTTAAATATAGTAAAATTATTATGATAGTTAATGAGGCTTGAACTTGAAGGCTTAACATTAATCACAATTTGCAGCCCATGTTTTGTTATATTGCTGAGCAGGAGCACACACATACTCCAGAGGGCTTGAGTTTATCCCATGGTCCAAGGTTTCATGTTTTTTCTTATTGTAATTCGGTATTTTGAAAAAAAAAGAAGAAAACTAATTTTAAATCGTCGACCTAAACTAAGCACTCTAGATTCATGATCATTCTCTATTGAACCAAAGCTCTCAGTATTAGCTAAACTTAAACTCGTTGATTCGGAACTAAGCGGTGACTAATTTGTTAGCAGAAGACGTAATCCGTCGCTAGGAAGCGGACTCGGGGAAGTCTGCGTAGGTATATAAAGATTAATTGTATTAGTGCTGAAACTGGGAGCTGCAGATTCGGCTGTCCAATCAGGAGTTGCTATGCAAAAACATTTTGGCATCGGTTGCACTCAGTTCCGACTTGGTTCATGCGAGTTCATTTAGTTTCTGCTTGTTTTGGATGCTTTTATCAGCTTAACACCGGTTGTATCGTAGCCAAGTTGATGTCTTTAAAGTGATAAAAAAATAAAGAATGTGAGCGTCTTTTGTTTTCTCACGTGACTAATTAACGTTAACTTATACAGGTCTCTCAAAAGTCAAAAAAAGATCCCTTAGAACGTTTCTTGGTACTTAGCATAGATTATGTCAAATACACAATATTCAACAATAACGTAGTCCGCAATCTGAAAATAAAATCTTTAAAACAACTCTCTTAAGAAATCCTTTACATTCTATCTAATCCAAGCTTCCATTAACCAAACAAGTTCCACAAGTAATGCAGTGCTGGTAACGAAACTGTTTCGCTTGCTTTTTATGAATTAGCCACTTAAAGTAAGCGCAAAGTTCTACGCAAAGCCAACAGGCCACGTTGGCTCGGCAAATCTAATCAATGATGAGATTAATGAAATTAGTCTAGGGGCCGACTACCCCCAACTTGCCTGCGGAGATCTTCGAACTAACACGGCCCGCATGAAGGATTCCATGTAACATCACTTATATGGACAAGTCATGTTTAGGCAGACGAAAGGGTTAGTTTTGGAAGTTTCGATTTGATGTTTAGTTGTTATAATCTAGCCTTCTCCATCTCCAACCAAACAACAAAACTTAAGAATCGTAGTTTGCTTAGTTTTATTTTTTACTTATTACACATGTCACAAAGCTTTTGAAAATATAGGTGCATGTGCCTAGCCGTATAAGCAAACCGCGGAAAAGATGCAACAGCCAAATGAAAAAAGGTCAACGACCGAGAGTCAGGCTACGTCCATAGTGAGCAAAATTCTTCTAGAAGAGAAGCGTCAGATGAAAAGCAATCGTGATTACATTAGAGGGCAAGGGTAGCAAAACAGATTAGCGTTATTAGCTCCAGTACTTGGTGTCTGAAGGTAGTTGGGCACTAATGATAAAGCTTGATGGAGTAAGTCTATTACGGAGCCTGCTTGCTTCTATTAAGTAGTCTGTTTAATCCTTTGAAGTAATCTAGCAGTCTGGTGTTCGTGGGAACCATATTAGGCTTAATTTTGTAGTTAGTAAGTAGTATTAATTCACAATCCGTTAGTATTTTTGGACATAGTATGTGGTAAGTGCAGTTTTACATCTTCAAAGTGGAAACAAAACTTGAATGTGGATGGATGCACCCTTTATTGGAAAACAGCTGAAAATCTTAAAATAGATAACATTTCCCCAAGCTATTTCAAAACAATGTCGGTGAAGTAGGCCAAAAGGGCCGGACATTTTTCTTCGACATAATCCCCTTTTAACTCAAGACAAAGATTAGTTAGCTAATTTCTTAAAAGCATTCGCTTTTTACAGATTTAATGGAGTGGTGGATTATTTGTCTCTATCTAAGCATAATTTATCTGGCCGAATTAAGTGTGGGACGAAAAATCTCAGACGAGAATTGAACCGATAAAATGGAACATTAATCTTGAGACACTGTTTTATAAAATAGACGGATTTGATGGGAACGAATGGAACACGATGAAGATAAAAAGAATATAAGAGAATATTAATGTTAAATAGTAAATTATGTTGCGTTTTTTCCGTAGCCTCGCTCGCCTGGAATTAGATTTCCCGCAGGATAAAATGTATTCCGTCATGCTTGCAAGAAACGTGTTAGTGTCAAATGTCGTAGAAAATACTGCGGTAGTTATTAAAGGAGTTACATTAAGACACCTGCCTCGTTTTACGGATGATTTACATTTTGTGAATAATACAAATACCTCTTTTTCGAAGTGTCTAATTTTCAACGATTTCGAAAAACATCACTTTGAAATTATTAGAAACCGTTTCATTGTTTACCTTAAAATTTGCCTCATGGCGTCTTGCTTTCAATAATTTGACATTATAAATTCTGTTTAACTAAACTGTTTTAACTTTAACTCGTCAAAGCAGCAAAGAAGAAAACAGACGTCTTTAAAATCCATTCCAATCCAATGTCACAAATTATATCTCGGGTCAAACGGCTAACGACGCCGGAAACCGGACGACCTAACAGATCCGTCTCACCCGAACCCCGCCCAATCACTCGATATCTCATAATCCAATTACAATCCATTAGTGACACGTTTCCGCGCGCTTAACTCGCGTGAAGTTAAAGTCGTTTATCGAATTATTGTAGCTGATCCCTTTAAACTAAACTATAATTGAATCCCGACTAAAACCTGCCACATGCTCGTGTTCGGTCAACAATAACCCGACTAATTTGAGATGAGTAAAGCCATTACCGCCTATATGAGACACAAGGATTGTGCAGTTGCCAAACTGACGTCGTGTTATTCAAATGCACTGTTCAAATGTGTTCATTTTGGCTGTCTTTAACGAAAAAAAAAACATTCCGACGAATTGAGAACCTCCTCCTTTTTTTTAAGTCGGTTAAAAATAGCCCAATACCAGATACAATACTCTTATCCAAAGCATAAACGACACATCAGAGGCACCATTTTTAAAGTCAATTCAGCGTTTCAAGCATTTTTTTGCTATTTGATCAAGAAAACATGAACAATTCTTGGTAAACGTATTCTCATTTTCTAGTCCCTCAACCGTTCTCAGTGTAAAAGGAAACGTTATTTTATTATACTTAATAATATAACGAATATGAAAGGTTATGTTTGCGCTCCGAATTAAATTACTTCTTCCGGATATTACAAAACCACAATTTCATAAAAAAAATGTTTACCAATCCCTCAGGATGTGTGTAGTGACGTCACGTGAGCTCGTGTAATAATTCATAAGATAGTTATCAGGGCCTAAAAGCACTTTAGCTGGATTGCCAATCCCGTTCAACCATCGTGACGTATTTGCATGATGACGTCATAACCACTCTCGACTCAATGTAATTGCTTACCTACGATGTTATAGCGCATATTAAAACATAGCCCTTATTTGTTATTCTATTACTGGTGTTCCGTAAAATGAGATTATTGCCATTATTATTTAAGTAAATCAATTATTCGTAATATCGTCTAGGCAATCAGTGAGTCTGATATTTCGGAGAAGGTAGAATATGGCGGATAGCTTTCAATTAAGAAGCTAAGTTGAAATGGAATTCTAGAATTGTGTATCTCGGTAATTTTCAAAAGGAATTACAAGCGTAGCAACGATAAACTCGATAATATAATAGACGAAAAACCGACTTGATAAAAAAAAACCTCAGAAAAAAAAACATAAAATAATCCTCTAAAGCCATGAGTTTTATGGCCTAGCAGAAATATGAAGTCGGTGATTCATTCAAAGAATATTCCGCTAGCGCCGCACCGATTTCATATTTCTGCTAGGCCATAAAACTCATGGCTTTAGAGATTATTTCATGTTTTTTTTCTGAGGTTTTTTTATGTTAAAAGATTTTTTATTTCACAATTTTGAGTTACGTTAATATATAAAGAATTATCCTCCAACTCCTAACCGTTAAAGAGTTGTACCTTCCATCATCAGATCATCAACACGAGATGATGACTACCAGACGCAAATACTTTATTAGCATTTGAAAATATATGAAACACATGATACGTGTCTGTAAAATTTGAGGGTTGCCCTCGATTTCCCTGGGATCCCATCATCAGATCCTGACTTGGTGACAATGGGACCAACTAAAAGTATACCCTTTGAAACAAAAAGAATTTTTGAAATCGGTCCAGCCGTCTTCGAGTAATCGGGGAACATACATAAAAAAAGAAAAATTCCGACGAATTGAGAACCTCCTCCTTTTTTTAAATACTCAGAACTGACTACTGTTAGTTGAGTTGAAGTCGGTCAAAAATTAAGTGGAAAACCTTTATAAAAATCTAAAATATCATCACGCAAAACCATTCACAGTTACAAAATCTGCACAATCTGCGCCATCAGGCGATAACTTAATTACACAAAGTCCGGAACTACCTACTTACCTTAGTTTATTCAAAGTTTTAGAACTTAAAAATAACCTACCAGAAGACATAATTGCTTGTTCTTATTGGTCAACATAGGCTGATTAACCCATTCTCCGTGGTTCCCAGAAAAAGAAATCTAAATAAACATAAAGTGGATTTTAAGAACTCTTGAAGTGAAACTTTATTGACATGGTAGGTATTCTATTAATGAACACCACAAATTAGTACAATGAGGTCACAAGGAAACACTACAGAAGCCACTATGGCAAATAAAATTACCTTAAAAATAACTGAAATCAAACTGAATTTTAAGCCAATGCTACGATTGTAGGTACTAGTCATTTCAGCGCCCAAACGGTTAATATAACATCTTCCGTGCATTTCCCCTTCACTTAATAAAGGCAAATCTTATCATCGGCCGCCTGAATCTTTGGTCCGGATTAACACAAGTCTGCGCCAAAACAATCCAAATCTGCCCATTTGTATTCCACGTTTCGAGTATCCCAAGGGTATTGAAGTTTCACAAGTTTCTAGAGGGCCAATTAATGAGCCGATTAAACTAAATTAGGTTTGAGGCGCGAACGGCCTATTCGGGCGGCTGATCCGTATTAGTTGTGCGCTGTTGACATATTGTTGGGTTGAGGGCTGTTAAACGTGTTAGTTTTGGATGGGAAAGAATGGTTGCGGTCAGCTTAAGTGTTCACCATGCCAGTTGATAAGCCGCGCCGACCACGACGGGATACACAGGGTCACATCTACATACATTGCAAACAAAACAGAGGTACAGAGGCAAGAACTTCTGAAGGATGGGAGTTAAAAGTGCTAAATCTCACAAATGTTCAACCCTTGTGCCCTTACAAAATGAGAACAAACAGTAATGGCTCATATAATGTGAACGCAGCGCTGTTTTAGATTAGCATGCCATTCGTTACATATTTTAACGCACTTTATGCTCGCATTAATGGAGGCTTTGTCTGAAATCATGACGTACATCAAAGTATACGGTTTGTACAGTGACTTCGCTTAAAATTTATCAAGAATTCCATTTTTAGCATTTTGAAGATAATATCAAAGGAGAAATAATAGACAGACATCACCGGGGACCGAAGAGCTGGCAGCTTCCTTGCGCAACGTGTCAGCATAGCGAAACAGCGAGGAAATGCTGCCAGCATCTTTGGGACCACGAGCTCTTTTCTAAATTTATTTAAATTTTACGCATTAGTTATACTTTATTAAATCATAGTTTTTATTTATTTTAACGTTTGCATTTATTGTCATTTACTTGTTTCTTCTAAAGAAATGATATTCGTTGATAGTACTAAGAAAAATAGAAGTAAAAAAAGAAAAAGATTATATTGCCTATAGCGAAAAGTAAGGACCGGGGCGCGAAATAAACTTACATTTACTTTCTAGTTCCTATTTGGCCGCCGCACAAGATATTGTTATGTGAAGGTATGTGCCAAGTCGAAAGCCAAACTTGGATCCCGTCCATAAAACAGAAATAGTAAACAGGTTTAGGCAACTGATAGCGTAAAAATGTTGGCACAATAATAAAGTCATTTTCAATCAAATGTGATGTGGGTACAATGATTTGTGCCACGTAGTTTTCGTAATTTTGTATGAACCGTATAATTTTACTCGTACTTATGTTTTTACTCAAATTAAAATTACAGGACGTTGTGGAAAATCGTTGTTAACATTACCAAGTTGTTGTCGCGTGGTCGGTGTGAAATTTTGCGTAAATTAAATTCTGCTTTGCGTTTTGTTTTTATAATGGCATCAGGGGAATTGCCTCAAACTTCTTATCGAATTATCGTCAAACTTTGTTCAAATAAATAAAAAATATTTTATTTGCGAGTTGATCGTAATTAGTTTAATGTTTCTACAATCAATAGACTCTTTAACATAAATCGTATAAACATTTTTTCAATCTAATTAAATTTAAATTTAACCGACTATTTTGTCCACCGTATAGTCATACTTACCTATACGTAATTGATCCTAACTCCTTTGAGCGTAGAAACTTATCAGAAGTCTTGATTTAGTAAAACCTCACTACATGTGATAGCTTTTCATTATCAATAATTTTCTACTCACTCGCGCGGTTGAGCACAAGATATATTTTTCCTATTTTCCACCCGTTAAATTCTCTTTGCTCACCTGTAAGTTGACATAAGGCGCGTCAGCCATGACTGTGGGTACAATGAAGCCACCTTCCCCAGTGGACATGTCAATGTCTTGGCTGTAGATGTCTGTGTTGTCATCATAAAGTTTGACGCGAACTCGGACCTGCTTCTCCGTGCTCATAGCCTCTACCTGAGAACAAAATAGAGTCAGATTTTACTGGCCGTAAAAAAAGCCGTGATAGCCAAATGGCATGACCAATGGCCTCTTAAGCAGAGGGTCGTGGGTTCGAAGCCCGGCTCACACTTCTGAATTTTTCGGAATTCATGAGCAGAATTACATTAAATTTGTAATGTATCATGAGCTTTTCGGTGAAGGAAAATATCGTGAGGAAACCTGCACACTCCTGCAAAGCCATTCAATGATGTGTGTAAAGTTCCCAATCCGCACTGGGAACTATAGCCCAAGCCCTCTCATTCTGAGAGGAGGCCTGTGCCCAGCAGTGGGACGTAAAAAAGGCTGGTGGTGGTGGTGTGTTTTTTGACCGAGCGAGCGCGAAGCAAGAGCGAAGCGTCTCCGGTCAGCTTGGGTAGAAATTCTATCGTATGTCCGGAAGTGTTTGTCCGAACGTCTGTCCGGCTGTTCTCCTCTACAGGTCGCATTTCAACCGATTTTCGTGAAATTTTGTGAGCAGGTTCGATAATTACCTACATAGTTTTTTTTTGTCGATTCGGTTTTGGAAATTTAATGTGTGAAAACACACAATTTCCCACACAAATTAAACTGCAAATATGTGAATTCAAACCAAATTATAGGCTTAATTGGGATTAATTAGGTAAAGGCACTGGTCTTGGGTGAAAACAAAATTATAGAAGTCTAAAAAATATAGAAGTCTAAAAAATATAGAAGTCTAAAAAATATAGAAGCCTAAATAGGTCCAAAAAGTAAAAAGTTGTGCAATCTTGCACAAGGCTTATTATTGACAGGACTTTAAGCTTTCTTAACGGCGGGTCAAGACCTTTTTTTCCTTGTTAACAAAACCAAATCCTTTAAAAAGATCGCTTTCGCGTCTGAACATCCGTTCTTTAATTTGTGGTTTTAGTGTCTTGTACATTTGTTTTTAATAAAAGTTTTTCCATTATAACGTTAACCCAAATCAAATTCCTATTTCCCTGCAAGTTAGAAGTTACAATAAAACCGTGCCGTCAACTCAGCCTGGTCTTAATTAAGTCATTAGGTTAAGTCAACCTGACCTGGCTTAAGCCCAAAACCTGCGGCGACAGTTTTCAATATAAAATACAGCGGCAATTAGGTTATCTTCCAAAATGGAAATGTTCGCCGGAATCATGCTTGATAATTTTGCGGGGAATCAGGTAAAGAGTTTTTTTAATTCTCTCTGTAGCCTTTCTGTTGGGTGAATGGTTGTCAACGACGATATATAGATAGATAGGTAGTATTGAAGCAAATTAAGTTTATTAGATTACATGACATCATTTTGGGTAAAATAACCGCGATTTGATTGCTAAATACCTAATAATGCAGCTTCGTGTCTGCTTGATAATACCAGTAGAGATGCTCTTTTTTCTGGAGAAACTTTACAGGTGTGTTGACCTAGACCACCTCAATAACGTCATGTTGAAATATTGATGTAAAAACATGTATTATGAAAACCCTCTATAAATCAAATTACTACATCGACGGATAAGTTGAAACTATGACCAAGAATCGTAGACAACTGCAAACAATTCAATAATCAATAAACTATTTACAAGTATGACGTCGCAGTAACACTAATTCAAAACTAAAAGAACGCTATAATGCGGGGAAGAGAAAATCACGTCGATATAAAAGCTCTTCGTTAGACCTTAGTAATTTATTACATTGTGCCGCTGCCAAGACCGAGGAAAGAATGATGTGGAACAGCCACCAGGAATAAAGATTACACTTGAAGAAATTAAATTGTTTTAGTACGTGATTTACTTGGAAGGGAATATGGCCGTTCGTTGCACGTGTGCAATGTGGGAGGAAGAATATTAAACTATTAGAAACGAAACTCTGGTGTTTGTCTCACACATAAATTAAACCATGGCAACTTTTCACATAGGACCACTGCAACTCAAGCAAGTTATTAATTACATGATTAGAAACAATGACTTTCGTGTGCTGATAAAAAGAACAGGGCTCCCAATGATTACATTAATTCATGAGTCATATGACACATGAACAGTTTGGATGTTTTAGTCTTAATTTTTATGGTATAGCCGTGTTACTGTAATGAAGGACTGGTGTTATTGTACGCTGAACCGTGTCGGACCTCCTAGAGTTGCACCGCGGCACCGCCCGCTGGTGCTGCAGCTGGCTCGGCGAGGGCTGCGCGAGGAACTGCTGCGGAGCGCGCGGGTGCGGAGGGGGCTCAGCACCGCCAGTATTAGACTACCTGATCACGCTCCTGTACCCATCTACATCAATGAACGACTTACAAAATTGAACCGTAATATATTTTGGAGAGCAGGACAGGCTGGCAGTGACATGGAGAAATGGAAGGTGTGGACTATGGACGGACGAATATTCGCAAGAAATCTGGAAAGCAAGGGTTCCAAACCAGTGCAAATAAAAACAGACATTGTGCATTTTTTCGGCAAGGACCCTACTGTTTCAGACAATATTTAATTTTTATATTAGTTTACTTTTCCTTGTTATATTCTCCCTGTTATTGTGAAATTAAAACTCCACTTTATAATTACCTTACTTCATTGTTATGTGTCCTATGGAGTGCTCACATAATTAATACATACATACACACTTAAATCACATTTTAGAGTTTTGTTTAAGTAAAATGACGTCATTTAACATATACTCACGTGATTGTTGTTATAAACTTTACATAAAACATATCTGTATAAACAATTATTATTTCATTCTGATCACTGTAAACACAAACACCTGTGCAACGTTATCCACATACACCAATATACAAGAGACCTGGGCTCTAGCTCCCAAGCGAGCCCAACGCAGATTGGGAACTTCACACACGCTATTGAATGGCTCCGCAGGAGTGTGCAGGTTTCCTCGCTATGTATCCCTTCACCGAGAAGCTCATGATAAATTAAAAGGTATGATTAATTACTGTCCGGTATAATGGTCGCTAAAAAGAAACACAATTTGAATTTAGCGCTTTTAAACGTACGTACTCTAAACACCGGTCGTGATGAGTTTGTGGCAAATATGGATAGGTACAAGCCAGATATAGTAGCACTGAACGAAACATGGCTACGCGAAGGAGAAGTAAGCCTCGTCCCAGGGGCAAAAAAGGGGGAAGGGTTGGGTTCTATGTCAGAAAAGATCTAAAAGTGCGCGTGAAACCCCACACAGAGTCCTCTTTGGAGCAGACGTGGTTAGACGTGAGAATACAAGGCTATGGGTGCGTCACCGTAGGCACGGCGTACCGGCCCGAACATGTTGCAGTAGATGTCACCATTGATGCGCTCAGCGATTCGCTGGATAAGTTCACGTCCAGTAAATGCATTTTTCTACTAACCGATTTCAACGTAAACCTAATGTTATCCAATAGGGGTAATGTGGCAAAGTTTGCGACATTTATGACCCAGCGAAATTTAGTGAAACTCGTAAAAGAACCTACTAGAATAGCAAATAACTCGGCATCTCTATTAGATCTGATTATAACTGATAGTCCCAACTTATGCAAAAAAATAGTAATACACCACAATCTCAAAATCAGTGACCATGCAATGATTCTAGCAGACTTAAAGATCGTAAAACCGAAACTAAAAACTCAATACACTTACCGGCGATTCCTTGGTAAAATGAATGTCGATAACTTTAACAAAGACCTAAACCTCATGCCTTGGGAGGATATAAAAAAACTCAAGGACGTGAATGATAAGGTAAAGTTGTTCAACCAGACACTCAAAATTCTGTTCGACAGGCATGCGCCGGTGCGCCGTGCGCGAGTCAACTGTAAGCCCCACCCATGGATCACAGATACAATAAAAACTATGATGAATTTACGTGATGCTGCATTCACCAAAGCACGCAAGACCGGGGCAAAATCTCACTGGGATTACTACAAAAGCCTTCGAAACTACACTACCGGAGCACTGGAACGCGAAAAAAAAGCATATTTCTCTTTTTAAGTAAATAAAAACAAACAATATCCAAGACAGATGTGGACGCACCTGAAGAATTCCTCAGTTTTAGGTAGTAACGAGAAACCCTTAATACCACAGCGCCTCTGTAACCCTGATGAGGTGAATTACTTTTTCTTGAAGCTGCCAGGAGATTCAGCAACAGACCGCGAAACACAGGCATTCTTCGAAAACAATCAATTTAATGCGAATTACGTTTTCGACTTCAAAATCTGCTCCGAAAAAGAGGTCCTTAAAATCATGTCAACAATTGAGACAAATGCTAGCGGCCATGACGACATCTCGATGGAGATGATTCGTCTTACACTGGACACCACCTTGCCCTTCATTACAGATATCGTCAATGCATCCTTACAGAGTCACGTATTCCCCCTGATGACTGGAAATTGGCAAAAGTAAAGCCGATACCTAAATCTGACTGTGTGGAGGAATATAAGGATTTACGTCCCATCAATATCCTGCCAGTACTCTCAAAAATAATCGAGAAAGTCACCTGCGTACAACTTACGAAATTTTTTGAGGACCACAACATCCTACCATTCACATAGTCGGGCTTTCGTAGTGGACACGGAACAGCAACCGCCTTAGCCAACGTAACGGATGACATCATTACTGCGTCTGATGGGGGCAAGGGGACTATTCTGGTCCTATTGGACTTCTCACGCGCATTTGACTGTCTCAATCCTGGTCTATTACTTTCAAAAATGGTCTACTATGGCGTCAGCAAAACGTCTTGTGGTTGGGTTAAGTCCTTCCTCACACGTAGGCAGCAGTATACCGAACTGCAATCAGACCAGGGACTACCGGTACAATCGCAGATCCAACAAATCCATAGGGGTACCCCACAAGGATCAATTTTAAGCTCATTGTTTTTTATAATTTACACCGCTGACCTTGTAACGAAGTTAAGACACTGTGATACACACCTATACGCTGATGATACTCAACTGTATTACTCATTTGTACCAACCGAACTGAGGCCGTCACTCGCCAAAATCAATAAAGACCTGGAAATCATCGCCGACTGGTCTTTGAAAAACAATCTTTCTTTAAACCCCTCGAAATCGCAGTTTATGGTGATGGGTAACAAGTGGCAGCGAGCAAAAATAACAGAACAGGACCCATTGCTCCTTATAGGCACAGAGTCTGTTTCTCGGGTGGAAAATGTCAAAAACCTCGGTCTGCACATGGACGATGATATGCGATACGTAAAACATATAAATACCAAAATCAGGAATGCGTTTTATAGACTGAAAGTAATATATGGCATCCGGAATTACCTATCTGAAAAAGTCAGAGAAATTTAAACTGAGTCCCTTGTTCTTTCTCATTTCCAGTACGGAGATATCGTGTATGGACCTAGGCTCCTGGATAAAACAAGGAAGTCCATACAGCGTGTACAGAATGCATGTGTACGTTTTTGTTATGGCGTTCCTAAACGAGCCCATATTACACCATACCTATTGGAAAAAGGCCTCCTCAACATGACCAATCGTAGACAGTTGCACCTTGCAAGTACAGTTCCCAAAATAATAAAATCTGGCAAACCGCACTACCTATACGATAAGCTTAAGTGGGTAAAAGACGCACGCACAAAGCCACTCAGGAGTCACAGGGAGACCAATCTTGTTGTACCTCAGCACAAGACAGTCCTATTTAGAGGGGGTTTTAAATTTGCTGCCAGCAAAATCTGGAATGACCTTCCACCACCATTTAGAATGCCTATGCCGATACTAAGGTTCAAAAAACTAAAAAAAAACCCAATGAAGAATAGGCACACACACACACACACACACACACACACACACACACAAACACACACACCACACATACACAGTAAATAAGATCACACTTTAATTTTAATACTAATTTTTTTCTTTTCTTTTTGTTTTGTTTGAAGGCATGCATTTGTGAAGGCATGAAGCATTTGGGGAGCTATGATACCACAGACAAATACACAGATACACAGACACGCAGATACACAGGGCAAACTTATAACACCCCTCTTTTTTGTCGGGGGTTAAAAAAAAACTAGCAATAAAAGTCGAGATCGCATCAATACTAACATCTCGGCTATTGTCCCAAGCTCGGATAAAGAGCTACCCTCAAAAGTTCCGTCGAACGAAGCCGGGGCTAACGAGCCGACATTTGTTATCGTTTGTTCTATACATCCGAACGGTGTAAGTGGGATAGAACAATTTGAGGTCGGGGATGAATTAGGTAGGTAAGGAATGATTTTTGAAAATTCTAAGTAGATAACAAGAAAACTTCCGTACAGTGCCCTAAGCACGACTTGTCGAATCCTGCGCCACGTAAAATCGAATAGTAAACTATAACGAGTTTGTATGACGTTTGGAACAGCGCCCGCCCGTGAGCGTTTTTGGAACTAAAATTTAGTATGAGATTTCTCGATCTCGATACGATAAACGTAACGTAACGCAGGATTCGACAAGTCGTGCTTAGGGCACTGTTTATCTTGTTAAAGTGAATCAATTGAATACACTTAAATAATAATATTAGAATATATTAAAAGTACAAGGAGATGACAGAGTTGTTAGAAAATTCAGAATAAGGTTAAATAAATAAATAAATAAATATCGTGGGACAATTTGACACCAATTGACCTAGTCCCAAACTAGGCAAAGCCTGTACTAAGGGTACTAGACAACGGATAAACATACTTATAAATACATACTTATATACTTAATAAACATCCAAGACCCGAGAACAAACATTCATATTCATCATACAAACATCTGCCCCGACCGGGATTTGAACCGGGTTGCTAGGGTACCTAACGACCATAAACTATACACGAAGTGTGCAGCCTTCTTAACATATCTTACCAACCAAGCAATAGAAGAGAGAGAGAGAGGCGGCCTGTGCCCAACAGTGGGATTTAAAAAAGGCTGGTGATGAACCAAACAATACATCTATACCTATAAAACAGTACCGTGACTGACTGGCTGACTGACTGACAGACAACGCACAACCTAAACCACTGGGCCTAGAGACTTGAAATTTGGAAAACGTATACCTTGAGTATCCTAGAGGTGCACCAAGAAGGGATTTTTCGAAACTACCACGGGATAGGGAACTAGTCCGTTTTTAAATATTTCACGGGGGCAAAGCCGCGGGGCATGAGCTACTTTCGTATATAGAAGTGACAATCCCATAGGTTAATAGAACCAAATGTTGAAAGATAAAGGAAATCAAAAGCCACAGTAGCCACTGTTGCTGACCACTATCAGTGACAACCATTACCTGACATGTTCCACTAAGTATTACGCCGAAGGTGATCTTCAAACAAGCCTCACATTAAACCAAGAACTTAACGACTTTCGGGGCCATTTCAAAATGTAATGTTGACACGGAATCGGTGTCTTGGGATCGTGTAGGCATGCAGGAAAATTTAAGTGGTGACAAAGAATAATGTAACGCCTTGAGTGCTGAAAGGCTTGTAAATTATGGTTGGTGTGGGTTCAGCCGATATGCGGTGTACTACTGTAAGTTAAAAACAACCGTTAGTCTAATAATTATAAAAAGTCTTGGCTAAAATAGCTACGGCCATTGGGCTAACTGGGCACTTTGGGAATGTTGTTAATTGCTTCGCTGAATTATGAAAACTTTTTCCGAAAGCCTAACAGTGCAAATAAAGCTAGCTTATGCCCCGCGGCTTTGCCCCCCTGAAATATTTCAAAATAGGCTAGTTCCCTTCCCACGGTAATTGCAAAAAATCCCTTTTTAGTGTACCTCTAGGATACTCAAGGTAAATGTTTACCAAATTTCAAGTCTCTAGGTCCGGTAGTTCAGGCTGTGCGTTGTCTGTCAGTCAGTCATGTTACTGTTTTATAGGTATAGATAACGATAATATTTTCTTAAAAAAGTTTTTGTATCGCTTTATCGGAAGCGTCTAAATATTTATTTCTTCGCTGGAAAGATTAATTCATCAGCAATGCATTTGTAATTCAAATGCGAGCTGCTAAGGGTCGCCGGCACTCAGCGCGGACGCCTTTCATTTATCTTTTGATAAAATTTTTCGCATTTAGCATTCTGTTTTACGAATACTTTTCTGTTGTTATGTCTATTAAAAAAAGCATCATTATTTCTTAGATAAGCTAACTTATTTAAATGACTTGACGTTTAAATGATGATTTTGTACGATCATATGCGTTGGTTTCTTTTGATTCCAAAAATTATTTCGTCCAGTATCAGTTCAGTCGTTCTGTGTATTATTCTTGGTACAAATATTTTACTTTCAAAAAAGAAATTTTCAAGTAGTTAAAATTCATTTTTAGTCAGCCAGAGCTAAGCAAAACATACAAGATGATTGCGTCTCGAAATTCCACGAAGTCAAAGAATAACGCGCGAGTTTCTTCCTTCCTTGTTATATTTTTTGATGCTAATTATCATTTTCCAAAGTATTATACTGGTACAACTAAGACTAACTTCCCTGAAAGTTGATCAAGTGGACGAGTTCAAATAAACATTACAGTTGTGTGTTGCAGTTTTACAGGGTTAATTTAGGAAAATCCGTTAAGTGATCACCTTTGCCCATAGAGACCCGCAACCCCGGTGGGTTTGCAGATGCGTAGCCAACCTAGAGAGCTAAGATGAAATCCTTCTTGTGCCCGTAATTACACCCCGGCTTACTCTCCATACCGGAACACAACAGCGCACGCACTGCTACTTAGCGGCAGGATTAACGAGTAAGATTGTGGTAGCGATCCGGACGGACCTAGCACAAGGTTCTATTATTACCCGCAAGATGCGTTTATCTCATAATCACAATAGAACAGTCAGCAGCAATAGTTGCTAAGCAACCGAAGCGCTCACAATGATCTAAGCACGGCTCTATTGTTATAGACATAAGAGCTTGTGCAGATCATTGTGAGTGCTTCGGTTGCTTAGCAACTATTGCTGCTGACTGTACGAATGGAGCTCCCTCCTAATAAATTTGGGTAGAAGAAGGTATTGTACTCACCCTCCCAACGAACGGCAGACCAGGCTTGTACCGCCGCCGCATGCTATCAGCAAACCGCAGCTCTACGTAGTGCTGCTCAGCGGCGGGTGCTGCCGGTGCCGTACTCCCGGCGCCAGCACCGACGGTCAGCTCGACGCGCGCCGAGCCGCCGCCGCAGTGGGCTTCGATGCGCCATGTTCCGGCGCGCGCGCCGTTGGCGAGGGATGCGCTGAGTTTGCGGACACCTGTACATGAATAGGGAAGTGTTTGTTTGTCGTATCTACGACGTATTGGTGTGCATAAGAGTAGGGCTGACAGATTACACTCCAATGAGGGCCATCGAGTTCTATCTGCCATTCTCGACCAATGAGAGACAAGCTACTGGCCTATGATTGGTGAAAATTGATAGATAGACCTCACTCGGCACTAGCGAAATTAGCGAATTATAGATTCGCGGTATTTTTTACAATTTATCAATTTAAGAATGATGAATAGTGTCATGTCTTGTACAATAATAAGTATATCATTGGAGCAACCGCGGCGAGTAAACCTTTCTTAACTTTCGTTGCCTAATTTCTGTAGTCTGGGCAACAGCTTTTAATCTCTTATCTGCTTTTAAGTGGGTTTCATGTTGTTAAGGCACTTTAGTGATTAGGCAATGTTTATAAAGGGCGGTAAAACGATAAAGAAATGCTCTTTATTTTCAGACATCTTTATTAAATCTAGCATAACGACGTGATTATAAAGGCAAAATTAGACGCTGCCTGTGAATCTTGTTAAGTCGGTTTTATCCTATGTTTTTACTTAAAAAATAATATTGCAATTTTTTTTTTCTCTTATCAATGCTATATGAAATTTTAAACATTGAAACCTTGGGTCCATGTGGTCCCGGCGCTTACAAGGTAATTTCAGAGTTGCAAAAGCGCTTGCGGTCAATGCAACTTGTAACCAAAGGGCTGGCAGTTTTCTCTCTCAAAGAATCACCATCGCTATTCGGCGAGGCAATGCTGCCAGCCTTTTGGGCACCATGCAACGGAGGCCGTATTTAGATTGAATTTAGTTTTAAGTTTTAGTTTAATCAGTTCTAGCTTGGATTTAATGTCATTGTAAATTGCTTTTATTATGTAGGTAAATTATTTATTTCATTAATGCTACATTGAGATACCAATTACTTAAATAGTTGACGTAGTTCCAAAGTACATCTGACTCACCACAAAATCGCCGCTTTGTCCCCCAACTTGCGCTATTGTCTGGAATTCTATACGCTACTTGTTCGGTTTGCTTTCTTTGAACCAACTAAAGATTTCCTTCCTAGGATTTCAATTATTTTGTAAAACTTAAAAGTGTTAAGAAAATTAAGAATGATGCTTAAAAGATTAAGTATCATTAGCATGGATATTTTTAGAACATTATCGATAAAACTGTTACGTGTCTGTGTAACCAATTAACTAAACCTACGAGCTTGTCTGGCTTAGTAAAATGAAAATGAAAAAGTTTATTGTTCGAAAAACATCCAACATAATACCGGCTCCTGAATCCTGTGCTAGTCCCTGTGTTACAGTAAGTCCTGTTATATAACTATTTAGTTACAAGACGCGAACGTTTGGTAAGCTTACGAATACAAGGTAACACCGAAAAACAACATAATACACACTTCATCCTCGCTAGTAATATAGTAAATATTAAAGTAGAAACTTTATTATAATAAAGTTTCAAACGAACACGTTCTCAGATAAAGAGGAATAAGTTAAATAAGTACATCCCATTAAAGCTGAATGTGAACTCTTGCACGCTTTTTACGTGGACACGAGTGGACTTAATAGAGGTTAACATTTTCATTTTTCTGCGATAGCAGTGCTAAGTCCTGGAAATAAATTAATTTTCCCTCGAAATTCATGTATGTCGGTCACGGTCGACCTCATTTAAGTTTTTTAAAAACCGCAACCAGTATAGTTACGTTTGAGGTTTGCTAAATGATTTGATGACTATGTTAGATTTTAGTATAATTATGGTATCTGACGGCCGATGGGGTCAGAAGGTTCCCGAATGGCGTCCACGGTCCGGGAGACGAGCTGTCGGTAGGACTCTAACAAGATGGAGCGACGACCTAGTAAAGATCGCGGGACCGCGGTGGATGCGGAAAGCACAAGACCGGTCAGAGTGGAGAGCCTTGGGGGAGGCCTATGTTCAGCAGTGGACGTCTTTCGGCTGACATGATGATGATGATGATGATTATGGTATCTTTTATAGTTTCGTACCATCCATCGTTTCGTCCATTGAGTGTTCGGCCACATTTACGTTCGTTTAAGTCACTCGGTAGACCTACTCGGTATTAGAATACCTATATACAGGTACGGTATAAATATTTTGCTACATTACCTGCCTATATCCATGTTCAAAATTTATCGTAGGTACTTTCCACAAGTCAGCGTAAACCCGAGTTCTCATTATCCAGAAGGTGATTTGATTTTCTGCTGAGATCATCAACCCGTATCATGTAATATTTTCTAGGCGATAAAAATCCCTTGCAGTCATAAATTTAACAAGCTTTCGTAACACTTAAAATTCAGATAGGTATCGTACCTACTGTCGTGCTAGTAAATGAAAATTCGGAATATCATTAAGATCAGGTATGGGTAGGTATATCCTTTTCTAAAGCTCAATAATTGACGTCTCAGATGATGATTGATACAGCGTCGCCGGCTGAGGTTCACTAGAACTTTTTTCTGTCAACAACTCGAACACACGGCTCGTTAATCCTTTTGCGCCATAAAACCCTGTCACGCTTGACAGTTTTCGACAGGCGATATTTCTCGAGCATTACTGACGCGCTTATACGCCGGTGAGCGATTTATCAAAATAAAAACATGTAGGCGGCACGGGTGTAACCTGGCAAATCACTTAGCGGAATTTTGCGTAGGTTTGAGGAGAATAAATAAACATACCCAAAAAGATGATGTATTCACGTCTAACCACGTTATAAAAGTAAGATATCATCGCTAACGTCAGAAACGTCAGAATTTACAAGTTATTGAACACAATTTACACGCACACTCTTGCGAAGTATTTCAATGGTGTGTGCGTAAAGTTCCCAATCAGCACTGGGCCCGCGTGGGAACTATAGCCCACACCGCCTCATTCTGAGAGGCTAACTAAAAATTTGTTATGACAAATACGAGTTAGGGTTAATGATTGCCATTGCTGTGAGACAATTTTACTTTTCGGAAATTTTCGTCCTCCTTTTTTTTCCGAAACAAAACGAGATTGCGCAACTACCGTGGCGTGCTCGATATTTTAACGGTACGGTTCTACGGTAGTAAATATGATTTAAATGTAACATTTGTTTTGATGCCCGTAATAACTAACATTCACAACCATACTTTAGCGCCTCAAGCGACAGTTGTTGCACCACCTGGGGGGCTAGCATGCGTGTCATTTTGTCGCGTCCGTGCGTCCTTCACTGATTCCGTCACTATGAAAGGGACGCACTAAGCGACAAGCGACAAAATGGCGCGCCGTGTTACATATGCTGATGAGCACAAAAACGATAGCCTTCAGTGCCTCAATTTGAAAGTTTGCAAAACAAAATCCAGCACTCCAGGTTACAGTCAACAGCAATAAGAGCCAGCCAGATCACTTTAAGTATCTCTCAAGGCTACTCTGCAACTGAAACTCGACGTAGTATTATTTCTATTGTACACTCGTTAAATTTCCCCGTACAACATACAAACCCATTATCTATCCTGACCTTTTCTCGGATTTTCTTTTGCTATTCAATTTCCTTTATTCTCTGTTGTCATAACGCTACCAATAGAGTTATCGGGGTATTATTTATTGAGATTATTATCAAAATCAATTGTATATTTTTCTTTGACAACGGAAACTGAGATCCGGTCGAGCGCACATTGTAAATGAATGAGAAGTTTTTTTTCGAAAGCTTACCTTCGTAACCGATAACGTATCAAATACCCAAAAAGGTTATTTGAGGTAAATACTGGGTTATTGTATATTTTGGATATTATGTAGAAACACCAGTGGCTTTGTTCTCTACTGCGTGCTATCATAGACGAATTCTTTTTAGGGAAACTCTTGGTACTTGGTAATTTGGTATTCATAAATACATTATTGATCCCGCCAACAAAGCAGTAAGTAAGTAGAATAAAATGTACCTAAAAAAACTTTTGTTTTCTAAAAATAAAAAAACAAAAAACTGCCCGGAGTTTATACTCGCCGTTCTTACATATTAAAAAAACACCCACTAAAATATGTAACGGCCTATCCTGGGCGTGCCCGACACGCTCTTGGCCGGTTTTATTTTTTTCATGAACAAAAAATATGAATTTACCGTGTTCACTTTTTATCGGTTATGAAATGAAATATATTCATCTCTGGAAACCTACAATTAAGTATTACGCCTTAGCGCGCAGTCAAATACTGCAATCATCTCAAAAACAGAAGCATGGCCTATATTTACTCACGTCGTAAATATTTTTCGCGCCAGGAAAATTAGGTATTCTCTCGAGACAGCTGGAAATATGCGGTGTTGCCCAAAGCGGAAACACAACAAGGAAACTTAATTACCCAGTTTTACTATTAGGCACGATGTTGTGTTATTTCTGACAAATTATTACCTATCTTGTATTTTTTTATTTTTCGTCTCAGGCAGAGCGGTACGGTGCCACATAATTATCTGATTCGTTATTTAAAATTTTAACAAAACCGCAAATATTACAGGGTTCCGTCAAGAATTCAGCCAGGGGGGTTCCGTAAATCTAAGTGAACACCCGTGTGAAAAAAACATTCTCCATAAATATTGTCAACCAGCTGAGGCAATGAATGTAGGGGAGAATGTTTTTTTTTTTAAATAAACACTTTATAGGTGTGTTCACATAGACTTACTCAACCCCTGGCTGAATTCTTGACAGTTCATTATACACATCCTGTCACTATAATTGGCAATATAACATTCACGAACAGCGACGTCCGATACAAAGTTTGTGGCAGTAGACTACTTGGGTTGCAGACCTAAGGGCACTCAATCTCCAATCCATACAGCAAGAGCCACTCAAAATTATGACGCAAAACACGTATCGCAAGAAGTTCCATCGCAACCTGTCACCGAGTGAGATGGGCCCGAGTCGCGTTACGGTGTGATTAATTACATTCGTGGACCCTCTCAAAAGTCAGGAGCCATAAATAATGGACGGCAAAAACTTGGACAGTGGTGGCACGTCGCTGTTCAAGCACGTTTGGTTCGCGCTGGTGTGTATGTGACGCGAGCGTCTATTTAGTTTTGTGTGACGAGCTCCCAAAAAGGAGTGTTTTTATTTACCCACCACCTCTGTGTGCTGCTACAGACTACTGTCTGTCGCAATCACTAATGGAATATTTAGATACTTTCCTTAAAAACCTGTCGTCGCATGATACAACCTATAAATGCGGTAGCATGGCGGTAGCTGATAAATACAAGTTGAGATAAAATACTTTCTGGGTTAATTTTAACCAAAGAAATATCGGAAATAACTACCAATGTCCAACAAATTATGAGAAAGTGGATTTGACGTAACCTTTTGATGAAAGGAAATAGGCCGTTGACCTTTATAGTACTTAGTAAAGTCCTTATTAGAAGAAAATTGACCCGAAAACTGGATTGATTCCATAAATCTTACAGTATCTTAAACATTGATTGGCAAATTCAAGACGATGATTTATTAGTAATTTTTTAAAGTCAGTACAGGTTGTAATGGTTTGTAAATCAGTAATCCACATCCATTTTTATGTTGCGGAGTCATCGATTAAGTTTTATTTACTAAGATAAATGGCAAAAGTGTAAATTAACATTTTGCAAATAACAAGTCAATCGCGTGTCAAAGGCAAATACAATCTATCAAAATTTGACAGGGGTGGCCACAGAATTGACAGGGCAAGGCTTTTATAGAAGGCGAGGGGTAACTGACGACTACTTGAATAGGAATCTTTACTGAGGATTGTAAGAAACTGGTCATCGGTAAAAGTACGTTTAATTTATGTTTGGGACACTTTTTTAATTGTTTCTTTTCAATAGTTAGTGGGTGGCAAATAGCTCAATAATTTATACTTCTATCATTAAGCAATTAAAATATTCACTAACACTATTACAGATAACAAAATTATTTAAGGAGTGCCATATTTTATATAGGTACTGTTTTTCGACATACTTGATCATAATCAGTTGTTTTTTGGCGGTCTCTGTGTCATCATTTTTTTTAACGTTTCTCTGAGTTTTAATATAATATTTTCATCTTTTAAGCTTTAGTTATCATTTAGAGTTCATTTCGAGTTATCCCAATTTCCAGTATTAACAATAAGTATGTATTATTAAGTATACAATTTTTCAGGATAAAAGATAGCCTATGTTTTAAGCTAGGGTATAAAGCATCTGCATTCCAAATTTGAACCAAAGCCGTTTCCAGCGTGAAAAAAGTACTTAACATTTTGAAATCATGCTGACTCCCTTACCCGAGAATCTGTGGAATGCGTTATAGCAAACAGGGCCTCCAACCGTATCCACAGAAGACCCATTCACCAAAGTTTGTTTGAAACATGACATAAAACTATTTACTTTGAATAGTTACTTTGAAGTTCGCCAGCTCATTTGCGGAGGCAAAGTTAATGGAAGTTAATTAAGTTCCTGATAAGAATTGCTCGAAAGCGGTCTACCGGTCGGTAGCTTAGAGTTCTAAGTTAATAGGAAATCTTTAAAGTCACTCTTTGGTATTTGTTTTGCGAGCAGTTGCAAGTTTGAAGCGTTGCAGAAGTTTCAGTCGACTGAAATGTTTCTTGTGGGGAAATATTACTTTGTCAAAGCTGTTATAGTCGGAAAGGTGTTATGCAGTTTGGATGCGATTTATTGTTTTTATGAGGAGACACTGCAAGCGGTTACACTCCAAGGGGGCTAGCACGCGCGCCATTTTGTCGCTTGTTGCTCAGTGTGTCCTACACTGATTCTATCACTATGAAAAGGTGTGCTGCGCGACAAGCGACAAAATACCACGCGTGCTACATGTACAAGAGGGTAAAGATGAAAACATAAAAAAACGCTTTCTTTAATCAGATAAAGTGAAAATTTCCCGACAACTTTCAGTTTCTAAGGTTGTCTATTTTGTAAAAAAAATATAAATACCATACAGAGAAAGGTGTATTCATTGAAGCCAACAACAAGATTGACCCGAAGCTGTTACACTTGAAGAGGTAAATTGAATTAAACAAATCCTGCCATCGGACATGGTACAGTGATCCCAGAACTTTGCGTTTGGAAATCGAATCTGTCAAAGTCGAGGAACCTTAGAGCTATCGCGTAAGCTACAAGGAAACCCTTTTAGTGCAAAGATCACCTCGTGGTATTGTTTGCGTAACGTGAGGCTTTCTAAAGATTTGAAATGGAATTGTCTAGATGTTAAATAAGTTTTACAGCAAATTTTTGGTTTGAAGGAGCGTACACATTGGTAAATAAATTTAAATCTGAACGTATGGCATGTAGACCTAGGCGTTTTTCTGTTTTGGATCATACTAAATTATACTTTAGTGTACTTTAGGCCGTAATGACTCGTGCCAAAATGTAACATTACTTACAGACAAAAAAAAATAGAGGGATGATTTAAAAAAATATATGGTGTGCACGTGTTATAGTCGGCTGTAAGTACTGCACGTCGTAACAATGAAAGTTATTTTGTCTCTGGTCCACCACACACGATTATATAAAGCTAAGTAGGATGAGCTTGTAAGTGGGTAGTCATTGTGACATAGATCAAAAGTTTTGTTAAAACCACAGAAGTAATAAAAAGAGAATACAAGTGGCATGGTCGCGTGGAATTGTCGCCGCGCTTGTGTCAAGTTCGAATCGTGCTCGAAAGACGGCGTACATGTGTTCAAAAAAGTTGTTTAGCATTAAAATTTGGAAACTCATCCAAATTGTGTAATTACATCAATAATTGTGTGCGTGATTGCGTAGTGCGCATTATTAGCAAGTGGAGGGGAAAAAGCGACGACATTGGTTCTGGAAGGAAATACGAGCGATAGCATCGCGATGGCATCGCATATCTATCTTCTTTATATTAGTTCTGTGGGTAAAACAAGTGACTAAAGTTTTACATACCTTCGTCCATGGACAGCTGATCCCATATCGCGACCTTGGTACCGGCCGGGTCCTGAAGTGCGACGTATGCAAGCTCGCCATGCACCAATCGCAGATCGTGGTCAAGGGCCAGGATCCAGAAGGTTACTGTGACAAGGAAATGATAATGATTAGACACTTGATAATTAGAATTAGGCAGAGAATTGAATAATTAGACAGAGAGGAAGAGGTCGACCTAGACGAAGCTACATGGACCAGATAAAGGAGAAGGCCGGAGTCGTGTCGTATCAGTAGGTTTAGGAACTGGCTCATAGGAGAGATAATTGGAAGAAACTCCACCGACAAGAGTGTAACTCTTAAGCTTGATGATGCTGATGATGATGAGAGACTTGATGATGATGATGATGTGTGGGGACGCCCGGCTGGATTCAATTAGACACTTGCTGGATCAATTGTTTGAATCAGGCGTTACTTTGAGAAGATCCGTATCTATGAACTAATAAGAATTAATTTGCTTTCCCGCAACCACGCATGTAAGTTGAAGTATTGTCTGTTTGAAGTTCTGCAACTGTAAAAGTCATAGTCTACGTTCAAATTTATAACCTGAAGCAGAATACTGCAATACCAACATTTTTATTTGTTTTATTTTTATTGAAAGAGGGAGGCAATCGGGCAAGCGAGTCACCTGATGTTATAAGCGATCATCGCCACCCATGAGAACCAGCACAGCAACGCCAAGAGAGTCACTGGTCCGTTGCGAGGAAAAGGGATAGGGGAAAGTGGGGGCGAGGGGGATCGGGCCTCCGGCACTCTCACTGACCGAACGAAACGCAAAAAGGGTGCTGTTGCATCACGTTTTTTTCTGCGAGAGGGTGGTACTTACCCATTCGTAGGGCAGCAAATAGCTACAGTATATTTCACGCAAAATACTTCTCATGCCCATAAAATAATACTAAAAATATTACGCTCACTATAAAAGTTACCTCAGAGATGTCGTTTTCTTTGTTCGGCACTAAAATTTCATTCATCATTAATAAATTTTAGGATTCCTATTAACAACTAAGCTGCATTGGACATAAAAAAGATCGTAAAAACAACATAAAGCAAGACAAAGATGAATTGATGACTCCGCGAACATAAAACAGCAGACGATATTACGAACTTAATTAATTATTAAAACATGAACGAAATATTTCTTCTGTTTGGGAGAACGTAATATTTCTTACACAGAAAAATTTATGAATTAGTTTTTTACTTATTTCACTTATCTTTGTTTTTGCAAAGGGAAAAGTGGAAGTTAAACATTAGTTTCATTTCGTGACACAACAGAATTAAATGAATGCAGATTTAATTAAAATTGTTATGAATACGATTTGTTTGAAATACTTTTCTAACAGAACACTGAGTTTTTTTTTTTACTTAGTAATAGGAATACTTAGTATTACGAGATTCAAAGCAACTGAGGTAGATAAAAAGTGAGGTAGGTATACATCAAATTGAATACGTAAGTCAGTACTTTTTTTAAAGCGTGGTAATGCTTTAAGAGCTAGTTAAACCTAAGTGCGTTGGTTTAAATATTTTTTTAAAGGTTAATAATTTAAGTGTTCTTTAAAGGCCTTTCATTTAAAAACTTCAATTCAAAATGTGACCGTAATACCGATAAATACCTCCGCCATTTATAACCTGCTCCAAACCCAACGCGAATTTCGCAACGTTTGTCGAAGAATTCATAACTAAACGTTTACAAAAGCAGTTCCCCGTAATGTACGGGCTACAATTAATTATACAAAGTTACTGGCCCAAGTTGGACAATAAACAGAAAGTTGCTAAGGTCCAAGTTTCTGTAGGTAACGGTTATGGCAATTTCAACACGATAATGTTTTTGCATGCGAGCTAACGAGGTATTCAGTAAGAAGAACGGGGTCTGAGAAAATGTGTTTTACGTCTTTGGTTAGTTTCTGAAATGGGCTTAGTTTGCTGGTGTCTTTTCCGCATAATATGTAGGTAGGCTTCAGTTTTTGCAAAAAAAAATCTTAGCCATGACATTCAGGGTTGTTGCGTCCATTGGTGTAATTTTTCCCAGAGGTACCTAGTGTAATGGTTTGAATTACCGCCTCTCAATTAGAAAGTCAAGGGACTAGAATGGTATGGAAGGTAGCGTAACCTGATATACAATACAGTGACGTCATGATGTGTTCAATTTGCATTAGAGGATGGACGCAAGAAAAGCTAAACTTGCACTGTTCCTATCTAAACCGTGTACAGAGGCTTGAGCATAGCAGTGAGCTTTGTGATGAAAGCCGACTCGAATTACCAGGCTTGTAGAGGTGCTGTGCCGGTTTCACAATCATATTATCCTACAACATCTCCATCAGACTGATGAATCCTGGCGCTACACTCGTCGTTCTCCATTTAGGGAGATAGATAGAGCTCAGCAGTGTGACATATGAAGGTTTACGTTGAATGGATTTGTAATGGTGGCTTTCTGGTCCCACAATCACGATCCGCACTAAGACCAATAGTCTGATGAAGCTATAGCTTTTGGCGGAGAACTAGTAGGTGCCCCCTATTACTAGTGGCTTATGCTCAGCAGTGGGGCTAATAAAGAAGTGAAATGGAGATGGATGCACACTTACTCGACTCAATAAGAATCCTGTGGCTGTGGCCAGTGGTGAAGCTATTAAAGGCTGGAGACGGAGGTGTATAAACACTTACTGGACTCCCCAGGCTTGTAGTGATGCCTTGCCGGTCTCACGATCACGTCTCGCACTGGACCGAGCAGTCTGATGACACTGTGGCTCTTGGCAGTGCACTCGTCGTTCCCTACGCATCCCACCGTTGTGTGAAGCGTGCAATGGGTCGCCGGGGAGGACGGTATCTTCAGGGGAATTATGCCGTAGCCTGAAACAAAAAAAAGTTATGTTAGTTAGACTGCCAGTACAGCAAAGAAGATTATTGAGAACAAAAAGACGTTGTATTAAGACGTTGTTGTAAATTAGAGGGTGCCTAAGTTCTGTAGTAGACATAGGTCATCTTTGGCTAGGCTATTTGCAGACTGTATGGATAGGGTCAACATTGAATATAAAGGGACTGCAAAAGAAGAAACAGATAATTTTACATAATTACAGTCAGGGTCATAAATGAAAATATGTATGTCCCTTACGAAGTCGTCAAAAATATGTACATCTGTATGCTATTAAAAATAAGGTCGATGTTTACATAGTTTGACGCGATGGCTGTATCTAGATATTTATGACCTGTATCTCTCCATACTTCTGTGGAAGTATTGTACGTATTTTATTACCTGCAACTTTTATTACTTTTTCTCAATTATTTTCACAGTAGGTACTGTTATTTTAAACATAAGCTTCATAAAATGATATTCAATTCAAGAATAATAATGTAATAAAAGTAAATACGCCAGTATAGCTAAATTCACGTGAGCTCGTAGTCGCAATGTGAAAAAAAAACAAAACACGATCGGTTATCTTTTGAAATTAAATAAATGGCGTTCGCTGACCATCAGTTGCCAGTATTAAAAAATGCGAGATGGATTTTGTTTGAGGATGATTGCTACGTGTTTTTTTTTTTCATTTTGTTACTTATGTTCTTATGAAATTTATTTTCTGTTTCATGGATTTTATATTTAAAGAACAAAGCAGTTTTTGTTTGGCTAGAGTTTTGCTGATAGTCATTCCAAACTCAAATTTTTCACGGAAACAAGAAAAGCAAGTCGCATTCAGGTGACACGTTAAAAGGGTTCAAAGACCTTCCTCGAGTGTAGTGATCAATCAAGCCGTTACATTGGTTTTTTGATGTTATATTTGTATATCCTAGTACTTAGGATCATCATGATACTTAATCGCGTAAAAAACATTTATATTTAAATCTGAATTTAAACCAAACCATCGAGACCATGGACGCAACGTCGCGTCCGAAACGTCGAGGTATTTAAATTGAAATTTTTTTTTTTTTTTTTACGCGATTAAGTCCCGAGTATCATGATAATGTGAGAAAATCGCAATCGAAAGTTTAAATCAGTACTAGGTATTTCATGTTATGAGAAGCTATGAAACAATTTTTTAAGATGAATCATCCCACTTTGCTGTGTGTTGCTTTAATCGCTTTATGTAAATCATTCAGCAACCAGCTATGGCTTTGGTTTGTGTAAAGTAAACTTTACCGTTATTATAATTCAACTTTTATCAGGCTTCGTTCTTCGAACAATCCCTATTAGGAATATTATATTTCTAATCAATCACCGTTGAAATATAAACTTTTCAATATTGTGTAGGAGATCATTTAAAAATAAAACCGACTTTCAAAATAATTAAAGAATATTGATCTGTTATAAATATATTATTGCCTAAACATAAAATATAGTGAAATTATATGCTCACTCACGTATGCCAGTCGAGTATAGCCTAATTTAATTTAATTTTGGACTAATTCGCAGCCAAGGCACTGCTTAACTACCCTCGTTTTCACTCCTCACTCCTCAGGCACTCTCACTGACCGAACGAAATGCAACAGGGGTGCTGTTGCTTCACGTCGATTTTCTGTGAGAGGGTGGTACTTCCCCGGACGAGCTGTCTGATTCGGCCACATCAATAATTTTTTTATAGCTAGTCAATAAAGTGTATTAAATTAATTTTATGTTTAGCATACATAATAATAGGAGGCTTAGTTCACGAATTACGTTAGCAGTAGGTACTCGTAATTTAATAAACAGATACTTAAAATAGATGTACGTCTCGCCACAGCGATTAAATTTACAATTTAATTGAGCCATATCATTCGTATATAAATTTCACCACCAGTTCTCATTAATTAATATGAATACGTCACGTGAAAACACGATATTTAATTATGCACGAAGCTCCGATATTGAAAAGGTTAAGTACCAAAGTATTACTCACTAAATACGTTCAGAAACTCATTTCATTAGGATGATTGTAAATTAGTGGTGTACCGGATATCATCTGTATCCGTATCAGCAACTTTGCGATTACTTTTTAGCGGATCTTTTACGGATACCTTTATAAAATAGGTAGGTAATCAAAAACTAAAAACTTTACGTAATTCGTATTACTTTTATTTCTTACTAGCTGTTGCCCACGACTTCGTCCTCGTAGATTTCGGTTATCGCTATCCCGCAGGAACTATATATCTTTCCCGAATAAAAAGTAGCCTATGTTATTCCTGAATATTCAAACTATCTTCTTACAAAATTTCCCGTGAAGAGGTAACAAATAGACAGACAGAGAGACAGAGAAAGACAGAGTTACTTTCGCATTTATAATATACTTAGGATTATGTACAAACACAGTTATCAGGGCCGTGTTTTATAAAGCTGCTATGTTAGAGCGTCTGATTATTATGATGCTCGAGGTACCGTATTTGTATGATGCCTATAATGTATAATGTATAATGTATAGTGATATCGCTAGTTTTCATACATTATCATGATACTCGGGCCTTAATCGCGTAAAAAATATATCTCCCTTCGAGACCATGGACGCAAACGTCCGAAACGTCGAGGTGTTTAAATTGAAATAAGTATGTTTTTTACGCGATTAAATCCCGATCATGATAGCTAATTATGTACTGACCCAGTCATCAGTCAATCCGAGATCACACGTAACGGCGCTTGTCACGAATGATGAAATCCGTATCAGAGAAATATGAGCATAATCCGTAACCGTATCCACGGATTGTTTTTGCGATCCGGACGTCACTAATATTAAATACCTCTCGAGCGTACTTCTATGACTTTTAGCGAGTTATTTCTTCGAGATTTCTCGTTCACCTTCTTTGTTTCGCTCGTCGCATCGCAAATGAAGAAAGTATCTGTTCCCGCAAAAGGCTTAGCTGTTTGCGCGATTCCGAAGTTTGATTCAAATTGAAACTTTGGCATTGTTACTAACACAAATATGCCTGCTGCTTTATAAAATGCTCTTTGCGGGTTAATGAAAATATATGTACATATATTTGATGACTTTACATTGATATTGTAAAATGATAAGTTAGTACTTACAGCTTTACTAACTAACATTAATACGCGGAAACTATTAAATAAAGTTAATGATAAATTCGAGGTCAGCAAATAGTTAAGTAATAATAAAGAACTGTAAAAAAAGAACCACTTTTGTAACCTTTTTATGTGTGTTATTCAGAGTCAAGATTTTAATATTTAATAATACTCATTTGCTATTATCTCAGTTATCGTAAGCCGACTATAATAATATTTAATTTTCATTAATTTGCCTGGTTTTTAACCCACGACCCCAAAAGAGGAGTGTTCTAAGTTTGATGTGTGTATCTGTGTGTCTGCTTGTAGCAACGTATAGCTACTGCGGATGGACCAAATTGAACACAGTCGAGATGGCTCTTAGCTAAGATTTAACAAAAGCAGTTTAGCCGTTTTTTGAGTTAGTGAAAATTTAAATGAAAGTATCGAGGGTTTTTCTAAGTTGGTAAGACACTGTGAATAAAAAGCAAGCGATTGTGGTTTTCACTGGAGTTGTATGACATGGTTAATAATGATTTCAACGAGACAAAGAAATATCAACTTTCTGCCTCTTACCTCAATTATTACTGGCCACGAATAAACCCGTACTAAAAAAGCATCGATTCCAAATTCAAAAATCCAACTCGCATTTTCCAGCCAGCTCTTCATTGCTTCTCTAACAATAATAACTCTTACCCTTAATAGCGTCTAGTTCGTTTAAGTGCTGTTGGAATGGAATGGACAGGCATTTTGTTCAACATCTTTTCCATTTGGAGGTGCACCGATTTTTATTGTTGCTATCGAACAGTTGCTGCTTAAACCAAGCGTGTCTTATTGTAAGAGCTTTTAATTCTGAAAGAAGCTAGATTTTACTTATTTCTGGAGAAAAAGAATTTGTTTCAAGCAAATCGGTGCTTCGCAAAGTACCTATTATTTTAGTTCCTAACACAATTTTTGTTTAGAACTGATTTGGAAGTGAATTTGGGCTGGAACTTGCAGCGAAAAAAACCGGTCAAGAGCGATTCGGACTCGCGCACCGAGGGTTCCGACCCATCTTCCAATAATTATGTGCAGCTTTACGTACAGTCCGTACAATGTCAGACAGGTAAACAGTGCCATCTCTTGACATCTTTACCGGCACGTACGGTCGAGGAAATTTATTCCTGACCCACCATGGAACCTTTTCACAGTAATAGTAGTTTATGCAACTGCTACATAATGAGGGTCCTTAAAACACGAGTGTGTTTTTATGAAACGAGGCGAAGCTGAGTTTCATAATAGGATCACACGAGTGTTTTAAGGCCTAATTATGTGGAGTTGCATACATTACTTTATCTACACACATATTATAAGTACTCTAAGATGGGTTCAGAAGCCGAAGGCGTATACCATACCCATACCTGTCACGATTTTGATTGTTTTTTTTAAATCATAGACAAACATAACGAGCTGACGTTTCGTAAACTGTTTTTTTTTTGTAAAAAAACGCATTATTAATTATACATGTCGGACTGAACTCGTCTTATATACGTGAGTGATCCGTTTTATTTCTCTATGATTGTAAATTACGTTGGTTGTCAAATTCTAAAAATCGAATTCGATATCGAAACTATTACTTTACTGCTGGACCTGCTGGTCGTGGTGGTTGGCGGCGGAGGCGATGATGTACTGCAATGCTGGTCATTTTCTACGGTTTCTGAACGCATTATAGAGGACTTATGATATGTGTGTAAATAAACGTCATAATGACATCGCATAGCTTGACAAGGAAAATCGTTATGACTTGCTATGAAAATGTTCTATGGTGGGTCAGGAATTAATTTCCTCGACTGTACCTATCGTAAACAAACTATTCTCATGGGTAGTATTTGACATATTAACGCAAACGCGTTCGAGACGTATTTTTCGACCGTTGATTACACGAGTGTCATAGAGATGCAATAAGGAAATAATATCAGAAATTCCCTAGAGATTCCCATCGAGGCTTATATTATACTAAGTACCACCAAACCACCGCAGAACAACAAACCGTAAAATAGCAAGCTCCCGCAGTTCGCCGCATCGGTCATAAAACCACCGTTTCGCTTTACACCCCCACAAAGCCTCACCGAGTTGTAATTAAAATCAAACTAAACCCTCACTAAATTAAACGCAGTCGGAGTGACAAAAGTATTACACCGGAAGCCGGTTGTTACGACGTGAATTACCTGGATCTCACAAATTTCCGTAACTAAGAACAGAACGTTCAACGGATCTTGGTATCTACAATCAGCGAATAAGTTATTCGATATATTTTTAATGCAAGGTTTTTTGGGTACCCACTTTTTGTCTGTACCTTTATTGTCATTCATTTTACATGATTTTATATAATATCCATACCAAATTTCAAGTCGATGCCATTAACCGTTGAAGAGTTATGCTGCGGAGACAATCCTAACGAGGCCAGCTTCACTGCACTGCCCGATTATTGTACTGTCACATACGAACAATGCTAGTTAAGTGAAAGCTTGTACAAACAACTTTCTTTCTCCTGACAGTATTATAGATATTGTTGCATTGTCAACTGAGCTCTGTACATGAACAAAGTGTCAAATCGATCCGACTATCAGAAGTATACATCAAAATTAACTGGCAAGATTTGAAAGGGACAATGCAAGTTAAACATTGTCTTTCCCTTATGACTATTGAGCACCTAAACCGATGCCTAGCTAAAGCTATAAAAAAGCTTCACACGCCGCAACTGTAATTTTAATATTTCTTATCACAAGCTGTACGTGCAGAAATAAGTTAGATTTCGCTAGCGTCGCGAGAAGGTTACAAAGGAACGAGGTGACGCAACCCACGCAACTTTACCATTGACACAATGTTTAAAAAAAACTTATTCGTATTCGTTCAAAATAACTCAAATATTCTCCAAAGTGAATCTACTGTGCACGTTTGTTTGTTATAAGATGAACTAATTCTGCGCGGCATTTCGAAATCACCGGAGCTTACATTGATACCAGCGCATGCAATCTGGAGACAGTTAAGTTGGTATTTGTTCTACGGAAATGCTGATTTGGCGGCAATTGTCAGCAGTAGGTACTACTTGTGCTAATGTATGTAGCGACGCTTACAGCTAATTAGAAAGCATGCACCTTAAGAACAATAGAACATCTGCAAGTCAGATAATCGCGTTATTAAACTTAAGGATAAAAAATATCTAGGATGTTGACATTGGCCTTTGGATCAAATTGCATAAATCGATCTATAAAGCTAAAAAATGAGAGCAATGACTGCAATCTAAACATTAAATTAATCTAACATTGCAATTGATGACATTTCCCAAAACATTTGTTCAAAGTTTGGGTCCGATCATTTACTCCGCTATTCGTGTACCTATACGAGTGTTTACCTACTTACCAAAATATGGAAACTTTATTGCAGAATACAGCTGTTCTCGAAAGCAGAACCAATTCTACAAATTAACGGTCACCTAATTAAGAAACGAATGGGAAAAGCCATTCGTTCAAACAAAACTCAAGAGTCTCTACACAGGTTGTTCAAAAGCTGTTTGGAGCTGAGCTGATATTATCCCGGCCATCTTAGAACAAAGGAAGCAGGGCTAATTCCACGGTGCATGGTAATTCGATTACTGTAGAAGCGCGCTACATTACAGTTTAGTCACGACTACGTTGATAAGCGACGCGATTTTTCTGTTCATTTTGACGACGGAGACCTGGTATAACCTAAGTACTACAGAGCTTGCGGTCCAAGGTTCGATCGGAGTAGATACAGATATTAATACCATATAATTGACCTTCGTTTACGTTTCATTTGTCCTTCCAGCTATCCGGCCGTTCTGTTCTAGGTACACGTCGCATTTCTCAACCGATTCTCGTAAATTTTTGTGAGCAGGTTCAATAATTATGTAATTTTTGGAATTTTATTAACTGACTTTGCTCACCCGCGACCAGTCTGCTCCTAGTGCAGTACTGGTCACAGGTGAGCAAAGTACTTAATTGTTTTTAGTTCATAAATACACATCACTACATTTTACACGCCATCGTGGCTGCCACTGCGCTGCTGCACCCATGGGCCATCGTGCGATGGGCTATTGTGATGGTGATGGCCCATTGTGTAAAGGAGACATTAGAAAAACGCTCGGCGCGCGTAGTCGTGACCGGACCTCTACAGCAAACTCGCTACATTACGTTCTAATCGCAACGGATATTCCTAGAGCTGTAATGTTTAATTGGATTCCTCGGGAGTATGGATACGTAAGAATTTAATGGCTGATTAAACTTACGAAGTTTGGATCATCGTGGAACGTGGATTAAGCTTAATAGAGATATTAGAATCCCGAGGCACGATGGATGGTCGACCTTAAGAGTTCTGCTGGCAGCGAATGGACACGAGAGGCCGAAGACAGGTGTGGGGTGCGCCATGGAAGAAGCTTACAAGTATTTCCAGCAGTGGATTGCTGTGGCCTGATGATGACAGCACGACCAAACTTTTTTTGGCTTTTGTCAAGCAAGACCATAATAACATAATTAAGAGTTACCCAGAAAACTTGTCGCATCAAAAATATGTTTGTAACTATTTACTATTTAAATGCCGCGAGATTAGGAGATTACAGATACGTAATTATTTGGCAACTTAAGTTAAAAAATTTCAGACATAAATCAAAATGAAATCAAATCAAATCGTTTATTTAACAATTACAGAACAAATGAATAATGGTTAGTAGGTATTTTAGTTAACTAAGTTACAGATTTATTATAGCTAGGTATTAAACTAATGGCTCAACATTATTACCTACACCTACTACATCTTAACTTGTGCTAATTACATTAGAATGCCTAAACTAGTATACAAAAGTAGCCTGTATCTTAGGCAAACATTAGAGCTAAAATATTAATACAATTGCCATTCAACAATATATTAGAGATTAATATCATCATCATCATCATCATCAGCCTATTTACGTCCCACTGCTGGGCACAGGCCTCCACTCAGAATGAGAGAGAGAGATTAATATATTAACATTATTTTTTTATATAAAGTGGGGGTTTGAGGAGAAAAAAATTATAAATTAACTAAATTGATTAAATAGTATACGACACTACCTTCAGCAGGTATTCGGTTTCCTCGTAGGACAGATTTTGCTGCCACCCAGTTAGTTTGATTTTACAATTGTTAAAGTTAAGGTCAAGAAAAATTAAGAGATAAGTAGAGAAAAATTGGCATATTTAATTTGATGAAGAAGAAGTTAAGACCATTTGTGGCGCCAGATCGACTACATCTAACAGACTCGCGCGATTCACAGCCTTACGACGTACTCGTATTGCGTCTTATACCTACAACTTACTTAGATAAACCAATTGTTACTCTAAAACTACATGCACAAAGATCGTTATCTAAAGCTCAGTTATTACAGTAATACTTTGTAATATTTAATGGTAACCTAGTCTGTGCTCTTTCAGAGCAAATCAGTATTTTATATTTTCATCCCAGTTTTAGCGATCGCAAAGCCTACGAAGGTAATTAAGGAAATTGAGCAGCGTGTACGTTGAAACGGAATATGACGTCGTTATGTTCGCAAACGAAATCTATACTCGCTCCAAACATAAGCTGTTCGTTTGCAAATATTCACCTTTCAACGTTTTAGAAAAATCGTTTTGCTATTAGAAGCGGTTCATTTCTTAGACAGTGTGTCAAATAATCAACCGAAAGTATTTCAGGAAGTGATAGAGCTGTAAAGTCTAGGTGAACACTTTTTGAAGTTGATGATGTTTTGATGATGAAAAATTAAACGAAAAATAATCAACTCTTCATCATCATTGGCCTTATAGTCTATTGCAGACCTTATAAGACTATAGCAGTGTCAAGAGGCAATGCATCGTTTTGGATGGCTGTGCAAGCCTATATGGGACTGGCTTATTCGACCGCAAGCCTGGCAGGTATGGAAAGGATAGGTGGCTTGCGGAGAACCAGAGCCGAGCTGGTGTCTGACTTAAATAATCAACTCAACTGGTACCCATTGTAAGCCAGCAGAGGCAATGAATACGTGTTGTAGTGGGAGAACGTTTTTTTTTATCAAAAATAAAACATATAAGGGTCTTTTGTTTATCTAGACTTACATAATCACTAGCTGTAAACGTTCACTATTTGACACTCTGTATAAAAAGATGATACTGGATGAAACAGCCTGGGACTTGGAATAACATTAGTTCTCATATTTATGTCTCGAGCAGAAATTACCTAGCGACATAAAAAAAAAGCTTGGCCTTTCTGTAGTCTTTATTTCGTTTGGATTTGACACTAATACAAAGTAAGTAAATTAAGGCAAGAAATTTGTGAAATATTTTCGACGTTATTCTTTTTGATTTCAAGCAAAAGATTAGGTACTTTGAGTGTAAAAGTAAATTATTATACTTTTTTGGTAATTTTTCTTTCACTTTGCCGCTAAAATTATAGAAAACTGTTCTGTGAAAAACACTTTTTTTGAGTTAAGACTCAATTAAGAACTTTCATAATTTGCATAGGCAATCAGATAATAATTGATCTTTTCAAATAGCTTTTAATTTCGAGCGGATCTTCAAAAGTTAACTAATTGAAATACCTGCATGAACAAAAACCGTAAGCTTAACCAGAAAATACCTCTCCTGTCGTATACTAAAATATTTCTATTCTTTTCTGCTGGCAGTAAAAACAAATCAGCACAAGAATTAATAAAACGATCTGTTTTATTCGGTATTTTGCTTTTATTGGCGTAGTTTCAAGGACTTATAGCCATTTAGGAAAAGCAACTGTATAGCAATAAGGTACCTAAGTAGGTATCTTCTTTCGTTCTACTAACATACATTTTCCTGTTGCTTTAATAGATAGATTTTTAATTAGATGAATAAATAAAGTACTACGAGTTTTCCCACGACAAGAAGTCAAAGAGAAACGACATACTTAATAAGCAAATTTGACATCAAAATGTACGTCAACTATGCCGTCTGTTTCATCTTGTCATCAGAGTAATTAACCTGTATAATACTCGCTAGTAATATTCCTTCTAATAGTATAGGTATGACGTCAGCTGTGTCTACTCGTACTAACTCCATTTCGCGTTAGAATCGCAGAGATTTGCACAAGCCTTCGGGACGGGCGTGCCCCGGTCACCTTGTTTCGATATAAAGCGACTATTTGGGAGTATACGAACCAAAACACTATGGATAATTTTTATGTTCTGCGCTGTATTATTTTATCACTTTCGGCATTTTTAGGATTCCGTACCTCAAAAGGAAAAAACGGAACCCTTTTAGGATCCCTTTGTTGTCCGTCCGTTTGTCTGTCTGTCAAGACCCTTTTTCTCTGGAACGTGTGAAATTAATATCAAATATTCAAACCTGCAGTCTCTTGAACCCGTGAAAAAATCAAACTTCTACGTCAACGCAATCAAAAATACAGTCATTAAAAAGGTTGTTTCCATACAAATTGCCGTACTGTCAAAACAAAAAAAAACTTGTGGGAATGATGTTAATACTTTTATCTACACACATATCATAAGTTCTCTATAATGGGTTCAGAAACCGTAGAAAATGACCAGCATTGCAGCACGACGACGCCTTCTCGCCGACAGCGCCAGCCCCAGCACTACCACCACCACCAGCATTAAAGTAATAGTCATTACGACATCGAATTCGATATCGTAATGACTTTTCGATATCGAATTCGATATTTTGAATTTGAAAACCAACGTAATTTACGATCATAGTGAAATAAAACGGATCGCTCACGTATATAAGTCGAGTTCAGTCCGACATGTATAAATAATAATGCGATATTTTTTTACAATGAAAAAAAAAAACAGTTTACGAATCGTCTGCTCGGTATGTTTGTCTATGATTAAAAAAAACAGTCAAATTCGTGACAGGTATGGGTTAGATAATAATAATAATAATAAATCGTTTATTTGGACAAACAAAATATATTTTTCACAAAGTGGTTGAGACCTCCTAGTAAGTAGTGATATACTTGTGTCAGGAGATCTCATTAGATATATGACTTCGGCTTCTGAACCCATCTTAGAGTACTTATAATAATTTTATTATGTGTGTAGACAAAGCAATGTATGGAACTCGACATAATTAGGCCTTAAAACACTCGTGTGATCCCATTATGAAACTCCGCTTCGCCTCGTTTCATAAAAACGCACTCATGTTTTAAGGACCCTCATTATGTAGCAGTTGCATAAACTACCGTACTGTTTATCGGTGAGAGAGTAAAAACCGGTCAAGAGCGAGTTGGATTCACGCAATCTTTTAAATTGACCGAAACGATGGAACATTTTTTTAATTTGGATTATAATTATTTAACTTACTTGGTTGGAAGCCTTAATGATGTCATTTCGTTGGCGAAGAGTTTAAATAACTCAGAAGGCAAGGGAAGTTGCCAGTCAATTCCAGTTTATCGTTGCTGACGTTTGAAGAAAATTACTTCCACGGCTTCTCAAAGAGGATTTTTTTTTAAATCAATTATGTAGGTCATCCCGTTCCGTATTAAGAGGACCCAATTAAAAGTTGTTTAATACGATTTCCGCTCAGTAAATAAGGATTACTACGGAAATATTGTTAGCGGCTCTTTTGTGAGCAAGGGGAATTCGAAATTGTTTTATTAGCAATTTTAACAGTCAGCAAAAATAATTTAGTAATTGGTAACTGGGAGGTTATTTATTAATTAGTGGATTTCGATTACTTTTTAGCAGATTCATTGACTTGAAAATATTATAATGTTTTGTTAGAAGAATGAGGTCATTGCGGTGCCTCGACACGTCAAACTGATGTCTTGCAAAAAGCTCACTGCTGCACTTGTGAATAAAAAAAAAACAATAAACATAACTGAAACATGTTAGAACTCCACGTATAGCTAAGATACGTTTTGCCAATAGGTACCTAAAACATTGGCCGGAAACTGGTAAAACTTTTTCCATTCCCAATAAATCCATCCAATTTTCTATAGGTACTTCCTCAAATTTCTTAACTTCACTAGCAATTTGTCTCCGACTACTCGTACGGGACGCGAATCTGTTTCCCGTCGAAATAATTAGAAAAGTATCCGACTAAGTTCCAGGTGGATTCAATTTAAACTTTTCACGGAGTGTAGACAACGCTATATAATGACTGTTTAAAGGGTTTCACGTCGACTCCTATTACTTCGAACAATAAATAAAATAGAGTCAATTTGCATTTCATTTCAACTGTAATAAGAGATTTTGATTACTAGAAGGAAATCCAGGTGGAAGACGTCTCCATGTCTTTAATTAAGTCGTATTGGCGGAGTTTTGTGAATGGCACAAACTTTTCACCGAATTTAGTAGAGCTTCTCTCGATCCAATTATGATGGCGATTGGATTACTTACCTACTAAAAAGTATTTCTAGGACAACAATTATTAAATCTTGACAGCTAATCATAAATATTTCAATTTGTAGAAAACATACAAACAATGCATCAGTAATAGAATTGCGTGGGTTTCTAACATATCGCGCAAAGATGTTAGTATTTTTATTAAGGTGTTTGAATTTTTATCTATGGTTCGTTTCACTCACGAAGCTGAGTTTTTTGGGTTCGTTAGCGGCTATTTTGCTAGCCGAAATCAGAATAAAAGATTTTGTTTAAATTTTCAAATACTTAAGTGGTACATTGTGATACAAAAGCAGTAGCTAGTTACCTAGCAGTACCTAGTAGATACATTTTAATTTAATGGTTAACTTATCAAGCAACGAAAGTTGTGGGGTTTACGTAAAATTTATTATCTATTAGAGTATTTGTTTGGAAAAACTAGGTTCTTTAACGGTCAATTGTTTAATTTTAACAATTGTACCTACTAAAAAACATTCAAACTGAAAAATAAAACTATTAACAAACCATGGTTCTGAAAATACGAATTCTACTGTTCAATTCAGCTGGGCCGAAAACACAATCCTCACAGTCATTACATCACGATCAGGTACGATAAAAGCCTTAAAGAGCTGGCACAAGAAAACCATTACGTTTGTCAAGCACATTCTTCAGCTAAAAAAAGAGCCTACAGCGTCCAAGCAAAGAGGGGTTCTGCTTTAAACTTTTTACTGCAAAAGAAAAACTCATTGGAACTCGATAACGAGACCATTGTATCGGCCTCAGCTTGGCGAGTATCCAGTGATATATAGATTTCATCGTGGATTGCGGAGAATCAAAAAGTACTACACACATACTGTGAATACTATGCTGCGTTTTTACCCATAAAGCAGACAGACGGGAGGCGCCTTTGGCTTATCTATGCACTACAATTTTTCCGCCACTTTTTGAGGGGAACGAGGAACATACACGTACAGCACACGTCCGCGCTCATGTCAAAATTTGTTACGTTCCTACACTCACACTAAAACAAAACTGTCACACAAAAATGCCAAAAACACGCACACAATCAACAGACCCTGATCATTTCAATCAGACTTAATGTTAGAGTTTTGGCAGAGAGGAATCGCGCGTTAACATCTCCATTCCTTTCCTGCTCTAAGTTTTTATCCGACTGCCCAAGGAGCCCTCCTGGATGTGTGTTTTTTAAGCGTATGTACGTAGGTATTTATAATTCTTTGACACGCTCTACAGCCTAAACCGTTTGACGGGTTTCAACGTACAACGGTGTCATTGGATTTGTCTGAGTTGTGGAAGTGACATAAGGTATATTGTATATTGTTTTCCCGAATTGTAGTCGGTTTTTAATTTTATGTTTGTTAGGTTATTTTCAGTTTTTTTTATACGACAAGGAAGGAAAACGTGCAAGTGGGCCACCTGATGGCAAATGATCACCACTGCCCAGAGACACCCGCAACCCGGGGGGTTGAAAGATGCGTTGCCAATCTAGAGAGCTAAGTAAGATGAAATGCCTCTGGTGGCCGTAATCTTACTCTAAACACCGGAACACAACAGTGCAAGCACTGCCGGCAGGATTAGCGAGTAAAATGGTGGTAGCTATCCGAACGGACTCCGCACAAGGTCCTATCACCCGCAAAAGTAGATTAAGTAGAGTAAAAGTAGAGTAGGATTCAATGTGAGTTTAAATATAGTTACTTATAACTATTATTCTGTGAGACAAGGAAGGCATACAATACATCGGTTAAACAATGGTAAGAAGTGCACCATAGTCAATATTGGTCATAGACATTCGCAATACTAGAAGAGGAAAAGGAAATACGTTGCCAAATAAAGGCTAAAATGGACCTCGGATCTTGCGCCAATAATTAAGGTACCTGGTCCTAAAGCCGAGTTTAGACCTGCAAGAAAAATCGCGCAAGTTGCAATACATTGCGGCGTTCGATCTCACACTCCAGACTCATTCGCTTTACGGCCTCGCATTGTATTGCAACTTGCATGATTTTTCTTGCAGGTCTAAACTCAGCTTTAGCCTTTTCAACGCCATGGACGCTTAAAAGTGTCATGAGCCGACGGGCCTACGACGCCACCAACGCTTATAGGAGTCCGGCTGCACAGTGAAAATGTAACCCACGAACGTATGCTTAAGGTTTAAGACTGCGTTGACGTTATGTTAAGATCAAAGAACGTCCGTTTTAAACGCAACTAAAATGTTCACAGTTCACAATTTTTAATTTTATTAACAACGCGCTCGCTTCACAATAGCACGTCAGAACCACGGTTTTAATAAATTAAGTGAAACGGGTCATTTATCTCCTTTATCTGTCGCAAAACTAAAAGCATTGTCTACCAACGCTAATTCACTAGAAAACTCGCTACGCAACTACATTTCTGCAAAAGGCACAAATTTACATTAGGAATTCATATTTTTTTTTAAAGAAATACCTAGTCAGTGAAATACGAGGCTAGCCTGTTAGTAAGCATCAGACAAATTGAAGAATTTCCGTTTCAATTTTATAATAATTTCTATCCACGAGCTGTCTTGGGGTTCATGAATTTTCTATCAACATTTCTTTGCTACCTTTCTAGTGTTGTATTTTAAGAGCTGAGAACAGAACTGACATTTCTATTTACATAAATACAATTTAAAAAAGAAAATCATTTTGGTGTTTTGTTTTGCTTTACCGTTTCAATAACTAGGAATTGGTAAAAACAAATTAGGATAATTACCACAGTTTGACCGAAAAAAAGGAACAAACCATTCCTTTTTGCTCTCAGTTTACTTAATTTCAAGCATTCTAGAAGGAAATAATACAAGATGTACAATTTTCAAGCAAATCAATCCGCTAAAGTTGTTTAAAAAAATCACTAACCAAGTAGGTATAGTCGTTTGGTTTTGGTTGCGTCTAACCTACTTAAAGAACCAATAGCTTTGTTTACTAAAAGTGCAAAACGCCAAAATGTGAAAAGTCGTTATAGCCATCTAGAAAGTTCAATTGAATATCGATTCTATGTCCCTAAGCAATAAGTTACGAGTGCACTAATAAAAAAATAAGGTTTTGTTACGGACGATAATGAGTTAAAGAGGTAACAAAACCGCACAATAGGACAATGAATTTGTCACAACCAAAACCGAGCGACTAATAGGTAGGTACGTTTCTTCTCAGAGTAAGAATATTACTAAAAGTATTGACATGCATTTCTTAAAACGTTGAACATTGCACGAAAAATGGTTCTCACTAGTCTTTGAAGCTTGCCAACTTCCACGAATGCAAGGCAAATCTGTCTATGCCCCGGAAAATTGGAGCCTTTGCTGACATTTTATTTATCATGTTTGATTTACAAGTCCAATGCAAGCTCAATAGGAATGTAACCAGGAAATAGTGTGCGAGAATCGTATTAAAATTTTATGCCAAGCAAAGGCTTAAATGGAGCAATTTGGGAATGCAAATTGCATGTGAACTTAAAAGTCGGTCAGCTTGAGATAAGACAATATTTTTTGAATTTGAGATAAAATGTAAGAATGCGTAATGTTTATGTACTAGTGATGTACCCAATGTCTCCATGTATGTGTACTTTATATTGAATTATATTTATTTAGGATTATTTTAGATTTCTTTTTCAAACTTTATTTATTGTGTCACTCTCGTTGTGAACTCTTGATTCGGATGTCCTGTAAATCTGTAAATTCGAAGGTTAATTTACAGTGTTCCCTTTAAAGAAATAATTTCGCCTTTGTACATTATAGCTGTCCTGTAATCTATTATTATTATTATAATTATTTATGTAAGTCATCATCATCACCAGCCTTCTTTACGTCCCACTGCTGGGCACAGGCCTCCTCACAGAATGAGAGGGCTTGGGATATAGTTCCCACGCGGGCCCAGCGCGGATCGGGCTATTATGTCAGTGTTTTATTATGTACTAGTTGTTGCCTGCGACTTCATCCGCGTAGATTTCGGTTATCGCTATCCTGCGAGAATTACATAATTTTCCGTAATAAAAAGTAGCCTATGTTATTCCTCAATAGTCAAACTATGTCCTTACCAAATTTCATCTAGATTGGTGCAACGGTTTTCCCGTGAAGAGGTAACAAACAGACAGACAGAGAGACAGAAAGACGGAGAGACAGAGAGACAGAGTTACTTTCGCATTTATAATATTAGTTAGGATAGTAAAGAGTGTGCATGCAAACATAATACTTACAGACATAATCTTCTGAGAGTTTCATACTGTTCTTTCTAATTTTATGAGATAATGTTGAAATGCTCAGCCAAAAAGATTTAATAATTCCAGTGCTTTTATACTTACAGAACATAATTCTATTAAAGTTCGCGTTTGAAAATAATACGTCAAAAAGCAGATTTCATGAAGTTCAGAGGCGCCAAAATACTTTTAAAGAGGACACAGAATTTCTAAATTGTCTGCTTGGTATTCGTACTTCGGTGGCGAGCGACATAAAATTTCCATAAGCACAAAGCAGCAATATTATTATACGAGTACAATATAATATTTTGTTCACGAGGAGTCTTTTGCATGGGAATTTTCGGATATTGCCTTTGTGTGGAAGAACAAATAAGCAGTGTTTGTATTCAGAAGCATTCGATTCCAATAGTCAGAATAGATGCTTCAAAGTTTTGCATTTCGGTTAATTGAAAATTTTCAACGGTCATTAAGTATTGACCCACGTCGCTTTTCATGGAAATTTTGAATATGCGTATACCTAAAATGAACACGAAAAAGCTGGGTTTGTGTTTTTTTTAACCGACTTCGAAAAAGAAGGTTATCAATATTCGCATTCGACCGCATGAATGCTCTTCAAATGACCCATGGGCCCATGATCAGAAACCCGTATCAACAATAATTAATGATTCATTTGTTTCGAGTAACGTGTGACTCTTAAAAAAATACAATTACATTTTAAATTACTTCCTCTTCAAAATACTTTATTATCCCACCCTACATTACTACTTTAATTAAAAATGCAAAGATCCTACCACCGCCTACTAAATGAAACCGTGAGACGGTTTCCGCCACCCGAAGGTTTATAAATTAATTTGCATTAAAACTCACCCGTTCATCCTTACTTACTTCGTTCAAAAAAACCTTATTCCATCACTCAACTCTACTTCAACAGCATCCAACTAAACTATAAGGCCTTCCTTCCGTGATCTAATTTTTCCGCTTCATCAGACGGAGCAGCTGACACCGCCTGCTTCGTTAGCCGCTGCAGCAAATCGGATTTCTTTGAGACGGAATTAGCAATCGCTTTGACTCGTTAACACCTTATGTTGAATATTGAAGCGGCTGATCGGAGGGCACCGTGAAGTTAGTGGATTGGGTGGATTGGGATAAGTATGCAGTGAGTCGAGATTAATGAAATTCTAATTCAAAACGTTTATTTGTCGAACATAGGTAAAAATAAATAAATGTGAACATATATAGTAGAGGTCACTTTGAGTATCACTATGTTTAAGGTAAGGCATACAAATAGCCACAGCTTGGCATGAATAGAACGATACTATTTTATCATGATACTCGGGACTTAATCGCGTAAAAAACATATATTTAAATTTGAATTTAAATACCTCGACGTTTCGGACGCGACGTTGCGTCCATGGTCTCGAAGGGACTGAAGAGGCGGGTACCATCATCAGAACGATACTAATTATCGTGTGTTTATTGGTGAGTCTAATCTAAAAGCTAGTGTACACAGGTGACTTTGCCGTGACTGTTGTGTTACTCTTGCTCGGCCTGTTGATATGAATGGAGATGCGCGGGCGTGGAAACCTTGTATTACATTTATATGAAAAAAGCCGTGATAGCCTAGTGGTTTGATTTGACCTATGGCCTTTCAATCAGAGGGTCGGTCGTGGGTTTGAATCACGGCTCGCAACTCTGAATTTATCGGAATTTATGTGCAAAATTACATTTGTAAATTTATTACGAGCTTTTCTGTGAAGGAAAACGTCGTTAGGAAACGTGGACACTCCTTAGAAGCAATTCCATTTTGTGTGTGTGTATGTGTATGGTTCCCAATCCATTCTGGGCCCGCGTGGGAACTACAGCCCAAGCCCTCTCATACTGAAAGGAGGCCTATGTCCAGCAGTGGGACGTACAAAAAGGCTGGTGATGATGTGTGTGAAGTGTGTTCATAATCTAGATGACACATGATAATTCTGACTTGTTATTTTAATATGCTAGCTGTATCCCCCTAAAAGTCATGTAGAGGACAAGATGAGAACTACGAGTTGATTCAAAATATTCACTTAAGAATTCAATTATCCCTGTTGATCTTGAAATAGACGATCGACTAAATCAGATTAAACATTACAAACGAACATTGTCTTAACTCAAACAACAACGTTTTCAATAAAACAGCCAACATTTCTCATTTCAGCGTATAAACATCAATTAAACGGGATACGTAGAGCGTTAATTAGGCAACGTTGCCAAAATAAACATTCCCAGCAAATACAGACTCCGTTGAACGATATCGAAACAGCTTAGTAGTCTGGTTCAATAGTTATCGGTGATCGTGATTCATTAGGGCGCGATAAAGGGACTCCAGTTGCTTTGAGATATTAGCGCCGGTAGCTCACTCGGTGCCGGCTGCTAATCAGATCGTTAGTGATTTGGAAGATCATTGACCGTTTTAAGGGGAGATGAACAGTTTTAAATGATCCACGGTTGACTACACCGGACTTGTATTTAGAGGGATATTAACCGTTATTCGCTTTATGTCCAACTAGCTTATGCCCCGCAGCTTTGCCCCCGTGAAATATTTCAAAATGGGCTAGTTCCCTATCCCGTGGGAATTTCGAAAAATCCCTTCTTAGTGCACCTCTAGGATGCTTAAGATATATGTTTGCCAAATTTCTAGTCCCTAGGTCCAGTGGTTTAGGCTGTGCGTTGTAAGTCAGTCAGTCAGTCAGCCAGTCAGTCAGTCACGGTACTGTTTTATAGGTAAGTATAGATATTTTGGTATTCGCGGTCAGAATCCAGATAATAAACCTAGGTTTATCTAGGTTCAGCTGAAGTATTAATCCGTAATACGTTCAGCGGGATTGGAAGTTTTAATTTAGGAAAACTTACTGAGAATGAAATTGAATAATTGACGTATTATGTTCTACTCTACCTACTAATCATTATTATTATAGGGATTAATTAGAACTTCGTATCGATTACTTAATTTGCTTTGTACAACAGTATCAAACCGAGGCAAAGTTCCCTAAAAAAAGTAAGTTTGCCACAAAATAAAACGTTTTCTCGCACGTAAATCGAAAACGTTAAACATTTTCCGCCATGTCTTAACTCGTCACAAACAATAAAACCGTTTTAGCACATTATGAGCAAAGTTATTGCAAGGTTTTCCTTCTACGAATACATGTATAGAGAACAACTACTGCATTGCAGCAAGACTTCCGACACTGGACGCAGATAAATGTTCCTGAGATTGTTCCAGGAAACTTATCAAAAATCCATTCGTCCCGAGTATGGCGCTGCCGCTGGGGTGTTTATACTTTTTAAAACTAGTCTTCCGCCCCGAACTAAGAACTCGCGTACGGTTCTTTAACAGCCATTCCCAGAATTAAATCTATCTCTTTTTTATACGAAACAAGTATTCTTGTTATGATGAAAAAAACATAATTATGGTCTTTCGTTTCCTTTGCAATTTTTAAAAAGTAAGCAAATACAGTGCTAAAATATGAAACACGTTAATATCATTACCATTATGTTTGGTCATCAAACAATGCGATTGCTCTCCAATCGACGTCATTTCGTTTCATTTCGCCATAATGGTCTCATTTAAAATCGCAATTCGACATTTTCCGATGACGCTCATCAACACCATTTAACTCCCTTTACAAACTGCGCGAGTACTCGATAGCGTTTTAAAAATAAACTTGGTAAAAGTCTAGCCTGGTCAAACAAAAAAAAACAATTTTGCTAAGCCCAAACACAACGACATAAGCCTCTTTCGGCTTACCAACTTCCAGTACTTTTGGGTGTGACTGTTGGAACCGGGAACTTTTGTAGTAGCGCGAAACGTCTTTATTGCTTAGAGGGCACTAAATTTATATTTATTTAGAATCTTTTCCTACATTTAGTGGTTGAAGTTTAGCTTTAGTGCTATTCGGCTTTCTAGTGCTTTTACGACGTGTCATAAGACAAATTTACATTTATTGTGTCTGGGGTTTAAAATTTTTGAGTAGATTTTTATGATCGTTGCAACAGCCATTTTATTATCCAGAAAGAGGCACGTTCAGATTATGGGTCTACTTTTAATTTTCACTAATACCTAGGCATAAAAAACGAGTCTTACTTTTGCCTACTATTAAATCTCATATTTAGGGCGTGTTTCACCACCATCAGATAAGTTATATCTAATAAATAAATGTGATGTCATCTCTGTTAGTTCTAACAAAATAAACTGAGACGGTATGACAGAATCTGTCAATCTGTTAGATGTATTTATTGGAGGGTGGTGAAACAGGCGGTAAGTATCATACCGATATTTCTTGACAAGCAATGGGATATATCTCTAGCACATTAACGTGATTAGGTACCACATTGCACCAGGAATCGTTTTATTCCTATATACCTACCTACTTTCATCTTGATTAATATTTAATTTTACTCGCAGGACTGATGGCCGATGGGGTTAGAAGGTTCTTGAATGGCATCCACGGACCGGGAGACGAGTTGTCGGTAGGCCTCCAACGTGATGGAGCGACGACCTAGTAAAGATCGCGGGACCGCTGTGGATGCGGAAAGCACGAGACCAGTCTGAGTTGAGAGCCTTGGGGGAGGCCTATGTCCAGCAGTGGACGTCTCTCGGCTGACATGATGAATATTTAATTTAAACAGACATCCAATTTTACGTTTTAAATTCAAAGAAATGTAACAAAAAATACTGCACAAAGCATTTTCAATTAGTTTCTGCTATTCGTTTTCGCAGCCTATTTTGCATTTGGCCCACGCATGCCGGCACATTGTCTGCATCCGCTACCAAATTTACTGCCCTAACAACTAAAGATTAACCCTATGTAGGCAGGTTAGGTAGCGATTATGAATATTACTGTGATCTAGAAAAACTCATTATTAGCAACAAAATTTTGCTGTGTAAAACAATGGTGAAGTTGCGCATTATTCAACTGAGTTACCTCATAAAAACTACATACTTGAGTGTCTTCTTACCAATGTCTACGAGATTTTAACTTGTCCCAAGCTGCTTTTCATCGTAGTTAGACATAGTAAGTGCAACCGGGTACTAGTTTCGTTTTGAATCAATTTGAAAGGTTAATTGTTACTGCTGCGCATGATGACAATCATAATGTTTCTGTTTGATAAAGCCAAAAACTTCATTGAAACTGGGAGTTATTTTAAAAACAACGCAAAAGCCCACCTCCTGAAACTAAATTAAACGATTCACGAAACTACTTAAGTAACTAGTAGTAGGTATAAGTAGGTAGTCTTCTAATGATACCAAAAAGCACACCCTAACATCATGTATTTCCCAATCCATTAAGAACTTGGCATGTGATCAAATATCTCCATGTGAGTCTTCGCTATTGATTCGCTTGCCAATAAATCAATCGTAGGGGCTGGCGATGGCAAAGAAGTTCTTAACAAAGCAGTAATTTTCATTAAATAGTAATTGGTTCATGGCCAAAATAATGCTATCTATTTCGATGGTCGAGTAAACTGTATTTAAAGAACATTCTAAGATGGTGTACTTATTGTGAAGCTCACGGTCATATTTAAAAACAATGATTTTATCACTGTGACAATTTGATTAGAGCCACCTAGGACAAGTTTAGTAACGAAGGGTTAGAAAAGATATAGGTTTATCTGCACACGTTTTTCTGCAATTCGAAGACAAAACTGGAATAAAATACGTGTAGTTACATTAATTAGCGGGATTTACTGTTTTCCTTTCCTCATAGAAATTGCCAGTTTTAAACAGTATCTTCGTTTTACTTAAGAACGTGTACGAATTTTACCTCAAAATTTTTAATCTCAAAAATAATAAGGAGTATTTTTATACTCGCCAGGTTATCATAATTCTGCAGATAGTACAGGATTCGCTTGGAACAATAGCATAAAAGTCCTAGTATGTATCAAGTCTTACCTGTTATCATTTGGCTGGCCGTCGTAAGCAGTTTCATTTCATTCTCGGCGTCCTGGGTTTCCAACCTCACGGTGACATTGAGAGGGTCAACGGCATCACCAGCTCGCCCGTGAAGGGTCACAAGGACCGCTGTAGTCTTCCCTGGCACCGCCACTTCTGGCGCAACCACGGAGAAACCGCTGTGGAAAGGAGCAATAAATTAGTAAATAAATAAATAGGTATTTTAATGGAACGCACTTTTCAACGAGACGAGCTGTCGGCATTTACAACAAGGTGGAGCGACGACCTGGTAAAGATCGCGGGACCGCGGTGGATGCGGAAAGCACAAGATCGGTCTGAGTGTAGAGCCTTGGGGGAGGCCTATTTCCAGCAGGACGTCTTTCGACTTACATAATGATGATGATGATGATGACACTTTTCAATGCCAAGACGATCGCTTAGTCTGAAGTTTGTAGTGCATTTTGAGTACCTAGTATGACGTCATAACTTTCAATAATGAAACTGCCTTTTTTGTTTGTGTTTGTAAATTAAAACGTCTAATTGCAGTAATAAGTGAGGTATCGGTTTTTAAGATAGTTTCCGGAAACTCTATTAGGTAGGTGAAAACGTAAATTTATTTTACTTTGCCATCAGTCATCAACCCGATTTCTATATTGACTTGATCCATAAAACTGTACCGGAAACATGGATAATTTATAAATGGTCAAATTTGAAGAAAACCGAAAAAACTCAATTAAAAATTATGAAACAGGAAAGCGCAATAACTAATTTGTTCCGTCCATGAACAAAATGTGTTAGCCTAAACGAGCAAATTCAGAATTTCCCTTGCAAAACGCAAACTGAAATATACAAAAAATACATGGCAACGAAAAGCAAAATAAACTAAAGCTTCGAAAATTCTGACCAAAGCAGCGAGGGAAAAATGCGCGAACACGTTCGAGTATTACTGTATTTGCCTTTATATTTACAGAAGACTGAATATAGTTTGGTGGAGCCACTCGTTCCTTCCTGTTTGAACGTGTCGCTCGCGAAACATCCCTTGTTTGCATTTCCTGATACTGTTTTGTTAGTTATAAACTGCGGAATGAAGCGGGATCTTCATTAGAATTCCCATTTGAAACTATTGCTTTGTTTTGTCAAGGAGTGTCTCCGCTTGCCGCTTTGGGGCTGAAAGAGCTCAAGTGCCATTTGTTACGTGCTTTGTGGAGGTGCGTTATTTGCGTTTAGTTTGAGGAGGGCTTATAATAATAATGAGACGGCGCTGAGAGCTAATAATGCAGGGAAATCTTGGGGGTTTAAGTTAAAACCCTGAACGGGGTTTAGGGGGTGTTATTCGGCTTGACTATTTGGTAAGAGGTTTAGCTCGCTTCTAAGAGAAAACAATATCAAACCTACACAGTGATCTATTCTAGGTAATCCTTCGCCTTTGATAGTAGCCGGATAATCTTTGTCGGCAGGTAACGCGTGGAATGTGAGAAGGTGATAGCTGCTCTTCATAAACACTAATCTTTATTATATTGTGACGCCAAGCGAAATCTTTGAATCCGTTTTTAAGAATACTGCGCGATTGGCGAAGTGTGAATTTTGGCATAGTTTAAGTTTTATACAGAGAAGAAGTGCATAAAGCAAAATTCATATTTAAATACGATTGATTTTGACTTCTGTGCGATCTTTAGTTATAAATGCGGAAGCAATCTGAACGCCTAATGTAATCGACGTCCAAAAAATAAGTTCTCGAACGCGTTTGCAATAAAGTGTTAAATAGTACGAGAGGTGCTGGCAATTTGCCCATAGTAATTCATACGTTAACGCAAACGCGATCGAGAAGTTTTCTTGTGTCAAAATGTACACTACAGGCTCTGCATGTAGTTTATCTCGGCGGCTATATTGAATAGCTGTGTGTACACTCGGGAAACAACATTCGCCTCGAAACAAAAATAAAAATAAAAGCTGTTTCGCCAAAAACTTTGTGTGAATATAGTTAGAATACTGTCAAACTCGCTAAAACTGACAAAGGATCTAAGTTAATAAAGCAAGGGTTCAGTTAATAGTCAACAAAAATAACAACAAACGAAATAAATGGACACCTTTAATTCTTCAAAGTAACCGGGTAAGTGCAAATCGGGCTCGAGCACCGAGAGATCCGTACGTAACAATTTAAATACTTAACATTACCTGCTCAAGTTGTTTTAAAACCCTGACGCAAAAAAGGGGCGTTTTAAATTTGACGTGTGTATCCGTGTGTCTGTCTGTGGTACTATAGTTCCCAAATGGGTGAAATTCAATTTAAGTTGGATTGGTTTTTAGTTTAATTGAGATGTTTTTTAAATGACTTTCGTCAAATCGGTTAAACTGTTTTTGACATAATTATTGAAGATTTTAAAATAAAAATGTCGGGTGTTTTTCAACTTTCAAATTGGTCAAATTTTTTTTTATTAATCGTTGTGTGTCAGTCTGTCAATCACAAGTAAATCAACACCTATGGGTATTTCCACAAAAAGGGTATTTACTACAAATTAACACATTTTATATTTTTTCTTTAACTTGTGTTGCGAACTTGCTTCCGCTCTAGGTCAATGAGAAGTACCCTATTTAGTGTTAATTTACTTACTTGCGATTAACATACAGACAGACGAACGATCCTTCAAGGCGTTTGTTTCTTCCTTTTAAACAGAACCTTAAAAAAAGGACAAAGTTGTTGCTTAAAACAAAAAAGTATATCCAAGACGAATGGCCCCATAATGTCTCAATTTGATGAGGGTTGCAGTCGATATGTCGAACACATATCCAGCCGAGACTTCTCCCTTTGAGACAAGCTTTTTATTTATATTCTGAATATATATCGGATTGTATATGAAATTGGATACTTCAGTAGCGAGGACGTTGTTTCTTGTGACAGTTGCTTATTGCTCGCGATGCGCTCGACACTTGACAAATGATAGCGTCTCTGTTATAAAATTGTGTAAACTTGGCACTTGGACTTTCAGAGCCTCTAATGTCATTTTTGACACAAGAAAACGGCTCGATCGTGATCGCGATAACGTCTCAATTACTATGGGCAAATCGCAGAGCCTCTAACGTACAATTTTCCTATTATTTGACACGTTAACTCGAACGCGGTCGACACGTATTTTTTGGTCGTCGATTACGCTCTGATGTCTTGTTGCATGTCTTGCTTTATTTTAATAATTAAAAAGTTTGCTCTAACATCGTAATCACTTTAACTTAATTGGTCTTCTTCTGTCCTGTCCCTATACTGTCCTTTCCCCCTGACGCTATTTGGGCCAAAAAAAAATCTTTTTCATGTATAAAAAAATCAGAAACTGCCTACCAAAGTGCTATGCATGGATTTCAGTGGCTTAGTATGTGCGTTGTCTTTCAGTCAGTCATTCACGGTACTGTTTTATAGGTATAAAACACATAAAAATAAAAAAAAAATCACTGGTAAACTACCGGGCCTGGTCGTCAGCCTCCCACGTCCCACGGCTGGGCACAAGAAGGCTTGTCTCAGTAAGAGATGACTTGGGCTACAGTTCTTACGCGGGCCCAGTTTGATTTCTGTGTGTGTTCTTTTCTTTATTTTTATTTCCAAGCCTTCAGTCCTCATGCCACAGCTGCAACACGATAAACGAATGTCGTCTGGCCGTCAGGCTTCGGTCTGATAGACTAGTGCAATGTGTTCTCCATTCTTGAAGCATCGTATTACACCGTACAAACTACAGCCGTACTATACGACGTGTTTGAAAGAAAGAAAGGCAGAAAGACTTTTATGTATTAACACAAATTCGACACAGACATAAACAATAAAAAAGAGAACATAAGTACACAAGAAAACTTAAACATGAACAAAAATTACAAAGAGAAGCAGTAACTTATATGTATAACTACATAAAAAGTAATGCCACACTCGGCATGATACTGCGGCAAGCCGCAGCGCTGATTTTCAGCATGACCCTTTTACTCACTAACTAGGCTTAAAACTAAGTAATTATGCCGCGACTCCACGAACGTTTGTTGCACCCCATCATCAGAGGCCCGATGTATGAATATACGAATCCTGCGTAATGTAACGTTATCGTTAACGTAGAAGATCACGCCAAACAATTCTTCATTGCCAATCAATACTTTTCTAAACCAACAAACTCCCAAAACAATATTAAATCGCTGCCTCCGTAATGAGGTCGGCAATCCACATCCATTCAGGTTCGCGTTGCGGCAGACATTATTGTGAGGAACATTCGAACGACAAAGGCGTTGAGTGGACTCGCGGCCATGATCGATAAACGCTTGAGATGTGATTGCTTTTCCGTGGCGTTAATTTTTTTTTTTTAAGTTTACTTTTAAAGACAGAAAAGATTGCCAACTGCGTTTTAATTCCCACTTTGTAAAGTTTTTGGTTTCAAAGCCCGACTTTAACATCGACTTTCTTTTGTTTCTCATTATGACAACTTTCTCTTTAACGCAAAGTATAACCACACCAAGAAACCTGTATTTTCTGGAAGGGAATAATGAGCTCTTATTCTAGTTACCATTCCAACGTAAGTCGCATAAATATCCAGGTACATTATAACGTATCAATTATAAACCCTTGCATGAGATAATAATTATGAATCATGGCGTAGCTGACATTATTGTGAGGAGCATTGTAACAACAAAGACGCTCAATGGACTCGCAGTTAGGGCTGCCATATCTCAGGGTTTGTCTACAAATTTCAGGTCTCTTGGCAGTTATCCCACCGCCGTCGAGGCAGCAACTAGCTATCGACTAGTTCCTCGCTGACTGAGTAAGTATTGTATCTATTGACACGTGATTGTACGTTTCTTGTGAGAGAAAAGAGTCGATAACTCGTCGCTTCCCCAGTGCCCAATCGCTATGAAGTCAATCGTGACACATTACATAGATATGAAGTTTCTGATTATTGTCAATGTTAACCATAGAACAAAAATGTTAGTCTTGCTTGTTGCGTGTGGCATTTTCAACCAACCAAGTCTAGCATTTTTCTCCTATTGTCAACATTGTCAATAACCAGATATTTCATAGATGTGCAACGTGTCAGACCATGTCGGGACAATTGCCCTAGACTCGGATGAAAGTTGTTTTTTTTTTATATCGAGTTTTTGTTACAATTAACATAAACACAATCTTTTCAGGCTTTTACTCGAGGGTTTTCACCTTTCACTGCTGTGAGGCAAACGCTTGAGATTTGTTATTTGTTTGCCTCTCGTAGCTTTAATTTATACCAGAGCACGCGCTTTATGGCTGCGATAAAAGGATTTTGTCTTGAAATTTTGTTTTTGATTTTTGTGTCTGAAAAGGACAAATATTTTCCAATGAAGATAGACCATGTACCTATCTCGTATTGTTTCATCCGCATCGTAGTTAAATAATTATTCGTAGGTGAAATTTTTAGAAGATATCTCGCATGCAGCGAAGTTCATGAATGTATTCCAAATACATAAGTACTCGCCTGATACGGATAAAACGGATAAAAGTATCACTGGAGTCACAGTTTCATTTAAATATTTCATCATTGAATTTATCACCCCAACTAATGAAATATTCAGCAACCATTCTTACATCATCTGCCACCTTCTCAACGCGTGACCCATTAACCGTTTTCAACTGGCGTATAAAATATAAACATCCTATACAGAGAATATACCGTAATTTTAAACCCCCGACGAAAAAGAGTATATGTGTATCCGTGTATCTGTGGCATCATAGCTTCCAAATGGATGAACCGATTTCGATGCGGTTTTTTTTAATCGAAAGGTAGTTTAATCGAGCTGGTTCTTAGATGAGTTTCATAAAAATCGGTTTACCCGTTTTTGAAATATTGAACTTTGAAATGTCACTGTCGGGGGCTTTTCAACTTTTCTAAGTTGGTTAGGTTATTGACACAAGAAAACGTCTCGATCGCATTTGCGTTAACGTCGGAATTACTATGGGCAAATCGACAGTGCCTCTAGCGGCACGTATCGACAACAAACCTTACAGTCTTTGGCACTAACCCAAACGCACTCAAGGCCTATTTTTTAACCCCCGACGAAAAAGATGGGTGTTATAAGTTTGACCTGTGTACCTGTGTATCTGTCTGTGGCATCATAGCTCCCAAATGGATGAACCGATTCTGATGCGGTTTTTTTTTTATCGGAAGCTAGTTTAATCGAGATGGTTCTTAGATGAGTTTCATTAAAATCGGTTTACCCATTTCTGAAATATTGTGCATTGAAATGTCACTATCGGGGGCTTTTCAACTTTTCTAAGTTGGTTAGGTTATTGACACAAGAAAACGTCTCGATCGCATTTGCGTTAACGTCGGAATTACTATGGGCAAATCGACAGTGCCTCTAGCAGCACGTATCGACAACAAACCTCAGTCTTTGGCACTAACCCAAACGCACTCAAGGCCTATTTTTTAACCCCCGACGAAAAAGATGGGTGTTATAAATTTGACCTGTGTATCTGTGTATCTGTCTGTGGCATCATGGCTCCCAAATGGATGAACCAATTTCGATGCGGTTTTTTTTAATCGAAAGCTAGTTTAATCGAGATGGTTCTTAGATGAGTTTCATTAAAATCGGTTTACCCGTTTCTGCAATATTGAACTTTGAAATGTCACTATCGGGGGCTTTTCAACTTTTCTAAGATGGTTAGGTTATTGACACAAGAAAACGTCTCGATCACATTCGTCGGAATTACTATGGGCAAATCGACAGTGCCTCTAGCTGCAAGTATCGACAACCGACCTCACAGTCTTTGGCACTAACCCAAACGCACTCGAGACCAATTTTTTGACCGTCGATAACACTAGGAGCTCTGCATTAAATACCGCTGACAGAAGGTAATCCCGATTTCAGATCTCACGTATCGGCTATTACCATTTTCTATTTATTTGTTGCTTGGGCCGCCCAGGACAATGAGGTCACGTGCGCATACCACTTTATGGCTCTCAACCGCTGGAAATATAAGGCTCTTAAATGTATTGGACAAGGTGCTACAAATACTTTTAAGGGTTGAGATGAAAAGGCTATTGAGGAATGGGTGATTGTCGAAGGTTCGCTCGAGCACGTTTTAAGGTTCCGTGCTTCAAAAATAAAAACCAAACCCTTATAGGATCACTGCGTTGTACATCTGTCTGTCTGTCAATCCCAAGTAAATATACACTGTGGTTATTTAACGTTGAACAAGTATCATTAAGTTTGCGAGGAACAAGGTCTCATAACGTAAGTAAAGGATTTTTTTTTGAAAAAGGTTAGGCACAGAACCTTCGGTGCGCGAGTCCGACTTGCACTTACCCGGATTTCTTTCTGTGAGGAAAAGAAATGTTTTATTTTCCCGTGCCATATTCCGTACCTACATAGTTGTTCAGTTGGAAAGAACCAGACAATGTTGATTCAAATGAAACTTTTACCATCCTCTGTTCATTTTTGGCTATAAAATAGAGAACAAGCTAATTTAACTAAACAAGCAAATCGGAACTAAGCAACTCCAACAGAATAAATTCACCATTTATAAAGAGCCAGCAGCTTTAACATTGCAATTCCATTCAATAAAATAAAACAAAACACAATAGGAAGCTGAATAAAAAACAATACGAAACAATGTAAAGTTAGCAGAAACTATGGCAATGCTTAAAATACAAACGGGAAATTGTTCAGTGACATCTGTTCAGTTTCAGGGCTTTTTGCGGATCAAATGACACCCCAATGTCCGACAATTTAGTGCGGAATTCATTAAGCCCCTGTGTACATTGATGGGATCTGAGCGTGATCAGAATATTCCCTTGATAGTATATAGTGTAGTCGTGGTCTTTGTTTCAATTCCTAATACAGTCTGGTTGTCAAGCGAAAGGGCTACCTCACAAAGTGCAGATAGTTAGCTTCCTGTAGTGTTTTTCTCTAATGCAGCTTCGCTTACAACTAGTAAGGCAAGTGTCACTTTTCGACACTAAAAATGACACTTCAACTCATGATCTCAATTGGAAAATCTTTTTGTATTTTTTATTTATTAATTTTTTTTATTTTTACGGTCTTCCCGTGAGTATCAATTATATTTTTAATAAACTCACCGAAACATGAATACACAGAAAAACCAGAAAAAATACCAACCCCGGGAATCGAACCCGGAACCTCGACACTCCGGGTCGCGTGCCCACCCTTACACCAGAATTGGTATTTAGGTAAGGCTCGAATTTCTCCTATGTAGCGTATGTTCATAGGTGGCGCTAGTCACTGCAAAAAGTGATAAAAACGAGCTGAGATTTGAATACATAGGAGAAATTCGAGCCTTACCTATTTAGGTAAGGCTCGAATTTCTGGTGTAAGGGTGGGCACGCGACCCGGAGTGTCGAGGTTCCGGGTTCGATTCCCGGGGTTGGTATTTTTTCTGGTTTTTCTGTGTATTCATGTTTCGGTGAGCTTATTAAAAATATAATTGACACTACAACTATAAAACTTGTGTTTTTTTCTTGTTCTTTTTTGTACAATAAGGTTTTTACTTACTAACTTACTTAAAACTTTTCCGACACAGGCCAGTCAAGACTAGTAATGTTTAACCCTTTGAACGCCAAGGACCCTTAAAAGCATCATGAGCCGACGTGTCTATGACGCCACCAACGCTTATAGGCGTCTGGCTGCACAGTGCAAATGCGAACTACGAATGTATGCTTAAGGTTTTAGTCCGCGTTGACGTTATGCCATCTTGGCGTGTGGATGACAACTTTCGTATGCGTTGTTGGCGTTCAAAGGGTTAAAGTGTGCCTCTAAAAAACTCCTCTATATTCAGCAATACGTGTTACAAGTAGGACAGAAGTATCAACCTACTCAACAACAAAATAACTACGAATCTACCAACGCAAAATCCTAATTTGTTTATGTTAACCTTTTTAATAATGTCAGAGCCACAGTTAAAACATTTGCTTCCACATTAACCCAAGAAAGCCAACCAAAAATTGCTACCCGAGTATAACCGGCGTAACCAACAGTTAACATCCCATTTTGTACGGCCGCTTTTTTTGTTAAAATCATTAGGGTTGTGCCGAGCTCAGCGTCCATAGATTTTCTTCGCAGTGTGACTGAGGACGCCCGCGGCTCATTACGCCATACTGCATTATTCATGCGCCGCCGGCCTGGCGTCCAAGAGAGAAAAGGAGCAGGTCGACTTTGAAAAATCGTCGCAACGATTTATTGTTTATAGACGACTAGGAAGCAGTTGATATAGTCGATCTTGAGAAACAAAGTCGAGGTGTGTGATTATAGTACTTTTTGATATAAGTGCGGAAAGTATGTAATTTTGAAAATTCGACTTCCGCACGTGTACCAAATGAAGATGACAATCAAACCAAAGACGGTGAGCCGGCGTGAGCTTGCCTGTCCGCCCGCTGGGGCCGATCCGCCACCTTCCTCCACCAGCGCCTTCGAAAAGTAAAAAGCACTAGTGCGAAAAATCCAACTTTCCACACGATACGTAGCCAGAAAGTATTACGTACATTATTTTGAAGACACTAGACTTGATTTGTTACCGGACTAACATACTTGCGCAGCTTGCAAAATTCACGTGAATCATAGCACTAGCATTTAATAAGAAAAGTTTAAGTACTTGAAATACTTATTTAAATACCTACATAAACTGTTATTTATTCAAGGCGTGTAATCAAGACACTGTTTTGCCTTCAAAATCATCATTAACTAAACCGTCATCATCATTATCATTATTACTAAACCATAGAAACTCCTCATTACTGTCACAACAACCAGATTGACAACACTTAACATCTGACTTCAACATTTAACCTCAAGTTGCTCCGGAATCCATTAACTCGCCACAAAAACTGGCGCACTGAAGTTTTCTCCCCTCCAGCCCCCACCCACCACTTTTAAAGCAAGCCCAGTGACCCGAAGGTGTTAGATCAAGAGAGCTATTGACATGTCTCGCTGTGTATCGCTTTTTAGCTATTTTCGTATGAAATATTGCGAGGAAAATAGGACTTTGAAAATGGGAAAGCTTGCATTGTTAGTCAGAAAAGCACGCAAGGCGTAACGTAAAATCGAATAGTAAACATTGTCGAATTTGTATGACGTTTGGAACAGCGCCCACCCGTGTGCGTATTTGGAACTAAAATTTAGTATGAGGTTTCTCGATCTCGATACGATAACCGTAACGTTACGCAGCATTCCTATTTCTCTATCTAATCTCTCTAACAAACCTTTTCTGAAGCAAGCAGTGAGCTGGAGGTTTGATGGTGGCCATTCGCTGTTACATATTGGTAAGGTCATATTCAGATATATTTTCTTTACGATAAGAAAGGCAATTGACCAAGTGGGTCGCTTGATGATAAGTGATCATCACTGCCCATAAATGAAACAAGAATATTATTTAGGTAAGTACACGGAAAACGTGAAAAATGGGTGTGAAAAAAAAAAAAGATTTTAACGGGAAAACGTAAAAATAAAATTAGGACAAAAAACTAAATACTAATTTGAGATCACTTTCTTGACTGCCTGACTAAATTTAGAAAAAAAAACATCGAAACAGAAGACACGGCTCAGATTTTCAAAAATTTCTTTCACCTTTAAAAACTTATAAATAAAATTATGATTATTGTTGAGTACCGCTTAAACGTTTCTAGGTACTATGAAAAAAAAAGCTTCATTAAAAATTGCTCGTTCATTAACTCACGCTTCCATTGCTCTAGACACTTTTATGTCATTACTCATTACATGACAGTCAGTTAATTACAAGCTAATGAGTTTATGCGCCGGCATCGTAATTGCCTCCCTTAGGGCTTCATAATCATAGCGGTTGTAGTACCTGGCAAACCTCTAAACTAATATTATGTCTGTCTAAATAACTTCCTCTGGCGTATATTCACGACTCGGTAGTTTCATAAACATCGTAAACATGAGGTACACACAGGTATCTCAGTTAGGTAAAGCGCGGTAGGACTTAAGGGTTTAAGCCATATTAAAGTGATAATTCAGTTTTATAGGCGTCTTTGACAAAATTATTTAAGAACTATTAATTATAAACTATTAATTAATTTTCTCACCGGCGATCACATAGATGCTTACAAAACTCTGATTAAACCAAATGCTTTGAACAGCTGAACGGTGATGTTTTGTTAGTTTAATATAAAATTTGTTGACAAAATGTTTTTCTTAATTGGCTTTATAACTTTGAAACGAAATGTTTTTGAAAATACCTGATTAATGACGACTAATTAAAATAACTGAGCTGTCGGTAGGCCTCCAACAAGACGGTACAGACCTGTTACAGATCGCGGGATCGCGGTGGATGCGAAAAGCACAAGACCGGTCTGAGTAGAGATTGTACTATTATGTATTTTGTGGTAGAGAGCCTTAGGGGAGGCCTATGTCCAGCAGTGGACGTCTTTCGGCTGACATGATGATGATGAATTAAAATAATCTAATTACAATTCCACTCAGTGTGTTCTTTTAATGTCTACGAACCGTAATTAAATCTAAAAATGACGGAATGGGTATCTCTACCCAGTTTAGCGAGGCGAAGTGCCTCCTTTTTGTCGCAGTGAAATGTAGATTAAACTCATAAATACTATTACTAAGCAACGGTAACGATCACTAACGAAGCATAAACCTAGTTCAGTAAGAATTAGGTTAAATAGGTACATAGGTACCTTCAGCCTCAGAAGTATTCGGCATTTTAGTGGAGCTTGAAATGTGCTACATTAGTGAAAGTGACAGGGTACCTAAGTGCTCAGCTACTTCTGCGGCTAACCGTAAGGTATATAACTTATATTAGTATTAAAACTAAAGGTTCAAATATAACAAAGTTTTTCGGTAACAAAGGTATTTCCATAGACGGAGTTAAACAGACATAATCCTTTATCTTTATTAAAACTTTCACCTTCAAAGGATAACTTCACCATGAAAACCATGTTTTGGAAGGGATTCACTTCACATAGGGTTCTTGGACGTGTGTAGCTTGTCGATCAGAACCTCTGTTACCTTTTGTAAACTAGATATGACCATTGCGTTTAGGTTCTAGAAAGACGTCCACTGCTGGACATAGGCTCTCCACTCAGACCGCGGTCACGAGACCGCGGTCGTGAAAGATCGCGGGATCGCGGTGGATGCTGAAAGCACGAGCTTTCAGCATCCACCGCGATCCCGCGATCTTTACCAGTGCCCTAAGCACGACTTGTCGAATCCTGCGTTACGTAAAATCGAATAGTAAACTATAACGAGTTTGTATGACGTTTGGAACAGCGCCCGCCCGTGAACGTATTTGGAACTAAAATTTAGTAAGAGATTTCTCGATCTCGATACGATAACTGTAACGTAACGCAGGATTCGACAAGTCGTGCTTAGGGCACTGGTCGACGCTCCATCTTGTTGGAGGCCTACCGACAGCTCATCTCCCGGTCCGAGGACGCCATTCAAAAACCTTGTGGCCCCATCGGCCATCAGTCGTGAGCAATGTGCCCCGCCCACTAACACTTAAGCTTCGCAATTTCGTAAAATGTTTACAGGTCGTTTAATTAGAATTAAAGACCCCATTTTGAATAGGTAGGTACTTATAAATACATAGTGAAATAAACGGATCACTCCAGTATGCCAGTCGAGTATAGCCCGACGTGTCTCAGACCAATCCGTAGTCCTTCCTGAGACCACCCGCTTGGCCGACAGCGAAACGCAAGAACTTATAAATTCATCAAACCTTCTCACAACGCGGTATTGTTTACCGCTAACAATTCAAGCACTTTCCGGTATGAAGAAACTTTTACGAACTGAAGTTTGGCCATCATTAACCCAGTCAAAGTCACGGCAACCCTTGCAAAAAGTGTAGACGAGGGGAGGCCGGATGAAAGGTTCTGTTCCGTAACCCGCAAACCAATTGACATTTAATTTTAACCGCTTTTGTTAACCTGGAAATTAAAGGCAATTTGTAATTTGAAGTTACCATTTAAGCTTATTCCTTTCTGCTTTAGACAGTTAAGTTCTTTGTTACAGTTTCAGGTACTTAGCTCTGCCGTCGTACGGAAAAAAGACGCACGTAGCATTTTTTTTCGAAATTAAGTCATCTATGTTATTATATTCAAAATTAAGAGAAAAGGCGGATGTAGGTAGTAAGTGGTATGGTAGTGGTATGATGTGGTGTGATAGTATTTTTTAGCTAATTTAGAAAAAAGTGCTATAAAGATGCGTCTTTTTTCTGTATGACGGCAGAACTCTGTGGTTATAAGCAATTTTTTTTGCAAGAATAACGTATCCTGTTCCCAGAAATTTACACAGTTAACACACTGTATACTATCGTTCTACAAATTGACATTTAATTGGTTTCATATTCCAAATTGCTTATTTTAAACTTTTCACTAGACCGATTTGTAGAAAAATCAAAGTAAGAACTTCGAGTAGTTACGGCTTTTCGTGACATAATAAAATATGCGCTTTGCAATACCTACGATGGCACACTTAACTTAAATTCGATGTTTTATCAGTTACGTCCCTTCGTGATTCGACTGACGAAATGCCAGTTTACAATGGTAATTTGAGCTACATTTTAATGCCAACAGATTAAATAGATAGATAGGAAATGGGGGCTACTGCTGATATTAAAAAACTTTCCTCGCTGTATAAGACATCAATATCATATCCAAAATCAAGCTGTAGACGTGAAAGTGGCCACAGTATTTCCGCTACCGCGACAGGACACCGAATGGTTGACATCGTAGATTATCTGGGTTGTATACACTGCAAATAGGATTGGAAGGAGCAAAATTGAGAAGGTGTTGACCAAAGCTGGAGGTTGACATATTGGAAAAGCAGAGCTATTTTTGTATGAAATAGTTTAGTTAGGAGAGACCGATAAGATAACTGTAATAAACTACTGTGATAAAATCTCGAGGAGTCAAGTACTCTTGAATAGAGTTCCTTTACTATTTGTAAGAAAATTTACTGAAATGGAGTAACGTTTTTTCTGGGATAATATTATTCATATCAAATTTTGTCGAGAAAGTTTCGTCTTGAAAATATAAAAAACAGTAATATACAAAAATTAATATCAGATAGAGATATACTTACCGGAGCATTGAAAATATTTTATCGTTATTCTGTAATACCAATTGACTGACTATAATATGTACATATTCTGACCAGCAGTTGCCAGCATTCCACATAACATGCCGATATGTAAATATTTAATTCTAAAACTAGAAAATACCTAGTCAAGACACATTAGCAAAGGAAGCCATTTCGACATAAGAGCTACATCAGAACTGTGTACAGAACCCCAAAACTTGGGAAAAGCTCAGCCCCTAAGTCCCTTTTGTAAGCAAACTCGCGAACTTGTTTCAATTAAATAGATGACTTTCGAAAATAAATCGAGTTTTCTAAGCCACCGCTGAAGTGATGTCGAGTAGTAAATTTTATTACCGAGGGAAAATGATTAATTGATTTTCGGTGTCGAGGGGTAACGTGGAACTGATGACAAACAACGTTTCCGTACAACTTTAGAGGTAGGTATATTAATAGAAATTTGAAGAGGCACAGATCGATGAAATTTCCTATGAGAGTATGCTATAAAAAAGTTACACTATCTTTTGATACATCAGGTCTTTTTTAGATTTCTTTAAGTCTGTACTGGACCTAGATCACCTTTCGCCTTGTAATCTATGCCTATAAAACAGTACCGTGACTGACTGACTGACAGACAACGCACAGTCTAAACCACTGGACCTAGAGACTTGAAATTTGGCACACATCTACCTTGAGTATCCTAGAGGTGTACTAAGAAGGAATTTTTCGAAATTCCCACGGGATAGGGAACTAGCCCATTTTGAAATATTTCACGGGGGCAAAGCCGCGGGGTATAAGCTAGTAAAACATAAAATCTCACTCTTTTTATCACCTACTGAATACGACAGCAGCAATCTATAAATTATAATACCGAAATAAATCGGTCACCGCATGTTGATGATTTTTGCTGTTAGGTCTTTCGTAATTCTCAGGTCAACGTTTAAGTATATTTATCGAAGAAAAAATTCAAAATTTACAAAAAACCGCAGCTGGAGCGAAACCGCGTTTTCTAATCTACTGTAAATTAAAACTGAAAGAAAACTAAAGTTGAGCTATGAAATTGAAACCTTATAAATGTATAATAAGTCCAGAATTTTGTTTATCTGGTATAATAAAAACCCAAAAAGGTAGGTAGGTAGTGCCCTGGCGCTTCGCTTATCTCGTCATGGCGGGGGCACTACGAAATTCAGAAAAAGTAATATTCAAAACAAACTTTTATTTTCCGTAACACGCTTGACTTTCCTCTTCTGAGTCTCTTCTGAGTCGGCGTTTTCGTGACGGACACTTCGCTAATGATTCCCAGACAAGCGCCCAATGACGCCGCCCTCGTTATGACGAGTCTATTTGACGTTTTCGCTTCGTAAGGATAATAATTGTACTTTATTGTACCGAGGATAATTATTTTTGACCCGCTTCTGAATTCTGTTGCCGGTGGAATTAAGGGGAGCTACAGTGTTACAATTAATTAAACGTATTACTGTCGTATTTACAGTCCCGTTTTGTCTTTACTTTGTCGATTTCAACTCTTTTGTGGATGTAATAATGCTCATTAGAACTTCACGTGGGTGTATATTATAAATAAAATATCATCATCGAGTGATGTAAAATAAATAAAAGTTAAACTGAAAATACTAGTTACAAAGTTATAAAAAAATATTAATAGTTATCAAAAAGAGCTCTTCAAACTTATACAAATAACACACAAAATGAACTTCACAAAATCCTTCCTTAGTCCTAAAAATACTAACCTAAATGTATTAATCGCTCAAGCGCTAATTAACGATTTTTTCGTTGCCTTTGATCATTATGCTGAAGCAATAAATAACCAAGGCTTTATCAATAGACCGCTTTCCAATTAACGCCCGAATGGAGACATTTATTTCAAAGGTTTAATAAGTTTGATGCTGTGAAAAGGGTAAACCGTAAGAAAGAATTCAACGTAAAATCAAGCTCAAGTAATAAAGCCACGAAATATTGGCAGTTTATGACCGAACCGGTTGGTGGTTGACGACCGGATGGCTTAGTGGTTAGCGACTCTGACTATGAAGCTTGAGGTCCCGGGTTCGAATCCCGGTCGGGGCAAATGTTTGTATGATGAATACGAATGTTTGTTCTCGGGTTTTGGATGTTTAATATGTATATAAGTATGTATTTATCTTTATAAGTATGTTTATCCGTTGTCTAGTACCCATAGTACAGGCTTTGCCTAGTTTGGGACTCCGTCAATTGATGTCAATTTGTCCCATGATATTTATTTATGACGTTGAAGCCTTTCGCCATTCAAAATCTGTCGTCACAGTGTCCAAATAAGGCTCAACTTTAACCGAATAAAAAATAAGTGTTCACATCACTTTAATTAATTTATTGAATCAGGCGTCACCCACGTTAAGTCACTCTTATCACGGACAAAAACTAACAAACTTTATTTTCAACTAGCTGTTGCCCGCGCCTTCGTAAGCGTAGATTTCGGTTGTCGCTATCCCGCGGGAACTATACAATTTTTCTGAATAAAAAGTAGCCTATGTTATTCCTCAATATTCAAACTATCTTATTACCAAATTTCATCTAGATTGGTGCAGCGGTTTTTTCGTGAAGAGGTAACAAACAAACAGACAGAGAGAGAGTTACTTTCGCATTTATTAATATTAGTGAGGAAGTTGGGATTAGTTAGGATTAGCAACTTTCTGCACCAAAAGTAATACTGTTTCAATTATATTCCGTTGTTTACACAAAGCTTAATAGGCGTAGTGTTTACTTCACGCGGTGCTTGACACGGTTTTCGCTTTCGCTCCAGCTGCCCTAGAATCCGAATAAAACCAGCTTTCCCCACATGAGTGGTGGCTTTCATTTTTTTGCGGTTCGCTTTGGCTTTGAGAAGGTCAATCGCTAGTTTTTTGTGTAAACTCTCCGTGTAAGTGCTTAGCTCAGAAACTTACGCTACGTGAGGTGGAAATGTAATGTGAGTTTGTTACGTCAAAGTTTCGTGATAAGTTGGGTGTTGGGTTTACATAGGTTGCCTATGTTATTCTATATTCGCAAGCATGGTAATATTTGCGTGACGTTATGGTTAGGAATAAAAGACTTGTTACGGTAATTATCGTATGCTCAACCAAGCTTAAAGCCCTAGTGGTATGGCAGAAAATTTTGTCTAATTAGTCCGTATTGCCACGATTCTTGGAAAATCAGTCATTAGTCAGTTTATTAAAAACCGGCCATGTGCGAGGCGGACTCGCGCACGAGGGTTCCGTAGAAAGATTTTAACGCTTTTCCCTAGTGTTTTAAGACGTCCAGTGTCAGCAGAGCCCTGCTCTTAAGCAAAATGTACGCAGTGTGGGGTCAACTTATATTGGTCTGCGAAATTTACAGACAAACATAACAATTTAAGATTTTGAGAATTTTCTGAGTGGTTGTGCTATAAGAGCTACCTTCACACCAAATTTCAAGTTTCTAGGACAACTGGCAGTACCCTTTACGTTTTCGGATTTCGGCAATTTGTATGGAAACAGCCTTTTTAATGACTGTATCTTTTGATTGCGTTAACAGCTTTTTTTCACAGCTTTAAGGAACCGCAGTATTTGATATTAATTTCAGCATGCTACCTCCACGCGTTTCAGAGAAAAAGGGTCTTGACAGACAGGCAGACAAACAGGCAGACGGACAACAAAGTGATCCTCCAAGGATAAGGTTTCCGTTTTTTTTGCTTTTGAGGTACGGAACCCTAAAAATCGAAAGTGTAATCGAAAGTACGAAAGGGTGCGTTGCGTAGCAGGTTACTCTAAGTATATACTTAAATATAATGTTATGACATACATAAGTTAGAACTTACGTAGTGCACTTGCTGGCACTGGCTACTGCCAGCTGCAGTGCGAAAAGCAGCGCCGCGACGGTCATGTTGGATGCAGCCGTGACGTCAGCGCATTTCAGCTGAACTACCTGAAGAGACAACAGTCAATAAGTCAATTTTGTTGATTAATGACAAAATGATATCGACTTAGGCTATTATCGTGTATTTATTTGGTTAAGACCTAAAAAAAGTACCAACCTCAATGTTTATAAAATGATGCAATCAGGTTATAGTGTCATGTTAAAAGCAGTCAGATTACGTACATTAACGGCAGATCGCGTTGCAACGTGCAAATCGCGTAAGTCGATATCATTTTGTCATATTTATCATGCAAGACTGTGAGAACTATCATATGATAGGAATATTTAAGCTTTCGCTATAATCACACATTAATATGAACTCGGGTCTTAATCACGTTAAAGTTGATAAATGTCGAGGTATTTAAAGGTTGAACAAAAATGTCTTATTTATTGAAAAACTCGTTTATCTAACGAATTATTATTTAGTTTAATACTGACATCAACCTAACTTACAAGTGCTCCTACACACAAGACCGTTCCGATTAGATTCACATACAAAGTTCTTTGAGCGAAGCACCAAACTTGTAAAACTCACATTTATGACACATAAAGCCGTTTTACAACTTCCCGAAGCCCAATGACCGAAGGACAATTTATCGCAACCTGACACGGGGTAATACCTAACTACTGAAACTAGTCTCTAGTTATCCCGTCAGATTTTATAACCACTTTGCCGTTAAAGAGTAAAGTTTGGTAACGACTTGTGTCCTTCGAAAAGACATTTTTGAGCTGAAACTCAATTAGAGATTTGCGTTAGGTCAAAGCAATTCGCTTTTGTGATACAAAAGTTTGTTGTTCAAATAGTGTTCTGAATTAGATTTTTTTTTGAAAGACTAGCTTATGCCGGCGGCTTCGCTCCCGTGACAGTACTCTATCCGTATAACATTATTCCTAGTCTACATCATGAAAAAAAAAACCTCTATGCAAAATATCAACTTTCTAAGTCCAAGCTTTTACTTTACCTTACATAAAATACCCAATTATTTATTGATTCCAGATTAAGTATCCACATTTTTACCACATGTTTTACGACAGAGCAAAGTAAAATTCTTAGTTCTTTAAAGAATACAATTCCTAGTGAAATAAACTAATTGTTCAGTTTTAGATTAATTTGTAGTCCATCCGTTGGGAGCGCACGCCTCGGCGCCAGCGAACAGAAAACTGCCAAACATGTTGGTCTAAACATCTTACTTGTATGCTTGAGTGATCCGTTTATTTCACTCTGATCGAGTCACATGGTGGTGTCACGCTTGTTTCTTTTGTTTCTCACAGTTTTCTAGATCTACCCACCACATCCTCGTCTAACCTGAACACGTCAATACGCCATAGTAATTAAGCCATTTAAGATAGCTCGGCACCCATAAAACTTTCCCTGTTAGTCGCCCCGATCACTTACAAATTGCTCTCACACTCCCAGAATAAGAGTCCTTATTATACTTGTCACGTAGTACGTCTCGTTGCGAAATAATAATAAGGTCCGTGAATCGTAGCTGGAGATAACATTTTTATGGCCTTTGACATTTTAGTGCCTGCTAGAGAATGCGACTGACGTAGTGGCTGACATCAGATATTTTGGCTTGTGCAAGTTTTAGCTGTTCACCCATTTTCGAAGGCAGTCGCCAAGTCAACTCACGTAACTTTGCAGAATTATCAAAACACTCGCGTGGTGAATACCATTAATTTATATTAAAATAACTTATGCACCACGGCTTTGCCTGCGTGAAATATTTCAAAATGGGCTAGTTCCCTATCCCGTGGGAATTTCGAAAATCCCTTCTTGGTACACCCCTAAGATACTCAAAATTTCAAGTCTCTAGGTCCAGTGCTTTAGGCTGTGCGTTGTCTGTCAGTCAGTCAGTCACGGTACTGTTTTATAGGCATAGAAGATTATAAATGTAAATAAAACTACGATTCTTGGCATTAAAAACTATTATTCAGTAACCTGTTATTACGGGCACAAGAGACAATTCATCTTAGCTCTCTAGGTTGGCAACGCATCTGCAAACCCTCCGGGGTTGTGGGTGTCTATGGGCAGTGGTGATCACTTACCATCAGGTGACCCACTTGGTCGTTTGCCTTCCTCTTTGTATAAAAGAAAAAAGAAAAACCTAGATACAGCTTCGCAATCATCAATGACCTATTTTTAACGATTATTTATTAATTTAAGAACAATTTCTTCTTTTCCCAGTATCAAAATTTTCAATTATCGGATGTTTAAACTCTAGTCCATTTTCTATTCGCCGTCTATTACAGTGCTGTCAATGATGCCAAGAATCAAGTGAAGCTATTCATCGATGTTCCGAACAATAGAACTTAGGTATTACAAGTACAATAGCATTGTTCTGTGATACTGTTTTGTAGCCGGGAGCGGACCCGTCTGCATCACTATTATTAAACATTTCTAACCCTAGGGAGGAAAAACGGTGGTGTACGGGTTGAGCATTTTCAAGACCAACTAAAAACAATAAATTAATTTTCAAGACGTTAAATTAATTTTCAAGACGTTGTTGCTCTATGTATGGCATAGAAAAGGTTGTTGCTTCGTCTTTTCTATTTAATTATGATTATGATAATTATATAATATAATTAGCCCTTAATGCCTCTGTTGATTTCAAAACCTGTAAAAATTTTGTACAGAAATAACAAAATATAAAGATACTACAAAAATGTGTCATCACCAGCCTTTTTTATGTCCCACTGCTGGGGACAGGCCTCCTCTCAGAATGAGAGGGCTTGGGCTACAACTCCCACGCGGGCCCAATGCGGATTGGGAACTTCACACACATAATTGAATTACTTCGCAGGAATATGCAGGATTCCTCACGCTGTTTTCCTTCACCGATAAGCTCATGATAAATTACAAAATGTAATTCCGCGCATAAATTCTGAAAAACTCAGAGGTGCCAGCCGGGGTCTGAACCCACGACCCTCTGCTTGAGAGGCCATAGGTCAAACAACTAGGCTATCACGGCTCTAAAAAATTCGTATAACATAATAATACATTTCGGAATTAAGGGTTAAGATTGGAAGCAAAAATTATCTTCAGAAAAGTTATACCACAATTTCTTATTTCCAGATACAGATACATAGTTTATTTAATCCATTCCAGAATCCTCCAACCAATACACTCGAAGTGTCAACTTATCAGCAAACTTACAACAGTTACAACAAATGCTCGAAACTAAAACCAAACTTCTTTCCCTCCTATTTTTCTCAGCGAACCCAAATTTCCATCAAACACTTGAGCATCGAATTTCCCGTCTACACGGCGTACTCGAGTCAAGAGCTCTTAAATAAACCTTAGCACACAAAGGTGCTAAACAGTTAGGGCTGACTCTCGGCGCCATATGGGCTTGAATTAGGGCCCTCAGCTGCAGAAGACAGGTGAGACATTAATTTCTGGGCACCCTTTCGTAACACAAATTACAAAAGTGGTGGCCAAGGGTTACAAAATAAGGGAGAGTTGGTAGAGTAGTGTGTGTATGAAACTCTGCGAGAGTGAGGTAAAAGTTTCATTAAACGTTTTTCATCACATTATAATGTATTCGTACGTAGTAAGACTACAATTAATTATTTTATCTACACGCTATATATAGCAGCAACAGCTTTATCGGAAAGCAAAGTTGCTTTTAAAATATTCGAAATCCGTTGACGCAATACAAAATACACGGCAAAAAGTAGGACACACACGGCGCGGTACGGTAATACGCCCCTGACACGGTACGTTCAAAGTTTCACACTTATGTTGGCGACACACACTAAGCTCTTTCTACTTCAAACGGCGCGATTTAGCAAGCTTTTGTGCTAAATACGGGAAATAGTGAAACAAACTTTTTATAAGTCGAGTTTAACCCGATATTTTTCCTATGGGAGCGCACGACTCGACGGCAGCGAAACGCACACTGTGCGCCAAGGCTTTGCTCGCGCAACTACTAGTCGCAGCAGGCAACGGCGCACAATTACCCTCGTTTTCGTCGTCATTTTTATTGCTGTCATAAATGTCATAATGTAGGGTAGGACACTACTGTACACTAATCACGTAACTCTATAAAGTTGGGTTCACAATAACCGATGACTTACAGTATTCACAGTCTTCCGACTCGGGGGAAATCACCCCTAAGCAGCAGTGCTTGCACTGTTGTGTTCCGGTGTGGAGAGTAAGACAGCCGGTGTAATTACGGGCACAAGAGGCATTTCATATTAGCCCTCTAGGTTGGCAACGCATCTACAAACTCTCCGGAGTTGCGGGTGTCTATGGGCAGTGGCACTATGGGCACTTACTATCAGGTGACCCACTTGCTCGCTTGCCTTCCTCGTTGTATAAAAAAAAAAGAAATGACCGTCACGCTGTCACAGTTAAAACTGCGATGACGACTTATTTCAATTCTTTAATTCACATACTTTTCTCTCGTCATTACCAACACCATTTATCAAAACGAATCTACATCATGGTTCATGTTATAAACGTTAGAAAAAGTTTTTATTTCCGTAACGTGCTGTGAACAGCAACCTTTTTGACGTCGAGTAACAAAATTTCGTAATTTACCTGTTTTTACTCTATTTATTTATACTTTGTACTGTTGTCGTCCTATGCGTCAAATAAACGTTTTTCGTTCTTTCTTTTTTAAAAAGGTTGCTCGTGTCACTCAAACATAACCAACGAAGCGATTGACATATTATTCATCCGATTTTATTCGTCTCAATCCGATTTGCAATTTAAGCAGTACGGTGGAACCTACGTAAAATACATAACACAGTAGAAGTGTAGTTATCTTTTTGATCTAGACGTAATCGGGTAAAAAAGATAACCCTAATTTATTGAATCAGGCGTTACTTTGCGGAGGTCCATATTTATGAATTAAAATTAATTACTTTGCTCACCCGCGACCACTAGTGAAAAATAGTTAATCTGTGCGGCAAATGTATGTTTCCATGCAGCACCTCCGCCTCCACTGCTACACGAATCAACACATGCAACACAGATAGTAGTAGTGGTAGTAGTGGTAATGGTGTCTTGGTGAACGGTTGTTGTAGTGTTTAGCTTGGATAATGGCCTCGTGGAGAGTGCCGAAACGCGTCAGCGTGTAGTTTAGTGGTGGTGGTGATAGTTGGGTCTGTGTGGCATGTGTTGATTCGTGTAGCAATGGAGGCGGAGGAGCTGCATGGAAACATACATTTGCCGCACAGATTAACTATTTTTCACTAGTGGTCGCGGGTGAGCAAAGTAATTAATTTTAATTCATAAAGATAACCCTACCTATTGGCACTAGCGCATGGTTAAAAATTCACTGATACAGTACTTCATCATTATCATCATGTCAGCCGATTGACGTCCACTGCTGGACATAGGCCTCCCCCAAGGCTCTGCACTCTGACCGGTCTTGTGCTTTCCGCATCCACCGCGGTCTCGCTGTCTTTACCAGGTCGTCGCTCCATCTTGTTGGACAACCGATAGCTCGTCTCCCGGTCCGTGGACGCCATTCGAGAACCTTCTGACCCCATCGGCCATCAGTTCTGCGAGCTATGTGCTCCGCCCACTGCCACGTAAGTTTCGCAATATAGATACAGATAGGTACAGTACTTGAAACCACGAAAATATGATATTTTCTTTAGGACTACCTCGAAAACAGGTACCCGGGTACAGGAAGATAAGCGTGAAAAACCGCTAACGCAGCTCGCCCGCCCGCATCGCTTCTGCGTATATTTCAAATCCTACTTTGCTGCCGCATACTCTTCTGAAAATAAGTACCACTTTAGACATTGTCTAGTGCGGTGAAACACACTAATTTTCACACCCTTTTGACACATGGAGTACCTGAGAGCATCCCCTGGGCTTAAGGGACAGAGGAAAGTGCTCCAAGGGTCAGTAATTAAAACATTAGTAAAGTTTCTGGTGAAAATAAGAGGTTTATTTATTTAAGCTTAGTTTTTAGATAGGTAATATTAGTGAAAGTTTGGGGTTTATAACAAGATTTTGAATGAAAATGTAATTTGAACACTTAAACAAATCTGCGACGCATTACCTAAACACCACAAGTTGATAAATTTACGGAACGGCAACCATTATTATCAATTAAAATTTAGCGACAGTACTACTTTCATGATCTCAGTAGGAGTATCTTTTTGTATTTTTTCTCCAATTTTCGACCCGGAGTGTCGAGGATCCGGGTTCGGTTCCCGGGATTGGCATTTTTCTGGTTTTTTTTCTGTGTATTCATGTTTCAGTGAGTTTATAAAAAATATAATTAGTACCTACTTTATTTAAAAACAAAATTATTTGAAAACAAAAATAAATCGCATTTGTAATTTATCATGAGCTTTTCGGTGAAAGAAAACATGGTGTGGAAGCTCGCACACTCCTCCGAAGCAATTCAATGATGTGTGTGAAGGTCTCAATCCGCTCTGGGCCCGCGTGGGAATTATAGTCCAAGCCCTCTCACTCTGAGAGGAGGCCTCTGCCCAGCAGTGGTACGTAATATTATATTAGTGTCATTCTATGGAGCTTGCTAACTATGTAAACCTCTAAACCGCTAAATTGTCTCCGAATGATGAATTTACTACGGCGGTTCGTTTACATAGCTTGCAAGTTCCATAGAATGATACACATTATAAGCTGATGATGATGATGATGATGATATACATGTCAATAAAGCAACGGTAATTAAACTCAGCCAAAAGCCAAAGAATAATCCACGCGCCAATTAATATAAAACAAGAATTCCTACTTCCTAGCGCAATCATTGAGAAAGGCGTTTATCTCCCTACAAATTCAAGTCATCCATCAAATATAAAATACAGCCCCAGGAAATCGTTGTTGTTAAATTTATGTTCGTAAGCCATTTGAGGAAGAGGAGTCGGTGAAGCGAGCCCGATCAGAGCACGACTCTACGAATGCTGCGCAACGTAAAGTCGAATAGTAAACGTTGTCGAATTTGTATGACGTTTGGAACAGCGCCCGCCCGTGAGCGTATTTGGAACTAAATTTAGTATGAGGTTTCTCGATCTCGATACGATAACCGTAACAACTGACTAATACTGACAAATGTTTTAAATGTATCTACTACGCGCTACGCGCAACACTTCTACGAGTGCCGTAGCAGCTACGGAGCAGAATAGTAGCAGAATAATAATTGATTGAATTTAATTTCATATTTCATTTCATATTTATTTTATTGCAAACCATGGTACAGTATAGATGTTATAGCGTGGCATACATTGTTTCACATGGACCCTGGTAGGGCACAGCACATTATAAGTTTTAAATAACATATTTTTAAACAAAACAAAACTTCATATTCGCTAAATTAAAAATGGAATTGGAATGGAATTTATGTTAACTTGGTACATCAAATCGAAATTAAATAAAATCAATTTTCAATTTTAAAATTAGATTAAAATTAGATTTTAAAATTAAATTAGATTAAATTAAATAAGACTATTCATATTATTATAATTACAATTTTTTTCCGTAATCTATTTGGAAAGATTACACACCATTATTGTTATATTTTCACACGTACCCACATACCTACACCTACCTACCCTACATAATTAATTTAAACGACGAATGAATTAATTCTAAAATGACGTAACTCTAGTTCTACGTTAGGAGAAATCCATTACTTAGACTTGTCTCGATAAAAAATTAAAGACGTTTGAGACGATAATGTGACGTTCTGATACTCAAAACAGTGAGAGCTTTTTTTCGTAAAAAAGGTTAAGGTAGTTCATCCATTGGGAAATACTGTTATTTTTATTTTACTGTCGTGTATTTAACATAAAAAGTATTGGTGTGTTAAGGAGGCAAAACAATTTCGATGCCTGAATAAATTTTCAGGTGTGAAAAAAAAAAGATGTCAATTGAAAATAACTGTTTACTATTTAAAATTGCATCTAAAATAGCTTAGTCTTAAAGGCATATAATTATTTTGATTGAAATCGGAGTGTTTGCGTTCATAGCGCTACTTTCACTATCTTTGACAATAGCATTCAATATCAGATAACTGCAATGGAAGAGGCATTTTAAAATATTTTCAAATTACTTCGTCCAGTAGAATATATCTATGTAATAACGACTGCTAAGAAGATGACTGACAAAACCGCAACACTGACTTCAAATCGTCCCCAAGAAATATAACAGACTTATATTATTTGACATTTTGTAACTCCAAAGAGCAAGCTCCATCTGTCACGGACCCTCGTCCTTACCGAACATGAATATTCATCCAAGAGACAAATCAGACACGAATATAGCTAGTCACGACGCTGCAAAGGTTTTTCTACTAAAAATTTCTACTAAGTCAGTCGGACGCTTTGACGGTTTGCCGGATATCCGTACAATTTACGAGCTGATAAAACATCACCATACAAACTTGGTCCCCGGTGATACACCGCGTCGTCCGCGCGGGTTGGTAATTGGTATGGGCAAAGGGAGGCAAGGGAGCTCCCGATAAAACGGTCATGATGTGAAACTTGTCTACCAAATGGATTACCCCGATTAGGTATGAGCGACCTATGACCCGTATAGGTTGACGCATGATTAAATCCAAGCTGGGGTTTTTTGACAAAAGATTCGGGAACGTTTAATGCCATATTGTTTTACCGACGTTCCGGGTCTTACGTCGGATTGCTTTTGAAGGGAACCCCAATAGTTTTCAATCTCTGTTCCGTGAAAATAAATATTTTTTACTTACGAGACATTTGCCGAAAAAGTATCTTATTCAGAAGTTCTCCTTAACGCTTTGTTGCATAACCATTTAGACAAGTCTAGGTATACGTGCAAACAAAAGAATAAGGGCAGTTACAAAACAGCTTTACCTGACAAAAACTCGAGTTACGTGAATAACATGTTGGCGACAGTTTATTTCCAAACTTCTAATCTCATTCAACCAACGCCAAATCGTTCCACTTCTATTTCAGAAGTTAGAAAACCTATCTCTTAGCTTTCAGACTTAAACACATTTCATGTAACAGATTATCAAGGCATATGAAGAGGTAAAATTGGCTTAGGACGGCAAGCAAAATATGCAACATTTTCAAGGTATGATCTATCTATTTTCATCATCACCAGCCTTTTTTACGTCCCACTGCTGGGCAGAGGCCTCTCAGAATGAGAGGGTTTGGGCTATAGTTTCCACGCGGGCCCAGTGCTGATTAGGAACTTCACACACATCACTGAATTGCTTCGCAGGAGTGTGCAGGTTGCCTCACGATATTTTCCTTCACCGAAAAGCTCATGATAAATTACAAATGTAATTCCGCACATAAATGTCGAAAAACTCAGGGTTTGAACCCACGTCCCTCTGCTTTAGAGGCCATAGATTTAACCACTAGGCTATCACGCCTTTTTCTCATCTGTACTCAAAACATGCATTTAAAGTAAAACAAAATCCTTTAAAACTCGACTTAAAGCATTGCAGCAAACGCGAAGTAGCAAGCACTCTCGTTCCATTCGAGAAACGACCCCATACATCACAGCAGACTTCACTCCTTTTCCGTGTTATCAAAAGTCCAATTCCATTGTAAAATGGATGAAAGATTTTTATTGCATACCCCACCATTAATTTAGGGGGGAAAATGGGAGCCGCGAGACATGGCCCGCGTCAAACGTGGCCGCATAAATTTTTCAGCAGGGCCATTTGGGGCCCTGTCTACATTTTTTGCATGGGTACCAGGATGTGCCCAATTACAGAAAGGCCTTGCGGTGGGGCCCAAGCGAAAATAAACTGTCTTTATCTCTATTTCTTTGTTAAAAATACAACACTACCCTATACTTAATGCTTAGTGGAGAATCACACTGTCTTGTTAATACTCTGAGTGTTAGGAAATTACAAGTGACACGCATCGGATTATCACGGTTTTCCCCGCTGCTAATACATTTAATTAAAATGTATTATGCTCCGAAAAAGATTACTCCGAAGAAGATGGTGAAAACCGCACCCAAATCCGTTTGGGAGTTATTCAGTTTCTTTCCTTCACACAGACAGACGCGACGGGGGGACTTATGTAGTGATTTAGTGAAGCTGTCTCTTTTCAATTAAGACCAAACCATTGTAATTTACAGTTTCTAAATATTTTCTCTTGTTACATTATTTCAATTTTTATTTAATTAAATGTATTACCGGACCGAACCGAGATCGGAACGAGTGAAGGAAGGCTGTTGATGGCTTTTGTCGGGGTCACGATCTTCAACATTGGGGGACCGACTGAGTAGGAGGAAATGTACTACCATGACTTGCCTGAAACAGTGTATTTTTGCCACGACTTTATCTGATAAAACATACACTGTTCAAAGGGGCTCCTTTCTGCTACAAAGACAACCCCAATCGAATCACCGGTCCTTTATGCCTCTATCCTTACAACTGTGTCTATCAAATACTAATTTAACGACGTAGATAATGAAACATTGTCGCCAACCCCCGTCAGTTGCACCGCGGGGGAAGTTATACGCGCATGAGTCCAAAAGCTTTATGTGGTACCCGACGATATTATTGTTATGAGTACTGCTAACTTTTGCCGTTGATTTAATGGCCGTAATGTGTGCTACACGCGGTGTTCCAGAAGTTTCATTAGAGGTGAGGTTTGGACGTGGAGGTGTCCTGTGGAGTGTCGTTTCTAATAAACGGCAGGGCTTGCGTTACCTTCGATTTTTTCAAGTGAGACTCTTGTATTGTCACTTATAAGAAAATGAAATTGGAAACAAGATGCAGTATAGGGTCTTTTCATTTTCTATCTAGAGGTATCATCGTTTTGAAAAATTAAATCTGATGAAAATGCATTATTATGTAGCGTATAAGGCAGCCTGAACATTAATGACAATGTAAAGAAAAATTGGGTCAGCAGCTGGATTTGAAGCAGCAACCTCTGTAAATCCGTACCACGCTCCATCAATTAAGCCATACTTTACTGCGTTAGATATAATGTAAAGGGTATATTGACCGCGATTACCTTATAGGTTTGATGAGCTTGATGAGAGGTAGTCAAATCTATAAGGTACTTAATCGCGGTCGATATCCCGTTTTCGTTATGTATAATGCAATTAACCGCGAATCATTTAAAACTGTCATACTTAACTGATTGAACCCAACGATTTTTTCAATGTGTTATGTCATATTTAATTTGAAAGACTCTTTTGGAGCCACTATTTTTTTTTGCTATATACAATCTCTACAATCTCTAAAAGAGTATATACTCAAGAGCAAAAAAACGGGTTTTTATTGCTAGTATATTTTCATTCAAATTAGTTCCCATCCACCCACGGTTGGGTAAAGGCCCATTCGCCCTTAAACGTCTGGTACTTAGATGATGGAACATTGGGAGGGAGACCGGATGTAGTCCTGGATGATGTGCGTAAATTGATCCCAGCCTTATCAGCTATTGGTCTGGAGGTTAACGCAGAGAAGTGCGAATTGTATTTGTGTGACTCAGCGATGTCTCCTTCTAGTTTTCAGTCGTTGTTGCCGGGCTTGAAAATAATTGACAAAGCGACATTTTCTCTTCTTGGGGCACCGTTGTTTTCGGAAGGGGTAGTGAATGCACTGGATGTGAAGGCTACGTCGCTGTCATCATCCCTACAACATTTAAAGCACCTCTCAGCTCATGTTTCATTGGTCTTGTTGCGAAATTGTTTCGCGATGCCTCGTATGGCCTATACTATTAGGACGGCCCCAACGTGGTGGCAGCATATTGAAGAGTTTGACCAGATTCTTCGGCAAGATCTTGAGTCGATTTTGAATGTCTGTTTTGACGATACGCAGTGGACTCAGGCTACGCTTCCAATTCGCTATGGAGGTCTGGGCGTTCGGCGTGTGCATGATCTTGGACTTGTAGCATTTTTGGCTTCCGCTCATGCTTCTTCGGAACTTGTCACTAGCATTTTGTGCGCAAATGGTGGCAGTGTTCGGGTCCCGTACGTGGAAGAAGCCTTTTCCGAGTGGACAAGAAGGTGTTCGAGTGACGCGCGACCCGAGTGTCTTGTGAAGCAGAGAGCTTGGGACGACATTTTGTGTAAGCAGGCGTACGATGACTTGTTGGGGGCAGCGTCGGGGGTTGATGTGGCTAGGCTGAGGGCTGTTGTGGAGCCAGAGTCAGGCGCATGGTTGCATGCGTTGCCCTCATCGCATTTGGGAATTCTTCTCGACAACGACTCCCTCAGAGTGGCAGCCGCGCTGAGACTGGGGTGTGGAGACTGTGAGGCTCATCGGTGTATATGCGGGGCTATGGTTGAGCCGAACGGGCACCACGGTTTAAGTTGTGTGCGATGTGCTGGTAGACTTTCGAGGCATCATGCCATAAATGAAATCATTCGTCGGGCAATGGTAGCTGCGAATCTGCCTTGTGTGCTGGAGCCCCAGGGCCTAAGTCGTACCGATGGTAAAAGGCCGGATGGCTTGACCCTGGTCCCGTGGGCGAGGTGACGAAGTTTGCTATGGGATGCGACTTGTGTAAGCACCTATGCTCCCACTCATCTGGGCTGCACAACGCGTAGGGCCGGTGCTGCTGCAGAAAACGCGGCAAACCATAAGTTTGCTAAGTACCATAATTTGACGCCTATGTATGATTTTGTTCCGGTCGCGGTGGAGACGGAGGTCCTTGGTGTTCAGAGGCAAAGACCTTCGTGAGGGCTTTAGGACAACGAATGCGGGAGAAGGGCTGTGATCCCAGGGCTGGTTCGTACCTGGTTCAACAGATATCACTAGCGGTACAGCACGGGAATGCTGCGGGTATTTTCGGTACTTTTGAGCCGGGTACGGGTCACGTTGGGACCTGACACGAACTTGCTGAGGTCTGGCTTTTGTATTTTTTTTTTTATTAGTTTGATTATAGATTAAGTAGCGAAGCTTGTTGTGCAAGAATTTTGTTTTTTGTACCCTCTTGACGAAGCATGTATTGTGGATCTGATTTCTCTTTAATTTATGATGTATCAAATTTTTTGTGGTAAATAAATATACTTTTTTATAAACAAATGAATGTAATACATTTTGAAAATAGAGTAACTAAATTGACTATCAATTTCGAGTACATTATTATCTCAATAAATACAGACGTCTACAGCAGATACCGTTGCCATTGAAGCTAAGACTAATTGATTGAAACTATACATTCCTTTGGTAATACCTAATAGGTATAACATGTAACACCACAGGCCATTTAGGTCTCGCTCATCAGTCTTGCATGTCTGATGTCGAAGTAGGTATTAAAGTGTACTTAGAACAAACATCAGTCTGCCTAATGTGTTAGGATGAAAGTTAGGTGCCGAGATCAGTAGTTTGAGCAAAGGATTATAATATTTGTTTGATTTATTCAGTACCTAAGTACCTACCTACTTTTCTTGGTTTAGAAAGAAATTTTTTTTCTTGTTCTAGTTCCATCGACATTCATTACTCAATGCCATATAAATGTTCATATCAATAAAGAAAGAAATGTGTGGATGAAGTCCACGTAAATCTCATTTTTTCTGCAGCTTCGTAAAACATAATAACTGAGGATCGAATTCACTTACTCTAAAATATACCACACATTTTCACGAACAAGTCCACTTTGACCAAAGTGTCCTTTATATTTTACTCGATATTTGAGTGCAGAATTGTTTGCCAGCAGTCTGATCGCGTTGCTGTTGAATTTGGCAATCCACACCGCAGTTTGCTTAGAAAATTGAATTCTTCACCATACAAATTGAACACGCCAAAATTACACGCACCCCCTGCATAGGGTGGAGTTTTACAATGCCAATCAATGATATTGAGTATTGTTTAAACCTCAACATGATTGGGGTGAAACTTATGAATATTTGCCGTTCTTCGAATAGTTGTAAAAATAGTTGTTAAAAAAATTGGCGTCTTCATTATGGTTGTTAAAGAGATTGTCATACCAATGCCAAGGTTCAAGGTTCTAGTCCAGCCACTTACCAAATTTGTCCTCATATTGTATAAACCGTTTAGTTTATTTGGAGACCACTAGATGTCACTGTTCTGTTTACCTGAAATCCTGAATGCCGCTATCGTTTGGTCGGTTTAAAAACTATAAGTAGTAACGTTGTTTTGTAATGTTTGAGATTAGATGAGATTAATTTACAGTTATGCCTTAACGGTGATTACTTCTCCCTCTTTCCCCTCCCGCTCGAGACCGAGGTACTCTCTCGTACCCACATTATAATTTCACGCAACAACTCCACTCAGTTTTCTTGTCCAAATTAATATTATAATTGCGAAAGTAACTGTCTTTCTGTCTGTTTGTCACCCCCTCACATTAAAATCGCTAAGCTGGTGTTAACGAAATTGGGTAAGGAGGTAGTTTGAACACAGAGGAAAAATATACGCTACTGTTGAAATGGGTTAATTGTATCCGATGTAGGTCCGGCAGGCGAAGCTGTGCTCCTTTGTTTTAAATTCGGAAACGTTTTCAGAAACAGCAGTCTCGGGTTCAGAAAACAGGACAGTCAAGATGGGATCGCCGTATAGAAAATATCATGTGATGAAATATGATGTGTGTCTTTCAAAAATAATACAATTCCAGTCTCATCCATACATGCTTTTTTATTTCTATGAGTTTAATAAGACATTTAGATATTTATACCTTTAGGCCGCGCCCCCGTACCATCTAGTGCCGTATTCCAGGGTTACAACTCCACACAACTTTTTATCCCGAAAAACTGTAGAGTTCCCGCGGGGTAGCAATAGCCAAATTCTACGTACACAAAGGACAACAGCTAGTTAATACATCATCATCATCATGTCCTGTTATCCCTAATCAAGGACATAGGGCTCTCAGCATTTTCCTCCATTTGGAACGATCCTGCGCTGTGACCTCCAGCTCTTGCCAGCTCATGCCCAGGGATTGGATCTCCTTTTCAACCGAACGCTGCCCTGTTGTCTTGGGCAGACCTCGTCTTCTCACTCCAGGCAGGCGCCATTGCAGAGCCTGTTTGGGTATATGGTCGTCAGTTCTCCTCAACGTATGCCCTCTCCTGCACCACTTCCTATGCCAGAAGCTATGCTAGTTAATACATACATCTATATAAAATGCAGTTACAAAATACGCACTAAGCCCAGCATGTGTAGAATTCCGCCCTATGTTATTCTTTCGTCTCTGCGCGACACGGCAGGGCTAATATCACTTATCGGAGGCATGTTTACAACCACTCACCTGCACTGAAATGTGGGCGGTGGGCGCGTAGGGATGGGAAAATTATGTCGATAGATTACAATTGATAGGTACGTATAGTATCGTTATTGTATTATAGCTATCTAGAAAATTTGTATGACGCTTAAAACAGTGCCTCCCGTGAGCGTATTTGGTATGTACTAAAATGTCTTAGCACGAAGTTGGTTAGAACTTTAGTATCTTAGTATCTTCTTGATGGCGCTACGATAACGTTACCCTGATGAAGATATTTATCGAGTTACCTATTGTTGAAGGGAGTTCATAAAATGTTACTGAAGATATATAAAAAATGGGGTTTTTTTACCACAAAGCCAGCCGTTCATCTAGTTACGGCCTCAATCCATCGTAGTTGCTTTCCAAGAACAGTGTGATAATATTTATTTTTTTAATTATAATTTTGTTTAGAAATAGCTCAAATCAACTCTGCAATAAATGCGTAAATTTATTTTTAACACGAGTATTTACGAACAGGAAAGTGACGTAGGCTTTTAATAAATAACATTAGGTATAATTTAATTTTATTTCATTATTATTATTTTTTTATTCTTTACTTTAAGGACGACAAACGATCATGCCGCTCCATACGTTATCAAAGAGATATACAATTACTAATTGTATAGGTTACACGCAGAGTTTATACATCTTATATAGAAGTTTGGCTTCGTCTGATGTCGGATCAGCCAATGTAAAACTGCAAGAACCTACGTCGTAGGTACGGCGGTGAGGCCCGGCCCGCACGCATTCCATTAACACATGGTAAATGTCTTCAACTACGCCACAGTCCATACAGTTGGGAGTGTCGGATTTCCCCATTAAAAATTAAAAATTATTAGTTGGAATATGACCGGAGCGGAGTCTCATCGCCATCACCAGTATCAATCGCGATTGGGAGGTATAATTTTATATTTCTTGCTAAGTAACTAAACTTAACGCAAACTTTTGCAAATCATCAAACAGCGGATAGTAGCATAATAACGATATTAGCTACTAATATTTGCAACTAATAATGATGGAAAAAGTTGCTGGAAGGAAAAAAACCTGGCCGCAGACGTAAGTCGTGGCTGAGGAACATACTGGAATGGACAGGGATTCCAAATGGCTCGTAGGTTTGCACAAAAGAGGTAAAGATAACTTTATTTAGGCGTACTCCCAGTCCTTTTATGCGTCCAACCTGTGGATCAGCTGTACCCAAAAGGCAGTTAATGCCCTGCGTATTCAGTATAAAAACATACTCAGGATGCTGTTGGGTCTACCAAGATACTGCAGCGCCTCTGGCATGTTTGCAGAGGTGAAAGTGGATGGCTTTCATGCCATCATGCCCAAGGGAGCTGTCTCCCTAATGAGTCGTGTTCAGAGCAGTGCCAACGGTATCCTGGGTGTGATAGCAAGTAGGTTGGATTGTCCCTTTATCAGGCACTATAACACTGACAATCATAGTCTAATTATTAAGTATTTAAAACATTTTCGTATTTTTGTAGTATTGTATTGTATGGGTGTTGGTTTTTTAAATTTTGTATTTTATATGAAACCGTGTTTTCTGAAATAAGAAGAAGAAATTATTATTAAAAAACATCGACACTTACAATTTATCGTAGGTATTCAAACCCCGTCCCTAGCTTAGCGTCGAACAAAGCGGGCTCGTCTCCAACCCGATTAACCGCGCAAGTACGCGCACCGCTGCCGCGTTCTAGCTTTCATACCAATTCGCCGTTGATTAGCTCAGATAGAACTGATTATTTACTTAGATACTTGAAATTAAGTGAGTTTTTCGGAAATCATGCGCTAAATTGCTTTTTGGTGAAGGATAACATCATATCATGAGGAAACCTCTATACACTTCTTCGAAGCAACTCTATGGTGTGGGTGAAGTTCCCAACTGGGTCCGCGTGGGAACTATTATGGCCCAAGTCTTCTCATGCTGAGAGAAGGCCTGTGCCCAGCAGTGGGCCATTAAAAAAAAAGGCTGGTGATGATGGTGACAACGATGATGACTTGAAATTTACAAAAAAAAAGTTTCTATTTAACAAAGCGAGCGCGTATCTCTAATGGTTTGTTTTTCTTGAAGCAAAGTGGAGACTACATCGTGTGCAGATAGAACCCACTAGCCCACTCCCATTATAAGACGATACTTTGTTGTTTGATTCTGAAACAGCGCGCCTCGTGACCGTATTTGGTACTAGAATTTAAATAAGACTTTTCTCCAGGGCGATACGATAACGTTACGAATGATTCGAATATTCGAGCCCGTCTCTGCTCGTCTCTGCTCGTCTCTGCCCCGCTCTGCTCCGCTCTCAACCCCTATGGAAGCGTAGCCTAACCTGATTAACCGCGCAAATACGCGCTCCGCGTGCGAGCTTTCTCGCCAATTCACCTTTGATTAGCTCAGATAAAACAGTTATACCATTTTGCTAGGGAACAATCTTAACGGAATTAGAGCCAGAGCCTTTTCGCTGATAAAGGTTTTTTCAGAAAACAAAATGAGTCAAAGCTTGGTTGGAAAACGAAAAGGAACTCGTGTGAAATTTGCAATTAGCGGTCCAATACGTGGCATTTTGTTTTGGCTTAAAGTCTTTCTCATAGTAATTAGTCATAACGTAATGTTTGTCATAATCATAATCTATCCACTAGTCATAACTCTCTTTTTTCCTCTGAAACAGTGAAAAATTCAGGAATTTTGTAATGACTAACCTCTAGAAATCCATAGGTTAGGTTTATTTTATAATGATTAACAACAACAAATTTTAATGGCAATCACAGGATAACTTACTATAGGTATTCTTAATGTATCAGTAGCAATGTCAAACTATTCTTCTATAGCTGGCAACGACATTGCCTCGCCCTTAAAAAAAGACGTAACATCAGCCATAAAAACGTCGTTTAGGTCAGAGAAACGTGACATCTTTATCTTTACCACCCATTTATCTTAGACGCCATTTATGATTAATATCTCAAGACATCTCCCAACTTTCGAACCTACTCAAGGACCCTCAAGTCACTTTCCCCTTCTCTGTTTTCACTCTCCGCGCCGAAACTGTCGTATCTATAGCTCTTCTAAGTTCATCAGTCAACGTCTAAATAACCAATAAAGACTACATCAAAAGCGATGAAAAAAATTAATAACCCGACTTCCTGTTAGTAAAAAAAGTCATTTCCGTCCCCCAATTTTATTCGCCGCCGTTCTGGTGTAACGTGGCAATCCATTAAGAGAATAGCTTCCCTTATCAACTCATAAATTTCGTTACTATCTGCTTCGCGTCAAACGGATAACGTATTGATGCGTTTGGGGTAGGATTTTGGGTTTAGGCTGGGATTAGTGTTTACGAAAAAGTGGAAATTAGATACTTCAGTTTCAGAAAATTAGATGCTTGCATTATACATGATAGAGGCAACAGGTGACCCTCGCGCAGGCAGCTTTCTCGCCCAAAGACTGTCTATAGCAATTCAGCACGGGAATGCTGCCTGCGTAATGGGTACCCTACCCAAGGGTCTAGGTTTAGATTATTTTTAGTTTTTAGTCTTATTAGGTTATTTTTAAGTCATTTACCTGTTTGTTAATTTTAGTAATTGTTGTTGTTAATGAAAATGCGATATTCAGGCTTATGATGTTTACTGTTCTCAAAAAGAAGATATACAAACTTCACTTACATTGAGATACTTACAAGCTACTATAAATTATAGGTCATAGGTTTGTTGAGCTCCCGATATTTAGTTACATGCATCATGATCACGAGCAAACTCCTAAACCCTTAAAACCTATAAGGTAATCGCGGTCAATATCCCCTTTTCATTGTGTCTAGATACTGCAGCTTTTAAGTTATAATTGAATACTTACGTAAGTGATCATTAAAAAATGTAACTAAGAGAATTATTTGTCCTATGAAATACTAATTTGGAAAGGTGAAATCAGAAGCCTTACCCGAAAACTCATTATAAATTTTGCTAAGTGCCTACTTACTTACTATGTAATAGCTACGTTTCACATAAAACACTAATTACTTCATACATCGTGGAATTTTCATAATCCCCGCGCCTAACCCCAAATTCTAGTATACGGGCCGCTTTACACGTTCCAATTAAGAAGTTAGGGTTCAAAACATGCGTATGGAACCCCTGTCGCCTAGATTGATCCCCTTTATAAATCCCTATTTAAATGAAGGATGTTACATTAGTATATTTGGAGGTTTCGTAGCGTTGCTGGAATTTATTTGACACCAACGTTGGATCTGGTAATTTTATTTTAATTGATTGATACGCTCCCAAAGGTGATTAAACAATCATTTCGCTGTGTATTTTTTGTGCAAACAATATTCTGTTTTTTTTTTTTTAATTTTCAAAGATAATGAATATTTATGAATTTTAATGATAAACTTATTTTATGTGATTTAGGTAAGTTTTTTTTATATCCGTATGACAGCTTTTTTTTATCTGAATACTTAGTTAATGATAGATACTAGGCCATATGCCAAAAATTTTCAATCCCCAGATAAGCTCTTATAACTGCTTAACTGCTTAGTGCTTTGTTTTAAAAAAAATAATGGTCTTTACCCATTACATGCTACTTTGATCTGGCTGCAAATTCTTAGATAAAGCCTTTGATTAACCGTATACAGAGCATCATCGCACCCTGAATAGTTGTTTTTATGTTATGCATTTTTTTATATTGTTGTGTTTTATGTATTTTTCTGCGCTTAGGCTTTGTTAATGTCATGCTGTTTTGAATTTTTGGTAAATAAATAGCAGACTTCAGTATTCTGCTTCCCTATAACTTCTACAAGATATCACCGTCCGTCACTTACCATGTCCACACGAGGGTAACTCGAGCACTAGTTAGCAGACTTCAGTATTCTGCTTCCCTATAACTTCTACAAGATATCACCGTCCGTCACTTACCATGTCCACACGAGGGTAACTCGAGCACTAGTTAGCAGACTTCAGTATTCTGCTTCCCTATAACTTCTACAAGATATCACCGTCCGTCACTTACCATGTCCACACGAGGGTAACTCGAGCACTAGTTAGCAGACTTCAGTATTCTGCTTCCCTATAACTTCTACAAGATATCACCGTCCGTTACTTACCATGTCCACACGAGGGTAACTCGAGCACTAGTTAGCTGTGAAGGGTCAATATCAAGACTCTCGCCGTGTTTGATTACCTCAAGTTGTTTGCCGGCCACGTTAGCCTAGGAAAGATAGGTTTGATTACACTGGCGCTAATAAGTGATTCATTGGTCTCTACAAGACTCAGGGCCGGTTTTACAAGTGCCTGATTGCTCTGTCTGGCAGGCAAATAAAATATCAGAAAGATTTCAATTAACAAGCACGAATTGTATTAGCAATTGGTGAAACTGGCCCTAAGTAAGCCGGAACTATATTGACAGTGAAAATAATTTAAAGGAAACATTTGACTATCGCAATTTCGGTCCTGACAGCAGTACAGTAGTGTATGTTATAGTGTGTCTAAGGAACCTGCGTTATGAATGGGACTGTGGGGGTGTGCTTGTTTGCACTATGACTATCTTGTCCATTTTCGACGTCCTACCACAGTCCCATTCATACATTACTTATACATTATTTAATTGTGGTAAGGACATCTTCAATTATTCTGTGGATGGTATTGTATTGTATGCTAAAACGCTCTTTGTTTTTGCTATCTGCGTAAATCTTAGGATAATACGTACAAACAAAATTTTCTGAATACCTTACTATTATTGTGATAGAATATCTGAACGACTATTCTTACTCTGGGAATAAAACGGGCGTATTTCGAGTAGCGTCTGGAATGGATATCAAATATAATCCCGTGCTTATTATTCCCACTGAGAGATTGAGTAATTTATAGGTGATAACAGAGGTTGATGACCACGGGGTCAAAAACCTCTATGCCGCCGCGATGGAGAAAGCTATGCTCGGGGTTTCTCTGCGGGATAGGATTAGAAATGATGATATCCGCAATAGAACTAAGGTTATCGACATAGCCCGAAGAATTGCAAAACTTAAGTGGCAGTGGGCGGGGCACATTGCTCGTAGAACTGATGGCCGATGGGGTCAGAAGGTTCTCGAATGGCGTCCGCAGGCCAGGATACGAGCTATCGGTAGGCCTCCAACAAGATGGAGCGACGACCTAGTAAGGATCGCGGGACCGCGGTGGATGCGGAAAACACAAGACCGGTCTGAGTGGAGAGCCGCGCGGTAGACCTAGTATGTCCAGCAGTGGACGTCTTTCGGCTGACATGATGATGATGATGATTAAGGACAGTCCTCTATCGGAACACGTCAACATTTTGTCATCTCATTTGCTAATTCGCCTTAGAAGTTGTGTTCTAACAAGGCACTTGTCTTACGTTTTATAGCTCTATACGGGATCGTCGATCTAATTGGCGTTCGTTAGGCGCCGATTGTTTGCCCTGCAAGCGACGTTCGTGAAATGTAAACACATTTCGACTTGGATTTGAGACAAATACAGTTAATTATGAGTCACGATTTGTAGATGTTTTGCAGTAGTTAGAGAGGAGAATGTAGATGGTGCAATACAATAAATAAGGCCTTACATGGTGATACACAAACGGTCATATCTAATTAAATTTAAAATTTGAGAACACGCCGAATGATGTAATACCCACTAGACAAAACAAAAAGTACATAATCTCTCAATTTTAAATTCAACAGTCAATTCAAAACGTGATGAGCTTATTAAAACCCTGGAGTGTACAGTTTGCAGTCGGGAAGAGCAAACTTAGTCCAGACATTTGATTGGCTCCCTAGAGACAGCTCTGGGGACTACCACAGCTAACTATATCTATGCAGTTAAACTCTAAAAAGGTTCATTAAACGATTATGGAACTTTGACATCTGGATACTTGGTGTAATTTGGTATGCTAGGTGTGATGGTGTTACGCGTAAGGGCTGAAAGCTAGTTTAATTAAGATGGTTTTTAGCAAAATTTCATTAAAATACATACAGTGGAACGTAGAACCTCCTCCTTTTTTGAAGTCGGTTAAAAATATCAGGAGTTTTCCAAGTTTTCTAAGTTGGTTAGGTTATTTTTGTATTGGTGCTTCTTTACTTTGAGGAGAAAAATCCTGTGTCTACCAAAAAAAGGGATTGAATACAGTCCATAGAATTTTATTAATACCTAAGAAGTAAGATTCTTTTAGATTTGGTATTTAATATTCCGGGAATCCTCAAAACGAAACGTCTACCATTTCGTCTTCAGTCGCTATCTGAGCTAGTTAAATTTTTAACAAAGCGGGCGGAGTAAAAAGGCCGCCATGTCTATTGAGATGCGATCTCCAAACAATAGAGCTTTTACTGCTTACTCGAATTGCTGGCGATAAGACTCAAGGTCTGAGTCTCAGCCAAGATATAAGACCGATGGCCCATAATTAAGTGTAATTGGCGAGGCGTGTAATATGATTATCTTTAAAACTTATGAAAACAGTAAAGACCTGCTTCATACAGTGAAAATTAATTATTACATTGGTGAGGTACCTATCCAATTATTAAGATATATTTTGTACATTGTACGTTATTTGGCACGGACTACATTATTTATTTATTGTAAATACGTTTACACGGTATTGTAGTTTATAAATCAATACACCGAGAAACTATTATTATATAAACCAGAAGACTAACCTTGTAGCCAGAAAAAAATCAGACTATTGGCAATAATAAACGCGAAGAAGGTTAATTATTTAAAACTCCCAATCCAGACAGTACCTACCGAAAAAGGCCTTAGCTCATAAGCAAAAAAATCGCTTTAAAAATCCCATCCACATGTTGAACAGAACCAGCATTATTCAAAGATAGCTCACTCGACATAAACAGTAAAGCTGAAGCATAAAGCTGAATTCTCAGCAAAGAAACCATTCCAACCCAACAGAAAAAATCCCCAAAGAAACAGATTAATACTATAAAAACACTGACAGCGTTCAACCCTTGCAGTAAGGACATTATTCAGCCGTGCTATCACGGGCGTGAAAAGCGTCTCATAACCGCCTCGCTTTGAGGTGCGATAGGCCGGTATAATTGCCAATAGCTCCGGGCTGAATCTTTGCTCGTTCCAGTTATAAAGGCAGTTTGCTTTTTGAGGCGTTAAGGCACAATGTGGCAGAGCTTCTTCTTTTGCCGTCTCCCGTTGCAGGCTGGAGATCAGCCCGTATTAGATCACCATGTGTTCTTACTAAGTAAGGACAGACTGTCATTGTTCCACAGTGATAAACTTTGAGGATTATCTGTACCACTACTTGGGAACGACCTGCGTAACCAAAAAAAAACCGCCATGGCGTATATAACTAAACTCATTATCATCATCATTTCTGCCGGGAATTCCACAGCCGAAGCATGTATAGGCATTCTCTCAAGGCGCTACAACGAGTTCTTTCTTTAGGATTTTTGTTGAATATTTTCCTATGATAATGCCACTAATTTATACCGGCCAGTTTCATAGATAAAGACCCAATTTTAGCGCATTAGATTGCTCCAAATAACGCAAGCATATCCTTTAAGCAAATCATAGAAACTCGTAAGTTTTGTCAAAATGTCTCGTTAAGATGCCACGGCGAATAAACCTCATGTAAAAAATTCGTATCAGCTGCTACGTGGAATGATCGCTCGTAATTCCAAAAGCATATTTCCATTGAATATAAACGCCGTAAGGTTGTCAGTTCGTTAACTTCGCACTCACAACTAATTCTGGTGTGGGAACTGCAGCTAAACTGCGACGCTAACACGAGGATTCTTGTACATAAATTTGTATATACTCGTAAAATGTTCAATAGGTAAATCTTGCAGGGAGTGAAAAGAGTGGCCGACTTAATCAATTTCAACTTTTTTTTTATACGATGAGGAAGACAAACGAGCAAGTGGGTCACCTGATGGTAAGTGATCACCACTGCCCATAGACACCCACAACCCCTGAGAGTTGCAGATGCGTTGCCAACCTAGAGAGCTAAGATGAAATGCCTCACGTGCCCGTAATTACACCGGCTGTCTTACTCTCCACACCGGAACACAACTAACTGCTTTATTATTTTATTTTTAACATGAAACTGTCATGATACTCAATCGTAGTGAAACAAACGGATCACTCACGTATGTAAGTGGAGTTAAGTTTAAGGAGCGCACGGCTCAGCAGCAGTGAGACGCACACACCTCGCTCCCGCCGCTGCCGCTCTTAGAGGAAGAGCAATGAATTAGTCCGAAATGTACCGGATTTAACTCGATTTATATATGTGAGTGATCCGTTTATTTCACTGTGACTTTATTATTTTCATTTATCAGTTAAATACCTCATTCATGCGCTGCCACAAATATAATGTTATAAAATTGCTTTAGGTAAGCATGTAGTTATCTATGAGTTATATTGCCTTTGTTAAGGGTTTAATATTACGTGACAGATAGCATTGACAGTACTGTAAAAGACCCAATGACAACAGCTTTGCGTGTTTTTAGTTAGCCATAATAAAAAAGCATGCGTTTTCTTCAGATGATCAACAAAATGTTTGAATCGTTTACGTTTCTTCGCAACTCGCATCAAACTTCACAGTAAATTTTCCTTTCACCAGAATCAGGCCACCACGATCGTTCGGGATGCCTACGCTCAGCGTTTCCGAACGAACCGGCGGAGAGCCAATAAATATGACATACCGGGAAATTGGACTGAATTCTGCTTAGTCGACTTCCGCTGGTCGTTTCGCAACTTTTTGATCGTATGTCGAATAACTAGGTGGATACAAGTGAAGCATGAAGTCGATACAAAATAAGGTCCCTCCTTTTATTAGTCTAACTTAGCTCGTTATTATATGTATGGAAAAAGTTCTGTATAAATGTAATGTCTTTGCTAATTATTATAGACATTGAATTAGAGACTCTTGGATAAATATCTTAAAGGAATTCGCGGGGCTAAAGTTCACGTGTAGGTACTTTTTTCACATAGGTAATGCTTGTATAATAATGTTCTTTAATATAATTATAATGGAAGAACATAACTTACTTCCTTTTTCAGAGTACGTAGTATTTTAGAACTCAAGTAATAAGACATGCGTCAAAGCATAAGTACTATAGCTATGTTTATAGTGCACACTATAGTAACTAACTATTCACGAAACTTGCGACCTTCGGTCAGTGTTTTTGGAACAAACCTTATTCATACTGTAGAAGGTGATAAGTGATAATGATAACAACATCATTATAACTATGCACACTTTTAATCAACACAGTAACTTGACAACCAAGTTCAATTTCAGCATAACAATTTATTATAAAGATCATCTCATTTTATTTCGAATTAGAATCCTAATTGCCCGCTCACGAAATTATTATAAAGTGGAACACAAAAGGTGAGGACTTATATCATAAATTTCATACACGTCGTAATAAAATCATAAGCCACGGTTCACGAGTGAGATTACCTCATGCGATGGTAATTTATGAGAGGAAATTACTTGACAAGACAGCTAATTTTAATGCTCCGAATTATAATTGTTACGAGTTTAGGTTTTACCAAAAATATTATGAATTATTAGTCTAGACTAAGATGGTGTAGAATACATACTCACGATGACACTGAACTTAATTGATTGAAAACTAAGTATGCTTTTTTATTATACTCTAAAAATGAATGAATCCGTATCGGAACCAAAGTCACCAACATATAATTATGTAGTGGAAGAATGTGCCGGGTACATTGCTAGGGATGAAATAGTTTGGTATATGCAATACGTAGTTTACAAGTTAACGAAGTTATTAATGTCAATCATCTGACCTGTCAAACGCCGTCCCTCCACAGACAATATTGATAAAGTTTGCCAAGCCCAACGAACCGCATAACAACACCTCATTCCAGCTAACACAATATTACACAATTTTGACAAATGCATAGTTTGGAATTATGCAAAAAACTACAGCGCCGAATCAACATTAATATTAGTCATCAGATATTTTTAAGGAAAATACTTAATTATGTATTTATTGTATTGCAACGCCCTTGCGGGGTAGTGCCCAAATTAAACCTAAGTTCATTTTAAATGCGCTGTGCAGTTATTAACTTTATAAAAAGAATGCAAAGTCAACATTTTTTTTCATCAAACGCTGTTTTGAATGTCTTTTCTTTTTAACCGATTTTGTATTTTTATGTGCATTTTGTATGTTATACACAAAATATCTATTTCTTTAGTACTTAATATAATTTTGGGTTTCAGCGACATCACCTAGCTCTCAAACAACAAAAAAAACGAGCATGCTAAGCAAGACACGTTTGAAATGAGTCAAACTAGTCTATTCTTACACGGAACATAGTTCACTGTGGTAACAAGTAAATTTTATGTATAATTTGGGACCACTATGCAATTACGCAGTCTCAGGTGACGCGGCTGTCGGCTCAATACATACATATTTATCGACAGTTCCCAAAGGGCCCATAGGGTTGTGCAATACCCTCGAAATCCTCGGGAAAGCCTCTGTTCACATTTATACGGACTTCCTGTTTGTTCGTAAGTGGCTTTGATAAATTGAATTGATTATTTTATTTTTAAATAATCACTGAAACATTACACAGAAAAAAAACAAGAAAATAGTTATATAGCTAACCCCGGTAATCGTAACTGGATTCTTGACATTCTGTGTCACGTGCCATCTGCCCTTACATAAAGGTTAGCGATAATAACGATATATCGTAAAAAAAAATCTTAGCTTTGATATGCGTAAATAGGAATTAGTTATTTAAAGTAACTTCAATAAATGGAGGGAATAAATTGAAATAATAAAAAAACAATAAAAAAAAATTTATGTAACAAAAAACTTACCATAGGACTATTTTTGTTTCAGAAAACTAGCCTTGGCTTAGCTTAATCATGGAGCCGCCTAAAAGCGGAAGCTTACTGAAAAGAGATTTTCGAGATGATCCTTTTCTTTATTTTTCCCAGATTTACCTAATCACGGGAATTACCCACAGGAAAGTATTAAAATATCTACGCGACCGTCGATTTTTATTGCAAGCTTGCCATTAAATTTGTATGGTAACTTTTTACTAAGTTTGTATGGTTTTTTGTGACTCACTTTTAGTGACCGGATTGATTTTAAATTCGGTATGAATACGTGAATTAGAGGACAATGTACTCAACCTAAATTACAGTCAGCAAAAAAACTTTGCATTAATAATGAATAAAAAAAAATTGTTGAGAAATATTTATGAAATACAAGCCACAGTCACAGTGACATCCCTACTTGTTATATTTTACGCATTTCAATATCTATACTAGGGTTGAATGCGTAAACAAAGCCTTTGAAGTCGGACAGGCTGGCATTAACACAGGGGATTTTAACCCCATGTTAAATATAGATATGACATGTTTTTGTGGGCCTGTCGATTTTTTTGCAGTGGCTTTACAACGGCTAGTGGGGGTAAAAATATACCTATTATTTAGGGGAATTGTACGCAGTGGTGGATATGAAAAAAACATGCATAGGTAGTTAAATACCTAGTTGATTGAATCAGGGACTAGAGAGTGGAAGTCATATTCAAATTCAAATTCAAATCATTTCAGTATTTTCAAGTAGCGTGACTCATTGTGTTAGTATATACATATAGAGGAAAGAGATCTCAGTATTCCGCGATCGCGATCAACGTTTCAAGAAGAGCGAGTACGAATATTCGAATTCTGCGTAACGTAACGTTATCGTATCGAAATCGAGAAATTTCATACTAAATTTCAGTTCCTAATACGTTCAAAGGCGGGCGCTGTTCCAAACGCTATACAAATTACTCGATAATGTTACTACTCGCGATTACGTTACGTAGGATTCGAATATTCGTACTCGGGCCTCAGCATATATTTTATTTATGTTCCACTACTGGGCACAGGCCTTCTCTCAGGTTAAGAGGGCTTGGGCTTTAGTTCCCACGCAGGCCCAGTACGGACCACACACACAATTGAATTGCTTCTCAGTTCGCAAAGTTAAATACGACTTGCCATGACAAGTGTAGGTATACCTATTTAACATACTTAATATACATGCCTATAATATACCTATAATTATATTTACCCGAATATGAAAATACCGTTGTAGGGTAAGCATGGGGAGGGAAAGCTTTTAATGAAACAGTGATGACGGAATCCCTTTAAGATTCTCCCCTACCGTAAACCAAATTAAAATTGAAAAGTGGTTCCTGGCAAATTTGGCAAAATAATAAAAAGACTAATCGAAGAATTTCTTCATTGTTTGGTCGAGGGGAAACATTTTTGAAGGGTAAATAAAGGGGATTCTTGGAAGAAGTCGGTGTTCTTAAAGTCTTCGTAATTATTTGTACGAGGTATCTAAATTGAGTTTTGAAATTTGTATCTATCTACACTAATATTATAAAGAGGAAAGATTTGTACCTATTTTTGTATGTTTGTAATGAATAGTTTATTAATAAAGCGAAAATTTTGGACTCCTTTTTAAGAATAATTCGAAGTGGAGAAAGCTTAATAAGAAAATTAATATTTATTGAATCGCAGTCGAATTTCTACCTGTACCTATACACTTGATCACGCGTAGGTAAAATAAAAAGCATAAACAATTCACGTGTGTGGAAATATCTTTCGTGTTCTCCCTTGTGAACAAAGGATTATTTCCTGGAATAATAATAATATACTTGTCTTGTTTATTTACGTGGTTCAGGTTTCCACAAAGGGATCACTGCTGCCACTTAGCACACTAGTACAGTCAAGAAATTTAATTCCTGACCCACCATAGAACATTTTCATAGAAAACGTCATAACGATTTTCATTGTCAAGCAATGCGATGTCTCTATGACGTTTACTGTGAAAATGTTCCATGGTGGGTCGGGAATCAATTTCCTCGACTGTACTTACATTCGTGTGCCATCATGAATCATCATTATCATCAATATCATGTACTTATCTTTCAAGCATATTTTCGCGTAATATTTATTTGTTATACAAGGGTGCAAAGTTGTATTTTACCCGCGAGTGTGGAATTGAAACACAAGCAAGCCAAAGGATTCTATAGTTGAACCACGAGCGAAGCGAGTGGTTCTAAAATAGAATCCTGAGCGTAGCGAGTGTTTCAACACACGAGAAGTAAAATACATTTGCACCCGTGTGTAACACAAAACTTTTCACCTCACTGTAGCGAGGAAAGCGCAACATGCAAACAAACAGCTCATAAAAATAAATCTTCATCACTGGAATCGCTTTTTTTATACGATATTATAACAGAAAACTCTGGAAGTTGTGTATTTTTATGTGACTCGGAGTCGGTGACAGTTTTTTTGTTGACAATGTTGACATTTATGACGATGCGTTTTGAAATTGCATCGACTCAACTTGTGCGTTCAGAATTATATTCAACATCATTATAAAAAACAAATGTTCCTCATAGAATTTTAAGGACCATTAAATTTATTTAATAAAAATTACCAAATTTACCCGACCATAACCATTCTTCTTAAACCATTTATAATTTATTTAATGATAATTAAATTCGAACGAACCATTATTATGAGCGTTTTACGTTTTGTTATCTGTCAAAAGCTACTTAAACACGCTCCACTCCAAGGTCAAACTACTTTCCAAACTAGTGGATAAAATGCGATTTTACCCGCTTGTATTAAGACGGCTTTCCGAGGTAGTGAGGGGAAAAAATAGTTATTACTCTCTGTTTGTCCAAAATTTTTGTTGAATGAATTTTGTCTATAGGTATCTCTATTTTTATTGTTCTAACTGAGAGGTCTGTACGATTTTCGTGTACTTACACTACAATGACTTCGATCAAGGACAACTTTCTTTATAATACTCGTAATACAAATATCATTATCATCATCAGCCTAGTTAGGTACGCCCCATTGCTGTGCACAGGCCTCTTCTCACAATGAGAGGGCTTGAGCATAACTATGCTCAACTCAACTATGGGAACTCCCACGCAAGCCCAGTGCTGATTGGAAACTTCACACACCATCACTGAATTGCTTCGTCGGAGTGGAGTTTCTTTGCGATGTAATCCTTCACCGAAAAACTGATGATAATTCGCACATAAATTCAGAAAAACTCAGTGGTGCAATTCCGGGTTGGAAACCGCGACCTTCTGCTTGAGAGGCCATATTATGATAGTTAAAACCACTAGGATACCACAGCTTTTTTGTACTAAAATATTTACGACTAAAAAACCTAAATTTCTTAACCGAATTTTTTTCTTGGTGATTTTGTTTAGTTTTTCCTTAGTTTAGACTGTAACATGATTAAAGTATCGAAAAGTTTTCTTTTTTCATCTCTTTGACCAATCAGACAGGGACGGCTAGCCTTGAAATGTAGTGGGTATCTTTGACAAAGGTATCTTGGCAGGACTTTGACAAAGGTATCTTGGCAGGACTGGAATAACGCTTAGCTTTTGTACTTCACTGTTACTATCTACATCATTACACGGCACTCCAAGGTGGGATAGACAAGATTCAAAGACTATATTATTAACTCTTCTAAACTGACTATTATTATGTTCGATGTAGATTATACGTATAACGTTCCATTCCGTGACAACTTAATTCAACTAACTAACTAATAATAACTGACACTCTACTTGTCACTCTTGAAATAAGATTGAAAGTGTCAATTATTTGTGCAGTATTCGGCACCTGATCCAAGTTTTTAATAATCGTATGCAATGCCAGGAATGCATTAGGTTTTCGTGAGTTCCGTCCAGTGCTGCTGTTATAATTTTGTACAATTATTGGGATTGACAGCCAGCAGCGAATGCGTTGTAAGAGCGTGCAATGAAACAAATATAATTTTTTAAACATAAAAACACTACCCTTTTAAAAAGTTCATTAGAAAAAAATCCGAAAAACCATTGATCAAAATCTGGAGTGGTTAAGGAAAAAAATATAATTCCATTACGCACCATTGTACCCAACATTACTTGCCAACAACAGGCCGGCGACAATTTAAATTTCTTTCCAGCTGAAACATTTTTTTCTTGAAATCGAGAAATTCCCACAATTTGCTTAATACCATTAACACGTTCGCGTAACAAATTCGAGGCGCCTTCGGATCGCGACGCGTTTTGCATATTAAACAATGCCCGTTTTGATTGTATTCAAAGCAATGCCTGCGAAAACCTATCGTGCCATTAACTAAACTTTCGTCCGTAGTTTGGGAATGTACGTTTAATTACGAGCTTTCGAATTCACTTTAAACTATTTTTTTAAAGGGAAAAAGAGAGAGCAGGTAAAAGAGAAAAATGGCAAGAAAATTATCAGTATTTCGACACGTAAATTGTAACTTCTAATTAAAGCGGAAGTCTCGTTCTAATACAAAGAGTTGAAAAGAGTGCATTTTTGGTTACGAGTCGTTATGAAACAACCCCTTATAGTAATAAATGGTTACCTATTATCGCTTCCCATGTGTATAAACGTACAGGCAGTGGAAGAAATGGTTCGGCTGGTGGAGAAATCCCTCCATCTAGAAGTAGACGTAATCAACGAAATCGGATAAGCTTATTCATACTTAATGTTTAACAAAATTACAGGTGTCCAAAGGGCTGGCGCGTTCCTCGGCCAACGCATAGGCATTGCTATAGAAAGAGGCAACGCCGCCAGCCCTTTGGGCACCTTGCCCCGAAGTAGCGGCCTCGGGGACGTTTTCCATTTTAGGATCTATTATTATTATTCATTTTGTTTTGTTGTAATAAATATACGATTTTTTTTACTCAATAAAGAGTAATGAAATTAGTATGGGTTATTTTATTAAGTTACTGAATTTTGACCATAGAGCATAGAACTTGAAACACACTTAAATTATGTTTACTTCACAACCACATCTTAAGCTATCCTTTAATACTGCAAATGACAGCGACGTTTCTATAATTAAAATGATTCACTCTTGTCATAAGCCGTGACCTATGGCCTCTCAAGCAGAGTGTCGTGGGTTCAAATCCGGCTCGCACCTCTGAGTTTTTCGGAATTTATGTGCGGAATCACATTTTTTTATCATGAGCTTTTCGGTGAAGGAAAACATCGTGAGGAAACCTGCACACACCTGCGAAACAATTCCGTGAGGTGTGTGAAGTTCCCAATCCGCACTGGGCCCGCGTGGGACAGTTCCCACGCGCCCAAGCCCTCTCATTCTGAGAGGAGGCCTGTGCCCAGCAGTGGGACGTAGAAAGGGCTGGTGATGATGATGACTCTTGTCATAAACAAGCCCGACAAGCCAGACATCCGTTAACTGGTAACAGTAATTAGTAACTGTGCCCTAAGCACGACTTGTCGAATCCTGCGTTACGTTACGGTTATCGTATCGAGACCGAGAAATCTCATACTAAATTTTAGTTCCAAATACGCTCACGGGCGGGCGCTGTTCCAAACGTCATACAAACTCGTTATAGTTTGTGTATGTGTGTGTATCGCTTGCGCAAGACAGACGTATATTACCTACATCCATGCAAATAATTCAAAAAGTGCTAGAATAGTGAAGTGACTTACAAGAAACATAAATTATCTGATTTTGTGAAACTCAACTAGTGTCTTCTGATATAAATATCATTGAAATCAGTGAGCAAAACATAGTAAACAGTGAAATAGCTTATTGATAATAATCGTTTCAAAGTTTAAAATTCACGCACACATTGAAGCGTGCGTGTGCACACGACGGTTTTTGGAAGATTTCGGGAGGACTCGGTTACCAATTAGAGTTAAGTGCATTCGGGATACATCGTGGGTTACGAGCTGAAGACAATAAGGCACTTCTTCCGTCTTCTTCAGACTGTGAAGCATTTGAAGGGATAATAAAATGCGTCATAATATCTTTAAATAGTCATAGTAACTTTATAATAGTACCTCATAAAAGTCTACAAGTAAGAAAAGTACCAAGTACCAAGTAGTAAAATAATTTATCTACACACAATATCATAAGTCCTCTATAATGCGTTCAGAAACCGTAGGCAATGACCAGCATTGCAGTACGCCGTCGCCTCCGCCGCCAACCACCATGACCAGCAGGTCCAGCAGTAAAGTAATAGTCATTACGACATTGAATTCGATGTCGTAATGACTTTTCGATATCGAATTCGCTTTTTCGAATTTGACAACCAACGTAATTTACAATCATAGTGAAATAAAACGGATCACTCACCTATATAAGTCGAGTTCAGTCCGACATATATAATAATTAATAATGTGTTTTTTTTTTACAAAAAAAAACAGTTTACGAAACGTCAGCTCGGTATGTTTGTCTATGATTAAAAAAAAACAATCAAATTCGTGACAGGTATGAGTATGATATATGCCTTCGGCTTCTGAACCCATCTTAGAGTACTTATAATATGTGTGTAGATAAAGTGATGTATGCAACTCCACATAATTAGGCCTTAAAACACTCGTGTGATCCTATTATGAAACTCAGCTTCGCCTCGTTTCATAAAAACACACTCGTGTTTTAAGGACCCTCATTATGTAGCAGTTGCATAAACTACTATTACAATGTCTATACGTGTAGAATAAGCTAGGTTAGGTTAAGTAGATTTATTTTATAAATTTCCTGAAAGGTGGATATTTTCAGTATGATTTCAATTATGACAAACAATCGTTAGATCAAACATTACATAAGGACGAAGGATATAGGTTTATGCTATACAAAAACAGAACCTCTTGGATAACTAAACTTGTGGTCTTATTGAAAACGTCTCAATCATAAATCAAGCCAAAAACTCTGTCAATTTAATTTAAAATGCACTAAAGCTTAACTCGGGTGAACATTAACATTTTCAAATAGCAAGCAGTGACTGCGAATAACGTGGAGTAATATGCCAAAGTAGTGTAATATCAGTAAGCAGTAAACAGATACAGTAATATATACAATTTAATAACTGGGATGAAACGGGACTCACTGAATATCGCGTAACGTGTAATGGAATGGAATTGTCTACTTAAAAGGGGCTGGATCTTACCTGAAACAAATAAATAAGATGTTAGTAAAATTATCATAAACATAACTATGTAGGTAAGTTTTTTTTTAATAGTTTGTAATTGTGTCCTACTGCTGGGCAAAAACCTCTCCTCTTGACTTCCATATCTCCCTATCCTGAGCCACATCTGGCCAATCTTTTAATTCGGAGTCTAGGTCATCTCCCCATCTCCGCCTGGGCCTGCCTCGCCGCCGCTGACCGTCGTTCAGTACCCACCATGTGACTGAGTGAGCAGAGCACACCATTCTGAGTGCATCCAGCAGACATGTCCGGCCCAATCCCATTTAAGCTAGATAAGTAAATATAACAAAATAAATAATGTCATCATCATGTCAGCCGAAAGACGTTCACTGCTGGTCATAGACCTCCCCCAAGGCTCTCCACTCAGACCGGTTTGTACTCTCCGCATCCACAGAGATCCTGCGATCTACAGCAAGTCGTCGCTCCTGATAATATCATCACAGCAGCAAAATTACTTTTATGCATACATTGATGACTAGTACTGAAGTAAAACAATAGAGGTAGGTACTCAGTTATGTTGTGTTATGGATTTGATTGCGTATATTGATTTCACTTGCAATAGTTAATAGATTACAATTTTTTCTCAAAATTATTTACCTACTTCTTGTTTCGTTTACGAATGTTTTTTTAATCCTGCGCATAAGTTTACACTTTACGCCAACTGTGTTCATTCAACTTTTAGGCGCAGCTTGTTTATTATGGTGATATCTCCTGGGTCACTCATTTAAAGTATGATTTTATGCTAAGTACAAATCCACCAAAAGTTAGGAGTTCTGAAAGTTATAAGCCAATTATTCCATGCCATATCTCCTAGCATGCTAGGAGTAATAAAAATTACAACCATTTGTCTAAACAACCGTATCACTAGGTTGTCTCCTGGGTTATAGCAACAGTTAAAAATCCGCTCTAGATCGTACCTTGTGCAAAGGATTTCCTCAGTTATTCAGCGGGGAAACGCGATTAGCGTTAAAGGGACTTTTGTGTCGGATACGGTATGGCGGTGATTTTTGGATTAGGTACCTCTGAAAAGTAGTTTTTCTTTTTACAGCAAGGCTTGTTGACGTGGGAGATAACTAGCATCGAAAATTATTCCGCTTCTAACGTTGTTTACTCCACTTGTCGTCTCTCCAGCTCTCAAAGCAGTTCTTTAAGAACAGTCCCACCTAAGTGCTTATCTCTTATAACTTGTTTATCTCGCGTCATAAAAACTTATAAATTACCATCCACATCATCACTCGAGGCGTAAGCGAACGGTGATTCTATGGAGCCTATTATGAATTATGCATGCCTCCCTCCACCCCCATCCATTAAACCATTCGACATCTTTATCGCGCGACAGTCTCTCCTTCTTCAACATTACGGGTTGGTAAAGGATGGCAGCACCAAATCGAACTCCGATAGCCGTTTTTATGATGTAATCGGGTTTGATTAAAGGCGCGTTTATCCCCCCACTCGTTTTATTACGCGTCCTGGACTGTTAATTTTGTAACGAGTTTTCGATACCAATGAGCGCAGTTTTGTTTGAGCAAGTTCAGGATTTTCGAGTTGAATGTGTGTGGATACTGTCTCGTTTGAGGTTAATTAGGTACGGAGCTTTGATTGTGAACAAGCTATTCGCTTTCGTGCAAAACAAGTTGAATTGTAATACCTGAAAATTCTGTTCAAATAAGGGTATTTCATTGTTGTCAATTAGTGAAGTTACAAAAAAAAACAGGCCGACTTTCAGAACTACAGTACAAGCCCTATAATTGTAGAGGACGCCTGAACAGTGGTACGTAAATTAAAGATGATAATGTAATGACTGTCTCGTTTGAGGTTAATTAAGGGAGCTTTTCTTTCGACAAATTGATTGTAGCTTTCGTGAAAAACATGTTTTCTTGTATTTGTACTTAAGTAATTCCTGCAAATTCTGTTCAAATGAGAGGGCATTCATTGTTGTCAATTATTCCAGTGGCGGCGTTAAAACGTGATGAAATAAATACGTGACGTGTGTGAATTATAAAGTCAACACGGAGGGTCAACAAATGGGTGAATAAAAAAAGAATTTTAACCCGACCCTATTGACATCCGACAAAATCACCCCTGTTGAAGTAGCGAGGAAAACAAACGTGTTGAAAAACATCGATATCGGCTTAAGTTAAGCCGATAAAGATTTAGGCATCGAGTGAAAAATTTGAATTCACTCTGGTATTACTATAGCTTTGGGGTAATCCTTAACGGATCCGGACTGGAGGCGAGTCAAACCAATAGCATCGAATCGATGCGACAGAAATCACTGCAGTTGCGATGACGTGGTACCTATAGGATAATCCCTCTAAACATGCAGTCTAGTCTATATAGACTAATTAAAGTTGTTTAAAAATAAATCTCAATTACAGAGTTGTGGTTGAAGAAATTATTGTAGTAGAAGCCAAGAGAGTGTACGCCATGAAAAAAATGAAATATCGTTTCCCAATTCAGACACCACTGAATAAAAAATACACGTAGGTAAGCTCATGAACATGTTTGTGTTTAAATAATCATAAAGCAAAGATACAAATACGAATTATACTAAAGTATTATTTATATAACAGGAATACAGTACGTTGTGTAACTAATGACATAATAGTAGGTATTGTGACCGATGATCCCCAGGGTTACTCATATTTTTCTGGTTTTCGATGTTTTCTTAGTAGGTATTTGACATTCAAAATGAGGAAGAATACGAAAAGATACTCCATTGGGATTATACTAAAGTTCCCAGGTCAATTTTCCACCGGGAGACGCCCTGAATCCGGCTACTAAGCAAAAACAACGCGTCCGAAACCCATCGGCAGTTTATGACAATCGTTGCGACTCGTTGATCAAGAGGATAGCAATAAAACAAGATCCGAGTAACCTCTTACCTTTGCCTCGTAGTTTTATAGTTAACTTTTACACGTAAACAAACAAAAGGAACTACGGAATCTATCTTTGGTCGTAAAATATATTAAAAAAAAACGTATAAGAGGGGTGATCCTTGTGACCTAGTAAAGATCGCGGGACCGCGGTGGATGCGAAAAGCACAAGACCGGTCAGAGTGGAGAGCCTTGGGGAAGGCCTATGTCCAGCAGTGGACGTCAATCGACTGACATAATGATGATGATGATGAATCTTTGTGAGGCTTGCAACAGTGTAACAATCTTTTGTCATCATCATTATCATCATCTCAGCCGAAAGATGTCCAGTGTTGGACATAGGCCTCTCCCAAGGCTCTCCACTCAGACTGGTCTTGTGCATAAACAATCTTTTGTCGTGTTCATGAACCCTAAGGTGTGTGAGCCTGACGTCACTTTTTTCTGATTCTGACACTAAAAAAGTAGCCAGAATTAGTTTGGAGCCTCATCGCGGGATCAGAATGAAACCATGGCCATGACTTAACGTTTTAATCTTAATACTTTAGCTGTCACTATCAACAAAGCTACGGTGTTATTTACTTCATCTTGGTCACAACTCTTAACAGTCTAAAGATAAGGAAATCCATGACATTATGCAGCTTTTTACGCCGCCGTTATGGCCTCTCTAAGTTCGATTTACCCAAAATAGGTCAAAAACGTTATCCTAATGCGTTCCAACATTTTATTCCCTTCTACATTATTTCCCATTATTTCCTTGTAACGCCAAAGATTTTAGGAAAAGCGCTCGCTGTGAAGATTCAACAAATGCTAATGAATAAATAATTTCATACCCAACGGCTGAAAGATTTCCTGTGTGATGTTAGAATATAAATACTGCTAGAGAACGGAAAACAAACCGACTAATAATACAACGAAAAACACTTAGTTTGTGTTTATACCTGCTACACTCTGTTCTAAAATAACATATTAAGACAAATTGGAGACCAGCATTGAGCATTGTATTAAACGTCAACATTTTCGAATCCAGTTAAAAGTGAGCTAAGAACCTTGAAAAGTTCGGCAGCGTGTTTTAATTATGAGTAGGAGACGCTATTTTGCATTTTTCTCCACTGACAAGAGCCCAACTAACTATAAACAGCATGTTTTTAACCCCCGACGAAAAAGAGGGGTGTTATAAGTTTGACCTGTGTATCTGTGTGTCTGTGTATCTGTGTATATGTCTGTGGCATCATAGCTCCCAAACGGATTCACCGATTTCGATGCGGTTTTTTTTTATCGAAAGCTAGTGTAATCAAGATGGTTCTTAGCCAACTTTCATTAAAATCGGTTCACCCGTTTTTGAAATATTGAACTTTGAAATTACAATGTCGGGGTTTTTTCAACTTTTCTAAGTTGGTTAGGTTATTCTATTTGAACTTGGTACTTAACTACATAAGTATAAACCGTAGTTATTCTGGAGCCCGAATCACACTTTCAGAGAATTAACTTCATTAGGTACTCTGAGCTTTAAATCTTTGTGAGCCACTGACTCCTATAACGCCAGCCTCCCCATACAAATCAAAGACCCTGGGCCACACAGTAAAGGGATACGAATAAATTTAATGCTTTGTTAACATCCTTGAATTTGAATATTAAAATTACTTCGCGACTTATATGAGCCCGTATGTATTTACATGCATAAAATTTCGAATTTCCTAATTATTATGCTAATTGGTTTAGATTTATTTTGATTTTTTTTTCTCTCCTGTAACGCTACTTACGTATGAGAAGAAACCATACCGAAAGGATTCTGCACCGGTCTAAATAAACAGGGTGTCAGATGAACACATCTTTGAAAGTTGTCTTAGAAAAAAGAAATAAAAAAAAACATTAACCCAGACACAATTATGCCTCTGATGGATACAAACACTAGACTTTTTCTTTTGACACCGTTAATTATTGCAGTCAAATAACTGCACACTCGTATTTTCGTTTATTACCTACGCAACTTAGGTATCATGACACATCTTTCAAAACCAAACTCCGTGTATACTTATCTAGCGAAATTATTCACAATTTACCGCCTTAACACCTGAAAGCGGCGTCGGTATTAAGGTTTGTTCTTAAAATGAACTAATCCATAATGCAGGACCGAGAGTTTGCACTCAATCCCGCGATATTGATTCTGGCAAGCCACCCGCATGTGTTGTTACCAGCAATAAAAGAACAGTCCCTGGAAATGGCTGCTGACTTCTAAACATAATTTCCGTTTTATGCTATGTTTTATTACCTATTCATTCGTTTAACTTTAAAAAAAGTGCAAAATTAATTTCAAAATATAATGATGTTTCCATTTCATTTATGAAGATATTTTGCTTAAACGTGCGTAACCCCACAGGAAGCATAAAGCAGCATAATCACGGAATTAAGCGTGTCACGTAATAGCCCAATTTCACCCTACCTGCGAGTATAGTATCACAGCGCAGAATTCTTCTTCCATGCATTTCCGCATGTTTATGATTCTTTCTAAACGGCGCATTGGGAACCCAGAGCCAGGGTTGCCGGGTTCTCAGGCGGACAATCTGAATAATTCATTCTTACAGTCCGTGCTGTTATTGCCCGTTTATGCCAGCCAGAGATGTAAACTGTTCGGTATTTTTAAATGGAGATCTAATATTGAATTATTTGAAGATAGAAAAAGATTGCAAGTGAAATAAAACACTTGGTGTAATTTTTCTGTAATGAAAAAAGGCGATGAATACTTGGTTATTCGGAGTTATCATTTTCGTACCCAAGATTTTCCGACACAGGATAAAACACGATATCACATTATTAGGGTGGCGCTGGTGGCGTAAGGTTCTGAAACGCATGCCTGGATTGATTTTAATTGCCCTTAGAAAGCGTTTTTTTTTTTTTCATTTTCATAGTTGCTGTAAGCTGCTTACAAGCTGAAGAGAGTTTTAATGGACAAACTTATTTTTGTTTTGGTACATAGCTAAAATATATTCATTTATAGAAAGCAGTGTGCATATTACTGTATTTCCAAATATATCAATAGGCACTTTTTCACGTTATTATGACTATACGTTTGTTATTTCCAACCACTTGTTTACTGTCCTAAAACTCGACCCTTCTAAATCTTTTCCTATCGCTGTCTCTCACGTTACCAGATACAAATTTGCTACCGTAAACAACTGGTTTTATTCTTATCCCGAGGGGACAAAGCTTAAATTAGAATGGAAATAAGTTGCGCGGGTGTAGGATTTACTTTGTGGAGATGGTGAAGATAAAATGGCGTTTTCCAACAACAAACTACGAGGGTCTTGATGCATTATGATATTTATGGTGAATACTAAAAGAGGTCTAAAAGAGCTTACAAATCTAATTAGAATTTTGAAACAACTGACCATCAAATTGATCGCTCAGTTACTCTCTCACACCCAATTCCTGTCACGCCGTAACTTGCACTTGCCTCGCGCGCAAATAAGTTTAAAGTTTATTCATTTCTGACTAGAAAGGAATTATTATTAAGAAAAGACCAACGCCTATAAGCTGTTTCAACTTGTTACTCTTATGAATCTTTGGAAAAGATTAACGGGTCGAAAGTTTCGCTTAAATTGTTTTTTATTATGAAAGCAATTTTGAAGTTATTCCGTCCGCGGTTTTAAAACTTCAAAGGCCGGCCGGCGTGCGTGGGCCGCCGTGAATTGGGGACTTCTTCAGGTTCTTAAATATTTTTGGGTCCGTAAGCCGAGCCCTTTCGCATAATGAGGCATTGGAATCAAATTACTTATAGAAGTTAAACAAAAATTTCTTTTTAGTTTCCACTTTAATGTTCAGACCTCTTTGAAGGACCTACGTTACCATTAACACAATTTAATCTTTAAACAGTTTTAGTGATTTTTTCCTTTTCCAGGGAAATTGAGATCAAGCTATTATTATGTAAAGCGAGGTCCCCACTGAAGTAGCCTTGCCAATTTTCAATCTTTTCATTCTGTTTTTCGTTGATATTTTTCTTTAACCGAGGACTCGAGTTCGGAGGTCCCAATATCGTTCGGCCAATATTCAAGGGCTAATATAAAAATATGGAAGGGACCCTTCCCTGAGCCCTTCATGTCCTTTTAAGAATATATTGGCCACTAATTTCCGGATATTATTTATTTTATCGTACCGTTTAGAGTTTTCTTTTATCCTCGAATTTCCTGTGGAATTTATATTTAGTTGGCTTATGGTCATAATAAGCTTACTTCAGTTCTTTATTACGTTTTTCAGTAGGACTATAACCGATATTAAAAACATTTTGACGTAGGTACCGGCTGTAATTATTAATAGTTAGTGTATTAGTGTGTGTAGTATTTACATAATGTAATTTTAATGTTGAGTAAATAAATAAATCTAATCTAATCTATAATAATGCGCAATTAAAAATGAGGATATCCGCTCACTGAAGTCAGTTATCAAAGTTAAAAATATTATACTCTCTGATGACTTAGAAAGTCAACGTATTCCTTATTAACTAGACAAATAAATAATAAAATAAATACCATGCGACAATTTAACACCAATTGACCTAGTCCCAAACTAGGCAAAGCCTGTACTATGGGTACTAGACAACGGAGAAACATACTTATATAAATAAATACATACTTATATACATATTAAACATCCCAGACCCGAGAACAAACATTCATATTTATCATACAAACATCTGCCCCGACCGGGATTTGAACTCGGGACCTCAAGCTGCATAGTCAGGGACTCTAACCACTAGGCTATTCGGTCGTCAAAAATAGGGTTAGTTCCATAGAATTGTGTTTTCTTCGAATACAAAAATCACTTTCGGTAGCAAACTGCCGTCTGCAACCGCAAACTATTTCTAACTGCGTCTGCGAATACGGGGATTCCTGTCATCAAACTTTTCCTTGGCTTCTCAGTAACTTGGTTCCATGAAACTTTATTTTTGTTCTTAATTTATAGTAATTTTACTTATACACTCTAAAGTCGTAATCTTATCTGATTGACATTTTGAGTTATTGCTTCTTTTTCTTTTCATTTTTGTGACAACGGAAAAACGTAATTAATTTTCTACCTACAGACATTTATCTTCTTTTTATATTCAAAGTATGATTATGAAAATCTCCCTAGGTGACTTTTTAATTCCTTGGAAAACAAGCCGTACTCTGTGCCCTGCTTAAGAATTTCACCCTTGTCAGTACATAAACAGCTTGGAACATAAAACGTAGTGCTACCTACATCTTATGTCTCTTGCACCTACCTACCTAACGATAGCACGTCCTAACAAGACTCGATCTCAGAGATTGTTTTTTCTCCCCACAGCGTCTATTAGCCGCGTTGTCTTTCCCACTATCCAGACTTACAGGTGTAAGTTCTCGGAATGAGCAGAGTATTACACGAATGTATTTAGTTCCAATAGATTTGCTGCTCCACACAGCGTCTCGGCGTAATGCACCAGCTCTAAGCTCACGGGATTTGCAGCGCACCAAACAATACGGCGCTAAGCTGGGCCCGTGGGGGAGACTGGTAGCGGGAAGGTTTGTGAATATTTATTATAATGGAAAAACCGTAAAAATACCAAGAAAAAAATAAAAAAACATGCTTACTCCTTCGAGATCATGCGATGTGTAGGTAATTATTTGTTTCTAATAAACTTTTTAAAGAGAAGGAGGGACCTGATTTGTTCACTGCTATCCCAAACCTGTGATTAAGTACTAAAGTATAGGTACAGTTTTTTTTTGTCGTATGTTTTTATAATATAAGCGTCCCATATTTTTTCCCAAACAGCTTACAGTATCTTACGAAGTAAATTTTGAATTTAGTGGTCAGATTAAATAAGTACAATCTTAAGCTCAAACTGCTATTTACAGCAAGTTAGTTACTCTGAACCTAGTCATGTAAACAAAAGTTCAGGCAAAAAATCTGTTTATAAAATAACTCGTGGTTTGGATCCTTGATGCTTATTTTAGAAAAGGCGGCTTAATTTTTATACTGTAAAATTTTAATGGTCTATTTTGTTATCGATGTATACATCTAAAATGCTGTCAAAACCAATAGTGAATGGATTTATGCAAAACTTAAGAAAATTAAACCAATTAAAACTTAGTACATGCAGGTGGTAGGACCTTGTGCGAGGTCCGTCCGGATCGCTACCACCATCTTACTCGCTAATCCTGCCGCTAAGCAGCAGCGCTTGCACTGTTGTGTTCCGGTGTAGAGGGTAAGACAGCCGGTGTAAATACGGGCACAAGAGGCATTCACTCATCACTTACCATCAGGTGATCCACTTCCTCGTTTGCCTTCCAAAAAAAAAAACAAATGCCAATTATTTCACAAAGTGTGGTAAGATTCTCATGACTTGAACCACTGCAGGGCCTCTCAATGGGAAACTTAGGTCAATTCATGCACCTACATGGGGATTTCTTCCGAGAGATTTGCTGGCACGCCTCAATTCAATGCTATATGGGGGAAAGGATCATGAGGGGTCTCACGCGATCCTGATTGTTCTTTTGTTCATGGAACTAATATATCATAGGTGTCTTGAACGGACACTTTTGAAGCACAAGTACACACAGTGTTTGAAGCACTTTTGAAGCTCGCGGCCGGCACCAGCAGCAGAATGCTGATGCCGACGCCTATTGTCACAAACTAATCGTATTGTGTTTTTAATTTGTTGTGTGAACTGTAAAATGTTGTTTTGTAGCAAGGACGATAAAACCAAGATGACTGCCAATGGCTGTACAATGTCGCGTTCCTGTAAAATAATGAGCCTGCTGTAACTAGTTTCACTATAGAGAGGTCTCTGTACCATTAATTTTGTATGACACTTAGACCTCTGGCTAACACAATAGCGCCATCTATGAACTGAAAGAAAAAACGAATTTAAATGGCGCTATTGTGTTAGCCAGAGGTCTAAATGTCATACTAAATGAATGGTACAGAGAACCCTCGGTAGTAAAACTAGCTACAGCAGGCTTATTATTTCAAAGGAACGCGGCATCGTATACACACTGGCAGTCTTCTTGGTTTTATGGTCCTTGTTTTGTGGCAATAAACTATTTTTTATTTCTTTCTTTCAAGTTGCATGAAGTGACTAGGTGACTATTGATCATTTAATTTCTAAGTAGTCTACGCCTTTAGTGCACAGAAGCACTAAAGGTGTAGGCACTTAGAAATTATGAACTTAAAACAATTATATTGATCACCCGCGACCAAACCGGCTATATGGATCTTCGCAAAGTAACGCCTGATTCAATATGTTACTTAGAAATTAAATTCAAATGACCATAACCAAACACTTATTGGTACCTATAACTAAAAATAAGTGGCACAACTGTACCGAATAGAGTTGGAAGGGCCACAGTTAGCAGCAGAATCAGTTACCTAGTTACAGTTACTTGCAGTTAACAGTTAGTTAGTTTTTCGATGGAGATGTTAACGCGCGATTTCCTCTCTGCCAAAACCTTAACATTAAGTCTGACCAAAGTGGTCAGGGTCTGTTGATTGTGTGCGTGTTTTTGGCATTTGTGTGACAGTTTTGTTTAATGTGAGTTTGTAGGACCGTAACAAATTTTGACACGTGCTGGCTGTACGTGTGGTGTTCCTCGTCCCCCTCAAAAAGTGGCAGTAAATTGTAGTGCATAAATAAGCCAAAGGCGCTTCCCATCTGTCTGCTTTATAGTCGTGCACTGGAACATGTACCTTACAACTTTCTTAAACCTTCCAGTCATACACTTGAACTAAATTAATTACCGGGAATGTCAACACAAACCATGTATTCGACACAAGCTAACATTTTGTACAAAGTTAGCTCGTGGTCCGAGTGACCGCTAGTTGACCTTTGCCCCAATTAATGCAATAGTTTTGACTACATTTGCGTACTAAGTTGTGTTTCATTTGCTACACTGAAATTTTAGTTTCAGTGATAAATTATTAACTGTGTAACATAAATGTAAACTTCACAGTGCTTTACTATTTGCATATGGTGCTATTTGGACCACTTACTCCGTTTAGAGTAGTAGCTGGCTTATCGTAACGATAGGCGATAAAGTGAAATAGTAGCCTATGTTCTTCTGCAAGACCGCATCTATCCTCATACTTCAGTCTATACCTATAAAACAGTACCGTGACTGACTGACTGACAGACAGACAACGCACAGCCAAAACCACTGGACCTAGAGACTTGACATTTGGCAAACACATAACCTACCTTGAGGATCAAGGAAGAATTTTTCGAAATTAACACAGGCTAGGGAACTAGCCTAATTTGAAATATTTCACGGGGGCAAAGCTGCGGGGTGTAAGCTAGTATTCATCATACACAGACAGACAGAGTTGTTTTGGTATTTATGTTTAATATTAGTATGGATTAAATATTGTTTAAAAAGCAGTTGTAGGCGGTAAAAATATTTTATTTAATATTGAAATATCCACCGTCTTCATGAGAGAAAGTGACGGTAATACGTATACCAGAAAAAAGGAAGAAGAAAGTACACTCACAGAGTTATTATTTACATATAAGAAGGCAACCTACGTGGCTTCAGTTTAATGATTTCCCTATCCGTAACTCTCTTTGACCTGCTCAAAGATATTTTCTGACGAAAACATATTTCTGGTATCGGGTATCTAATATTATGACGTAGGTATTGGAACTAATTGGTATTGAATATGACTGGAACTTAATTGATGTACCGTAATTGATATTGATCGAGATATTTCGCGTTAGTGTTTTCTTCGCAGAAATTGTGATTGGATTTGGATGTGTAGGATTATCAGACCAGCCAGGGCTAACAAACATAAAAATGTTTCAAACTGGAACATTTTCGCATAAACACTCTTATTCTTATTCACATGGCAGCTTACAGCTAAAAATACCGCTTAAGATAGAGCTTCTTAGCACTTTTGATTTTATTTTATTTTTTATACAAAACGAATGTCAATCAAAAAAAATATTTTACTTCTATTTTCCTATAATAGTATAGGTATTTAATTACTTTTTACATGCCATAGGCTTGCGTTTGACCATAATCACGACTGATAGTAAGCGAAGATGTGGTCTACGATGTAGCACGCTAGCCTAGCAATTGCCCATTCACGCTAGACATGAAAACGGCCAATACTTAAGTGAAATTATGATTTTACCAAATTAACAATAACAGTTTATACATCAAATTGTTATCAGTGCAACCGCTCACGTACACCCAAAGCAAACATTGTGATATAGACACGGAAATTACCATAACATACCTTCTGGATTACAAGTTACACTAAGCCCCTACTTCTGGGGAGTTTGGGTACACCTGTGTCCTGGCTTCTGGCAGTTTTAGAACAGAGTATGTAGTTAGATGAAAAAGGGTTTGTTGTGCGCTATCAATTAGTCATAAATGTGATTTTCATCCTGGTAGGTAAAACACAAGCGCAAAAAGAATTTCTAAAGCTTACTCGATTCAAATAAACATTATTACTCGTGTCTTGTGAGCTTATTTTTAATTTTTTTTTAATCTGTAGAGGAGAACAGCTGGTCAGACGGCGGACAGACTGACAGACACACGAAAGCATTTTGGTCCAAGCTGAAATGGAGACGCTTCGCTCGCCAGTAATTTTTTTTATACGACAAGGAAGGAAAACGAGCAAGTGGGTCACCCGATGGTAAGTGATCACCACTGCCCATAGACACCCGAAACCCCGGGGGTTTGCAGATGCGTTGCCAACCCAGAGAGTTAAGATGTTATTATGGTTTACATAGACCAGTGTCCGCCACTTTAAAAAGTGCTAAGAGGAGAGCGTGTCAACGCTTTGCAGAAGTTTTCAATATGACCGAGAGATGCCAGGAGCTACGGGCAATGTGTGAACGCGTTTCAAAGCTGTTTTATAGCGCCAAAACAACAGTCCGTCAATTCACTTTGCGAGTGAATAATCCAATCATCGCGGTCCCTCTTCGGCACCGTACAACTTCTTTGTGTGAAATTCATCTCAAATTCAAAAGGGGGCGTTCCGCTGTGTAAATAATAAAAGTGGCCTGGAGTTGTGGCTTTGCGGAATGTTTACGTCCGCCAAGAGAATATAAATTGGTCTAATTTAAAAGCATATGAAATAAGGCCCGGCCTTTAGCTGCCTTGAAAATGAAATGAGAAAAATCTTAGGTTTTTTTGGATCGTTCGCCGAGATTGATCTAAGAGGGGTGGAGAGCAATTTTCTGACAAATCGCACAACTAAAGTTGCATTATCACAAGCTGTACCAAATAAGTGGGTGGGTGTTTTTAAATTACCACGAGTTCGCGTCTTAGCGTTGGATTTTGCTTAATTATTATATTAAAGTAGACAAATTGCTCACTTTTATTTGTTATTTAAACTAGAGGCTCTGTGAGCTATAGCCCTCGCGACCTCACTTTAAATTTTTGTTTTTAATTTTCAAAAAAACGTATCTGCTTGAACCACTAGGTTACTACGGCTTTTGATCTTGTTTAAAAGTATACATCTAAAAACAAGCCTAATGAGCCCTATTCTATTTCAAAATTCGATATTTAGATCATACTGCAGCGGCATACCCGTCGCGTCATGACATAAAACGACCAAGCTGTCAAAATAAATAAAACCTGTTAAAAGCCTTAACCTGTATTCAGTTAAAAGTTCAGTCTTCTTATAAAAATATCATTAGTAAGGTTACACGTCATACTCAGCTATGGCCGCCAAATTATCAAAACAATAGCGTACAAAACTCGAAGAAAATTAATTTCCATTTGTAATAATGCGGATGGGCCAAATAGAAACTTCCATATTTTCCATTACAGCTTTCGGCGAGCTTCTAATTTTAGCCACAATGTTACCGTAGGTACTTTGTAGTGAGCTCTGGCGTGTAGGCATGTAATTTAATAACTAAAGATAGCAAGTCATACAGAGCTAGCGTTTTCGGATTGTTTTTAACGAACCTAGTAAGCTACCGTGGTATAATTACTACTTCTACCAAATTACTAATTACTACCAAGTTCTGGTACTTCGATACTTAAGCTAGTTTGTAATCATAGATTTTTATTACCTGTACGATTTTTCAAGTGGTACTTGGTTCGTAAGTTTTTAATGATACCTGTCGTATAGTGAGTATGACGTATGACTTAGTAAAAGATATAGTATGAGGTTTAATCGTTTGTGTAAGAAAGAGAGAGCATGAATGACGACCAGTTTGATTTTTAAATATTAAGGGTTGTTTATAGGTCGCTGGGAGACCAGAGGGATAATACGTGTGATAGACATAGTAGAAAAACCTTTCCCACGGGCCAGGCAAAAATCAATCTTATGATAATGTCCCATGTTCCTAATCCGCACTGGGCCCGCGTGGGAACTATAGCCCAAGCCCTCTCATTCCGAGAGGAGGCCTGTGCCCAGCAGTGGGACGTAAAAAGGCTGGTGAAGATGATGATCCCTATTATATTTTTGAGTGGCTTTTCTTCAATTCACGATCCCACATACCTATAGGTTTATCCAGTAAATCAAGTATAATGCATAACCTCATAATAATTTTCATTATCATGAAAAATACCAACTGAAACTATTTAACCGTTTAAGTAACGCTTACGTGAACTGAACCAACTTTAAGTGAAAATTTAAACGCAAACTACCAAGTCAGAACCGTATTTTAAAGGGTTTACGTTATCATGTAGAAATTTTACTTAGTGAAGTTTAACGGCGCCGCGGCACATTAAATAACGTTATGACGTCATAAAAGCATAAACGTAACACACCATTACGAGTGTTGTCATAAAAGCATCTGTAAGCTTGTTTTAGAACTAATTATGAAAATTGTACGACTTGTCAGCAAAATACGACAACTTTGGCCTAGTTACTTAGGTACTCTTAGCAGAGCTTTTATATTGCAACCTTTTGACACAGAAATTAAATGTATGAATATCTTCGTGTTTGACAAAATATTATCCAAACAAATTCAATTTGATTCAAAAATACTTCAGCATCAACAAAGAGGGAACGTCAAAAATTGCAGTACAGAAATAATGTGAAAAAGTATACTTATACACAATCTTTGATACCGATCACTCTTTTTCTAAAAACATTAAACCTATCAGTAAAAGTATAATATGGACTCATTACTATAGAGTTGCTTAAAAAAATACAGCTAAGTACACACTGTACACTTTTCACTACACCTGTTCCAGTGTGCACACCGTATCGCCCATTTGAGCCCCGCAGCACATCTGCACCCGACCTAATGTCCTATCTACCCGTAATTTATCCGTGCAAGAATTCCCATGGTAAGCACAAGTTGGTATTACCATAGAGTACAAAAGTTTGCAAGGGTAGAACTCGCTTTGCTATCGCCGTCTATTTTTAACTAAGCTAATTATAAAGGGACGATGAGCACTCTCACAACAGAAACAAAGAAACAGCGCGCTGTGTAAGTTTAGAGCTGCAAAACAGGATCGCGTTTTGTTTTTCTTTTATTATAAGCCGCGTTTGGTTTGTTTTCCTCAACTCTTTCAATAGTAAATAAAGACCTGCACACTCTTGCGAAGCAATTCAATGGTGTGTGTGAAGTTCCCATTCCACACTGGGCCCGCGACGAGACGTGAAGAGTGATGATGAAGAAAAGATAGTGATTTTGTTTTCAATTAGCCCAGAAAGACGGAAAATGCGACTTTAGACTAAGTTTCATGGTGATGTAGGATTATCCCATAAAGAGGCTTCTAAACGCTCAATATTTTTGCTCAAATATGTGACCGGCAACTATAGATAGATAGATAGATAGATAAAGTCTTTATTTAAAGTCTTTATAGGAGTCTGTCTAGCTTTTATAATAAGAGTCGTACAGCAATAGTTTAGAAGCCCCTTAAAACAAACACAACCTAGCGAGAGGGACAAGTCAGTGACCAAGCAACGAAAAGTTTTGTTCGAATTCGTATACTTATTCAAGTTATTTCAATACATTTTATAAGAAAGGTTTCGTTGTTAATTACACCACCATAAGCAGAGGCGCTACGCAAAGCAGTAAACATTTTTAAAGCCTGCACTGCTGAAAATATATAGGTATGTTATACTTTTACCCCGAACTCCAGTGCCTTTCTCACATCTCTGGCATAACCGCCCTAAAAATACATCAGTCGTACGAAAAATGTAAATGTACTTTCACTTGAAAATACGCTTGAGCGCTCATGTGGAGTAATAATCCATTTTGGGGTCACATAATTGGGGTACAGTGAAAATTCATGTCTTTACGCGCGTTTGTTGTACCGGAAAATTGTTGCGTATTGATCGTACCCAGGATACTTTAATTAAGATATTAATAAATATACCCTTTGTGCGAAACTACTTTATTATGTAAGTTTTGGAGCGTTAATGGAAATATATTGGTAAATTTTATAATAACGGCCCAAATAAAATGAAATACAATAGCGAGAAAGTATTGGTTCCTCTAATCTGCTAAAATCAAGTTAAACTAAGTGTTAAAGGTGCGAATGTAAGTAGTTTCCGAAAGTCATAATTAAGCATTAATCGCAATTAATGCTTAATTATGACTTTCCGAAATAACACTTAAAATATATAACATATTACAAAATAAATTCCGATAAATATACTGCTACATAACATGCCGGTAAAATTTTTAGGTAACGGTATTTTGTGAAAACAGGTAAGGTTGGTAACGAAATATACCCGGTAGAATATTTCGTTACCAACCTCACTTTTTTTCATAAAATACCGTTTCCTCAAAATTTTACCGGCATGTTATGTAGCGGTATATTTATCGCAATTTATTTTGTTACGTTTTTTTTGTGATATTTCGGCCCCTGGTTAGATAACTACCGCACAAGACAATGTAGCTTGCAATAATGTATTAAAACATTCCGGGCATCCCTTGCGTTCACTCTACTAACCTCATAACACAAAAGGTCTTAGCCGCCGTGAGCTTCCTATGAAGATACGCTCCATTGTTTAAGCAGAGCAGTCTAGACTAATATTCATCGGGCTTTTAATGGAAATATGAATTATTCCGATGTTCGGAGAACTTGTTTGAGTAAGTCAGTGGGTAGTCCGGGTCGCATAGTGTAGTACAGGAACAGTGGGGTATATCCTTCTTTTTACTCTCATACTGAAACGAGACTCAAGGGAAGACAATTTCATAGCATTTGCAAGATGAATTTTTTAATATTTTACCTTTAGTTTTTAAGTCGAGGTTTCTCCACTGTTAATTATCCGTTAAATCATTCGCAACTAGTTTTTGTTCAAGTTTTCTTTGACTTATATAGTATTGACAACGACTCAAAACTCCGCAGTATGTACGTTTTCAGTTTTTAAATCTAAGTTTGAGTTAGTCACGCCTACTAGAGACAGCTAACGTCATTTCTATCTATTACCACAACGGCTCTCTTCATAATTTCCATAACAATTATGATACCTAAAAGCGATATGAGACTGCGCGATACTTTCAATAATATTTTTATAAAAAAAACTTCTACTATGAAGATTTTTATAAACCCCTGACTGGGTTCTTGACATTTCATTAAAAGGCACCCTGAATACAACCTCAGTGCGCTTCAAATTTAAATGCTCCAGTGATGTTTAAGGCCGTGGGAAGGGCTATCGCGGTCGCGCTCCCAGATTCCCGTTAGTCTCCATGCGTCTCGCTTCCTCTTCGAGTGCCGAGTTCACTCCAAGCGCATTTAAGTTAGCTTCTGCCCATTACTCCACTGTGCACAGTAACGTGAGAATCCGAGTTGATACGGGCGGCTGCATAAGGCAAACACGTATTCACCTCCCAATTCACTAATGCAAGTGGAATACCGCTGCTACCCAAACTTGTTCAATTATTTTGATAGTTATAACAGGTAGTGATGTAAAGTGGATAATATTTGTATTATGCATTGGGCAATCACTTAGAGCAGGAAAGGAATGGAGATGTTAACGCACGGCTTTCCCTCTGCCAAAAATTTGACTTTAAGTCTGTGCAAAATGCACAGGGTCTTCTGTTGATTGTATATACTTGAGTTCTTGAGTTGAGTAATTCTTCTTGGCAATCATGGTCTTTCCGAAAGCGCTGGTAGACTCAAAAAAATTACGTGTATGCATTCTAACGGCTGTTTTTTTTTTTTACTTGTGTGCTTGATTTTGGCATTTGTGTGACACTTTATTTTAGTATGAGTTTGTAGGAACGTAACAAATTTTGACGTGATGATGATTTAGACGTGTGCTGTACGTGTGTACCTCATTCCCTTCGCAAAGTGGCAGAAAAATTGTAGTCCGTAGGTAGACAAGTCAAAGGCGCCTCCCGTTTGCTAGCTTTGAATTCACGTACCATTTTACGAATTCTCCTGTTAAAAGCAAAAGGTATGATTTCAAATATTACATCCGCAATGATCACTAATTATACTTGGGCATTGGTATTCGTTTGGAATATTAATGCGATTTAATTAACTACTAGCGCCCATGCGTACCTACGTTAATTCCTCAAAACGACTCATCAATTATTACAACACGAATTATAAAATAATTTGTGCAATATAATAAATTCGTTTTACAAAACCTCCCATTTGGCATATTCAAATAGCACTCTATTTCCAATCCGCTTTAAATGTCATAAAACGGGACACTGTAAATGCATCATTAACTAACCGCAGCCAATGCGCTACATTTTAAAGTCTGTTTTGAGCAATTAATTAAAATTGGGGCCCGTATACGTTCTTGGAGCATTAAACCAAACGGGGGCGACACGGCAGGAATTTCGATACAAGAAGTTAGCATAGGTAGGTACTTATACAAAATCCATCCATCCATACTTAATATTATAAATGTGAAAGTGTGCCTGTTTGTTTGTTTGTTTGTTTGTCCTTCTTTCACGTCGCAACTGAGCGACGGATTGACGTGATTTTTTTGCATGGACATAGTTGAAGGGTTGGAGAGTAACATAGGCTACTTTTTACCACGGGTAAAATATCTCATTTCCACGGGAAAATACGTTATAAATCTTATAATATAACCCATAATCATTGTCGTATGTATATAGTTCCTCTAACCGACCATAGATGGCGCTACTGTCATGTTAAAACGTGTTAGCTTACATGCTTGCTTGCATGCTTGCTTACATGCTTGCTTACATGCTTGCTTACATGCTTGCTAGCATGCTTTTGCGTGCATGCTTGCTTGCATGTTTGCTTGCATGTTTGCTTGCATGCTTGCATGCTTGCTTGCATGCTTGTTTGCATGCTTGCTTGCATGCTTGCTTGCATGCTTGCTTGCATGCTTGCTTGCATGCTTGCTTGCATGCTTGCTTGCATGGTTGCTTACATATTTGCTTGCATGCGTGCTTGCATAGTTGATCGCAGGCTTGCATGTTTGCTTGAATGATTTCTTGCATGCTTGCTTGCATGCTTGCATTGCTTGCTTGTATGCTTGCATTCTTATTGCCCATCATGTTGCATTAACTGTATGCTTGCATGCATGGTTGGTTGCATGGTTGCTTGCATGCTTGCTTGTATGCTTGCTTACATACTTGATCGCAAGCTTGCATGTTTGTCTGAATGCTTGCTTGCTTCCATGCCTGCTTGCTGGTGCTGTTACATGCTTGCTTGCATGCTGCCTACATGCTTGCCTATCAGCTTGCTTGCATGCTTGCTTGCATGATTGGTTGCTTTCATGATCGCTTGCCTGCAAAATACTTGCACTCTTGCTTGCATACTTGATCGCAGGCGTGCATGTTTGCTTGCTTCCATGCTTGCTAGCTGGCGCTGTTGCATGCTTGCATGCTAGCACGCTATCATGCTTGCTTGCATGGTTGCTTGCTTTGTTTGTATGCTTACTTGCTTTGTTTGCATGCTTGCTTGCATGCTGATTGCTTCTTTGAAATGCTTATGGTTCACGCGAGCGAAGCCGCGGGTAAAAGCTAGTTGCTCAATAAGAATGCAGTTTTTTATCACGGAGGTAAAGCAATTGTAATTTTTTATTAAAAGTGGCAATTAATGTAGATTACAGACAAAAAATAAATAAATGAGTTCCTTTTAACATGAAACTACCGTGAGACTCAATCATAGTGAAATAAAAATGTATCACTCACGTATATAAGTTGACTTTAGCCCGACATGTTTCGGACACTTTCTGCTCGCGCGACTACTAGACGCAGATGAAAGCGGCACACAACTACCCTCGTTTTGTTTTACGTTTTGTTTTCGTTTCAAGTTTTTTATTCCGCGGAAAGTACGTGAAGCCATTGAAATTTATTTATTTATTTAGATAAGCAGTTTTTGCAAAGGGCCCATCAGACTCCAAACTAGGCCGAGCCTGTATCTTGGGCGTCTGCGAGAGCGATTAACAACATACCTAATTTCTAAGTTACAAAACAGATGGGCGCTATGGTTGTGATACAATTGCATCAACGGTGGAGGTGCATGCAAAAGGTTAACACCTACTCAATAACTACAGTAAGTAGGTACACAATGATAACTAACGGATAAATAAAGTATAGGAGCGAGCATGCAAGCGTGTGTTAGTGTGTGCGTGCGTGTGTGTGTGTGTGTGTGTGTGTGTGTGTGTGTGTGTATGTGTATTAAATTATGGTGAGCCCGTACAAAAAGAACTCCAACAAGATGTATTTTATTTTTACGTTTTATTACTTACAAGTTTTTCCATATCTGTGTAAGATAAAGTGACTAACCATTTTTTTATTACTACTTTAGCCCTGGAAACCGATAGAAACTTAATATCGCAGACTCTGCAGGTGGCAGTAGGTGCGAGGGTGAGAGTAGGCTGGAGATTTCCTAGCTAACGCGGATCTAAGTGGAGGCAGACTACATTTAAAGTTACGCTTGCTCAGCATCAACTCATAATGTGGAGAGTTGACTATGTAACTATGAGTGCGTGTAAATGCTTTCAAGATGAAAAGCGGCCGCACTCTCAACAGTTTAGTTTCCAGATACAGGGCGTCTGTGGGGTAGCGAGACGGCTTCCTAAGTATAACCTTAATCACTGCTCTCTGTGCACGTTCAACTTCCAAGAGGAAGCTCTTGCCAGCGCTGCCCCACACCGCAACTCCGTACTGCAGAATAGACTGACAAAGTCCATGGTATACCATGTGAAGTGTATCAGGGGCGGCGCAGTCTCGAAGTCTTTTCATTATATATATTAGCTTCCTAACCCTTTTAGCAAAGTGGTAATGTGCAACTTGAAAGAAAGATGCTGGTCAAAGAGAAGTCCCAAGTACTTGACATGGTCGCGTCTCACAACCTCTCGACAAGAGCATGGCTGCGTCGGACTAGGTGGTGAAGGAATGGAGTTTTGCAAACATGTGTGAAATTTAATTATTCTATCTACAGGAGCGGAATATGCTCGTATTTTTGAGAAAGCCACAAAATTGGTTTTATCTACATTGAGGGTAAGTAGATTATTATGTAGCCAAGAGGCAATACTGGCAAGGGCATCCTCAGCTAGAGCAACGGTCTCATCCGAAGATCTTCTGTGCACAATAATTACGGTATCGTCTGCATAGCAAACGAGCTCAGCATTTGGAATCGCAATGTCAAAAATAACATCAATATAAAGGATAAATAAGGTTGGACCGAGTATGCTACCTTGTGGGACACCAAAGCAGACGGGAAGCTGATCACTGACGTGCGGGCCTATTTTTGTCCTTTTAAAACGATCGCTCAAATAGGAAGCAAACCAACCTAGAGCCACACCCCTTATCCCTATACATTCGAGTTTTCTCAGAACAGTTTTAATCGTCATCCCAATTTTAAATGAAAATAATCGATTTATTGATTATTTTTAAGAAACATTCATAGAATGAAATTCAACATACAATGACAATGCAAAGAAAAATCCGTTAAGCAGCTGGACTTGAACCAGCAACCTCGGTAATCCGTACCAATCCGTACGTACGGATTACCGAGGTTGCTGGTTCAAGTCCAGCTGCTTAATGAATTTTTCTTTGCATTGTCATTGTATGTTGAATCCCAATTTTAATCGTGATAGTGGATGGTCGGTGCCCCCAAGTTGGAAGATTGTGCTAAATACTGCGTCAACGGTGAATGTGAACGAGCCTTTGACAGAGTGATGTGGTCAGTGTAGTGTGTTACCCTGCATTTGACAATAATAAAAATGACGATGCAAACGAGGGTAATTGTGTGCCGCTGTCAGCTGCGTCTAGTAGTCGCGCGGGCAGAGCCGCGGCGTGCAGTGTGCGTCTCGATGCCGCTGGGTCGTGCGCTCCCAGAGGAAAGACTACGAATTAGTCCGAAACCTGTCGGGCTAAACTCGACTTATATACGTGAGTGATCCGTTTTTATTTCACTATAAATGAGTTCCTGCTCACTGTTTCAAGCATTTTACATCAAAAAATTGTCAGTTGAGAAAATAACTGGTTAAATCAGGCAATAGATAGGTACTTGGCAGAGATCCACATTCGTTTTTTTTTCTCAAGAATATGAGAACCGGTCGTGCTCACAGAGTTTGCAGTGCATATCGTGTATCGTAAGGTGGTGGTGATAGTTGGGTCTATGCGGCATTGTGGTGATTCGTGTCATGTATTTTTATTTTGTATCATTATATTTTTAAGCGACTCAGTATTCGATACTTATGCCGTTACCCAAAAAAGGTATTTATGCTCGCCGCAACCTATTAGATTTTTATGCCGCCGAGTGTCGTCATACTTTTTTGGCTTCCACCATGATCGGATATTTTTGCAGCGCTGTCCATAGTCATAGATTATTGTTGGTGACTTCAGTTATCGGCGTGAATATAATAAATACCTACGCGTTCCCGATCGGCTTACTTTGGCCTGTCCTTTGTGCAAAGTAAAGGTTGGATGGTGACCTCTATAAATCTCCCATTCGATCCTGTCGGAGGTCAACTAAGCCACAATACGTCACAGCAAGCGACGAGCGTGAGCGATCTTTCTTGACACTGATGCCAGTTGACCTTTCAACCCCTACGATATATCATCATTCATCATAGCGCAAATTTGAAATGTAATGAAATGCATGGATGCATTCTCCTAAATAGGGGTTCACACTGTTTGCTGCCGCTCTAGCAGGGTAAATTTTATCGACAACATAAAAAACATTCGTCACTTTCCAACAAATGAGCAAGTGCGAGGAGGACAAATGCTTCAAGTCGTCGATAAATGCTAGAATATGCTTAGAGGGTCTGGAATATTTTAAACTGTATGCTCTGGAAGCGTCACCACTTGGACTGACGAGATGTTGCCCAAGCCAGAGACGAGAGAAAGAAGACAGAAAAAGCTTTTGCCCAGTAGTAGGATGAACATAACATTATTATAGGCATATAAAAAAAACAAACTGTTAGTTACCTATAATGATACCAGAACATGTAGACTTTAACTTTCGTGATTGCTCCGTAAAAGAAGATGGAACACGCAACGAATGTAAAGTATCCAGGAATCACGTCTGAATTCTCAAACGCTTTGGATCTCCAGCCATTTTGCAAACAGCTAAACCTTTTCTGACCTAGACCACAGTCCCCCAATCGTGAGGGAGAGAATTTTTGTATAGCGCCCTTAGTTATGCTAATGCAATGCGAGTGACCGGGTCGAAAACGAGCGAATATATTGCGGTCTCACTGTTACTATGAATAAATCTTTCAGCGTTATCGGTCTATTGGCGACGGAGTTCTAACTTCCGATACGCTCGGCGCCGAGCAAAGCCGCATACTAATTAGGTCTAACTTAGAAGAAGTAGTGGAAGTTAAAAAGCCGAGGTCGCTTTGGTCGTATTACGTCTTGACGCGACGGATATGCTGTTGCAATACGACCTAAATATCGAGTTTTGAAATAGAATAGGGCATAGAGCTCATTGGGTTTGTGTTTAAATGTGTACTTGATTTGGTAGGCCTCCAACAAGATGGAGCGACGACCTGATAAAGATCGCGGGATCGCGGTGGATGCGGAAGGCACAAGACCGGTCTGAGTGGAGAGCCCTGGGGGAGGCCTACGTCTAGTAGCAGTGGACGTCTTTCGGTTGACATGATGATGATGATGAAACATCTTGAGGAAATCTGGACACTCCTGCGAAGCAATTAATACTGTATGTAGTTCCCAATACGCATTGGGCCCGCGTGGGACCTATAGTCCAAGCCTTCTCATTATAAGAGGAGGAATGTGCCCAACAGTGGGACGTAAAAAAAGGCTGGTGATATTTGTATAAAGAAGAAGTGGTACTTGTTATCTTTGTTGTCTATAGGAATGTGTTTAATGAACTTCTGTCTGTGAAAGAAGGCCTGGTTTCATTAAAAACAGATGTCCAACTCACAACAAAAATGTCTTTCTTATGGTGTTTTATGCGTGGCTGGCATGTCAATTACCATATTGAATGTACTAATGTGATACAGTTTGGCATTTCAAATTTTAGTTCTCCAATTGATTTACAACCACTTCAAACACACTCGTATGTGATTATTAGCTTACACTTAAGAGCTCGAATGCATTTAAGTGGTTTGCTTAAGCTCTCATATGATACCTAATGAAAAAAAGGCAAACATCTACGAGCGGGGAATTCTCAGAATATCGAGAGTTTATTTCATTGACCTACAGACAACTTCAGAGTTACAGGCTGAAATCGTTAGAAAGTTGTCCTCTTTCACTTATAATTAAAAGTGTTACGAAATTTTGTCACTTAGCATTTTGAAGAGTTTCTGATAATACGTGTACCTATCTATCAAGCGACTATTCCACTGTAGTATTTAATTATGCTTTTCCAATTCTAGCTTCTCTTTTGTCCTTTATCAAATTTAATTAATAAACATTTACACCTCATGTCAATGGGCTAGTACATTTGAGTTGGATGCTCAAAATACTCAGACGGAAATCGGGATTATCCAAACAAATTACTACCAAACTATATCTGGATCTGAAAATCGTTAATATCCTTTAGAATATTACTTCTGTTCGTATCATTCCTTTTGTTCTCGCTGAAAACGCTTGATGTGATTTTACTCTAGGCCGGAGGTTTAAATTCCAATTTCCTTTCGGAAGAGATAAATTTTCGTGGTGTACTGCCGTTGTAGGTAGCGATTTACTACGTTTGTTTACCGTTGGTTCTATGCTCTAGAAATAATGTTTTTTTTTGCAGTGCCCCATTTTCTGACCCCTAAACTATTCTAGATAAAACGTCGTAGATTAGGAATGGATTAGAAACATTTATTTGTGTGAGTTAATTCGCATCTCAGCCATAGAGAGCTGACAGAGAAGAACCATGAGTCGGTTACAAAGATAATGATGACATCTTGTGGTCCAAAAGGAATTGTGGAATTGAATTCTATTTAAGTATTCAAAACTTTACATTGGTAAGTCAGTCTATGTTAATCATCTTCTTTGTCACTTTAATTACAAACTAAAAGCGTGGAATGCTTCTATTCATTATTTAGAAGGGATCACTTAGGTACTTATAAGTCGAGCTTAGCCTGATAGCCCGACCTGTTTCGGATTATCTCGTAGTCTTTCGTCGATGTATTTCGTTGATCAAATTTGATAAATAAATACGTTTCATTTCTTCAGGATCCAATGACAATGAATGTTAATCTTTTAATCTTTAATGAACGAGTATCGTTGAGGTATATTTGCATTACAACCGACGGCCAGATAGCCTAGTGGTAGAACGTGGTTCGATCTCCGGTCGGGGCAGATAATTATTTAGTATGATGAATCTTTGTTCTAGATTCTATGATTTCACGTTGATGGACAGTCGGGTAATAAAATAAGCATTCAGATCGCCTGATATTCATCATCATCATCATGTCAGCCGAAAGGCGTCCACTGCTGGACATAGGCCTCCCCCAAGGCTCTCCACTCAGACCGGTCTTGTGCTTTCCGCATCCACCGCGGTCCCGCAATCCTTACTAGGTCGTCGCTCCGTCTGCCTGATATTATTTAAGCGATATTAAGTATTTATCCATAAAGTACCTACATTTTTCCGTTGTCTAGTACCCAGAGCTTTGTTTAGTTTAGTTTGGCACTATTAATAGATATTAATAAACTGTCTTATGACATTTGCTCGGTTATTTTGTTTATAAACATAACTGTAGGCTTTTAAAGCGGGCGTCAGGAAGAATAAATTGACTAAGGTTTAAATAAGTAAGTGTAAGAGTAAGACAACCGGTGCAATTACGGGCACAAGAGACATTTCATTTTAGCTCTCTAGGTTGGCAACGCATCTGCAAACCCTCCGGGGTTGCGGGTGTCTATGGGCAGTGGTGATGGTAAGTGCCATCAGGTGACCCACTTGCTCGTTTGCCTTCCTCGTCGTATAAAAAAAAAGTAAGTACTACGTATTTAGTGGCGTTCTATTTAAAATTTTAATAACAAAGTAGGTAAGTACAGTCGTGGAAATTAATTCCCGACCTACTCGTACCATGGAACCTTTTCACAGTAAACGTCATAGAAACACCGCATTGCTTGACAAGGAAAATCGTTATGAAGTTTACTATGAAAATGTTCTATGGTGGATTAGGAATTAAATTCCTTGACTGTACATTCAATGATTATAGCAGGAATTTATGATTACGAAAATACATACGTGCAATGTGGATTGAAATCATTCTTCAAACAAATGAAAGGCATTTTCTTTAGCATTAAAATTGCAACGAGTATAAAACAAAAGAATTTCGCTTAAAATCCGCAAGAGGTTGGAACCTTTCGAAGAATGAAGGCAACGTCGTTGGAATAATATATGCAGCCCCCGACGAGGATGTGGTTCGTTCCCATTTTTCAATCCAACAAGCGCAACTGAGCGACTTTAATCGGCTAAACCCTGGGATTAACTTTTTAAGGTGCCTTAGGAAATTTTCATTCGTGGATTAGACGCGTCAGATTTTGTCAGCGAGCACTCTGTGGTGAAGTTTTTCGCGTGTCAGAAAAACAGTTAGGCGAGACCTGCTTTGCATTTTACTCTTTCTTAGGTTTAGAGTAGTCATTTCAGGACATTAATCGTAAGTTTGTTCCTTTTTGTTTGAGAGTTTTATTTATTTTTTTAATTTTATATACTTACATTGGAAGTCGGTAAATTTTTCTGCTTTAGGGAAAATGATACGTTATTATTTATCAATCATGACGACTAAAAAATTATGCACCAAATACCATAATCACTAAACTAACATCGGTAAATGCAAATTTGATGCTCATTTTGAATAAGCTAAACCATCGGCATCGCCGCAAAACGCTCGCTCTAACCAATTACGTGAATAAAATCATCATCCCGCGAATTGCGCAAAAAGCGAAATGGCCTCAGTAGCATTTGACTAAATAAATTTGCTTTTCTCATTCCGGGTGGCGGTTCATACATTGCTATAAATATCGAGAAAGAGGTTCAGAGGTGTTTGTTGCTATTTTTTTACTGTATGCTGTGATGTTTTTTTTTATGCGTAGGAATTAGCATAGTAGCAATACAATTTTGATTAAGTACTTTTTATCTTTTTCATTGCAGTGCTATTTTAAATTAGCAATTGCTAGGACTCACAACGCGGCTCAGTGGTGTTTGTTGGTGTTTTGCTTTTACTCAATGCTGTGATGTTATGTTAAGAATGCGTAGGAATTACCATTTGTTGCTGTTATTATCAGCTTGTCTTGTTATCGGCATGAAAATTCGTTCGGATTTCGAGTTATCGCATTAAGACTTTTGAAGTGCCAGTTCAGTTGTTATTAAGTGTGGTCGCGTCAGTATGTCCCAAAAATAAGACTCAAATAGTGCACGACCTTTTGATATCTATTTCGTTGCTTTTAAGTTATTTTAACCTGTGCAGTGTTAGCTTTTTTTAAACACAAAGATTAATTTTAACTTCTGCGGAGTGCGGCTCTTCACCACTTCGGGTAAACGAGACGGGCTGCGATAATTCGCCTCTGTCTGCGGCGCCGACGCAGTGATCATCGCCCGAGCGCCCCCGACCGGCGCGGTAGCTGCTTCGTTTCGCCGTCGTCGTCGTGACTCATAGGGTCGCTCTGACTGACACCCGCATTAAGCATTAAAACATGGTTAGCAAGTGCGCTGCTTGTCGCGCCGAGATAACGACTGCACAAAAAATAAAATGCTCCGCATGCAAAGCCAACTACCATCCAGAATGCGTAAATATACTTGACTTTCAGAATCGTTCCAAGGACTTTGTTCTCGGCTGGAAATGCCCGGCTTGTCAGAGTAAGGTGCCCAAACAAGATAATTCAAATACGCCAGTGCGCCCGTCGGCCTCAACGGTCGTAAGCGGCGCCCCCGATGACGAGTCGAAAGCAAATGTAACATTGCGCGCGCAAAACCGAGCAGCAGACAAGGTCGCAAACTCAGGTATCAACCCCTATTAACGATCCGCTCACCACACTCACTAGGGAGATTAGGTTATTGCGCGATGACATGACCGAGGTTAAAAAACGCCTAAAAAATCTAACTGCTTGCGTAACACAGTGCACTTCGCGCTTCGATGATCTCGAGAACAAGTTGACTTGCTCTGATGCCAGGATTCTGAGGCACCATTGCCTCGGCCTGTAGTTCTTCGTTTCGTCCGACGAATGAAGCGGAAGGAAGTTTTGAAGGCCGCTAAATCTAGACGCAACATTACTTCTGCTGACATAGAAGTTGCGGGACAGGCTCGCAATCTTTTCGTTAATGAGAAACTGACTAAGAAAAATTGGTATTTATTTCGTCAAGCCAGGCAATAAAAGTCAACTCAGAGCTACAAGCACTGCTGGACCAATGACGGACACATCCTCATACGCAAGAAAGACCGCAGCCCTGTCATCCAAATACAGAGAGCTGCGGACCTTGAAAGAATTCTCGAAGCGGACCACGCCCGCTCCCCCGGGGCGACCTCTGCGACCGGCGGCTGCCACCTGTCTGACGATCCTCTCAACGACCACGGTTCATCGCCCAGCGCTCGGTCCCTCGTGTTCGCCAGCTAATAATTATTATTTCTATTATTATTGGTTTTTGATTTTTATTCTAACAACAGTTATAAATAAATTTCACAGTGACATATGTATTTCCACACTGACTAATATCCATGCAGCTTGTACATGTATTATTTTATATAAAACTATGTATATCACTATCACTCACACTACACGCACATAATGGGTAAGGACTGAACCTCAACAGTGGTCGAGTATTTGCCATACTTGCGGAGCGTTGAAGTCGCAGCCAATTCTTAGAATTTTCGTCCTTCTTTCATGTTTTACAAATGGCGTTACTTGATGTAGATGTTGATATAGATCAATCTATAGCCATTGAGTGTCGAATGCTTGAGTCTCTGGAACAAAGCAAGCCTTTTTTGCGACAGTTGATTCCTTCAAAATTATGACCTTCAACATTATAAGCCTCCAGCGAAATTTTGACTCATTTGAAGTTGCCTTAAGACGAATGGACACCGATTTCGAGGTGATCGTATTAACGGAATGCTGGTTGAACGAATACTCGTTAATTAACCAGCTGCCAGGATATAATGCATTTCACACATCAAAATTCATAAATATGAGTGGTGGGATAGTCATGTACATCAAGGAATCTCTAAATGCCTCGGCGTCTGAACCAAACATTGTTGATGCAGACTGCCCTTCTGTGACTATATCTGATAAGTTTAAATTTATTGAAATTTATCGCTCTCCTTCTTTCTTAAATAAGGATATTTTTTTAAGTTCCCTGGATCTGGCTCTCGGGGAGGCACAAGGTTTCCAAAATGTGGTAGTACTCGGGGACATAAATATTGACATTATGGATCGTTCAATTAATCAATCTTCAGACTACCTTTGCATGTTGACTATGCATGAATTTCTACCCGCAATCACTATTTCGACAAGATATGACTCGTGTCTGGATCACATTTTTATTAAGTCCAAATCTCGCTCAGTTGACGCTGTGTGTCAGTGTTCTATTACAGATCACAATATTGCCATGACTGCCATTACTTTTCCCAAACCAAGTCATAACCAGCACTCGCGCTGGTCGCTCAAAACAGACTTTACCGCAGCTGCCCTGGAACTGCGAGCCGCCGACTGGTCCAAGGTCACGAACTCCTTTGATGTGAATGATGCTGTTGTACACTTCGACCATTTGATTTCCGCTGCAATAAAAAATAACACCCGCCAGATTAAAATAAGCCGCTCCAAATTCAATCTCAAACCCTGGATCACACCGGGCCTGATTCGATACATGAAGCACAGGGATAGGCTGCATAAAAGGGCGAGGGCTTCTCCTGGTGATCAGGTGCTGCAAATAACCTATAAGCGATACAGAAACTTCTTCGACAGCCTGCTGTATAACATAAAACTGAAATACCAGAGTAAAAAATTAGCCGAAGCCAAGGACAACCCCAAAAAAAAGGGGAAAACAATAAAAAACATATGCCATAATCCAGGCAATTCTTTCCCTACAAACGATCTTACTACTATGACCAATTCCCCTAAGGACTCTCTAAATATCTGTAATGAGCATTTCGCTACGGTCGGGCAGAGACTGGCTACTGGTATTCTCTCCAAACTATCAAAGACCCAGTCCTCCTTAGCCGATCAGGTGAAATCTTCTTTGATTCATATTCTCTGTTTCTTCACCCAACCGATGTTAGCGAGATAAGCAAAATTATCTCCCAACTCAAGTCCGATAGTGCTGCGGGACCAGACGGTATAAGGCCGTTGTTTATCAAAGAGGTCAAAGATGTCCTCCTGGAGCCTCTGGTTTTTATCTGCAATCTGAGTTTGACCGCTGGCTGCTTTCCGGACCGTTGGAAGCTTGCTCAGGTGTCTCCCATCTACAAAAATGGATCTAAGAGTGACCCGAATAACTACCGTCCGATATCTCTTCTTAACGTTTTTTCCAAAATCCTGGAGAAGATGTCAATACTCGACTCACGGCTTTTCTCGACAAATACAATATTATTTCCGATTGTCAGTTTGGTTTTTAGAAAGGGCAAGTCAACCGAAGATGCTGTTATGCATCTCACAAATAAAATATCTTGTTTTCTGGATAGAGGCGATAAATGTGTTGGAGTCTTTTTGGGTCTGGCTAAAGCCTTTGATACCGTTTCGATAGATATTCTTCTCAAAAAGCTTAATGTGTTGGGTGTGCGGGGAGTGGCTCTTGAGTGGTTTCGCAGCTATCTGACGGATAGACGTCAATCAGTAAAGGTGGGTGGGTTCAGTAGTGACCAGCTGCCAATTGGTTTTAGGGTTCCCCAGGGCAGTATTCTGGGACCCACGCTCTTTCTAGCATATATCAACGACATCCTCAGCCTTAATTTGCATCGTGCAGAAATCATCTGTTATGCAGATGATACTGTAGTACTGTTTCACGATAAGTCTTGAAAGGATGTGCTTAGCCTTGCGGAGAATGGTTTGTCGCATATTTTGGCGTGGCTAGATAACAACCTACTTACCTTGAATGTCGGAAAATCTACCTACCTTGCCTTCTCAAAGACAGCTGCTTCGACTGGTATCCCACTTAAAGACCTGACAGTACATTCCAATAACTGCAGTATCTCTGTGTGCTCATGTTGTACAATAGTTAGATCAGAGACAGTCAGATACCTGGGCCTGACCATGGATCATAACCTCTCCTTCAGACATCACATTGCTGCTCTTGCCAAAAGAGTTCGGAAATGTATATACCTAATGAAGAAGCTTCGTAGTTGTACCCCAGAGCAAGTGCTTCGCATGGTTTACTACGCCCTATGCCAATCAATCTTGCAATACTGTGTGCTAGTGTGGGGCAGCGCCGCCAAAACTATTCTGCTACAGGTGGAACGGGCGCAGCGCGCGGTCATCAAAGTTATGCTCAAGAAACCTTTTCGTTTTCCCACTGACGTGCTTTACCGGGAATCTAAAATCTTGAGTGTAAGACGTCTGTATATTCTAAAAGCTGTGGAGCGAGCGCACAGCGTTATCAAAAAGTTGCCTATATATTCTCAGCTGCTGTCCAGGCGTAGGTTCAGGGCTCCCTTGCCAAAGGCCAGATCTGCTTTCGCAAAGCGGTGCCCTGCTTACATGCACTTGCGTATTTATAATGCCGTATGTGATGTACACGGTATACAGTGCTGCGCAGTGGGAAAGCTTATGACGATTGTGAGGAAGTGACTTGTATCTTTGTCATACAACGACACGGAGGCTTTCCTTCGAGTCGGCCCCTAACCCCATTCATAATCACACACATACACACACACATACACACACACATACATACATACACACACACACATACATACATACACACACACATACATACATACACACACACACATACATACATACACACACACACACACACACACACACACACACACACACACACACACACACAACTTTTTAATTTAACTTAGTTATTATTAGTACCATGTTTACCTGACGTCTACAAAGCATAATGTATTAGCAATTTTTCTTGTATAGTGCACTCCAAGGTCCCAAGATACAGGCTCTGCCTAGTTTGGGGCCTGCTAGATATTCACTTTTGTATATTGCTGATGTATGTATTACGAAATAAATTATTCTTATTCTATTCTTATTCTTAAGACAGAAAAACAGTGCGAGGGACTTCGTTTTATTACTTTCAAGTTTTTAACTTCCTGCACTGTCAGTATCCCAAGGCTCCTGCATCACGCCCCAACGTATCATACGATATATTTTGTTTTGGCAAAGTAGGTCGCGCAGAGCTAAACTTTTTGGTGCTGTGCATAAATTACTGTCCACACAATATTATTCCACTAGCGGAGAAATGTTTGCAGCATATTTCTTTTTTACACTACATTGCTGAAATGTAACGGAAACTACGGCTGGAAGTTCTGTATATTTCGTGTTCTGTTGTTTCATTACATTTACCGGAGACCTGGAATAGCAGTAGATACACGTTGGCAAAATTAATGAGATAGAGTCGATACAATTTATTTTTAGCACAAATAACTACTGGGAATCCGTTGCTAAACAAAGCAATTCTCGCGGGCATTCATTGCAATCAAAACATAATCAAGTCAACTTTTCCACAAAATAAGCTAATGAGTTCCACAAACAGCTCAAAACACAGAACGAATAAAAAATGGACAGAAGTGGCATGGTCACGTGACTTTGTCTCTATGTTTCTTTGTCTCGTGTTCTAAATGGTGTTTTGCAGCATTAAAGTTGCGAAAACTCATCCACAGTGGAATGGGCTAGTGAACTCACATCACATAGTGAAATAAGTATATCGATTTTAACTCATAACACTAGAAAATGGTCGTGGCAATTTAATTTAAAAAAGTGTTGTTTAATCTGTACTTTGAAAGGTCAAAAGCGCTCCGAGCCATGATCGTGACGTCATAGACTTTGTAAACAAACGAAAACAACAACTGAAGTTATAAAGTCGTTCTCATTTCACTTCCAAATGTAATGTGACATGGATGTGACACGGATAATATACAGAAAATCATGGCCGGCCCGCAGCGTTTTCGTCCGTTCACGCGAAGGTCATTTTAAAATTCGTTTTTATAGTTTTCTTAAGTCCCAAAAAAAATAAGTATTTTTTTACGGTCTAAAAAGAACAATAATTAACAGCCTTAGATACTTTTCCAAAAAGAGTAAAATTACACCAGTAATTGTGTGCGAGATTGCGTAATGCTTTTGCGTGTGTGCATTAATAGCAAGCCGAAGGGAGAAAGCGGCGACATTGGTTGAGGAAGGAAATACCAACGATAGCATTTCTATTTAATTCTGTGGCACAAAAACAATCGGTCTCCAACGGCATGCAATTCCAATACAGTCAATATTTAAAATTTCGAAACGGCGCTCGAAGTCAGCCAGGATGGACCTGATTAAAAATAAATCCAGTGGGATTCCTGTTTTCCATTAGCAATCCACGTATGTGCCAGGATTAAAAATAACGGATTACTGTCCCACTTTTCAATTTCGGAACAGGCTTAAAGTCATCCCTAATTCGGTGAGCCGGAACGCAAGCATTTTTGAAATCAACCAATCAGAAGAGGATATTTTACGCGACAGTTTGTTTACCTTTCATCCGTTTCAGCTGGCTCGAGTAAAGCCGAGGCCACGTTAATGAAAATCCGGCTCGTTCAATTGGACAAATAATTGTGTGGATATGGCCTAATTAGGTATCGGAAATATCGGAATGGATAGAGCAGCACTGAAACTTTAATACTTATGCAGTCATAATTATATGGAATAGGAATAGTGCTTATTTTAACCGTATAATAATTTCAAACGTTGCCGTACCTACTGAATACAATTTTTAGTAAGATTGTCTCGAGAATTAGTTAAATATAAAACGTTTTTAAATTTTCTAAATGCCTTAAATTACACAGCTCAGAGTAGGGTCTTAAATAAGTACTAATTCGGTGTTCTTTACCTTCAAATATCCATTACGACCGAGCCTTAAACATCAGCAATATTGAAAAACAATAAATACCTGCTATTTCCTGGTAAGCCAGTCCAAATTAGTTTCCGAAGCTGTAAGTTGAGCCAAGAACAGTGGCCAGGAAGAAACGAAAACAATATGAAAGAAGAAAACATTCTGGCGCGATATTGAGCCGCGCGAACCGCGGCCGATTTAGATACGGCATATTTGCTCGTAGCCACAAACTTTCCTTAAAACGTAGATGTACTAAAACTACGGTCCTTTTTTTTCGTTCACGCTGGCAGAAATGTCCATGATTTATTGAATCAGGCGTTACTTTGCGGAGGTCCATATTTATGAACTAAAAAACAATTACTTTGCTCACCCGCGACCACTAATGACAAATAGTTATATCTGTGCGGCAAATGTATGTTTCCATGCAACACCTCCGCCTCCACTGCTACACGAATCAACACATGCCACACAGACCCAACTATCACCACCGCCACTATACTAAACGCTGACGCGTTTCGGCACTCTCCACGAGGCCATTTACGAAGCACAACAACAACCGCTCAACATGCCACCACTTCAGCTACTGACATATGTAAACCGTGTACTCAACTTAGTTAATGACAATACCAACGTACCCACTAATATTTTATAAATTCCAAACTACCCTTTTATGTAAGTCCTAAACTACCCTTTTTTTTTAAATGAATTCCAAACTACCCTTTTTATTTTTATTTTTAATTTACGCATTTTCCTGGCGTAAATTAAAAATAAAAATAAAAAGGGTAGTTTGGAATTTATAAAATATTAGTGGGTACGTTGGTATTGTCATTAACTAAGTTGAGTACATGGCTTACATATGTCAGTAGTGGAAGTGGTGGCATGTTGAGCGGTTGTTGTTGTGCTTCGTAAATGGCCTCGTGGAGAGTGCCGAAACGCGTCAGCGTTTAGTATAGTGGTGGTGGTGATAGTTGGGTCTGTGTGGCATGTGTTGATTCGTGTAGCAGTGGAGGCGGAGATGTTGCATGGAAACATACATTTGCCGCACAGATATAACTATTTGTCATTAGTGGTCGCGGGTGAGCAAAGTAATTGTTTTTTAGTTCATAGAAATGTCCATGCTCTATGGAGGGTTGCCATTAATGTTATACCTAACCAATTTAGAAAAGTTGAAGAACCCTCGATATTTTTAGCCTTTTCCTATATCAAGAACATTGAAAGAATAGATTTGATTATGATTCGAATAAAATCCAACTATACAACACCTTTCCAGCAAACTTATTAGGCAAAAACTAAACTGCGATTGAGTTTATTAAGATTCAAAGATCTGCTGGTGATATTGGATTAGAATTAGCTCATACTTATTAGATAGTGTAGGTTAATATTTGACTGAGGTTGACGGAGGAGTACTGTTCGTTAATTTAATTTGATACAATATCCGTGACATGGATTAGTTTCAGGAAATTAATAATAACTCGAAAGCTGTTGTTCAGATACAATGATAATTTGTAATGTAATATAACATTGTGTGCATAATTTTGGTACTGTTTCGTTTTGAATTTTGATCTTACTGTAATATTGACCCGAAGATCAGGCGTCTTAAGGAAACCCACTCATATTAAATCAGGGCATCCAACCAACGACGTGACATGTCAATAACTCACTTTGATGTCACGTAAGTACTCAGACACTCTAAATTCCTCATGAGTGGGCCGTAAGCTGGATCATTATTATGAAAAATTTCCTTTACAGCGCCAATTCTTGTTAAAAGGTACGTTTTTCACAAAGGCTATTACGTTAATCAAGGCAATGGGTCAACCTGCGCACTGGTTACCAAATTAGCTTGACACTCGTCCGCCAATTGGATCCCCTTTTTATGTTCCTGACGTGAACGAATCGGGGGAGGTGACGGGGTCCAGGCAGACTGGTCCTTGCGGGTATCCAAAGGGACAGCATTTCCATGTAAAGAATCCAATTAGTCGACGACAGGTGGGTCACAAGCTGTTTATAACAAAAACATGCCCAAAGGAAGTAGGGGCTAAATGTTTTGTCGGTTTCCTTTTGATGTTAAATGTAAGGGCAAGATTTATCGCTTTGAAATTTGTGTTTTTGTAATGACGGTAAAAGCTTTCTTTATCACGTTTCCTAAGTTTGTTTAGATCTGTAAAGGACTACAGGAAGCGTGAAGGTTTTCATCGCCTTAAAAGATGCCCGTCCTAATTATAGTCACACGCTTTTAAATCTAAAAGATTATCACGGATCGATTGACGTAAGAATCATTAAAATCGGCCCACGCGTTCGGTCTCTAGAGTGCCACAAAGGAACAAACATACATACATAGGCTGATTATCACATTACCCTCCTTTGCGTTTCGCAGTCGGATAAAAAGACAGAGAACAATGACTAGTTTACATTGTAATCCCAGTGAAGAGCAAACTTTATGATCGTAGTTAGGTATTCAACATTAAATCAGTTTACAAATGAAACTTCCCAACCAAAACCTTAAAATAGGACAAACACTCGAAAAAGAGGAAAATAAACAAATACAGCCGAATTAAGACAAAGGAACCGACATCAGTCCACCAATAGGTACAACATTAACACCGGATGTCTGGCCCCTATTTCACCAACTTTGCAATTATAGTGAAATAACCGGATCACTCACGTATATCAGTCGAGTATAGCCTGACATGTTTCGGACTAATCCGTAGCCCTTCCTCTAAGAGCACACGCCACGCCGGTGGCGAGACGTAAACCCACAACATGTCGGGCTATACTCGACTGATATACGTGAGTGATCCGTTTATTTCACTATGGTTGAATCTCACGGTAGTTTCATGTTAAAACTACAATGTCAATTTTTAATGACAATTCGGTGTCAACTGCTGACTTGAAGAGCTTTTGTTTTAGCGCGCTTCATTATTGTCAAAGAAATGTAGTTCGAATTGTCATATAAAACTGACAATTGTAAAGAAGGTGAAATAGAGGCCAGATCTGTTCATGTTAACCGTTAAACTGTCACCATGTCATGAACGTTCTCTTTCAACGCGGTCCCGGAAACGATACATGATTGTATTGTAAGATTCACACATTATGTGCAAAGTAAATAAAAACTCCTACTTTAACGAGACACTGTCTATATCAAAATTATTGAGCAAAACTCAACCAGTTAACATGTGAAATAACTATCTGGGGTGTTATTCTCAAAGGTAACAGCATTGAATTGCGACAGTTTCAGCGATGAAATGTCCAATGAAATGACATTTTAAACCAAATAGTGATACTGTAGCATTCCTGGCTGTGAGTGAGGCTGCATTGGGGAATAGCACTAACGCATAGTGTGCCACGACCAAGGAGGATAGTATACGGAGTGTCAAAGCCCATACTTCGAATCGTTCCCCGCAGTCATGTCAAAATTCAGGCAATTTCTAGATGGCGCCAAGGTCGTAGCCAGCGGGTCAAATAATAACAAAACAGCGGTACGAATGTGTCACTCAAGCAAGGTAGATGGCGCTGAATGTAAATAAGACGATTCAAAGTATAGGCTTTGTCAATCCGTTTACTTTCCATGATCCTTGGCCACAACAGGATAAACTGCGCCTACGTCATCTAAGCAAAAGCTAGGGTCTACGGCAAAATCGTTGCTATACCTTCATTTAAAATTAAATGCCTCATTGAAAACCTCACAATACAGCACAAAATCGGCATAATTATACTCCCCACACAATAACAAAGTTGCCCATTATCTCGGGAAAAAAAGATAATCTCCGATCGAAATATTTCACAATAGAATGGTTGCCCAATCAGAATTCTTCCATAACATTTCGCGGGCCGTCAAGGCAATCCCGGGAAGAAAAGGAAATATTAAAATCCGGGACAATGAGCCGGGACATTGGGATTGGCTATTGGATTATTGATAGAGTTTTGAATATTTTAAACGCCGGATTGCGGTTTGGGTCTGAGAAAATGGATTCTTTCTAATAAGAAAATAAATAAATTAAATGAGGGATAAGTAAGATGGTCACGATTTTCAAATAAAAGCAGTTAAGTTCTTATAGCTGAGGTTATAAATAGCTGAGTTAATAAATAAATATCAATATGACAATTCATACAACTTTACAAAGTCCCAAATTAAGCATACCTTGTTTTACATCAAGTTAAACATCCAAGACTCGAGAGCAAACATTCGTATTCATCGTTCAAATTACAAACGAATGTAATTATCGAAGAAATTATAATGTTGAAAACAAATAGACAATCGTCAAATTTAAATGAATTGCCATATTTCAGTACAAATTAAGGACTGTACACACAAGAACGTACAGTTTAAATCTCATTGCAACTGTAAAACCACATAATCTTGCCAAGCGAAGTACGCTCCACTCTAGAAGTTTCCCTTTGTCATCTTAAATTTTGAGACGGGCAATACTGCAGCTGGTTATAAACTGAGTAACAATGTTGCCATATAGAATCGGTTGGGACAAAGTGTTCAAGTGAATTTTTATTGTGTACGCTACGTGTAATGTTGCCATTGTGATCCGTTTGACATTCTTTGTTGGAATGATACGAGAAAATATCTTGCAACGGTAAACTTCTGCAGTTTATGCATCTAATCTTAGTTCAGTTACATTACACTGTATACATTTTGAATGCTTTTAAATCCGTTTTACAGTGTAATAGAGTCTAGCTATCGCAGGTTGACCTTAGTAGTTATTTAGACGGCAACATTACGGTCAAATGTCATGACTGCGAAATTCTACTGCCAAACAATCTTATTCGTGATCCAGCTTGAAATCTCGTCACCTGATTCCTAGTTTTCGCTAAACCAATGGTCTACGCTTTTGGCCTCATCTTTACTTATCATCAGGTGAGATAGTGATCAACCGCTGGTAATTTTTTAATAATAGTACAAAATATTATTATGCTCTTAATTAGTTTATTTTACCCCTTTGAGTCATGTTTTAATATTAAAATTTGCATGATTTTTGACTGCAACTACTAAGTGAAAGGGAAAATGTAAAAGTATGAAAACGAATAAATCTTTTGTATACAAAGTGTTGCCATGTCAAGATTCTAGTTGACACGCTTGGTCGTGCCTTACACGTTTCATTAAAAAGTATCATCGTTCAGTTGTTTTTATTTGTTTGTTGGGGCTTTAAAAAGATTAATAAATAACTTCAAAGCACTAACTAGCGTCACATTTCAAGGGTCCAAGCAATCTGCTAGTCCAGCTACTAAAAGTTTGAACCAAACCAAACTCGGGCGTTACTTGTACAAAACTGTGCCGTTTGTGGCCTAACTTCAAACATTTGTTACTTTTACAATCGAGATTTAAAACTTTGAACGGGAACAGTAACGGCTGGAGTAACTGCCTTTGTTTTACTCACGCAGTTAGTCAACAGAGTACCTACCTATCTGATGTCTGTATTGTCTGTGCCGTTTTGTGTCAGATAATAAACAGCTTGCTAAAGAAATAGTTTTAATCCTGACAAATTAAAAACTATGTAGTGGCTCTGCGAGCTGTAATCCTGCGAGCTCATTTAAGAACTTTTTTTATTGAACCTGAGAAATGCAACCTGTCAACTGCCGGAAAGACATTCGGACATACGAAGGAATTTCTGCCCGAGCTGAAACGGAGACGCTTCGCTTGCGTTGATTGTCCATTCATTAGCGTATCGATCAACTGGCGACGATGAGCGGATTGAAAAGTTCACACACACCATTGAATTGCTTTGCAGGAGTGTGCAGATTTCCTCTCTTAATTTTCTTTTATTAAAAACACTGCTAGCGATCCTCAGTTCGCGACCTCTGGTGTTACTAAAACCACTTTTTTCAAGCCGCTTCCAGTAATCGACTGTTTAACTATTAATCATTTCGCTAAGACTCCCATCAAATCCGCAAGAATATCTTATCCACCTCCATAATTACGCCGCGTCTCTAGGGGCATTCCTTCCTGACATTTATCCTCAATGTAGTGGTCTAAGCTTACCATTTGCCTTTACAGATTCACCAGCTGTATTATGCGGGTGACAGGAACCTTATAACATTAAGACAAGGGACGTTCTCCTTTGTCTCGTGACAGCACACTTTTGTGAAACTTTATCCGCTTCTCTCATGTTTGTATTCAGTACACTGTCCCTTTCTTTCGTGCCTCCTTTATGTTATCCTAAAAGAAAATTAATTAAGTGCTATTGTTTTCTTTGAGTGCCGTTTTGTACGCATCTGTGTGGGATTTTGTTTTTTCCTTTGTTGTGTTTTGTATGGCTGAACGGTCAGTTGTCGTTTTAGTCGGCTTTAATTGTTTTCCTCTTAATTGGTACTGCAGCGTTTGAAATTGGTTTGTATTGGCGTAATCCGTCTAATGACTTAATAGTCTTCTCACAATGGGTATTTATTCGAAATTACAAAGGGTAAAAAGTAATCGAAATATTAAAGACTGTAGCCTGTGTAGCTCCGTACGTGCCACATGTGATGTACTGTTGTATTTTTCTGTATGTGTCGAATGTGTGTTAATAAAAATGTCTCTCTATCTCTTGCACATGCAGAGAGCTTTTAAGAAATCTCCGCTGTATATTTTATACACCTTCCTGTTTTCTACTGTTTATTTAGTTTATTCTTGGAATTTATTATTTAAGCGTGCTCACTACCCTGCATTCCGCGCGCCTCGCGTCATGATTGGATGACGGGGCATTTTCCCCGCTGTCACTCTGCATGCTCCAATTTGGGCGCGTTTCCCCTTTCGGTGGCTAGGAAAAACGTGTCAGAATAGATGTGATATAATATGACAATGACGGGCCTAATTACTTTGGCAACATGATTATTTTTTGTTTTCTTTTTAGGGTTGGATAGGATAGGATAGGATAGGTAGGATAGGATAGGGTTGGTTCAAATGGAAAAAACGGAACCCTTATAGGATCACTTTGTTGTCCGTCTGTCTGTCTGTCTAGAACGCGTGGAGGTAGCATGCTGAAACTAATATCAAATACTCAAGCCTGCGGTCCCTTGAAGCTGTGAAAAAATCAACCTTCTACGTCAACGCAATCAAAAGATACGGTCATCAAAATAGTTATTTGTTATACAAGGGTGCAAAGTGCTCATGCTGAGTGGGGACCCTTTTTCGATGTCTTTTGTGTCACCGTATTTACTAATATGTTATTAGTTTTAAGGAATTATTTTTAATTATTTTTATTGTTAGGTGGTGGCACTCTGGGACCTGAAATAAAATATTTTTCTTTCTTTCTTTCTTTCTTTCAAAGTTGTATTTTACCCGCGAGTGTGGAATTGAAACACAAGCAAGCGAAAGGATTCTATAGTTGAACCACGAGCGAAGCGAGTGGTTCTAAAATAGAATCCTGAGCGTAGCGAGTGTTTCAACACACGAGAAGTAAAATACATTTGCACCCGTGTGTAACACAAAACTTTTCACCTCACTGTAGCGAGGAAAGCGCAACATGGAAAAAAAACAGCTCATAAAATAAATCTTCGTCACTGGAATCACAATTTTTTTTTTACGATGTTATAACAGAAAACTCTGAAAGTTGTGTATTTTTATGTGAGTCGGCGTCGGTGAGATTTTTTTTGTTAGCAATGTTGACATTTCTGACAATGCGTTTTGAAATTGCATCGACTCAACTTGTGCGTTCAGAATTATATTCAACATCATTATGAAAAACAAATGTTTCTTATATAATTTTAAGGACCATTAAATAAAGCTATATTTGGTGTTTTTTATTAAATTCTCAAGCCATTTATCATTTATTTAATGATAATTAACATCGAACGAACCATTAACATGAGCGTTTTACTTTTTGTTATCTGTCAAAATCTACTTAAACACGCTCCAATCCAAGCTAAAATTACTTTCCCCACTAGTGGATAAAATGCGATTTTACCCGCTTGCATTAAAGAATAAAAGACGGCTTTCCGAGGTAGTGAGGAGAAAAGGATAAAAATGAAACTCCAAAAACCGCCTTAAAAAAAAAAACCTTGGAAAAAAACGTAAAATAATCCTCTAAAATAATGATAAATAAATAAAATAAAATAAAATGCGTTTATTTCGGACAACAGAAACTAAAGCCTAAAGTTTTATGGCCTAGCACTAAGCAGCAGAAATATGAAGTCGGTGCTTATAAAACTTTAGGCTTTAGTTTCTGTTGTCCGAAATAAACCCATTTTATTTTATTTTATTTATTTTACATTATTTTACGTTTTTTTTTCTAAGGTTTTTTTTAGTTCGTAATTACCTCCACAAAGTATGGATTCATCCAATTCACCTTTTATGAAAGTCGATCAAGTTCTTGTGAGAAAAAGGAGACTTTGATCGTTCTTACCAAGCAAAATATTGCTGTAGGACCGATCAAATTATTCAACATCGCAGCCACTAACCAAACTTTTAGAATAAAGAAACTTTAGAAATTTTGTTTAATTTAATCTGTAATTTTTTTAATACCTTAAAATATCTAATAAAGACACGTTTTACACCTAAAATGTTGACGTCTTCGTTTTAGGTTCGAGGCAGAAAGTAATTTTCATTCATTATTCAAATTGCTAAAATGGCCTTTAATATGAGAAGGGAATCCACTTTTTACGAAGCAAATTTATGGAAAATGGCTAATTTGTTACCAAGTAGACATGCTTCTTGTCAAAGCAATTCACCTACTTAACCGGGTACAAAATTAGGTAGGTACCTATGCTTGCTGGTTCAGCTAATAAATGCAAGTTTCATTCTTGATATAGCCAAGCACTTTAGGTACGCGTTACGCGTTAAAACCAACATAATTTACAATAAAATAACAGTTGACACAAAACATCACCTCGGTATGTTATTTTATGATTAAAAAAAAAAATCAAATTCATGACAGGTATGGGTATGATATTATGCCTTCGGCTTCTGGATCCATCTTAGAGTACTTATAATAATTATGTGTGTAGATAAAGTAATGTGTGCAACTCTACATAATTAAGCCTTAAAACACTCGTGTGATCTTATCATAAAACCAAACTCGTGTTTTAAGGATCCTCATTACGTAACAGTTGCATAAACTACTATTTTCATACAAACATGTTCGAGAAACTTCAATTTTTAACGACGCAATTCAACCTAGCAACATGTTATGTAAGTCAAGTTCTGGCATAAAAAATAAGAACCTGGCTCACTTTAGCCGGAAAAATCACGCTACAGGCCGAATGAGGGCGATAGATTTTTAAGGAGCTCCTACGGAACCCTAGATGTGTAGAGGGTTCTGTATAAAGCGATGTGACCTATGTAAAGAAGCATTACCTATAATGTACCTACTACATGTGAAAAAGACCTGATTATTTTGAAAATCATTTTTAACTTAGTTCTTTTAATTTTTGTGTGATATTGGATAGCCAAAGTATTTTTTTTACAACGAATGTATGTACATTTTAAAATGTTACGTTTCATGTGTCATACTATTATAAAACGACAGAATTATAATTTTAGTGAAATAAACGGATCACTCACGTATGTCAGTCGAGTATAGCCCGACATGTTTCGGATTAATCCGTAGTCCTTCCTCTGGGAATACACGCCACGCCGGTGGCGAGACGTACCTAAATCGTGTGAATTTTAATTTCTATAAAATTCTAGAAATCTTTGCTCTAAGTGTTAACAAAAATTCGACTAAAAACAATTAATTTGCTCACCCGCGAGCACACGAGTAATTTAACTCTTTATTGGTTAATTGAAAAAATACAATCTTCTTCAGTAAATCCAGAAAAAGTACTTCTATAAATGTTTATTTTCTTTAAGTAAATAACCGCGGCAGCCGCCCAGGCAAACACCTCACCCTCACAAGGGTTCCACCTTTCATAATGAAACCCTAAAAAGGGGCCACACTTCTGGCGATAATCACGCCTCGGGCACAATCGCCCGATAACCCTTGCGCTGCCGTTCGGAAATCTTACGACCAGGTTTCGGACCCCCGGGAGTGTTCGTGAATAAGTTATAAAGGGTAGCGGGTGTGTTAGTTAAATACGATTCTTGCGGTGGCGTTCTTCATAAGTTTTGGCGACGAGACGCTTTCTCTTGATTCATATGGGTGTTTTTGTTCGTTGGGTTAATAATCTGCCGTGATACGGTGGTTAAAATTGCCTTAGTATAAAATAATTGTAAAGTACATAATAAAGTGGGCATTTCGTAGCGACCAAGTCATGCGCTCCTAGACGAAGAACTACGTATTAGTCCGAACCGGTATAACTCAACTTAGGTGAGTGATCCATTTATTTCACTATGATTGATTCTCACAGTTGTTTCATGATAAAACTAACAATTAATTAGCTTATCTGAGACTACACGTATAAGACAGCTACGTCTGTGCGAGAGATGTAAGTTTTCATGCGCGCTCCACACTTCACACGCACAGTCCGCACACACCTCGCGTATAATGTGGTGGTGATAGTTGGGTCTATGTGACATTGTGTTGATTCGCGTGGTGTGGAGTTGGGGGGTGCGTACATTTGTCGCATAGTCGTTACGTAGCAGATGGTCTGAAACGTGTGGTCGCGGGTGAGGAAAATAATTGTATTGTAATAATTGTTTTTAGTTCATAAATTAACGCAAATTAACGCCTGATTCGATCAATTATTGAGCGAGCGCACAAAGTTTGAGCGTGGACAAAAAATCTGTCCGCCGTCTGTCCTCCCCTACAATGTCTATAGGTAGCATTTCTCAACTAATTCCGGTGAAAATTTGTGAGCAGATTCGATACCTAATTATATAGGTCTTTTTTTTCAGATTAAAAAATTAAAAACGTTCAGACATAAAGTGGCGAGGTCCACAGCTCACAGAGCCACAGTTATTTATAAGTTACGTACAGATTTTTTACATGGAAACTAGCGCACGACACCTCCGTGTAGCTTCACTCTCAATTGCCCCGCCGATTGTCAATTGTTTCTGCGGACTTTATTACAAGTCGTTCATCACTTGCACCGTAACAAGGCGCCGGAGGCCTCACCACTCACCCAGCTTTATAGTCCTCAGAGAACTTCATTCTGGTATTCATGGTCCCTTTTGAATTTTTTATGCGACGGTTCGACCCGTGCGGCGACGGCCATTGGTAACTGATGCTGTTCCAACTTTAAAAGAAAAACCCTATTGTGTTTTGTTTTATCATCAGATTGATGTGCCAGCAGAGGGCCAGCGCTCCACGGGGTCAGTTACAGGGGATACTTACCAGAACTTCATACAGCCGCTTGAGTCTGATAGGGCTAACAATCTTTGCTGCTTTAGACTCCAAGTGCCTGCAGATGTTTCCGCGCTCCGACTTCTAGCAGGAGGATAAGGTATTCCGTCGCTTTAGGGAAGCGAAAATTCCATTATAAACTTCCTATACATATAGTTGTAATGTTTTATTATAAACTTCCTATACATATAGTTGTAATGTTTTATTATAAACTTCCTATACATATAGTTGTAATGTTTTATTATAAACTTCCTATACATATAGTTGTAATGTTTTATTATAAACTTCCTATACATATAGTTGTAATGTTTTATTATAAACTTCCTATACATATAGTTGTAATGTTTTATTATAAACTTCCTATACATATAGTTGTAATGTTTTATTATAAACTTCCTATACATATAGTTGTAATGTTTTATTATAAACTTCCTATACATATAGTTGTAATGTTTTATTATAAACTTCCTATACATATAGTTGTAATGTTTTATTATAAACTTCCTATACATATAGTTGTAGTGTTTTATTTTTTATACTTACGTATTTTTGTCACTTTTAACATGAAACTACTGTTCAATCATAGTGAAATAAATGAATATTTACACACGATGAAGTTCATTTTCCGCACGCGACGTACATAAGTGTCGTTTTGCCTTTTATTAACCGACTTCAAAGAAAGGAGGAGGTTCTCAATTTATTATACCTATAGTTCTGTGCTTAATACGAAGCAGGTATTAGTCAAGGAAAACCCGAAAACCTTTGGAACCCTCGGTGTGCGAGTCTGAGTCACACTTAGCCGGTCTTTTCTATAAAAAAAAATGTGCCACACAACAAAGTCGTGTCACACATGTTAGGTGCTGCACACTTTAGTATTTTTGCCATCCCCGTACTGTTAATAATTCTCCCTCCGACTACCGTATGGCCCATAAAATCGGAGAGCGCCTGTAAACCATAAAGTCTAACTACAACAGTACCCTCACCCCTTGAATTTTTAACCGCTGCTTTCAGGCCTTTAGTGGAATGAAAAGAGTATTTGATTGCACAAAGGAATGGTCGGTAGTTAACTCGCTTTGAAACAATTGGCGGTATAATGATAACTGATGGTGTTTTTCTGGTTGGTTGCTTCAGAGGAAAATACTTGGAAATGTTTTTTTTTTCAATGTAGATTTCGACCTTGAGATAAAATACTGCAAGTTGTAGTGGTTATTTTGATGTTTATAACCAGCTTTGCGTTAGAAATGGTTCCGCTGATGCAAGCACCTTTTAAAAACCGGCCAAGAGCGTGTCGGACACGCCCAGGGTATTCCACTAGCGTTGCAAATATCAGCTTACAAGGGTCAATCAACTTTTAAGTGTTGCTTGTTGCTATGTCGACGACGTCTTCTCGGTCACTCATTAAAATAACGACTTTCTAGGGTACAAATGTACCAAAAGTTTAGGAGTTGTAACAGTTAAAAGCCTATTCTATATTTCTTCATGCCTTATCTCGTAAGCATGCTAGTAGTATACATAACAACCATTTCTCTAAGCAACTGTATCACTTGACTGTCGTCTCCTGAGTGATGGGACAGAATAGATTAGATTAGATTAGATTATTTATTCCTTCAATATATAATTACATCATAATTTGTACAATGTCAAGTTAAGTTAATTTATATTGAAATCGTCAAAAATTTAAGAACAACATTAAACTAAACTAAACTAAATTATTAAAAATAAATTGTATATTGCACTATGTCAAAATTAAGAATAAAACAGTAAAAAGTTGATTGACCCAAATACGCTGTAAAACCAACAAGTTTCTGAGCTAAGGCGCGGTCAGGCGGACGGTGGACATGGCGAGAACTAAAATCACTGACTATGGACACTGGCTTAGTTGGAAACGAGTAAACCTACCCTTGCTTTTTGCATTTGATGTAAACCAGAAAGTACGCCACCGCCTTGTGTGTTTTTATCCGGTAACGCGTGCAAATGACAGACGCTGAAATAAACAACAACCTAACCAACTTAATGATAAATGATAATAAACAAAACAGAAAACCCGACTGCAATTCGGGGAAACAGTACAGTCGAGTTCTCCAATATCTATACAGTCAACAGTTCAAAAATATCTATACACAGACCTTTTTGCCAGTTACATAAGGTCCGTGTTTAGATATTTATGAACCGTTGGCTGTACAGATATTGGAGAACTTGACTTTACCAATGTGTCACTCCCACACTCCCAGAGTCCCACAACTGAGATGGATCTAATGACACCTCATAGGTACGTTGAAATCCGTTAAACGGTTTAGGCGGTTTAGGCTGGTGATATCCGCAGTAGAACTAGAGTTACCGACATAGCCCGAAGAATTGCGAAACTTAAGTGGCAGTGGGCGGGGCACATTGCTCGCAGAACTGATGGCCGATGGGGTCAGAAGGTTCTCGAATGGCGTCCACGGACCGGGAGACGAGCTGTCGGTAAGCCTCCAACAAGATGGAGCGACGACCTGGTAAGATCACGGGACCGCGGTGGATTCGGAAAGCACAAGACCGTTCTGAGTGGAGAGCCTTAGGGGAGGCCTATGTCCAGCAGTGGACGTCTTTCCGCTGACATGATGATGATGATGATGGTTTAGGCTGTAGAGCGTGCCAAAGAATTGTAACTAACATACATACATAAGCTCAAAAAACATAACCCTCCTCCGGTAGTCGTATAAAATCGTGGAATAGAAATCCATGAAACCCTGTCCATCCATGAATCCATGAAAGCCTGTATTTGGAGGCGGCATCTCCTCTAATTCCTGAAACATTTTTCCGTGAAGTGAGGATCGATGACGCAAAAACAATTTCCTTTACAATTGTTCGAACACGGACCAGCAGCAATAAAAATATACGCATACGCGGCCATTATTGGTTTTATCGCGAATCGCTGCTCGGCAGGAATTGTCTTCATTCTGTTTTTTATTCGGGTATTGAATCAAAAGCAGTTTTGTTGGTTACATCTTTTTGCCCTCGGCGCCAAACAGACGGGTGAAAGGTGAATGGAAAAGATTAATAGAACTTGGTCTATGAGCGACCAGAGATAATTTTAATATCGAACCAAGGACCACAAAAGAATAGGACTGTCAATTTGAATATTAGGCAGCGTGCTCCGTTGGTTAGTACCTCACTACTTCGCTAGATGGAGCTAAGAGTACCAATTCTTTCAAAGATCGTGATTTAAATATGTTGCCTATTTTTTACGCACACGCAACTGTGAAGCAATAGCACAAAGCATTCGACAACATTCCTAGAGATACATAGTAATGTTTCAGGGTTACGTTTTTTTGTATGGAGATTGTCAGTCCTGTTCTTTTGTGGTCCTTGATCGAACTATGTTGTAGCACAGAGTAGGAATGTTCGAAACCTGAGTAACGTAATCGAATAGTACACGCTATCGACAAATTTGTATGAAATTTGGAACAACGCCCGCTCGTGAGCGTATTTGGAACTAAAATTTAGTATGAGGTTCCTCGATTTCGATACGATAATGTAACGATATGCAGGATTCGAGAACTTCGTGCTCGGCCTACAGAGCAACTAATATTACTAACGTGTTGTAGTCCTACTATTACTTGGTGAACGGTTTATTACCGCGACTTAAAAAAGTATTCCTTAATCATAGTGAAATAAACGGATCACTCACGTATGTCAGTCGAGTATTTCACTATGATTGAGTCTCACGGTAGTTTCATGTTAAAAGTATTCCTTAATATTAGGGCTTTCGTATTACACTAATTTCATCAGTCCCGCCGATAAATCAATTTGCCCATTCTCCTTTGACGTGTGTCTGTCTCTGCTTGAGGCTTCATGGTTCTCAGGTTAGTATCATTAAAATCGGTGCAACTGTTTTCAAGATAATACTGGCGTTTGAAATTAAAATATCGGGAGTTTTTCTGCATTTCTAGTGCAGGTAGTTATGTTATGATTTCGGCACTGATTGTTTTATTTATTTATTTATTTGCAGTTACAATGTTGTATGATGTCGCCTGGTGTATTGTTACCTTGTGTTTTCTTTGTGCTTTGTACTTCTTGTCACCTGTTATGTAGTGTTCAATAAAGAGTTATTGTATTGTATTGTATTGTATCGTTGGTAAGAACTTGCAACGAACGTAAAATATATTCCTGAGGATGATTATTTCGGAAAAATTAAGCAAGCAATTGAATAAATTGCTTTTATGTTTTGCTATTTATGTCATTAAACAAACTAATACCAGTTTCTCCTTTTCTGAAATGGACAAATTTAACATTGTTACGATAAGGCATAATATTGACGTAACGTGGTTTGGTCTCTGTATTCGACGTACCTAATGAATTGATTTCTAAATGTATTATTGTTGACATTTCCACAGATTTCAGATTAATTGATGAATGAAAAAAGCTATATGAATTCTATTATAATGCTATATTATATTAGTGTTACTTTTTACCGTCTCATAAATATTTACCTACTATTGAAAACTATTCGAAATGTATAAAACTGATTTTATGCATTTCTAATTTGACTGGTACGTTTTGCTCAACTCAGAGGTTGAGAAATGTTTAATTAGTTAGAAAATAAATAGTATCAGTAGTCCCATAATAATAACACAATGCAAATTTCAATGTAACAAACAAATAAGCTGATTCATAGCAACATTATCAAAATGTTGACAGCATTAAATTAATGATACACATAAATACGTCAAGTCACTGCACTGCAGCTGTGATAAAAATAACAAAACGACTCGAACGTTATTTAATGATAAAATGTGAATTAATTTAAAAAAATCGCGTGATAATATAAGTTCTTCAATATATAATATCTCCAATTAAATATTGGGAATTTAGAAAAATTGGCAAAAAATATACGAAGCTCTGCATACTCACCACTTAACTCCACGTGGGCTTTTACCAATGTCCACAACACACACTAAACTAACAAGTCACAGTACACAGAGTACACAGTATTCTAGAATAAAGTTCACAAAATGTCAGAATTTGCGTTCAGAATATTCTAAGACTCCAAATCGTGTCAAGGTTGCTACAAGTGCTACGGCGTAGACGTCCGCACCGTAGCGAGTCTCCCGTACGAGAGGCTCACGTTGCTACGAGCTACGAGGGGAGATCCGTAGCCAATCGAAGTGAGGCTGCGCGGTATGGGTGGGTACTCTACGTAGAGAAATACAGATTATATGAAAAAAGTGATTTATGTATTATGTAACATTTTTACTGTTTTTATTTAAAAAAATCTAATGATTTTGAATGTCCCAAAGTTCGTTTTATATTATTCATCATTGTTATTAAAGAAACCTTCTGCTGGAAATAGGTTTTCCTCAAAACAAATCGGAATTGACAGTCGAAAGCTGTTTGCATGCATTAACTACCTACGACCTCAGCATTTAGAGATAACAATCTTTAAAATAAAGCACGGCATAATAGTGATTAAAGTTTGGATACCACTGACAGGCTAATTTCTTTATTATGTATACATTTTTATGCATTTGTTTACAAATGCCGTAGCAATAACAATACTACGAAGAATATAACTATAATTTACTGAACATATTAATATTTTTTGTTTTTAACTTCGGTACCTACCTATAAATTATCCGTTTGCTACGTCGGGTGCTTAAAATTCAAAACCGTTGATGTACCGTGTCATTTTCCTAAAATACATGCAAATATATTCTTTGAACTTGCTTGTAGAGTATACATTTGATCAGGTAGTGAAAACATTAAGAAAAAAGTAATCAACTGGTACCTACGTACTTGAAAAAGTTTAAAGTTATTATAAGAATAAGAAGCAGATTAGACATAACGAAAACGGGATTTTCGTTATGTCTAATGCAATTAACCTTGAATCATTTAAAACTGTTAAGAAGCAGATTAATAAATTTGTCCAATTAAAACCGATAAGAGTAAAACTTTTTTATTAAGTAGAGCAACACACCATTACAAACTGAAAGCAACGTGAGATAACAAACAAAGTTGGGCAATTCAAGGCACGCGCCAGAGCGAGAAGGCGCGATTGGCTCATTGCGTCTCCGTACATAGCGATACAGCAGAGAGAGATAGCGAACGGCCAAAGTTTCTTCTGTGAATTATTGAAATGAATAATGTTTTATTTTGCTAATTGACTTCGTCTGGAGCCCTATTTTATTCTACCTGATAATTAATTCACATTCAAATTTTTCGGATACATTCATTACCTTTGACGTAGAAAGGGGATATAAGATAGGTTAATGACTTAAGTTCTTGTTCGTGACGAGTTCATTTATACGGATATTGTTATTTATAATCAAACTAACTGTTGCCCGCGACTTCGTCCGCGTAGATTTCGGTTATCGATATCCCGCGGGAACTATATAAAAAAAGTAGCCTATGTTATTCTTTAATATTCAAACTATCTTCTTACCAAATTTCATCTAGATTGGTGCAGCGGTTTCTCCTTGAAGAGGTAACAAACAGACAGACAGAGAGACAGAGTTACTTTCGCATTTATAATATTAGTTAGGATTAGGATGTAAATTGCGTTTTTTTTTCAGCTTTTGATCTTATCTTCGCAAACTTGGAGTTGAATCTTAGCGTTCTATTTTAATGTGTTTTTAAAAGGTTTTGAATCATCAATGCCAAAAATCTGTGCATAGCTAACTTATTATTATTGCACGAATAATAAAAATAAAACAAATGCTACAGAAACCGAATCTTTAATAAATCAATTTCGAGAGTGCTGTTACGTACCGTGAAACAGTACCCATCAGGCACTCAAAGTATCAAAATTGTACAAATTTGCAATGAAAGCCAATCCTAACAAATATTAAAAGCCAATCTTGTCCTATTAATAACTACAAATTACCTACAACGCAGTCTTATCATAATCAGAATTAATTTATTTTTCCTCGTCGACACGCCTGAAAAAGTATATAAAAGCTAACATTTATTTTACTCACTCACTTAAGCAAGATGAAGTTGCTATGTCTCATATCGGCTCTATTGGCAATCACCTACGTGGAGTGCGCCTCCGATGCAAAATATATAATCTATGACCTCAGAAAAGCTGGAGAGCTATTTTTAAAGTTTCGCCATGACTTTGGTAAACATTATTCAAGTCCAGAAGAAACTCAACGCCGGTTCGAAATATTCAAGAACAATTTGAGAGAAATCAACAAGATAAACTCTAAACACTTGTCATGGTACGCCGGGATAAACCAGTTTGCTGACATGACCACGGAAGAGGTTCAGAAGTGCTGCATGGGATTCTAGTAAGTTTTTGACCCCCGACGAAAAAGATGGGTGTTATAAGTTTGACCTGTGCACGGACCAACCACCCTCTAGACACCAAAAGTCAGGGGGAACGTTTCCGAAACGCATATGCTCATTTGCACCTATAAAATCTCTCTAGCCACCAATCACGGCTCACTTTCGACCAGATGACAAGCTATGAACTATCACGTCGCATTTCCCTGGCCTGTTCACCGCGGCTTTTTTCGTGATGACTTTCCATGTAAATTTTAGAAGATGCGGTGTCCAGAGGGTGGTTGGTCCGTGGACCTGTGTATCTGTCTGTGGCATCATAGCTCCCAAACGGATGGACTAATTTCAATGCAGTCTTCTTTAATAGAAAGCTGGTTTAATCGAGATGGTTCTTAGCTAAGTTTCGTTAAAATCGGTAAGTCCGTTTTTGAAAAATTGAACTTTGAAATAACAGTGTCGGGGGTTTTTCAACTTCTCTAAGTGGGTTGGGTTATTAAAATTCAGTTTAATTCAAATATTTTATTGCAGACCAGAGTCCATACGAAGGGAACACCGAAAGAATAAGTCTAGTTACTTTTTTAAAGCGAGATTTTAATCTCAAAATGTAGAACACTTAGTTACCACTCAATAACTCACGAATATTTATGTAACTTTTCTTTTTGCTTTAAAAAAAGATGTATAGGAAAATTGTATGGATAATTACATCGTTCCAAACTTTGAAATCGCGATAACTCAAAAAGTTACTAAGGTGACTAAAGACGTTCTTTCCGTGTACCCTCATTATAATACGTTCCTATATTGTTACTAGTATACAACGTCTTATTTTCTAGGAATTAGTTACATTCTATTATAACGTGAATACCGTATGTTTTAGTGTAAATTTAATAGCCCTTGAACCCTTAATCATCATCAGTCTATTTACGTCCCACTACTGGGCAGAGGCCTCCTCGCACGATGAGAGGGCTTGGGCTATACGTCCCACGCGGGCCCCGTGCAGATCCCCATAACCGAAAAGCTCACGATTAAATTACAAAAGCAATTTTCGTACATAAATTTCGAAAACCTCAGAGATGCAAAAGGTGAAGACAGTGAGGAAACCTGCACACTCCTGCGAAGCAGTTCAATGGTGTGTGTGAAGTTCCCAATCCACGCTGGGCCCGCATGGAACCTATAACCCAAGCCCTCTCATTCTGAGAGGAGGCCTGTGCCCAGCAGCGCTACGTCAAACGGCTTGACGAAATTGGGTGAAATTTGGAATAAAGATAGATTTATAAGTAGTTACTCCAGATTAATAATTATATAGGCTAACCTGTAATCCCTGTAAATTTTGCGCTGAAGAGTCGCGGGCAACATCTGCTAGTCTATACCTGTAAAACAGTACCCTGAGGGTCGAGCACGACTTTACGAATGCTGCGTAACGTAAAATCGAATAGTAAACGTTGTCGAGTTTGTATGACGTTTGGAACAGCGCCCGCCCGTGAGCGTATTTGGAAATAAAATTTAGTATAAGGTTTCTCGATCTCGCTACGATAACCATAACGTTACGCAGCATTCGTAAAGTCGTGTTCGACCCTCTGACTGACTGACTGACAGACAATGCACACCTAAACCACTGGACCTAGAGACTTGAAATTTGGAGAACATGTACTGAGTATCAATGCACTAACAAGGGATTTTTGGAATTTCCCACGGGATAGGGAACTAACTCATTTTGATATATTTTACGGGGGCAAAGCCGCGGGGCATAAGTTAGTCTTATTATAAATCTCGTCGTCGGTGATGACGTTTTGTTGACATCAAAATCATACCGACGACCGAATAGCCTAGTGGTTAGCGACCCTGACTATGAAGCTTGGGACCTCAAGCTTCGAATCCCGGTCGGGGCAGATGTTCGTATGAGGATACGAATGTTTGTTCTCGGGCCTTGGATGTTTAATATGTGTATAAGTATGTATTTATCTATATAAGTATGTTTATCCGTTGTCTAGTACCCATAGTACCAGGGTTTGCCTAGTTTGGGACTAGGTCAATTGGTGTCAATATGTCCCGTGATATTCAACATACAATGACTATGCGAAGAAAAATCCGTTAAGCAGCTGGACTTGAACCAGCAACCTCGGTAATCCGTACCACGCTCCACCAATTAAGCTATACTTAACGTTGGTGTACCTAACGAATTTTTCAATGCCTTGTGTCATATTTTTATTTGGAAGATCTTATGTGATGTGAAGATCGTATGTTGAATTTCATTCTATGAATGTTTCATAAAAATAAAAACAAAAATTATCCCGTGATATTTATTTATTTATTTGTACTTTTTTTTAGCCCAACAAAGAAAAGCAAAAAGCTTGACTTCAAACCCAGGACAAGGATGGTGATATTAGATTCGGCACTTGACGATTCATCGCGCTCCGCATAATTCTTTTGGAAATCCACCGCAGTCTGTGACAATGTGTGAATACCCTCAACCCTCATCCTTGTAATATAAAACTACCCCCTATCTCCTGTACTCTAAAAACAAGCACCCCGCAACCAGTGTGCTTCCGATATCGAACTGAACGCGCGCATCGCGAGACAAGTGAAGAAGGAGTCCCAAATTGTGGGATCTGTGAATTGCCCAGTGGTGACGTGGTTAGTGTGAGGGACTGCCGATACTATCAGTCCGGGCCCGTGACAACGCCACGAACAATTTTTGGACAATTGTGTAGCTGAACCGAACCTTCAACAGCCGTGAGTACACCTAAATCCTGTCTAGTTCCCCTTTTCCCTACACATTGTCACAAGTCGAATAAAATAAATATATGGAACAAGAAAAATACTTTTTGACAGATCGATGACCCCAAGAGTCCGAGCAACGCGGTAAAGTTCATTTATTTGAGATTTATCGCTTCTTTTTTTTCTGGATCTTTAGTAACATTTCTCTATGCTGCTGTTGATATTATGCTCAATAAATAGTTGAAACCAAAATTAGTTTGTTTTATTGATTGTTGTTTAATAAGATTTTTCATACGATTCTCTCTGTCCTAGTCTTCTTTTCCTTTTGCGAAGCTTACCAACTTACTTTAGATGGTAAACATTAAAGATATAAAAATACCAATTATAACGAAATGGCATATGTTTTCATGTGATCGTATGTATAATTTGGGGTCCAGTCTAGAAGATCAAATTTGTTTATTTAAAACCATTCCATCAGAATTGCAAAGAATCAAAATGAAGAACACAAACCACAGGTTAATTGTAAAATAATTGTATTCAAACAAAGTTGCAAAGTTATCCCTATGCTTATTTTCGAGACTTCGTGGTGTTAACAACCTCTACAAGCGGTCTCACCCGGCACGTAGAGTGAGTGTAGAGTTACATCGGAAGAGTATTTATTTGTTATTAAGTATGTTGTTGTTATTAACTATGTTAATTGTTTATCAGCTGTACTAGCGAGTTTTTCACGACCGTTTTCAGTCGGAATCACTCTTTGACGAAATCATAAGAAGCCAGCCGGGGCTAAAACAAAACACAGAAATTCAGCATTTGAAGTTCAAAATAGTGACATCTTTTAACATGAAACTACCGTGAGACCAATCATAGTAGTGAATTGAAACAGAATATGTCGAGTTTAGTCCAACTTGTCTCGGACTAATTCGTAGTTCTTCCTCTGCGTAGAGTACGTCTCGCTGCGGCTGGATCGTGCGCTCTCAGAGGAAGGACTACGAATTAGTCTGAAACATGTGATATATTATACGTAAGTGATCCGTTTTATTTCACTGCGATTGTGACGTCTTGTTAAATCATACTTAAATCATACATGCATTATAAGTCGTGAAGATAATGCACCTTGAGTATAAGTTTGAATGGAAACATCATTATTCTTGGACAAAATGTAACTTACTGGAAGCCCATGCAGCTTTGTAGAACCTCATCAATTGTCATATCACTGTACTTATTTATGATAGCAGGGGGATAAGAGCTTTTCTTTGAATTTATCCTATTAAATTCTTTCAAATTCAGCTCAAATATTCTATATCTGTGCTGATATTCTTCTGGGCCAGAGAATGTTTTATTGTAATCTCTTCGGAACTCTTCAAATAGTTCCTGTGTTTTGTCGAGGTCATAAGTAACGCTTTGGCATTTGACGAGAGCGTTTAAAACAGACACCAAAAACAAAAGACTAACTTCCATTTTAGCTGGAAAATATTGCTAGAAAATTAAGTGTATAAAATGAATGAGTAAAATGGCGTGAAATACGAAGAATATTAAATCAAATTGATAAGCTTGTGAGGTTATAGTTCGAATAATCGTAAGATTTGCTATAGGTAAATAATAGTGTGTGTAATTGCTCATTTCATTAGTGTTGCCATATGGGCGAAACGGACACGGGTATTTGTTTTATTTCATGCCTAATAATGTTTATTACTATTTATTTAAATATAACAAATTTGAACCTTAACAGCAGAGCCAAAATGGCACAAACTTACTGATATTAAACTACTTGAACTAAACAAAGGTTAATTTTAAGTTTTAGAACTCGTAGGCATCCGGCATGTTGTGTTAACGGCTTTGTTTGACTAAGTTATGTACACCAAAAATCCACAAACGAGTTGAAAACGCCATCTCGCAAAAAACAAGCTAATCACTGCCAACAAGTGGCCACTGACAACCTCACAGAATAGCGGGTATACATCACAAAACATCTGCGATAGACAACCGCTAATACGCGGGGCGCCCTAGCGGGTCCTTGGAGAAGTAAGCCAACCAGAGAGGCCAAGTATAAACCGTTGAAATGACATGTCATCAACAGCCGTTCCTATAAGTAAGTAGGTAAGTAAGTAAACACTTTATTGTACAAAAAACAGAACAAAAACACAAGTTACAATGATCAAATTCGAGTACAAAGGCGGACTATACGGAATATTCAATCTATCTCTTATTTTGATCTACTGACGAATCTAATAATGGTGATAACTTACTATCAGGAGACCCACTTGCTTGTTTACTTTCATTATCGGATAAAACAAACATCGTAATCATCATCATCGGCAGCCTTGTTGAGGCGGGTGGTAGGACCTTGTGCGAGGTCCGTCCGGATCGCTATCACCATCTTACTCGCTAATCCTGCCGCTTAACAGCAGTGCTTGCACTGTTGTGTTCCGGTGTGGAGAGTAAGACAGCCGGTGTAATTACGGGCACAAGAGGCATTTTATCTTAGCTCTCTAGGTTGCCAACGCATCTGCAAACCCTCCGGGGTTGCGGGTGTCTATAAGCAGTGGTGATCACTTACCATCAGGTGACCCACTTGCTCGTTTGCCTTCCTCGACGTATAAAAAAAAATCATCGTAATCATCATCATCGGCAGCCTTGTTGAAACGAGTATTGAAATAGAAATAGAAAAATATTTATTCAACGTACACAAGTGACAAGTTAAAATTAAATTTAAATTAAATTAAAAAAATTAAATTATATATTGAGGTAACAAAAGGTACAGTGTTAACAATGTGGTTGGTACCTCTTTTTAAGTATTAGAATACCTGTGCTAAGAGGCACCTTTCTTCTATGGGAGGTAATTATAATTTGTACTGATTAATAATAAAGTTACATACAAACAACAAACAAGTATAATAAAAAACAATTAAAAGAAGTCAAAAAAAGACACATAGGTCCCCTAATTTTCACCATCGGGTTCCGCTGTTTGGTTTCACGACTTCACTATTTATTTTGCCGGCGAATTATTGGACATCCGTCGGGCCAGCTCACTTTTGGTTTTAATTTAATGTTTGCTTTTTTATAAACTTGTCCAAGACTTTTAATCTTTTGTTAAGGGCTCGACGTTTCCATCGAATCGCAAAACCTACAACTTGGTATAAACGCGAAACGACAATACAATACAATAACTCTTTATTGAACACCACATAACAGGCAAAACAAGAACGACGGGTCCTTATTCACTGTGAAATTCTGTAAGTACCGTAATATATAACCAGCAATTATTACCTATTATTGTTCTTGTGTTTTATTTGGCTTAAGTTAGCATTTGACGAAGTTGGTGTTTGTGACGAAGAAATCAAAATCGCAATTTTCGCAAGCTACGGCCACCGTCACAAGTCACAGAACTAAAAACAACCATGTAATTTAAAAGTGACAGATTTTTATGTATAGAAACAATAGCGCAAGACACCTCCGTGTAACTTCACTCTCCAAGGGAATTTCCAGCCCCGCTGATTGTCAGTTGTTTCTGTCAACCGCGACTGGCGTGTGATGGCATTGTTGAGGCACTGACAACCCTGGCTAGTTAGGAATGGGGAAAGAGAAATGATTGCCTTGTGGGTGCTTATTAGGATAGCAAATTATGGTATGGGGAGAGAAAATTGTTATGGTAATATTCACGTTTGCTACTAACATACCGTTGTATTACGACGAGAGGTAATTTGAGTTTTAGTCATAAAGCTTTGGTACTTTTTCTAAAAAAGTTAACTAGTCCCGATTGCTTACAATTATAGTGTGTTCAGTTAATAATTATCGATGTTTAATGCAGTATGCATAAAATTACATACAAATTATTTAATTGCAATCATGTATTCTTTCTCACTGCCAGGAGTGGCTAAAATTCGGAAGGTGTGTAAAATACCATTCATACGTCTTGTTGTAGTACTATGGTCTGCATTTTCTTCTGGCCCTAATTAAAATTTTGAACAGTAAACCTCTGTCCTTGTTTGCCGGTTAAAACGATTTGTTTACTGAAACCTTGTTTTGTATAATATCGTAATACCTAACAATGGTAACTTAAATCTGCAATCCATTAATTTAACATTTCATAAATTTAACATTTCCAAAAACCTAAGAACATACGGTGCGCAGTTTCTCAGTAAACCCAAGGAACTATCCTCGAGAAATCTCAAGGGTTAACTGATTTTAATCCACCAACTTCCTGAACAATGACTGTCGAAATTGCCCGAGAAGACATTCCCAGGACCCGATTGAAGATTAAACTGTCTGAGGGACCGAAGCTTACCCGAACCCTTGACATATCAGTTCGTCTGCTTCTGACTACTTGTGTTTAAGCGAGATGGAAAAACGAAATTCAATCTTTAAGGATCAAACGATGGTATAAAATAAGCTAGTAAGGGATTCTTGATATCAATTTGTCTGCCTCTTACTACCTGTGTGGAAACGGGATGGTGGAGAGGCTAAATCCGATTTTTGAGGATCAAACGGTTGTATAAAGTAAGTTGGTACGGGATTTATTAAAGGCAAGTTTGACGGTACTACGTTCGTTTACGTGACAAAAATGGAAGTTCGCTTTTAAAAATTTCGGATCATTTTCGTATTATCATGGAGGAATTAGGATTTTCTATTTAAATCAAGGGAAACATAATACCTAAGTTATTTCATACCACAACATGCAATGACGGAAATTCTAAGACTATAGCAAACCATACAAAATAGTCAAAAAACTACATCAAGGATATCCTACCCTCCGGACCCTCTGTATTAGCATTAACATCGTGCTCACAGAACTGGAGTGGCCTATTGTTTCACCATACACACAAACCAAGATACACAAACTACCACACTAAGTCTTGAGACCCTGAAAATATGACTCAATATTCTTTATTCCGGGTGTAGTGGTATTGGTGCAAATAGACGGGGAAGTAGCATGATTTGATTATGCATTCCTTTCCCTAGTCCTTTGTTCTTTTCGCTCATTGTCAAAATTATATGAAATCCGGTCTTAGTTAAGACCTGAACTGGGGTAATGTTTGTATAGGACTTTAGAGATCAGATTTGGACGAATGAGGGATTTCCTCACACATTTTCGCAATATCTATGACGACTTTCTGTACAAATTACAAATTACCAAAAGAAAAATACACCAGTGCCCTAATCACGACTTGTCGAATCCTAATCGAAATCTCATACTAAATTTTAGTTCCAAATACGCTCACGGACGGGCGCTGTTCCAAACGTCATACAAACTCGTTATAGTTTACTATTCGATTTTACGTGACGCAGGATTCGACAAGTCGTGCTTAGGGCACTGAAGTACCTACATGCACAAAGCTTATAATAAGACTACACGAATAAATTGCAGTTTCAATCATATAAAGTAGGTTTGGAAATTTTCTTCCTCTTTTAATAGTAGTTTATGCAACTGCTACATAATGGGGGTCCTTAAAACACGAGTGTGTTTTTATGAAACGAGGCGAAGCTGAGTTTCATAATAGGATCACACGAGTGTTTTAAGGCCTAATTATGTGGAGTTGCATACATTACTTTATCTACACACATATTATAAGTACTCTAAGATGGGTTCAGAAGCTGAAGGCATATATCATACCCATACCTGTCGCGAATTTGATTGTTTTTTTTTAAACCATAGACAAACATACCGAGCTGACGTTTCGTCGTAATGACTATTACTTTACCGCTGGACCTGCAGGGCGGGCGGAGGCGACGATGTACTGCAATGCTGGTCATTTTCTACGGTTTCTGAACGCATTATAGAGGTCTTATGATATGTGTGTAGATAAACGCTTTTACTAAATGATGTTAAAGTGCCAGTACCCGATTGGTGCGATAGTAGGCAACTTCAGTCTTAATCCATACCAATAAAGGTAACAAGAGGGATTTCAATTATCGGGATTTATATGTCAAACACTGCGACGTTTACCACTACATAATTTAAATTATTTTTGTCTAGCTACGTACCTAAGATGACAAGGTTATGTAGGTATCTATTTAGCTAATGTTCAGTAAAAAGTTTTGAGGTAATAGCGTCGTCTGAAGTATTCAAGAGTCAAGATGAATGATCTAGTTAAAATCACCTGTAAATAAAAAACGTTAGAGCAAAGAACACAATCATATACTTATAATACACTTGTATATGGTTATTATACCACGTAATTATATGGTTAAATTATTACCCTGGCCCCGATTTCACCAACTTTACAAAATGTCAGTTTATAATGACAATTCGGTGTCAATTACTGACTTGAAGAGCTTTTGTATTAGCGCGTTTCATATTGGCAAAGAAATGTCGATCGAATCGTCATTGTAAATTGATGTTTATTTTGTAAAGTTGGTGAAATAAGGGACTGTAGTTGATAGAGCACGTGTCATAACAAAAAAAAACAAACGAACCCACCTGACAAAAGACAATCAAGAGGTGGGTTCAAGATTCAATTTGATAAATACTGTTACCCGTCTAAACGCGAGTGAAATCGCCTACGCACGTAATCCCTCTATCGATTCGCCGTCGAGTTGTCTTGCCTCTGATTTATATGCCGCGAACAGAGTCCGACCTCGCTTGAATTTTAATTATCACAACCCTTTCGGATGAATTTTACAAGGCTTTTACGAAGCAGGATGGTTCAAGAGTCGATACAGGTAAATAAAGTGTGGCCCATAAGGTTCGTGGTTTTGAGAAAAAAGCAGATAAATAAACTAAAATGAACAGAGGTGCCGATTTTGTTTCGCTGCTTTATGATTTTTTAGCTAACGTAGGTTACGAGACGATTGTTGAAAAAAAAAAACGAATAAATTGAGCGGTTGTCAATTTTAACATTATTGCAGGAACGATTAAAAGGGTATGTGTAGAGGGTTAAAAATTTCAGTAAGTATTGCCTAGTCATAGACTAAAAATCAAATACTACTTATTAAATTATTTATTCTGAAAATCATGAAAATAGCGAAGCTCTCCGCATAATCCATTTGAAAAACAATTTGCTTTTGTGCCTTGTTCCGAAACGACATCTAATATTCTTGTCGTATCTAGTTTCAAGTATATCTAAAAATATTTCGGGAAACGTCATTACAGAAGTTTGGAATTACGTTTATAGTCAAAAACATAATATATCAAACAAATGTATTATGCAAGGTCTTGTTATTTATTATGCCAGCCATCCATTGTTTGCCTTTAGCTTAAGAACGTGTAAGTCACTCTTAAATGTTGTGTTATAACAACACGTCAATTTGTCGCGCCATCGCTGTTCTATATCGCGATATACATCTCGCGTGGCTTTTCAGATATACAAATTGTAATAATACTAGCTGTTGCCCACATCTTCGTCAGCGTAGAATTGAGATTTTTTTGTTTTTGGATAAACATTTGACTGTCAAAAATAAACTCCGGTAAATACGAAAATTCCAACAACATCCGATATACGTTGCGTTAGTTTCCAAACAAAAGCCTAAATAATAAATTTAGCGATTTTTCCTTTGAAAATATTGGACTTTCCATACACAATTTTCCCTTCTCGTTTTTAATAAAAAATTGCTGAGGAGCACAAATTTTCACCTACAATCGAGTATAATGTTATCGTATCGCCATCCAATAACTCGCTCGCAATCGCCATCGTGTTCGTGCTGACAGTTTTTGCATGGGCTGACAAATGGTATCGGAAACAGCTAGCTCGCAGTCAAACAAAACTGTCATTTCAATCCGATGACGAGTGTCAAAATAGTTACGCATATACCCTGCTGGTTTGACTATAGCCTGGCATCATCCCCATTACAAAGTCAATACGCATGTTGTTTTTTATACATATCTGTTCTGTATGGAAAAAGGACAGGTCAGGAGTACCCAAAACCGGAGAACGTGTATGAAGAATGTTATGAGAGTAAGGTAAACAAATGCATATCAGGATCGTAGCAAGTGGAAGTTCGTGACCTCTGCCAACGCCTCCGGGAAACAGGCGTGACGGTATGTATCTGTATGTATCCGTCCTGTATGCTAAATTAAAATTAGTGATAACTTTCAATCACCCTGTACCACTTAAACGGAACACAATCCCAGACAGTGGCAGTAAATCAGGCAGCTACAGGGTGTATTTTTAAAGCCACAACCTCATCTAATCGTCGGGAGCAGATGCGCGTGAGAAATAACTCGGGATAAGTTTAATTTATATACGGCGATGAATAATTTGCTGCGATCCGTCTAATGTGGAATGTTGGAGTTGGTTGGCTGGAAATACTCGTACGTCAGTACGGGAAGTTTTACAGTTAAAGTCAACCGTGCTAGGATGGCTGTTAACTCTTTTTTTGGCAGAACTAAAAAGATAAATCCTGAATTCCAGTCTCTTCTGATAGTTCAAAACAAAAACGTTTGAAGTAAACTTCTATTGCTAATGATATTTGACGTTTAATTAGTACTTTGGTTTATGACATAATTTTGAACAGCAAAAAAAATCATAGATGACGTTTGCACAATGTACTTACTGTCAATGTTCATCGTTTTGTACATACATTGTCAAATTAAGGGTCTGCGAAAATATTAAAAACCATTAGAAGTTCGGCTTTAGGTTATAATTGAAGAAATAGACATATTGACGCTTGAAAGTAGACATTGACTAAGCGACATTTTGGCCAAAATGAGTTATATGCATAGTTGGAACCGCCTGATTTTTCTGCGTCGTTTGGTCCAACTCACGTCTTCCTACGACGACTTTTGATGTCGCTTCTGCATTTTGGATTTCACGAATTTTCACTTTTTTTTTTGTCGACTTAGCGACAAAATTGTTTACCTTTTTTGAAAAAATGGTGGTTGTCATAATTTTAATATACAACTTTTGCTCTTGGACCATTTTTACCTTACGTCGGCACAGTAATTTCTCCACTTAGCTTAGATTGCTTGTACGTGGCAATATATTTTTATGCGTATGATATGTTTTTTCCTTACAAAGAACGTTTTTTGTTATCATTTAAGTCATTTTAACTAATCGTACTTTTTTCCGAATGGCGCTTGGATAAAAATGCTTCTTTGTTTTCTAAGAAATATTACCGGTTCAGGTTAGATTACCGACCAATAAAACACCACTCTTTGTCGGTTAGTAAATTATTACCTGCCATTTTAAAGTGTTTTTTTACGGTTTAGTAAGTTATACTTGAATTTATGGGATTGTGTAATGTTGCTTATACCCTGAAGTCGCCCCATGCAAAGGTGTTTAGGCAATATTAAATTGAAGTAATACGTTTACAAAATGTTGGTTGCACCTATGAGTGTCACGCGCACGGTCGCTTGCGCAAGCAGTAAAGTTAGCTTCAAAGTAACAAAGGAACTACAGTGCTAGACTGTAAGTCGCTTCGATAGCATACTCGCGCCCAACTAACGCCGTTATAATAATAACGGCAGTCAAATGAGAGATACGAAAACTGTTAATTGATCGCGTGAATCAAATTTATACTGCTTTTTGATCTTTTTGTTGTTTTTTTTATACATGATGTAAATATTTTTCAAAACAATGGATCGATGAAAACGGGCACATAATATTTAGGAAGAGGCTCTTAAAAATCCAGGAATTAAGACCAATGAAGAGTTTACACGTACCTATACACATTTTTAGTTATTTAATAAAAACTAGCTAAGTTGCATTATGGTTAAGAAGGGAAACCTGTTGAATAACACTTGGCACCCATTTAGACTAGCTAATTCAAATCTTGAGATTTAGTTTATCCTAACTCATCTACTTGTGGTGAAAACGTCAACTGCTCAAATTTAAGAAGTAACATTTTCAAATAGCAAACATTGTAGCAGATAAAACAACAAAATTGTGTTTTAAATTAATTTTACAATGTTGTATGTACATAATTATTAATAAATTTCACGATTATCTACACAACTTGGAACCCAATTTAGATCTCAATAAAGGGCGAAGTCGACAACTACACAATTCTTAATACTGAAAGAGCTCCCAATTACTTATCACATTCATTGTTTTTGATGTGACATAGCTCATTGCAGAAAAATATTTTTGTTTATTATTGTTTGGTATCGTGTGGGTATGCCAAATCTTAGTTTGCGTCCTGGAAAGTGGAGGTCCTGGAAACAACTTTTAAAGACCTAAAAACCTCGATTTTTTTCAGATTTTGGTTATATTAACCTAAAGTACAATTTTTTTATAAATGATAAATAAATATCATGGGACAATTGACACCAATTGACATAGTCCCAAACTAGGCAAAGCCTATGGGTACTAGACAACGGATAAACATATTTATATAGTAGATAAATACATTCTGTTGGCCCGCACGAGACGGTTTGCTTCATCCTTCCTAATGCGAACTGCTAAGGAATGGAATTCGCTCCCATCTTCTGCATTTCCGGACGGGTACAATCTAGGGATCTTCAAGGCTAGAGTGAATAGGCTGTTACTGAACCAGTGAGTTACACCTTAGGCCTCATCTGCACCTTCCATCAAGTGAGATACGGGTCAATCACTGGCCAGTTTATAGTAAAAAAAAAAGACATTACATATTAAACATCTAAGACCTGAGAACAAGTATTCGTATTCATCATACAAACATGTGCCCGACCGGAAATCGAACCCGGAACCTCAAGCTTCATAGTCAGGGTCTCTAACCACTAGGCTATTCGATCGTCATATACCTAATATTAAATTTAATAATACGTTTCTTGTGTAACTTTAATTTTCTACAATATGAGACAATAATTATTTTCCGAGATAAAACCTTTTACATCGTTTTTCAAGTCACTCGAGTTACGCTCGCGGGCTTTTCAGTAGATCCTGGAACTACACAAATTAAACCTCTGAGCTTCTTTGGCTTAGAGGAGAAGCAAAAAATTATGTCCATGGTCAAAAAATCCAGACATCAAAAAGGACTGCATTGTTGTGTCCCGGTGTAGAGAGTAAGGTAGCTGAAGAAATCACGGGCACAAGAGGCATTTCATCTCACCCCTCTAGGTTGGCAACGCTTCTGCTATCCTTTTACCACCAGGTGACCCATACAATTACTTTTTGTGAAGAAATTATTATTAATCATTCAAAATTAATCTGTCATCACTTCGCCTTCTGGTGCGCGGTCGCCACTCTAGAATCTTATGACCCTAATGGCCTCAACGGCCATCAGTTTTACGAGCAATGTGCTCCGACCACTAAGGTGAACAATCTGCTGAGCTATATCAATCAATATTGTTTTTTACGGATCTCCTCATTTCTGATTTGCTCTTGCAGAGATACTCCAAACTTACCTCTTTCAATTGCCCTTTGAGTGTTGCATTTTGAGCCTTCTTATTAGGCCCACTGTAATTGACTACGTCTCAGTTCCATTCGTCATCACTCAGTCAGATTTTTGTCTTGAGACACTGGGGTATTTGTGTCGAAAAGATGTTGCCTAGCTTACCGAACACTGCCTAGCCGAGTTGGATTGGACTGTTGACTTCTTTCTCGAAGTTGGACCTACGTAACTGAATAACTTGTCCCAGGGATATGTATTACTGTCGAGTGTAGAGTTCCCAACTTTCAGAGGAGTGGTTATAACATAGTGGTTCGACATGACCTTAATTTTTTCTATGTTCATTTTGAAACCCACTTGTTGAAAAACTCTACTGAGGTCATCGAGCATTCTGTCTGGGTCTTCCATGGTTTTAGCCAAGACCATGATAATCATTGGCAAATCGAATATGAGTGAAGTACTCTTGTTAAAGTTGATGCAGAGTCCTTTTTAGTCCAGAATCTTGAAAACGTCTTCTAATGCAGCAGTGAAGAGTCTTGGAGATATGACGTCGCCCTGCTACACTCTTCGCTACAATCGGATGGGTTTTGAGTTCTGGTCCAGCAGTCGGACTAACATAATGGCGTTTTCGTACAAACACTTCAATGTACCGGTAATTTGGCACCGCTAAAGAGACTTTAGCACAGCTCAGGGCGCTATCAAATCAAACGCTTTTTCATAGATCACAAACGCTAGGTTAATGGCTGGTTATACTCCCCTGTCTACTGTGTAACCTGTCGCAGCGTGTGAATGTGATCTTTGGTGCTACATCCTTTTCTGAAACCACCTTGTTCAGTAGGCTGGAAGTCGTCGAACCTGCCTGCGAGACGATTCGTGATGACTCTTGAATACAGCTTATAGGCATGGCTCAGAAGTGTAATGAGTCTATAATTCATCAGTTGAGTTTTATTATCCAATCCTTTTTGATACAAGCTCTTTTTTCTGACTCCAGTTTTTGTTGACTGTATTTGCGATTGTCATCGGAACCTTATGCATGTAAACATGTAAACATGTATAATTAAAATTTCAAGTCGATTCCATCAACCGTCGAAGAGTTCCCTCCTGCGGAGACAAATCTGACTGGACCACCATAATTTTATAACCAGGTTATTGTATTGTCACCGGACTTACTTAAGTATGAAAAATTTCAACCTTCTAGATCATTTAAGCCAGTCAGTTACTGACTTAGTGATTAAGAATAGTTCAAAAACCTAACCGTCTATCAAATGATCCGTACGTTTTTCTACGTACGTTCATATCTCAATAAAATTGTTTAAGTTTATTATTATTGTTATTTATGAAATGAGAGATTCTAGTTCTAAGGGGTTTTATTGAACAAAAGCAAATTTAATTTGTCTACGTTAATAGATTTTCAGTTATTGAGGAGTCAAAAGTGGCTCCAAATGGTTCGTGTAATATAACACACGGCTGTTGCGCTGTCAGTTCCTTTTTCTTGAACTTATGGCTTGTCAACGCTGCCACGTGTCAATATTATTAATTATAACGACTGAATAAATCGCATTGCAGTATAAAAGTGCATTTTTAACGTCATTCTTGATAAAAATGTTAATCCAACTTTCTAAAACAAGAGTTACTTAAGTTAAATTTACTAGCATACGTCAACTTATAAATAAAGTTTAAGCCGTTTTGCCTCAAATTCCTAATCTTTTTGATCATGGTTAGGTTATTTTTACCTGATATAAATTTGGTATAATTCGTCTTTACTAAATTTTTACTTTACTTTACAAGATCAACTGTTGTCGGTTAGTACATTTTTCCCGTTTCTACGTTCAAGTAAAATTTACTAAGCGACACTTAACTTTTGAAATAATACTGTTTATGAATAGTTGTAAATGCCACGATGTAAATAATAAAATAAGATTTTCAAAACAGTAACAATTACGCATGTAAGACGATTACAAGAATTTGCTCGATTTTTTTTCTGAAAAGTCAAACTTTAAACTTGTCTCCTGTAAAGTTACCCATATGTCGCTTAGTCAATGTCTCCTTTCAAGCGTCGATATAATTTACTGTATCTGTTATTTACCTACACTGCTGCATTAAATCACACCATCTGATTTATTATGTTACTAGCACATTATTATCATCAAGCGCTCGTAATTTTTACAGTAATAAATGGTAATCTTATACGTAATTTCAACGGTAAATAACCTCAGAAAGTGACTACCTAGTACTCACTTAGGTTAATTGACCTACAATACATTCGAGCTGCTTCGACCAATTAAAAGTGTTTAAAATTATTTGAGTACTGTTTTCCGAAAACAGCTTAGAATACTTTGCCCTCTCCCCCCCCCCCCCTAAAATATAGACGAGGCAATTAGGTTAAGGTCACCCACTCCTTCGTTCGTTGTGGAAGCCTTTGGAAACCTGTATTCAGCCATCGAAGTCCCAAATAAGCGAGTCGTTATCAATAAAATTTGCCTAGTGATAAAAAAAAATGTTGCCAATTGACAATATTTCATATTTTTGAGACTATAATTTGATTAATTGTCTGCAATCTACTTTGAAAGAGGAGCAAACCTACGGTTTTAAATTTTCATTAGGATTTGTAATTAATTTATTATTAATTTATTAAAAGGTACTTATTCAAAAGACGTAACTCCGAAACTACGCTAGGATGGATCAATTGCCTTTGTCTTCTCAAATCTGACATTGTCAAACATATGTGTCATGTCAAATTATTGTTGTGCTATACCGAGTGAAATTATTAATGTGCTTTTTTTTAAGTAAAGTTTTTTTTTAAGTATTACACCCATTCTTGCGTAGTTTTGGTAGAATTGGTAATTTTGTTTTATTCTCTTGTATTTAAGAAAATAAGTAATACAATTTTTTTATAAATATAGTGGTGTGTTCAGGAGGCAAAGCCCTTTCGATACCTATATTAATTTCCAGGTGTGAAAAATATGAAATGTTGTCAATTATAAAATGTTGCCGAGGCGCAATACCAATCATGATTCGACTCGGCCATAAAATTGCTATCGCAAAACGATTACCAGTGTGACAAAATGCTATGGGAATAATTGTCTACTTACAGTAATTTTTTTATGCTAGAAAACTCTCAGGGTAACAGTACAAACTTATTTTCAATTCATATTCAAATAGGTGTTTAAGCTCTCGTACGAAGATGAATCTTAAACAAGCGAATAACTCTACGGTACTTCAGGTCTTTGTATACAATACGATTGAAACGTAGGGGTATATTCTAAGACAATGATATTATAAATAAGTAAAGATACGTCATAAGCGCGCAAGTTTGGACCTTATTCGAGAGCGACCTCAGTCTAGTCTAGTCTAGGCTACAATTGTAGCCTTTTCTGCTCTTCATTTTCGGCGTGCTGATGACCTATCTACCTCTTTTTAGGGTTCCGTGGCCAAAATGGCCTTGTAGTTTTTTTGTCTTTCAATTGTCATTGTCTTTCAATCTTCATTGTCATGAAGCACAAACCTCAATGGAGCCCGCTTTTGATTCAGCGATCGTAGAGCCTACGTAAAGTTCGTAAAAACCGCCGGAGATTCCAATCGTTTTGATGCCGTCCGTAAATAATGTCGCTAAAATATTCACTGTTACTCTATTTACGTCATACAGTTTAAATTTTATAAAAGTAATTGGGATAATATTTCGAAATAACTCCGATCCAAACACACCAATCCCGACTTTGTAAGTCCACGGTAAGTCCTGTTGACAGAAGCTTTCTTTTTTCAACCGGCCCGGCCGTGCGGGCAATAGGCGTAACGTCATCCAGCCACCAACAGCCAAAAAAGATTCGAATCCAAATTGTATGCCATTCAAAATATTTGCACAAAACCCTTGGGTTTGGGTAGCTTTCCTTTTTATTTCACTGGCATACATAATCATTTTTCAAATCATCCTTAGGTACTTTTTATTTGTGCGTGTTTTTAAGAATAACTTAGAACAACTTATATACAGGGAGAAAATAAAAACGCTACTATTATTTAATATACATAATACAAATCGTTTCATAACGTATACACCTACCATAACGAACCATCAGCCAACTTAATACTCTTAGATTGACTTGCGTCAACCTAGCTTATTATAGTAAACTTTGTATCGTCTGACCTAAAGTTAACTTCGAGTTAGCGAGCTAAATGTTTAACCTAGGTTGGCGCAAATCGGTCTTAATGTTACGTCATTAATTCTCAGACTCCACAACAGTGTCTTCATCGGCAGGTTGCTTCCCAAAATACTTCTCGTACAAATCTCCAAAGTTCCTATAAACTTCGTCGGCATTCGCCACACTATTTTTGTCGTGTGAAGAATACTTATGGCCGCAGTAACACTCATGGTCTTTACCGCAAAATGCCGGTTTGCCGAACTCCATACATTTCCTAATACATTTTCTGGCTATATCCAAATTTGGGCAAAAGTGAGCTATGTGATGCCGCAACGATGGCCGTAGGTTCATCTCGTTTAGGACTGGGGCTTCATTCTCCGGTTGTATTTCTATTGGACACAGATGAAAACATTATAAGTTAAAGATACTTGGTATGAAGACAAAGTGAGCCATGACAGGCCCCCCTATTTCTCCAACTTTACAATAATTGTCGGTTTACAATGACAATTCGAACTACATTTACTTGCCAATATGAAGCGCGCTAAAACAAAAGCTGTTCAAGTCAGCAATTGACACCAAATTGTCATTGAAAACTGACAACTGTAGGGTTGGTGAAATAGGGGCCAGGAGTGGGTGATTGGCATAGTGACGCGTCTCTAAATCATGCAAGGACTAAATCTAAGCAATCCACTTAGAGCATAAATGACCACGACACTGTCTGACATAGAAGACAAGTAAATAAAAAATATATTACATCGATAGTACATAACTGTGAGCGCTATGTCTGTTACAGAGTTAATAAAACACTTTACAATTATTACACCATTCCACTGAAATTGCTGGAGGAAAGAACTGATATTTTGCCTCGTCTCGCCTTGCCGGTGGAAAAGCACCTTTAAGCTCTACGTCTACGCGTAAGAAAGGAATAGAATTTCGTTAGTAGCCCGAGGCCCGAGTACGAATATTCGAAACCTGCGTCACGCAAAATCGAATAGTAAATGTTATATATGACGTTCGGAACAGCATCCGCCCGTGAGCGTATAAGGAACTAAAATTTAGTATGACGTTTCTCGAACTCGATACGATAACCGTAACATTACGCATGATTCGAAAAGTCGTGCTCGACCCTCTGTAGTACTAATGCTAGTAAGGAATTAGTAAGCGTCTCTACTCTCTCAGACTCTCTAGCTAGGCTCAAGTGCTATAACAAGGTGTTATACGTCAGTTACGCCCGTTTTCACCAACGACTCCTAAAATTTAAGGGATCAATTAGCTCTTTTAGGGGACACCCAAGATCAATTTCCGTTTCACCAACGCTTAAGGAACACCTAACTGCTAAGGGGGCCCCTTAAGTTTAGGGGGTCGAATATTGACCCCCTAGCGCTAAGTGACAGTTTCGCGCCAATTTTTCTATAGGTTATTGTGCATTTGTTCATGCAATAATTAACTTGATTGATAAGATTTATATAAAATGGAAGGCTATTTGTAGAGTTTGGAAGCTGTTGAATCATTGGATTAAATATTCACATCAAATTTATTTAGTTCAGACTGAAGATCAGATGATTTAACAAAGTATGATAGGTACTAAAGATTTTTCATAAGATATAATTATCTACTCGTAGAATGTCGAAAGAAAGCGTGCTTTTCAGACTTGATTTTTTTTTACATTACAGGTATTTGGAATATAAGGATAACTCAGAACAGAAGAATAGTTCTGTATAAAGGAAGACCTCATCGCAGCTGGACGAATGCCTAATATTCGTCATCAGTCTATTAATGACCCTCAGAAAACAAAACAAACCAGAAGCCGCGTTCAATCATAACAGCACGCCGCGCACTGTGTCAATTTTTTATTGATTTCGCTACTCGTTTACACTAAAAATACAATCTTATTCTGTTTTTTTATAAACCCAACGGCATTTGTGCATGTAAGAACCACACGAGAAGAGATTAATTAACATTGCCATTCGTAAAGGCGCGCTCGGGGGTTCTGGTCTGTTCTGTATTATACGGGTTTCATAGAAATCGAATAACACAATACTTTGAAAATATGTGCAGTTCATGAATAAATTATAACATAAATAATCATTCCAGCTTTCAGTCAATGAATGCTCGCTAAACTACAATCATCGCACCGAAAGTTCGAAAAAAAAATAGATAGTTATAATCTGTCATTGTAAGTTCTTATTTTTCTGGATGGCAAAGATAATGCCATACAGCCTAGTCAACATTTAAAAATAAAAAATAAGACGTCAACTTAGTATTAATAATACATTTGTCTAGTATTTCTATGTTTTTAAAATGTTCGTTTATTTTTTTATAGACGATTTTTGAAGTTATTCCTCTTAAAAAAAAATATCGATACAAAACCGGTATTAGAAATCGCTACAGCTAAAACAAACTGTCACTTAGTTAAGTGACGTTTATTAAGGTGTTACCTAGGTTGGTGAAAATGAAATTAGGTTAGGGAGAGATATAAGGGGCCACTTAGGATAGGGGTCCCCTGACTAGGTAATGACTTAGGTGTCGTTGGTGAAAACGGGCATTAGTGTTTATAGATAGGATGTAAAACAATTGCCTTTTACCTTTTAGTTTTTTGCTGCTATCATATTTTATGCGACCTTTCGTATCTAAAATCAGAATCTCTAAAAAAGAAAGGGGTCTTGTAATGACTTTGCTTTCATAAAAATTAAAATCGTGTCTCTAAATAGTCATTCCCTCGTGTTTTCTTACCAAAGGTTGGCTGGTTCGATGCTTTCAATGGGCTCCCTTGGCAAGAGCACCGTCCTCGGTGGCAGAGGATATCCCGCTGACCACAGTATGCTCGGCATTCTTTTTCACCTTTATCAGTGTAGCAATCACTCGACCGTAGAGAGTTGAAGTAGTAATCCACATCAATAGCACCTGGAAATAATTATAGTCAACAGCTGTTGCCTGCCCTTCGTCGGATTCGGTTATCACAATCTGTGCAATTTACCGAGATAAAAGATAGCTTATGTTATGATCTAGGGTATAAGCTATCCCCATTCTAAAGTTCCAAAGTTTCAAATCCGTCCAGCCGTTCTTGGGTGATTGAGCAACAATCTAAACATCTAAACATACAAACTTTTTTTTCATAATATTAGAAGGACCACAATACAAAAAAAATATCTAGGTGACCTTATTGCTATAGAGCGATCTCTACCAGGCAACCATAATAGAATAATGGTAGGAACAGATTAAGGCGGGTGGTGGTGCCTACTTAGAAAATTTTAGGTAGGTAATAAATTTATAGTAAACACATATACAACACAACATGGGATATGAATAACGCTCTGTCAATACGGTCATCTAAGAAATAAGTTTTCTATTCGATGTTTAATTTTGATTAAATACCAAGGTAGGATAGAGAAGAGAAATAATAGGAGGATAGAGTATTTGAATCAAATAAAAAAAAAGATAGACGTTGTGTTGTAACAGGAGGTGAAAAGAACTCGCATTGGAAAGAAGGAAACTGCAGCAACAAGAACTATACTCTTAAACAAGATGATGATGATTACTAAGTTACTCGTTCTCTCAGCTAACTATAAGTTAAATACACAATGGTGAACACTTCCTTAGCTGACTATTTGAGTTGAAGCGTGCTGGGCCCATAACCTGTTAAAGTGTGAATAAAATAAAATGCAGCGATTCTATGGAGATGTTTATATGTAGATGATACGTACACAATAGAATAATGTGAGAATGAGTGACAAGAAAACAAAGCAATAGACAAAACCATACCTTTTTATAAGAATATTAAACCGATAACAATTAAGCCTAATAATGGTAATAATGACATTACCTGTTTTAGTAATACAAATAAAATAAGCGCAGAATGACACGAGCAAAATGCTTCCCATTATGTTGCCTATTAAAAGAGTACAGAGTAATTTCTAACATTCCTGCGACTGTGAAATTGAAGCTTAATTGATTTTTACCGACGTATTTCATTAACTAACTATAACCAACTCAGAAAAGTTGAAAACCCCCGACATTGTCATTTCAAAGTTCAATAATTCAAAAACGGGCGAGTTTTAATGAAACTTAGATATGAAGTTGAACTTGTTTATTATGATTGTTGTTGTGATTTTAATGTACCTATCTTAATTTTTAGTTTTTCAATGAAATAATTGCACGCCTGCACATGCTGAATACACTGGTAAAACCTCATGTAAGACTTTCCTGTACGAAATGTATTCTGGGAAATAAATACTTTTGACTTTGACTAAGAACCATCTCGATTAAACTAGTTTCAGTCCATCCGCTTGGGAGCTATGATGCCACAGACAGATACACAGACACACAGATACACAGGTCAAACTTATAACACCCCTTTTTTCGTCGGGGATTAAAAAGAAAGAAGTTATGGGAGCTATAAGTAATGTTTAAAAACGAAAACGGCTAGATACCTAAATATTAGACGACCGGATAGCCTAGTGGTTAGAGACCCTGACTATAAAGCTTGAGGTCCCGGGTTCGATCCCCGGTCGGGGCAGATGTTTGAATGATGAATACGAATATTTATTCTCGGGTCTTGGGTGTTTTATATGTACCTATATAAGTTTGTATTTATCTATATAATATGTATTTTTATCCGTTGTCTAGTAACCATAGTACAGGCTCTGCCTAGTTTGGGACTAAGTCAATTGGCGTCAATTGTCCCATGGTAGGTATTTCTATATTTATTTATTAACCTGTCTGTAAATTAATCCTTCTTTCAGAAATAACGAAGCGATAAGAAACGCTCGTTAACAAAAGACCTTCACAATTTGTAATCCAATAAGTTTATTATTAGAACTAACCCAACAATATCAAGCGGCCGTCAATTATCCGCAATGTATTTGCGTAACTATTTGACACTCGTCATCGATTTGAAATGACAGTTTTTGTACGACTGTGACAGCTAGCTGAGGCCAGAGTACGAATATTCAAATCCTGCGGAACTTAATCGAGTAATAACGTTACCAATAAATTTGTATGACGTTTGGAATAGCGCCCGTCCGTCCGTCATACAAATTTCTCGATAACGTTACTACTCGATAACGTTAAGCAGGATTCGAATATTCGTACTCGGGCCTCCGGAATATAAAAGCAACAAAATGTTACATGTAAGGTATTCTAGCAAAGCAATTCAATGGTGTGTGTGAACTAAACACAATTACTCTGCTCACCCGCGACAAGTGAAAAATGGTTATTCTGTGCTTCAAATGTATGTTTTCATGCAACACCTCCGCCACCACTGCTACACGAATCAAGACAAGCCACACAGACCCAACTATCACCACTAAACTAAACGTTAACTAAAGTTCCCAACCCGCAATGGGCCCGTTCTGACAGGCGTGCCCAGCAGTGGGACGTTGAAAAGGTTGGTGATGATGATGATAGTCCGCGCTTTATAATGATGAAAAGTAGAACAAACCAAAGCCAAGAACAAGAAGATTATAAAGAAGAATTATCACAGCCCAAACTCCATAGATTACTGCATAATCAATTTAATATTCCAATCACAAACATAAATGAAGTCACTAACAGTACTGTCCCAATCGAGACTTCAAAACTCACGTCAAACAATGCCAAGTCAAGTCCAATTACAGCGGAGTCAAAACGAGTCCCGAGTGGGTAAAACTTCATTTCCTTACTTTATAGAAAGTAGAGTATTTCTTCTGTTGGTTGGTGCGGGGGTGAGCGGCGAGCGGGGGAATAACTTAAAGGGTTAAAGTGTCTTTGTTAGCACCAGGTTTCTAAATGCCTAAATATAACTATCTCAACCTAAACCAATATAAAATATACATTAGATACTTGAAAAGGAATTTCTAAAATTTCTTTCGTGTCTTTTCTGGACAAAACAAAATGTAGCCCACATTTTCAGTTCAGGCCTAATCTGTTGCAGTTTACCAGGGTGCGAAAATTTACCCACGAAATCTTAAGTTCTTTCTGACAGTTGCGTGATTGTATTATAAACAAATGTCACGTCAGCTTTTCAAACACCAAGAGTCTTCTACTTCTCCAATATATTGTACAATACGATTGCATTAAGCAAAAGCTGCGAGCTCGCCCGCTTGGATTAACCAACCCCTCGCTCCTTTCAACAAATTGCACCAATAACAAAACCAACGACGCTCTTAATGAACTCTCCTTGTAAACTGTTCCAGAAGTTTCCAACTAGTTCACTGAGTTCAGCATTAACATTCTTCGAATATTTTTTTCGAATGCCCTGGGTTCGGGTTCCAGAAGTTTGCGTCTTAAAAACTTTTTTATAGTTGTCACAAACGTTTTAGCGTTAACGTTGGTGAAGTTTTAAGTCCCTGTTTCTCCGTAGATTAGGTTTCGTCGGAGCGGAGCTGTATTTGATTATTGTACGGGGTAAAGTTCTAGAAAAGGGGAGTGAATCTTCTAATAGTTCTTTAAAAACCAGAAACTATTACGGACTGCTTAATATTGTAGAGTTTGAATCATATAGATCTACATACATTAATAGCCCTAATTTTTATTTTGGTTTGCGATAGTTTTAATCCAAAATAATTGGTATTATTGTTGGGGGTAGTTTAAGAAATAGTATATCCTAATAGTATAGTAATATCCTTTAGTAAAATAACACTTTCTAAATCAATGCACTTTTTATTGATCTGCCAATAGTGCAAGTAATTCATATCAAAGCCCATTTTAGAGTGAATCACCTGTTATTGTTTTACACTGCCTGCTTCAATTATTTTTTAAAGTTCAAATTAGGAATAGTGTATTGCCAGCATGCGAAAGGCCAGTACAGTGCCCTAAGCACGACTTGTCGAATCCTGCGTTACGTTACGGTTATCGTATCGAGATCGAGAAATCTCATACTAAATTTTAGTTCCAAATACGCTCACGGGCGGGCGCTGTTCCAAACGTCATACAAACTCGTTATAGTTTACTATTCGATTTTACGTGACGCAGGATTCGACAAGTCGTGCTTAGGGCACAGTTGTTTCATACTTACAGTACCTACAGACCTTGTAACAAGTATGACTCAAATAAAATTATTAGTGTACCTGGTCTACCTATTAGGTAAGTACTCTAGAAAAAACCTTATTTTTTTGCTTGATCGTTTAGCATTATACTGAAACCATAGATTTATGGTAAGTTTGAAAATAACCCCAAGCTGACGATTTCAAGTAAGTTCGTAATGTAAACGAAGCTTTGTAACGTTAAACTTACACTAGCGCACTGCAGCTTGCAGTAAGCATAAATAGGTACTAATTAGACATCGTAAACAGACAGTAAACTATCTTTGAACTTAGTTCCCGCTTCTAGGCGATTCAGAAGTAGTACCACTTTTGGTCTTTGTTCATCATCATCATCATCATCAGCCTATTTACGTCCCACTGCTGGGCACAGGCCTCCTCTCAGAATGAGAGGGCTTGGGCTACATAGTTCCCACGCGGGCCCAGTGCGGATTGGGAACTTCACACACACCATTGAATTGCTTCGCAGGAGTGTGCAGGTTTCCTCACGATGTTTTTCCTTCACCGAAAAGCTCGTGATAAATTACAAATGTAATTTCGCACATAAATTTCGAAAAACTCAGAGGTGCGAGCCGGGGTTTGAACCCACGACCCTCTGCTTGAGAGGCGATAGGTCAAACCACTAGGCTATCATGTCTTTGTTACGAGACGAGTTTCGCACACAGTATCGCTTGGGCAGCCATGACCAATCCGTCAAGTCTATCATGTGAGGATGCAAAGAGCAATGTTTAATCCATTTGAGTTACGTAATCCAAAAAAAAAACGGCCAAGTGCGAGTCGGACTCGCGCACGAGGGTTCGTAGAAAGATTTTAACACTTCTCCCCAGTGTTTTAAAAAGTCCAGTGTTAGCAGAGCCCTGCTCCTAAGCAAAATATACGCAGTGTGGGGTCAACTTATATTGGTCTGCGAAATCTACAGACAGACAGACAGACAGACAGACGGATCACAACAAAGTGATCCTATAAGGGTTCCGTTTTTTTTTTGAGGTACGGAACCCTAAAAAACACAGAAGATTATTAAGTCTAATTTAAATGCGTAATTCATTTGTTTTTCTCTCAATCACTGCCGTGAAATTGACTTGTACCTTGTACTGACCTCAGCTGACGGGCACACCTGTTGATACCCCAGCGGGGGTCGAAATATTGAATCTCTTGCACGGACATTCACTTTTTATTAATAAAGGTCTCGGTTAAGGTACAGTTGCTTTCCAGAAAATAGAAAGCAGAGCAGAAAAGGACAATGTGTTTTTTTTTTGTTACGAATACGAGTTGTCAAACTTAATCGTAGTTTTTTTTTATACGACAAGGAAGGCAAAGGAGCAAGTGGGTCACCTGATGGCAAGTGATCACCACTGCCCATAGACACCCGCAACCCCGGGTGGTTTGCAGATGCGTTGCCAACCTAGAGAGCTAAGATGAAATGCCTCATGTGCCAGTAATTACACCGGCTGTCTTACTCTCCACACCGGAACGCAACAATGCAAGCACTGCTGCTTAGCGGCAGAATTAGCGAGTAAGTCGGTGGTAGCGATCAGGATCGACCTCGCACAAGGTCCTACCATCCGAAAAAGATTTAGTGGTACATACGAGTAACAAACGGCAATAATGTAATCCACTAAAATGAAATTAAAGAGGCCCTGGGTGACACCTAACTTGTCACTTATTGTCGTGAATTAAGATTAAAAGTGCCAGCTACTGTCCCAGTTTATACGGAAAACAGAGGCATAGAAATTAATTTGCTCGCATCTGTCTCTAATTTATTAATTTGCTCACACATAGCCCAGTCGAGCACAGCAGTACCATCCTTAACAGTTTTAAATGATTCGCGGTTATTTACATCAGGAATATTTAAAGCGGGATATTGACCGCGATTACCTTAACTACTAGGTTTATTGAGCTTCCGATATTTCGACGCAGAAAGCTACATGCATGGTGATCACGGGTAGACCATCACTTTCTCGAAGCGACTCAAAGCACTTTCGATGACCCCCTGTAAATTCGTTGTGAGTAAAGCCAGAAGTCTGAATTTTTGGAGACCTAGCATTTTTGTCTAGAGGTCCTTATTATGTGAGTGTAGAATCTTCATCAAGGTTTATTGAGCTTCCGATATTTCGACGCAGAAAGCTACATGCATGGTGATCACGGGTAGACCATCACTTTCTCGAAGCGACTCAAAGCACTTTCTATGACCCCCTGTAAATTCGTTGTGAGTAAAGCCAGAAGTCTGAATTTTTGGAGACCTAGCATTTTTGTCTAGAGGTCCTTATTATGTGAGTGTAGAATCTTCATCAAGGTTTATTGAGCTTCCGATATTTCGACGCAGAAAGCTACATGCATGGTGATCACGGGTAGACCATCACTTTCTCGAAGCGACTCAAAGCACTTTCTATGACCCCCTGTAAATTCGTTGTGAGTAAAGCCAGAAGTCTGAATTTTTGGAGACCTAGCATTTTTGTCTAGAGGTCCTTATTATGTGAGTGTAGAATCTTCATCAAGGTTTATTGAGCTTCCGATATTTCGACGCAGAAAGCTGCATGCATGGTGATCACGGGTAGACCATCACTTTCTCGAAGCGACTCAAAGCACTTTCGATGACCCCCTGTAACTTCGTTGTGAGTAAAGCCAGAAGTCTGAATTTTTGGAGACCTAGCATTTTTGTCTAGAGGTCCTTATTATGTGAGTGTAGAATCTTCATCAAGGTTTATTGAGCTTCCGATATTTCGACGCAGAAAGCTGCATGCATGGTGATCACGGGTAGACCATCACTTTCTCGAAGCGACTCAAAGCACTTTCGATGACCCCCTGTAACTTCGTTGTGAGTAAAGCCAGAAGTCTGAATTTTTGGAGACCTAGCATTTTTGTCTAGAGGTCCTTATTATGTGAGTGTAGAATCTTCATCAAGGTTTATTGAGCTTCCGATATTTCGACGCAGAAAGCTACATGCATGGTGATCACGGGTAGACCATCACTTTTCTTGAAGCGACTCAAAGCACTTTCGATGACCCCCTGTAACTTCGTTGTGAGTAAAGCCAGAAGTCTGAATTTTTGGAGACCTAGCATTTTTGTCTAGAGGTCCTTATTATGTGAGTGTAGAATCTTCATCAAGGTTTATTGAGCTTCCGATATTTCGACGCAGAAAGCTACATGCATGGTGATCACGGGTAGACCATCACTTTTCTTGAAGCGACTCAAAGCACTTTCGATGACCCCCTGTAACTTCGTTGTGAGTAAAGCCAGAAGTCTGAATTTTTGGAGACCTAGCATTTTTGTCTAGAGGTCCTTATTATGTGAGTGTAGAATCTTCATCAAGGTTTATTGAGTTTCCGATATTTCGACGCAGAAAGCTACATGCATGGTGATCACGGGTAGACCATCACTTTCTCGAAGCGACTCAAAGCACTTTCGATGACCCCCTGTAAATTCGTTGTGAGTAAAGCCAGAAGTCTGAATTTTTGGAGACCTAGCATTTTTGTCTAGAGGTCCTTATTATGTGAGTGTAGAATCTTCATCAAGGTTTATTGAGCTTCCGATATTTCGACGCAGAAAGCTACATGCATGGTGATCACGGGTAGACCATCACTTTCTCGAAGCGACTCAAAGCACTTTCGATGACCCCCTGTAAATTCGTTGTGAGTAAAGCCAGAAGTCTGAATTTTTGGAGACCTAGCGTTTTTGTCTAGAGGTCCTTATTATGTGAGTGTAGAATCTTCATCAAGGTTTATTGAGCTTCCGATATTTCGACGCAGAAAGCTGCATGCATGGTGATCACGGGTAGACCATCACTTTTCTCGAAGCGACTCAAAGCACTTTCGGTGACCCCCTGTAACTTCGTTGTGAGTAAAGCCAGAAGTCTGAATTTTTGTAGACCTAGCATTTTTGTCTAGAGGTCCTTATTATGTGAGTGTAGAATCATCATCAAGGTTTATTGAGCATCCGATATTTCGACGCAGAAAGCTACATGCATGGTGATCACGGGTAGACCATCACTTTTCTCGAAGCGACTCAAAGCACTTTCGATGACCCCCTGTAACTTCGTTGTGAGTAAAGCCAGAAGTCTGAATTTTTGGAGACCTAGCATTTTTGTCTAGAGGTCCTTATTATGTGAGTGTAGAATCATCATCATCGTCATCATCAGCCTATTTATGTCCCACTGCTGGGCACAGGCCTCCTCTCAGAATGAGAAGGCTTGGGCTATAGTTCCCACGCGGGCCCAGTGCGAATTGGGAACTTCACACACACCATTGAATTGCTTTGCAGGAGTGTGCAGGTTTCCTCACGATGTTTTCCTTCACCGAAAAGCTCATGATAAATTACAAATGTAATTTCGCACATAAATTCCGAAAAACTCAGAGGTGCGGGCCGGGGTTTGAACCCTCGACCCTCTGCTTCAGAGGCGATGGGTCAAACCACTAGGCTATCACGGCTTCTTTGACCCTCCGCTTCAGAGGCGATAGGATAGGAGTGTAGAATGCTAACTAAAATACTTAGTAGTTTATGCAACTGCTACATAATGAGGGTCCTTAAAACACGAATGTGTTTTTATGAAACGAGGCGAAGCTGAGTATCTAAAAAAAATTATTCAATCGTGTTGTCTGCTCCTTAACAAGGTTGCTTATTAAAGCAGTCTCATCTTCCAGATAATGCCGTTTCATAAGCGAGAGCCTTTTAAGCCAACGGAAACTAAATAATCTGCCGCGCTACTATAAAAATATGAGTAAAGCTACAATATTATAATGAATTGTTATTTCTTCAGGGAGTCTGTCCCGAGAAAGTGCATTCGAAATTCATTATTCTGGTGTGCTCGTTAAAATACGAATTACGGCGTGCCAACATGTCCATTAAAACTTAGTATTTTTTTTATGTTTATTCCACTGGTTTTTACAAACCGTTCCGCATAGTCTGTCCTAACTAATACAAACTGCCAAGGTATAAAATTACATAGAGACAATAAGAATATAGGTCTTTTGAAGGCTAGATTGAATAGGCAATCGCATTCAGTATGGCCTCTTCTGCACTTTCCAACAGGTGGGATAGGGGTCCATTGGAGGTCAGTCTTTTTAATCCCCGATGAAAAAGAGGGGTTTTATAAGTTTGACCTGTGTATCTGTGTGTCTGTGTATCCCTGTATCTGTGTATCTGTGTATCTGTCTGTGGCATCATAGCTCCCAAACGGATATACCGATTTCGATGCGGTTTTTTTTAATCGACGGCTTAGTGTAATCAAGATGGTTCTTAGCCAAGTTTCATTAAAATCGGTTCACCCGTTTTTGAAATATTGAACTTTGAAATGACAATGTCGGGGGTTTTTGTACCAAAATATCTCTTTGGGTTGCAAATCTCACGCAAGTAATTCAATGAAAAACTGTAATTTAAACTAAAGTAGCGTTTATTTTATTTACAGCACGTATGGCTTCCTGGTCGCGATGTACTCCTTCACTCCGGGGAGAGTGCGGATTTTCTGGACTAGAGCGAGAACGGTGGGGTATTTCTTTTCGATTTCGGTGCCGAGGAACAGGTTGGATGACTCGACGATGCCCACAAGGACGAAGTCGGCCCAACTCAGCTGAAAAAGAAGATTGCGTTAGAAAAGTTTAGCCGAAGACACACAGAGCGATAGCGGATCGGGCGCGGGCTGGACGCGGGCCTATTCACCTATTTCTTTAGTACAACAACATAGAAGACCCGCGCTTTGGGCTTTAGTTGGTGAATGAAACTTTTTAAAAAAGTAGACCAACTTGTGTATGGGTGACTGAAAAAAACCTGACTGGTTGTATTTCCCTACAAAGACATTTAGACGACGACCGAATAGCCTAGTGGTTAAAGACCCTGACTATGAAGCTTGAGGTCCCGGGTTCGAATCCCAGTCGCGGCAGATTTTTTTATGATGAATACGAATATTTGCTCTCGAGTCTTGGATGTTTAATATGTATATAAGTACGTATTTATCTACATATATAAGTATGTTTATCCGCTGTCTAGTACCCACAGTACAGGCTTTGCCTAGTTTGTCAATGGTGTCAATTTGTCCCACGATATTTTTTTCTTTTATGTGACTTACTTTGGTAAGTTATGCTACACTTGTTTCCCTACAAATTTAGCACTCGGTACATAATTTTTCTAAAAATTTAAAATTTTAGTTAAGGGAAAACGATATAATTATTTTGAGCAACTTCTATCGATCTACCTGTCATAGGTCTTTTATTGTTTGAGAAGCCAATTTAATCATTTCTAAGAATATCCCTAAAATTATACGACAAAATGTCTACCTTTCCGTTGAAGAATCCCTTGTTAGCCTTAAGCTCCTTCTCAAATCGCGAGAAGAAGAAGTCAACGGATTCGTTGATAATCTCCTTCTTGATGACCTCCTTCTTGGCAACGTCAGTCTCCCTCATGAAGACGAGAATCTCTGAAAAAAAGAGTTTCTGTTAAGCTTAATTCCCCAAAAAGTACGGAATATGTATAAGCATTTTGTCGCTCGAAAAGATTACAAGGATTGAATAAATGACGAAGAAATATTCCTCCGATTAAACTGCAGTTTTTTTGCCACAAGTAAAATTCGTGAGCTCGCCTGATAAAATCCCTAAGTTTGAAAATACAGGATGATATTTGAACACTACGGTGTTTTTGGAAATCAAGAGGAAGTTAGTTTGTCTAACGAAAACTATAGACACAGAGACGCGACGTGAACATTAGCTATTCCAACAGGTCGTTAAATACCGATGGATGGAGAAGCTAGTATCCGTCAAGCTCTAAATTCAACACCGAACTGCTCGTCGACAAATTAAGATGATGAACACAATCGATTCGGAACTAAACTATTTAATTTCTTTCTTACAACAGACGTTCAGGCAGGGGAAGCGTTTTTACCCATTATGTTGTTAACATTCCACTGGCTCTCACGAAATGGTTCACTTCATCTTTCCTAAGTAATATGAATGGGCATTGTTCATTTTTTTTGAAAAGCTTTATTTTGAAAACCATTTCAAGATATATGTTTACCAGACATTTTCCTTGTTTTACCTACTTTTATAAAATAGTCAACGATTACGGATATTTTAACAAAATTACGTATGACCTTTGTTTAACCTTAGTCCCAGTCTGTATACGTTAAAAGCTTTTGCATCTTTTCATTTAAAAAATACCCATCGAATCTATTCTGTGGTATTTAAGTAGTTGTGTCACTGTCAAATGTCACATTCAGCATAAAACAAACAATGCTCGTTTTTGAACTTTCCTTTGATATTTAAAAGCTTTGGTGAAATCCGACATATTTAATAACTCTACCTGTAATAACTTCTGCTTTCTGCTTATTGAAATAATTCAACAACTATGTTCAACAACCGGAAAAATGTGCACCAGGGGGTCGATTTTTGAATCTCACTTGGTGACTAAATTCTCACTCACCCATGACATTGATATCATTATTTGCCAAAAGCCTTATTTATGAACTAAAAAACAATTACTTTGCTCACCCGCGACCACTAATGACAAATAGTTATATCTGTGCGGCAAATGTATGTTTCCATGCAACACCTCCGCCTCCACTGCTACACGAATCAACACATGCCACACAGACCCAACTATCACCACCACCACTATACTAAACGCTGACGCGTTTCGGCACTCTCCACGAGGCCATTTACGAAGCACAACAACAACCGCTCAACATGCCACCACTTCCACTACTCAGTGGGTAATTGAGCAAAGTAATTGTTTTTTAGTTCATAAATATGGACCTCCGCAAAGTAACGCCTGATTCAATAAATTATTTAAAAGCCTTATTTTTGAATGTCATACCCGTCTACTAATAAGCAGCTAATTTGCGTTTCTTATGTCATAGACAAGCATGTCAACATAGTAGATTGAGGTTAGCTGTCACTGCCAGTGGTCAAGAAGTAATTCAAGTGATCTCGTTTACGGCTGGGTGGAAGCATTCGTATTTGATATCACAGGCATGAGAATTTTAGTCACCGGTGAGATTAAAAAATACGAACATTTTTGAAATCACTGAATTTTGTCACCGGGTGAGATTCAAAAATCGACCCCCTATAATGTGACTGACAGCAGTGACAGCGGTTGACAGTAACAGTGACAACCATTGACTTTTTTATCAAGTAATAAGCTTAGCTCTTTTCTTGGATGCAGCCAGAATATGTAATTTACGAAAAGTCGTATCTGATATTTTTAATAAATCATTAAAATTTTACTACGCTATTATATGCCAAGATATTCAAATCGGTTTCTTAAAATGTTTAAGAAAAAAATATAAAAAGCAATGCTTAAAAAAACTGAACAATGCCCATTGCCTAGGAATGGAATTCACTACCATCGCCTGTATTTCTGGACAGATAAAAACTAGGTATTTTCAAGGCTAGAGTGCACTTTCCATCAAAGACTACAGTAGTATATATGAGAGTAGTATATATATGAGATGTATATATAGATGACATGCTTTCCATCAGGTGAGTTAGGAGCATAGAACTAATAAAAAGAGGATACAAATGCTATCGTTCTTATTTCCTTCCAGAACCAGTGTCGCCGCTTTTTCCCTTCCACTTGCTATTAATGCACACACGCAAAAGCACTAAGCAATCACGCACACAATTACTGTGACTGAGTTTCCGTCTTTACAAATGCTGCAAAACAACATTTTAGAACACATACATAAGTCATACATCAAGAGCAACACTGAGTCACAATTCGCTCACTTCCCACGCGACAAGGTCACGCGATCATGCCATTCTACCCTCTTTGTTAGTTCTATAGATAGGAGTCAATCGCTGGTCAATATTTTGTAAAAAGAAATGACTTACTTCCCCAGAAGTCGTAGGCGTTGAAGACGATGGCATCCAGCACGGCCTGCTCCCAGGGGTCGGTGGGCAGGAGGTGGACCTGTGCAGCCACGTAGCGCGCGATGGCCAGCGACTGGTTCAGGGTCTTGGTACCCTCCTCGTACAGAGGCAGCTGGCCGTAGGGAAGAGCTGGGGAGAGAAGCATAAGGTTAGTCCTCTGTGACGACTATCTAACTTGACAAGTTGTGAAATACTTTTGAATATTTCGAGAAGAATATACCTACTACACAGCATGTTTTTCGTTTTGTAAGTAACTCAAAATTTTCAAAGCATTTACAATCAGCAGTGTTGAATTCGTATTTTTTTTTAGTTCTGCGACATTTATTCGTTTCAAATTTGTAGTGTTCGTTCAAACTTTGCCAGTCGAATTTCATGCATTTCGTATGATCAGATTGCCTTGAAATGTCTGATAGTTTGACTTTAGCAGGCAACAAAACTGACCATAATTATACAAAAAAATACTTTTACTATATTTAAAAAAAATACTTTATTTTAAGCTAAAATTTGTTTTGCTTTCGACGTTTCACAATAGTTTTTGCCTCTTGAACATAAATGAACGAAAATGTTATTATTAAACTATCTGGGCCAGACAAAGTCCGTTAAAATCTGTAGGTCAAGCAAGACTTTTACGAATCCTGCGTCACGTAAAGTCGAATAGTAAACGTTAGCGAGTTTGTATGACGTTTGGAACAGCGCCCGCCCGTGAGCGTATTTGGAACTAAACATTAGTATGAGGTTTCTCGATCTCGATACGATAACCGTAACGTTACGCAGCATTCGTTAAGTCGTGCTTGACCTACTGGTCGACTGTTTTCATAGCAATAAAACGAAGAAAAAAATGAAGAATAGGTAATTCGCGATTAATCTCAAAACACAAGCGGAAAACAAAGTAATTCAACAAAACACTTCAAGCAATCATGAAGTAGCAGTAGCTCTTCAAGACTTAGTTCTTATTCCAGTACTTACTGTCTTTCACACTCTTGATGGGCCAGCTCTTCAGATCGTATCTGACATCCTCGAACTTTTGTCCGCCGTAGTGCAGGATATACCTGTAGAGGAGAAAATAAGTTTTCTGTTAAAAAAATCATTTTTAGTAAGTACACGCTTTTTCTGACTATTCTATTGGTTAGTTCTACTTGTACGAGTATTATTGTCATCCGGCATAATATCCATACAAAATTTTCAAGTCAATTCACCCATTATTTTTTATTACGTACATATTATTGTAAAATGTGCAATTATAAGTATTAGATCTTCATTATTATTATTAGATCGACTACTCGATTACGTTACGCAGGATTCGAATATTTATACTCGGGCTTCTGGCTAGGTAAGTAAATTAAAAAAATTTTGCAACTTACCTGATAGACTCAGCGAGTCCGTTCAAATGGAAATAATGTAGTTTCTTGGCCATTTTGTTGCACTATATCCCTGAGAGTGACCAGCCGAAAACACATCACCATTTTATATAGCACCCTTGACCATGATAAGGTAAGTTTATTGTTGACGCTAAGATAGTAAGGTCAAACAAATATTTTTGTGATACCAAGCGGGTGTTATTACGTGAGATGATAATTTTAATTGATATGGAATGCGTTAACAATAGTAATGTGCACTAATAGCCGTTCTCAATATTCAATCATTTATCTCTTGTTATAATCTACTGTCAATTTTTTTGCATGAATTGATGAAATGAAATGAAATGAAATGAAATATTTTTATTGCGAGAATACAGGTCATAAGTTACATAGGTACATAACCAACACTGCGTTCTGCCTCATCGGCATGCAAAATTTTTAACAAATACTATTATTAAGATACAGGTAAACTCAGCTTAGTAACTACATGAGATCAATTACCTAAGTATAGTATCTAAGTTTATTGCGAGCATAACAGAAATTAACTATTTTAATAGGCATTAAATTATACTATCACAGCCCTAGAAAATTATAATGAGAATAAACCTAAATCTATTGACTTAAAATTTATAATACCTTATACATATAAATGTTTTTGTTCCGTCAAGTATTCCTTGACGGAATAAAAACATTTACTTAGTAACCAATCAGTAAGGACCCTTTTGAATTGGCTCTGTTAGGAAATCGACAAACTCCTTCCTTCTTTCCACTCCTTTAACGCCATCTATCGGAGCAGGAAAAAACCAAAACTCAAACAGTCTCGAGTGCGCGCGCACCCCCGCCCCTCAGTCGTCAAAGAAGCTTCGCGAACGCGCACACGCCTGTTTTTGGAATTATCAAAATCGTGGAAAAACGCATTAAACGGACCGGCCAGTGACTTGTGTTACTCTTGGTACTGTGTGGTGACTATATTGTGGGTGAAAGGCTTCAGTAAACCTGCAGGTCAAGGATTCAAGTGCAGAGATCTGCACCTACCGCAAGACCACGAGCTCCAACACATGTGTCCATCTGTGAGTCCCTAATTCCCCTTGTTTCTTGTCGATTCATTTATAATCAACTAAGTTTACGCAACATAATTGGTTCTTCTAACCGGATACAATATCTCAGAATAGGTAAAAACAAGTAAAACACATATTTTACGTAATAATAACCTCCAACCTCGTAGGTACCTATACACCGTATTTATTGCACGAATATTTATTCAATAGTTCTATTTGTGACAATATATTATACTTGTATACGCAGTCAAATATTATTATACCTATTTCTGCAGTATTCATTGCCTTTTCGACTCAGTTTTGTGTAAGTACCTACCTTCCTAAAGGCACGCGGCGCGAGGTAACTTTGTACGTACCTACCTAAGATACATTTCTCTTTGAGTCAAAATGACTCCGCCGACGTCGTCATCCGAACTCGACATCAAGATATCTACATTAATCATTAAAAAGGAGCTATATTTTAGACGTGTTCAACAATATTACGATTTAGCGAAAATCGTCGAGAGTAATCCCGCGGAGCTAGGTAAATTGTCCGTACGCGATGGTGACCTTGACACTACGCGGAAACTTTTTGAAAACATTATTGACGAGATTGCCGCGCTTGAACTAAAGAGGGACCCGTCGTTTGTGATCGCTAGTCAAGAGGTACAAGCTTTCGATGACTTATATTTCGAGATAAAACGAATCCTCCAGAAAGTCGGTTGCTCTTCAAAGCCGTCAAAAAATGTCAACGAAATCAAAACCGAACCGGAACGCGGCGGCGCTCAGCCCCGCCTACCTAAAATTGATTTAGTTCATTTTGACGGGAAATTAGAGAATTGGATTACATTTCGCGACACATTCTCGAGTTTAATCCATGCGAATAAAACTATAGGTAATACCGAGAAATTCTATTACCTACTGTCCGTGGTCACAGGACCCGCGCTTCAGATTATCAAGAGTTTACCAGTGTCAAGTGACAATTATGATGTCGTGTGGAGGGCCTTGTGTGATAGGTACGAAAACACCCGTGCTATAGCTACGCGCTATATGGATAAATTGTTTGCGTTTAAACCGTTGCCTAACGAATCTGTGAACGGATTAAATTCCTTTTTAGACACATTTCAAGAGTGCGTTCAAGCGCTAGAATTGTTAAAAATTGATGATCTATCGGGATTTATTCTGTGCTACATAGGATTGCGTAACCTGGACCCGGTTTCTAGACGTGAATTCGAACAAAAAATTAAAGACAAGGAAATTCCGGTATTCAAAACATTAATTGATTTTGTCACAAATCATACTCGTATGTTGGAGATGTCAACGAGTATGTCGAGTACACGTTCAATACCCGGCACGAGTAAACCTCTCGTCTCTTCGATTCAAAACAAGTTTAATACTAATAAACCTATCACGAAAAATGTAAATGCAAAAACGTGCCTGGCAAGCAGTGCAGCCACTAATAATAATACAAAAAAAGGTTGCCTGTACTGCAATAAGCCTTTTCATTCGATTTATAAATGTTACGAGTACATTGCACTCACACCGGCGCAGCGTGTCAACAAAATCAAAGAATTACGCTTGTGCGAGAACTGTCTCCGTCAAGGTCACGCGTCTAATGAGTGCCCTTCGAAGATAACGTGTACGGTGTGCAAAAACAAGCATCATTGCTCGTTGCATTTGGATTCAAATGTAAATTTAGTTAGCGTGGAGACTGAATCCGTCTGCAATGATAATATTATTAATAATGAAGGGAATCAAGTCTCGCTGACATGTTCGACCGGGTCCATGGTTATGTTGGGCACTGCGATTATACATGTATCGGACGCTTTAGGCAATTATCAACCCGTGCGCGCGGTAATCGACAGTGGTTCTCAAACTAGCTTTATGACAAATGATTGTGCGCAACGATTAGGGTTGCCACGTCAAAAGTGCAACACTCAGCTGTCAGGTCTAGGCGGTACAATAGTTCGCGATCAAGGTATGGTGTCATGTAAAATCAAACCGACTATGTCTAATGATCCCATTTTCGATATAAAAACGGTAATAATTCCGAAAATATCTAGTAACATGCCGTCGGTCAACCTGTCACAAGAATTTTATAGCGAGTATAAAAATATGGTGTTAGCTGACCCTACTTTTCATCGCTCGAGTCGCATCGATGTGTTGTTGGGCAGTGACGTGTTTCCATTCGTGTACGATGGCGGCAAATATCAGCCGGCACGGCAAGGGTTACCATTGGCATTGAGCAGCGTCTTTGGGTACGTTATTACGGGACAGTTGACACTTAATAATAATACTCAAAGTGTATCAACATGCATGTTTACTAGTACAACGAAGGTGGATGAGTTAATTAAATCTTTTTGGGAAACTGAAAGTTTAACATGTGACTTACCTAAAAACCCGGATGACGTCATTGCTGAACAGATGTTTGTTGATTCTCATAAGCGCGATAGTACCGGTCGTTATATAGTGAGTTACCCGCTTAAGCCGGATGCGGAATTGGGCGATTCAAAACAAATTGCTATAAAACGGTATCAAAACTTAGAGCGCAAATTATCCCGCTTACCTGATCTTAGGGGAGAGTATAAAAGGTTCATGGATGACTACGCGGCGCTTGGTCATATGGTTTATGTCGGTGACGTGTCGGAAGTGGAGTCGGGGTACGTCATACCCCACCATTGTGTTCTTAAGCCTGACAGTAGCACAACTAAACTTCGAGTAGTCTTCGACGCTTCCTGTCAGACTACAAATCATAAATCATTGAATTCGGTTTTATACACGGGTCCGAAACTGCAGGCTGATCTTGTCGAATTATTAATACGATTCTCTTTATGCGGTGACATTTCTAAAATGTATCGCTGTATATTAATTGATGAGTCTCAACGCAAATTTCAACACATACTGTGGCGCGATTTGCCTAGTGAACCGATAAAAGTGTACGAGCTGTGCACAGTGACGTACGGCGTAGCAAGCAGCCCTTTTCTCGCGATCCGCACGCTGCAGCAGCTGGCCGCGGACGAGGGCGCGCGCTTTCCCGCCGCCGCCCGCGCACTGCGCGAAGGTTTCTACGTCGACGATTTGCTCTGGTCCGTTGATAGTGTAGACGAGGCATTAGAAATTCAACGTCAATTAGTTGACTTACTTAAGCTAGGTGGATTCGAGTTGCGCAAGTGGTCAAGTAGCAGCGTTCAGGTATTAAGCGAATTGCCTTCTGATCAACTCGAACCCCCAGTTCAATTCGACGACGGTAAAACCCTGTCTATTAAGATCCTCGGCCTACACTGGCTACCTAAAGAAGACGCGTTCTCTTTTCGTACGACTCAAATGGAAAGTAACGTTACAAAGCGCTCGGTATTGTCGGAAATAGCGAAGCTGTTCGACCCCTTGGGGTTTGTAGCTCCGTGTATTTTTCTAGCTAAGAATTTTATGCAGAAGCTATGGTGCGCTCAGGTAGGCTGGGACGACTCGCTTCCTAAATTCCTGCTTGATGAATGGTCGGCGTTTTCAGCTCAAATACCGCTGCTATCGACACTAAAACACGATCGGCACGTGTTTGTTCAAGATCATACGACGTCACAGGTTGTAGGTTTTTGCGACGCCTCAATGGCGGGAATCGCAGCAGTAGTATATATTCGCAGTCAAGACGTGCAAGGTAACGTTAACGTCAGCCTACTGTTATCTAAATCTAAGGTTGCGCCCTTAAAAACAGTATCAATTCCACGCCTTGAATTAATGGCTGCTCATTTATTATCAAAAACCCTGCAATACGTAGTATCGATCTTGGCCAAGGAAGTACTGATCAGCGAGGTACTAGCGTTCACTGACAGTTCAGTGGCGTTGACGTGGATCAATACCCCTGCGTTCAAATTAAAAACTTTTGTCGCTAATCGCGTTGCTAAGATAAATGAAAGCTCGACAGAGGTGCAATGGTACCACGTCAACGGCACTGGCAACCCTGCCGATGTGTGCTCCCGCGGCACCATGCCGGTGCAACTGGTGCAGATCGCGGACCAGTGGTTCCGCGGCCCACAGTGGTTGTACGGGCCGCAGCACACGTGGCCAGTGAGGTCTATTGATGAATTCAAGGGTGAACCGTTGGAACTTAAACCTGTTAAGGAGAGCTCGCTACTAAGTGCAGAGTCCGATACAAATACGGATTTAGATTCAATGATAAGTAAATTCTCAAATTTTCTCAAATTACAGCGGGTCTTTGCCTGGTGTCTTCGATTCATTAACAATACTAGGGCTCCTATCACTGATCGTACCAAAGGCGCATTGCGTACCGTAGAGCTAAATAATTCACAAGACAAGCTCGTAAAAAGGGTTCAATTTATAAATTTCAAGGATGACATTGAGTCTTTAAAAAAGGACAACCGATGCTCGCTACGCCTTCGTAAACTCGACCCGTTCATTGATAGCCGTGGTCTCCTCATGGTGGGGGGTAGGCTCTCACACGCAGACTTGCCTTTTACTCAACGTCACCCGTTGATTTTGCCAAAACGGTCGCACTTCACGAAGATTTTGATAGATTATTATCACAAGGTCTATTTACACGCCGGGCCTAGAACTCTACAAAATATACTAGCTCAAAAGTATTGGATCGTAGCCGCCAGATGCATCATACGTTCGCGCCTCTCTAAATGCATTAAATGTTTTAAAAATAGGCCCACTATTAACCAGCCTAAGATGGGTTCTTTGCCTAAATGTCGCTTACAAGATATTTATCCATTTCACACGGTCGGTGTCGATATGGGCGGCCCCTTTTATACCAAGGAATCAAATCGTCGCAACGCTAAAATATCAAAGGCTTATTTATGCCTATTTGTTTGCTATTCAACGCGCGCAGTACATCTTGAGGTGGTCTCGGCTTTAACTACTGAATGTTTTTTGGCTGCATTTGACAGATTTACAGCTAGGCGTGGTCTTCCACACACAGTTTATTCAGATAACGGGAAAAATTTTGTCGCCGCTGGTAAACACTTGACTGAAGTATTCGAATTTTATAACAGAAATCAAGACCAACTTACTGATAAGTTTACAGTTAGGAAGGTGACCTGGAAATATAACCCTCCGACAGGAAGCCATTTTGGCGGAATTTTCGAGGCGGGAATTAAATCTTCCAAGTACCATTTAAAGCGTGTAATCGGTCAACGTGCGATACCATTCGAAGAGCTGGGTACTTTGTTTGCCAACATAGAAGCGATTCTGAACTCTCGCCCACTTTGTAGTTTGTCTAACGACCCCAATGAATTCGACGTCCTCACGCCGGGGCATTTTTTAGTTGGTCGGCAATTAGTATCGGCTCCAAATTACGATATAACAGACACGTCTATGAATCGCTTATCGCGATGGCAATGTATCCAACAAGCCACTTTACACTTCTGGCGTCGGTGGAAATCCGAATATTTACATACGTTGCAACCAAGGCAAAAGTGGTTTGTTGATACGCCTAATCTGGCTAAGGATGATTTGGTTCTGATTCATCATGATAACAGTCCATGCCAACAGTGGAACCTGGGACGCGTAGAACAAATTCATCCTGGACTTGATGGTAGGGTTCGCGTGGTGACGGTACGGACGCAAAACTCACGAGTACAACGCCCGGTCACAAAACTGAGTCCTCTGCCAAAACAGCAGGACGAATAATACGTTTCGCAATTACAAGTGCCCTTTTTTCACCCTGTTAGTTTATAATAATACCTAGTTTATTTAATGTATTTATTTAAAGCCTTTTATATTATACAGTCCATTAACTAGCTCTCGTTTAGAGTACCCATATTCACATCTGCACACCATATGTATATATACATTTTTTTTTTTTTGTGTTTACCTATTTTGAAATCATTGTTGATTTCGGTGGGGGGAAAATGTTAGGAAATCGACAAACTCCTTCCTTCTTTCCACTCCTTTAACGCCATCTATCGGAGCAGGAAAAAACCAAAACTCAAACAGTCTCGAGTGCGCGCGCACCCCCGCCCCTCAGTCGTCAAAGAAGCTTCGCGAACGCGCACACGCCTGTTTTTGGAATTATCAAAATCGTGGAAAAAACGCATTAAACGGACCGGCCAGTGACTTGTGTTACTCTTGGTACTGTGTGGTGACTATATTGTGGGTGAAAGGCTTCAGTAGACCTGCAGGTCAAGGATTCAAGTGCAGAGATCTGCACCTACCGCAAGACCACGAGCTCCAACACATGTGTCCATCTGTGAGTCCCTAATTCCCCTTGTTTCTTGTCGATTCATTTATAATCAACTAAGTTTACGCAACAGGCTCATATGACATTTTTCTATGTGTTTCGGCAATTTATTGTATAATTTGATGGCCACACATAAAGCGTTTTTTCCATAAGTTTCTAATCGTATAAGTGGTAACTGTAGCCTATCTTTATGCCGAGTGGGAAAGCAGTGATCATTTTTATTCATATTGAAATATTCCGGGTGTTCTTTTACTAAAATGCACATCTGCCTTATGTACATACACGGTAGAGGGAGAACCTTCGTTGCTTTAAATATAGGCCTGCATGGCTCTAGGTAGTGAGTGTTACACGCTGCTCGTATACATTTTTTCTGAGCTAGGAACGCTTTTTGGATATCCACAGAGTTGCCCCAAATAAGCAGACCGTAGCTTAAAACAGAAGAAACATATCCGTGGTATGCAGTCAGTGCAACCTCTCTGGAGGAAGTACTACTTAGCCTCCTTAAAGCAAATACAAATTTGTCTAGTCTGCTACATACATCAGAAATATGACTTTTCCAGTTGCAAAGTTTATCAATTTGGATACCTAGAAAGGTAGCTGTTTCTGCCTCTACCACTTTTTCATTATTATATTCTATGTCTAATTTAGCGTCTTGGTTTCTATGTGTTCTGAATTGCATTATGTTTGTTTTTTTAATATTAATTTTTAAGTTATTTTTGTTTAACCAGTTTATTACATTTATCAGAGATTCATTAATTTCTTTATTTAAACTTTTGTTATCCTCAGATTTCACGATGATAGTAGTGTCATCGGCAAACATTATACATTTATGTTTCATATGATATGGCAAGTCGTTTATGTATAACAAGAACAGTAACGGGCCTAAAATGCTTCCCTGTGGTACTCCACAGCGGTTGTATTTATATCTAGATCTTGTATATATAGATGAACAATAATTTGCTATCTGTAGATGGACCATCCTCCCATGGAAAGATAGCAAGCAGAGATTGGATTACCTACCGACAGTAAGTTTATTGAGTCAACTGAAGATAGATAAATAATGTTTTTATACTGAAGATAGATAAATAATGTTTTTATACTGAAGATAGATAAATAATGTTTTTATACTGAAGATAGATAAATAATGTTTTTATACTGAAGATAGATAAATAATGTTTTATACTAAAGATAGATAAATAATGTTTTTATACTGAAGATAGATAAATAATGTTTTTATACTGAAGATAGATAAATAATGTTTTATACTGAAGATAGATAAATAATGTTTTTATACTGAAGATAGATAAATAATGTTTTTATACTGAAGATAGATAAATAATGTTTTTATACTGAAGATAGATAAATAATGTTTTTATACTGAAGATAGATAAATAATGTTTTTATCGTCAGTAGATCAAAACAAGAGATGCCGAGATGAAGAGATGGTGAGAGTTGAAGAGATGAGATATTTCTGCTTTTGTTTTATTTTTATTTTTTCAAATGTACTGCTTTTTTTTGTGTGTGTGTGTGTGTCGAATTTGTGTGAATAAATGTATCTCTCTCTCTCTCTTTTGCTCAGATGGGTTTAATGTTGGTTGTTAACAATTCGATAAAAACAACGGAGTACTAAATATATGATTTAAATTATCAAGCAATCTATTTTAAAAAGCAATATCGAACTCAATTTGATTAACATAATTAACACCCAGAATTTGATTAATTTCAATATAGATTGACAAGAATTCACCAATGTTGGCCAAAACAAGATAAAATGCAAGTTTTAATTAAAAATAACAGATTAAAGCTAAAGGTAAACTATTCTAGAAAGGTACCTCTTATCTATTTTGTTGAGGTATTAAACAATATTGTTGTCACGAAGACAATTTCATCATGATAATTATCGTTTCATGAGGTCATGATCATGGTGAGATAAACAAAGGCCAACATCGTGAGTGAACCTTCATATCTTATAGAATAACACATCATTCCGGCAACATTACCTACATAAAATGAACTACATACACTATAGAATGGGATTGTCACAACCTTTCTGTACGAGCGTTCATTTTCTTTGCACATGCTTCAAGCGATGCTTGTTGGTTGAAAGATTTTAATATAATAAGATGTCTACAATCGCCATGTTACAGTCTATTGAGTGCTCTACATTTTGAGATTAAAATCTCGTTTTAAAAAAAGGGACTAGACGTAAGTTCTTTCCTACCTACCTACATTTAGTCAATGCTTGTGTTTTTACATAATGAATGCTGGAGTTTAGTTCCCTCTTGGAGATCAAGGATATTTAAAGGATAAATAAATAATCCGTTAAATAAGGTTTAAATTTAATTTAAACTAGCTCTTATTCTCAACTCCATAGTTTAATCTGTGGGCTTATTGTCTTACACGCTCGGCTTCGTTTTGGCATTCGTCATCTTTTTCTGACAAACGGAAACGGGTACGAGATCGTGCGAGAAAGAGATTGCCAATGCGAAGCCAAAGGCCTCTGATCTCTTGAGATAGGTAATGCACACTATGCACAGTGTCGCCTTAATAAGCCTTATTAAGGCGACTCTGTGCATTACCTTAGATATAACTGATCTCTGTTTTGTTTTTATCACAAGACGAAACGTGTGTACAAAACTTTACATGAGCGTACCTACCTACATACCTAACTTTACTGGTTTTAATGGTCCTTAAGTTTTCGCATTATCTAAAAGAAAAGTCGATGAAAAAATCTGCTGAATCACGATATATAATAGGTTAAGATAAGATATACGAGATACCACAATACAAGTTAGGTATAATAGGTAGATGGTTGTTTGTTTAAAGTTCTTAATCTCGAACTCTTATCTTTTTAAGCAACCGCATGTAATATACTGAAATTCCAGCTGTTTCACTCATAATTCAACGTGTGAGCAGGACAGTACTACTGCTAACAGCGTTCAGGTTCCACAAGTCCTCGCCGTAATAAAGTGTTTCCTTAGGCGCAGCAAACTACATCGTAAATTACTAGGGTTTTCTCTCTTTGCTGTTGTTATTACCATTAGGGGTGCTAGTGTTAGCGGGAATAAACACAGTGTTTCTGTCACCGGTTCCGCCAACAATCGCAGCTCTTGTACTTATTAAGTATATTAGAGTTTTTATTTTTCATATACGACGAGGAAGGCAAACGAACAAGTGGGCCACCAGAGGGTCAAGCACGAGTTTTCGAATCCTGCGTAACGTTACGGTTATCGTATCGAGATTGAGAAATCTCATACTAAATTTTAGTTCCGAATGCGCTCATGGGTGGGCGCTGTTCCAAACTCATACAAACGCGCGAGCGTCATACAAGCTCGATAACGTTTACTATTCGATTTTACGTGACGCAGGTTTCGAATATTCGTATTCGGGCCTCTGATGGTAAGTAATCACCCCTGCTCTTTGACACCCGCAACCTCGAGGGGATTTGCAGATCCGTGGCCAACCTAGAGAGCTCAGATGAAATGCCTCTTGTGCCCGTAATTACACCGGCTTTCTTGCTCTCTACGCCGGAACACAATAGTGCAAGCACTGCTGCTTAGTGGCAGGATTAGCGAGTAAGACAGTGGTAGCGATCCGGACGGACCTCGCACAAGTTCTTACTACCCACTAAAACAGGTTTAAACTTATGGGGCCGAGCGTATTGTTCGGCTGAAAAATTATAGATAGAGCAACATTGTCTTAAGGCTAGCTCTTAATAAAAACGTAAGAAAATAACATGGCGATTGTAGACATCCTTCCTCTTTTATTAAAATCTTTCAGAGTCTTATCCTTATCACACTAGCGATTTGCTAGCGAATGCTTCATACTAATATCGCTCGGGGCGAACACGTTGCGTGATCGCCTCAATACAAAACTCGCTAGCAAATCGCCAGGTGTGATCAGGCCGTTAGACAATCAGATTGAGACCCGAACAGTTTTTAATATCGAGAGCTCATCAAACCTATATGGTAATCGCGGTCAATATCCCGTATTCATTATGTCTAATGCGAATTAACTGCGAATCATTTAAAACTGTTACTGATACATAAATAATATAGAAAGACGAGGCGTAAATAGCCTGGAAATAACGATGATAACTACTAGTTTTCAATTAAGCTTTTCAGAAAACCAGACATCAATATAAATATCAGGATATACCCTATGGAACATTTTGAAATAAGAACGGGGTTGCCGAGTCCGCCGGCGGGAGCGGTGCACGGCCGGCGGGGCCCGTGCGAACTTGCTCGCACCTCATAACACTGAGACTACTTTGTAGTCTCACTGAATGGGAAACTAAAACGAAGTACCGAAGGCCTCGTCTATACGCTATGTCTATGGAACCAGATCTCAAGATGTCGCCGTCACACGGGCCAATCCCTCCCTCCGCAGCAACCCAAGTGTAACCGCACTAAAAGGTTCTGTTTATTCGCCGCGGTCTCGTTGTAACTAACGCGCTGTGTAAGTAATTGACCCCTCATGTATTGGCCCGCCGGATTTTTATGACACTATTTGCGAATGTGCTGGTTAAGGAGCAGGTTTAATGTCCATTTGAATCTATAATTATCATATTATTGTTAGTAAAACTTCAGAAATGAGTAGACAGTTAATATACCTACCATTTTCTCTGTAATATGTATTGTATATTTATGTGTATGTGGGCGTGTTGACATTGATAAGTGTTAGATTTTCCACTCGTATTTTTTTTAAAGATAAGCTCCCCTTTGTATCTTTTTGTCTCTGTATATTTGTATCTTAATGTTTTTGTGTGCAATAAAGAATTTATTTGCATGCATAAAGTCATACATATTGGTCAAGTATTACGGCACACCACAATAACAAGAAACAGCAAAGAGTATTCAATTAAATCAGTTGTCACTTGACATGGAAAACGAGTTACTCGGATACACAAATGCGGACTCATTGAGAACCTTTCTTGAAGTCAGTCAAAAAGATAAATATCCACGAGATTTGCTTATATGTAAGATTCATAAATACATTTAATGACTACAATAGGCTCTGTGAATATTTGAACATCCAAATTAGAACATTAACATAACACTTTTGATTAAATGTTACGAAATAAACGAATCACTCGCGTCGAATTTTTTTGTATAAAAAATTTCAGTTCCTCTTTTCTCAATTTTTTAGACGTTTTCGATCAATATTTTTTCTTTCGACGTTGTTCTATTCGACACGGGTATAATTCTGCCCAGCATCGTAACATTAGCAGCGTTATTTGTATCGTACAAACGTAACATTAATAGTTATCTACACGGAATCCATTTGCGAACTTGATCCCACCCGAATCCCGTTTGGGATCCTCACGTTGTATGGATTTAGACGTAACAGGCAACAAAATCACTTTCATCAGAAGCGATCAAATATGCACCCTAAGCTTCTATCTTACACGTTTGCCTCCTACCAAAGTACCACACCCTAACATTAGCTACAGCTGTTTTTACTAGGACCTTTCACATTGACGGGTTGGTTTGAAATCATTACTAAGGTAGTCGTAGCAAGCGAGCGATGGTTACTGAAGTAAGTTTTTAGTTGATGTTTTTTAAAACTCATCAGTGGGCAGGAAATGTTTGTGATGTTATCGGTAATGCTTTGTTTATACGCACTTTTTCGAGAAGCTACTCTACTTTGACTTGCTAGAGGGACTTGTTCATCGATATTAAAATAGCAAGTTTTTTTTGTTTGCTTAGAAAATCTTAAACAGCAGCTGCAGTCAAAGGTAAAAAAATTGGTGACCTAAATCTCAAAAGAAATGACTAAGTACATAGGTATTATTTTGTGACTTAAGCAATTCGTGGTTGCATATTATTTTAAAAACTTTTTCCGTCCGTTTTTTTCACCGGACTTCGGACCGTTTTAGTGCTGTTATTGGTCAAAATTAGTCAAATTAAGGTTCGGTCCAGTGATTTAACCATGTGCCAGGCCGTCGTCCCGTGAAAAAAATCGGACGTCTGTAAGCAGCTTCGCGTGACACTAGATAGGGTCCAATTTTGCCGGCTGTTTGTTATCCTGGTCTCAGTCTTAAAATATTTTTAATACCATCCAACCGCGGATGCGGGCGGGAGTTTTGTCATGACATTTTTTAAATAATAAATTGTGTCGTATAAATAAAAAATAATTAAAAAAAAACACTTTATTTCGGACCAAATTCGGGTGTTACAAATATATAAGGATATTAAGAAAATACCCGTAAAGCCGAAACGGGGTTAAATGATCCATTATAAAGAGTCCATTTACAACATTTGAATCACTGTATGAAATAAAATAAAAAACTGTTTTTTCATACAATATGCAAACCCCAACCCTATATTTTATATGGGTTATTTTGTAACACGTTGTTTGTAGAAAAGCTTTTACTCAATTTTGCCTTCAGGTACTAAACTGTCTCAAACGAGGCATCAAACTCTTTTTTACCGCACACAAGATACTGGGAAATTGGTAGAAAAGGCGATAATATCTATGGGAAACTGGGATCTGTTTGCTGTCTGGACACTTTACGGGAAAAGGGACGAAAGCACTTATACTCGCCCATTGTTTGGGGTTATTGGTGCATTTTAAATTCTACAGCGTGTCTCAGCAGTGATTGTGTTGGGGGTAGGATAGGTAGTACTGATTATTTTAGTGGGTTTGTTTGGGCTCGTGTTAAAGTTAGTGGATAGCCCCTGGGTAGGAAACGGGTGTTTCGACAACGTATAAACCCATAAAGCAGACAGACGGGAGGCGCCTTTGGCTTATCTATGCACTACAATTTTTCAGGGAGACGAAGAACGGTACAGCACACGTCTACGCTCATGTCAAAATTTATTACGTTCCTACAAACTCACACTAAAACAAAACGGTCATACAAATGCCAAAAACACGCACACATTGAACAGACCCTGTGCGTTTTGCACAGACTTAATGTTTGAGTTTTGGCAGAGGGAAAATAGCGCGTTAACATCTCCATTCCTTTCCTGCTCTAAAGCCTTTATCTCTATTTTATGGAGTAATCAAACAAAATAGGAATTTGTAAAGTTCCAGATATAATTTAAAATTTTCCAAACAGCGTTTTTAATACTAATAATTGTAGATGTAGATTGTCTTTCTTGTATTGTTTGCAAAAAGCCGTACCTACCTACTAAAGCCTAGTGGTTTGAGCTATGGTCTCTCAAGGAGAGGGTCGTGGGTTCGAGCCCCAGCTGGCAACTCTTGAGTTTTTCAGAATTTATCTGCCTGTGCGATTTTCGATGCTCGTCATATAATTATAGATATTAGTATACCATGGCTGGGTATACCTAAGTATTTATACTCGAATGTGCCCTCCATCTAAACACGATTAGTCGAACAATGCTATTTCGCCAGCGTTCGCGGATCGCAAAGTAAACGAGTGAACTTTTGGAAAGTAATTAGAACTAAACTAATTTTCGGGTCTTCACCGCTTGTCGTGCCTACGGAGTTCAACCTTTGTTTCGCGAACTTACCATTGAGAAACCATATTTTTAACCCCCGATAAAAAAGACGGGTGTTATAAGTTTGACATGTGTATCTGTGTATCTGTCTGTGGCATCATAGCTCCCAAACGGGTGGACCGATTTCGATGCGTTTTTTTCAACCGAAACCCGTTTTTGAAATATTGAACTTTGAAATGACAATGTTGAGGGTTTTTCAACTTTTCTAATTCTATAAAGATCCCTTGTTTTAAAGTTATTAAACGTTTTCTCGATGACTTTGCATGCCTGCAGGCAACACTTTTTGATACAACTTTTTATTTGTTACCATCACTGCAACCAGTTAAGTAAGTAGGTAGAGAAAAAAAGATTTTCCACAGGTGAGGCAAAAATCAAACTTATGTCAAGGTCATAAACACTTTGACATAGGTTGGCAACGCATCTGCAGTGATGATCGCTTATCATCAGGTGACCCACTTACTCATTTGCCTTCCTCGTCGTATAAAAAACACCTAAAAACGTTTCTCAACACCTATGTTTGCAAATAAGTCCCTTTGTTCGTTTTTTTACTTCTCTCACTACTACTAAAGATTAAACAGGTTGAGGGAGTGTGAAAAAAACTGAATAAAAAAAATCTAAATAATCTCACGCCTAGTTAGTGTTATAGCAATGAACGAAATAATAAAAAATCTCTTGTAAATAATCCCAACGCCTAGAGAAAGTGTTATAGCAACAGCATTTCCAAGGGATTTTGCTACAGCTTCTAGAGCATTTTCGTAATTGCGTCCATTCATGCAGGGTAGCTAATGCAGTGTGTATTTTATGAATGGCTTGACACGCCCGCATGTTTTCCGAGGAAAGCCGTTCATTCAAATTTACGCTGTGCTGTGTGAAACTCGACTCACGGGATGGGACGGGATATGTCAGTCCGTTTAGCATTATGAAGAACTATGTGGGTGTTGAGATACTGGCTTGAATGTTAAAGAAAAGGGATCAGTTACGCTACCGCTGATTTGTGCTCCCACCAGATGAACTACTACTTACAATTAGCCCGAAATGAACCCGAAACATGACGGGCTAAACAAGGCTTGTATTATTTGAGTGAGTGAGTGATATTATTTCACTAGCTATGATCGAGTCTTACGGTAAACAGTCATCGATGATTAATTCATGTAGTTTATGTGATTATTTGTAAGTTTTAAAAACATAAAATATTGAATTCAAAAAGTACCTACTAGTAGTGGCAACCTAGGAACTCTTTATTGAATAACAGGAAATAGGTACAAAGAAAATACAGCCCCCCGACCACGAAGTGCAAAATTCGAACTTCGTATCGTGCCATCCCGCTCACTCTCGTATTAAATAATATAAGCTTGAGCGGGACGACACGATACGAACTTCGATTTTCGAATTTCGTAGTTTAGGGGCAGGGTAGCAGTGGACGGCCTTAAAGCTACAGAGCGATCTCTATCAGGAAACCATAATTGATTAAGCTACCTATAAATTCGTGGTGCTATTTGGAATTTTGTATTTGTACATAGGTCGCACTGAAAGTTTCCGGAACTGGCCACATACAAAAAACAGCATTTTATAAGTAATTCATTCAAGAAACTTTTAGTGCGCCCCACGTAGGTACAAAAAAGTGAAATGGCCAATATGCTACTACAACATGGCGCGTCCTGTCGGTTCATAAACTCTCATACGTACTTTCCATTGATTGAGGTGCTTACTTTTACGCCTTTCCTGCACCATGACCCACATTCAACATCCATCATAACAAAAGCATATTTAATTATGATTAACAAGACCCACAGTAAAACAGCGCAAATTGCCACGAAATATCGCCGGCCGTGCGGTCCACCGATGCAGCTGTTCGCGCCGAGTTAGGGATAATGTGCCAAATTATACTTTAAATTATAACTGGTCGACGTTCGTTTTCGGGGTGGTAACTACTTTTCGATTTGTTGATTGGGCCTAGCTAAAGCAGAAAAGGATCCTGTGTACAACGTTACCGCCATTGGTATAAACATCAGTATTATATATGCCCTATCGATCATTTTGAATTACCAACGGTTGCGAGCCGTGCGCGTGGCCGTCGGCTCGTGCGCATCATATCACTGGCACTAGTTTTAGTGCCACGAAATTGGTAGGTAACAAAAACGGTAGGACCAAAGGGCCGGTCCATGGTTACCGCATACTTTAAGTCTGACATGTGAAAATTGTTGGTTATTTCAAGTTTTTAAAGTCGGAACTAGTCTAAGATCTAAGAACAGCTTCATTACAAGTATAGGTAACCGAATAACTAAATAGTCCTTACATTATACCCAATACTAAATACTTTTGTTCTTTAAAGAAAAATGAACGTGATTAGCGAGTAGGTAACATTATTAGATGAAAGCGCGATTCGGAACGAATTTGCACAAGATTCCACCACCCGCAAAACCTTTGACAATAAATCATTAATCTGTAATAAATTCGTTTGAATGTAAAACACCGTTCATTATTCTCCTATCTGTTCCCTCATGTGCCACCAAATGACGCAAAAGTACCTTCATTACAGCCAGCTCCAAACACAGATAAAACAAATTGGACAATACTTACAAAAACAACAGAATCATAAACAAAGGGGCCATTAACAAGGAAACTATCGACACTATTGTCCTATTTGTACTTAAACAAAGGAAGGCCCAAAACGCGATTTCCATCCGCGTTGGATTTATGGCAGATTGCCTTCCCCGCCCGCAGGCGCTTGCTTTATTTCAACTGGACACGAGAAAAGGTATTCATAGACGTCCATTGTTTCCTTAAAAGTAAGTGGGCTAAGTAATGTCGCATGATGCTGAAATAAAACAAGAAGATAATCATTAGCAACGAATATTAAATCTAAATACGAGGTTCTCTTTGCGACCTTAGCCGCTGCTAAACTTGAGCTGTCAGCTTCTGAGAACACAGCATGGAGATAATTTATTGTCTCTGTATTAGGGGTGTCTTTAGTATCTACGTGTGCAACGGATATGTCATGGCAGGAGGTAAATACTACCATCAGACTATAATGACCCTCGATTTGAGAATAAGACTTAGGTACCGAAATACTTATAAATCACGCCATATTTCTGGGTACTATCTTAGCTCATCTACATTTAAAATACTGTGTGTTATGCTACGAGCTACTTACTTATTTCATCATCACCAGCCTTGTTCTGCGTCCCAGAACTCCTCATGGAATGAGAGGGCTTCGGGTATAGTTCCCACGTTCTTACTTACTAACTAATCAATAATTTACCTTAGAACGCAGATAGCAGGTAAAACTCACACAAACAGGAAATTTCAGCCAAAAACAATTTCATTTCCCTCAACTAGCTACCGTTACCAACTCGGCGCCGGTTTTATTATGCGCGATCGACAGCGGAATGATAAAAGTGAAAAAAGTTTGAGATGTTCAAAAGAAATTCCCTCGGACTTCGGGCAATAAAGCCTAAGGCGTATTACATAAATCATCGTCCTTTCGTAATAAATGAAAAAAAGGGAATTCGGCATATTTAGCGGCGCGAGGCACGGCCTTCGCGCGGTTTTTTGATCGCATGAAGTTTTGAAACACTCTCATAGCTCAAAGTTGTCCTGGCATTTAGTAGATGAAAGTAGTTTAGTAGGGTGAAAAGCGCTTCGATATCTGATTAATAGTGTAATCGACGACCAAGAATATAATTATATCTCAACTACTCAAAAGAAAATAGGGGCCACTAAGACAAGTATTTTTATCATTACGTTTAAATTATTATTAAACAGTATATTGAGAAAAATAATTGACTACCTACCTACTTAATTAAATGATTATTATCCTAAATAAAAACAAAAGCCTTGTATTACTTGCCTTTCTTTTTAACCCCCGACGAAAAAAGGGGTGATAAGTTTGACTGTGTATCTGTATAGGTATCTGTCTGTGGCATCATAGCTCCCAACACTTTTCCCAATGCTTTTCCCCAGTGTTTTAGGAAGTCCAGTGTTAGCAGAGCCCTGCTCCTAAGCAAAGTGTACGCAGTGTGGGGTCAACTTATATTGTTATGCGAAATTTACAGACAGACATAAAAATTCAAGATTTAGAGAATTTTCTGAGTGGTTGTGCTATAAGAGCTACCTTCATACCAAATTTCAAGTTTCTAGGAAAACTGGAAGTACCCTTTAGGTTTTCGGATTTCGGCAATTTGTATGGGAATAGCTTTTTTAATGACTGTATCTTTTGATTGCGTTGACTTAGAAGGTTGATTTTTTCACAGCTTCAAGGGACCACAGGCTTGAGTATTTGATATTAATTTCAGCATGCTACCTCCAGGCGTTCCAGCAAAAAAGGGTCTTGATAGACAGACAGATCCTATAAGGGTTCCGTTTTTTCCTTTTGAGGTACGGAACCCTAAAAAATGGAGTGGTGTACGCCCGTTGACTATCGCGGATCCCAAAAAAAATCTTTTTAGTTTTCATGGCTTGCGCTATACTATCAGTAAGGAGGCCAATGGGCTATGGCGGCCATTGCTAGGTAATTTGACATAAATCCCGATGAGCCATCGACACGCCCTTATTTCCAATGTTTTGGTGGTAACTCGTAAGCTATTTGTCTTACTGTTTTTCCCATAAAAATGTGGATTCGGGGTTTCCGGACAATATTTTGTAACATTACTCTACATTATTAGGGTTCGAGTAACGAACGCTTTTCTGTGTTTTTCTTCAGCTTGTAATAAAATAAATATACGATTTCAATCATTCGACTTACTACTTTTTTGTGTCACTTTTGACCCATTCGTGAGTTCTGACTGTTATTTGATTATCGGTCTGTCCAACTTTCTAACTATTAACATTTCGTTTCGTATTCTGCTCCCAGTAGGTATTGTATTCAATTCACAATAACACATTTTTTTCATTATGTTTCTCCATGGGTATTCGTTATACAATAGGCCCTAAGTACCTCTTTCACCACCCTCAAATAGTTAAATCTAACAAATATGTCATTTCCGTACGGTATGACAGATATCTGTCAGATAATTTTATTATATTAATTGGAGAGTGGTGAAACAGGCGCTTAGTGATCTTTTATCTTATTAAAATTTGGCAAATTCAATCTCTCACGTTCATTTTCCTAATGTGAAAGATACGTCAGTATCGTTACCACTATTTTACTCGTTCAAAGAAGAAATAAGTATAGAGCCTACTTACAAATCAAATATGGCTGAGTACTTAACTGCACACGTCGTTATTTTCTGATTTTTCTCTATATAAAGTTGGCCATGTACCCATTTACCTCAACCGTCTCCGGGGTAAATTGGTCGGAGGCGGCTATTTTGGACGACACGCCCACTGAAATTGAATGTTAATCCGATTGAAGGCGACAAGATGTACACTTGGAACCGTTCACAGTCATTAACGAGTTAAAGACATTTTCGTATCAATTAAATACAAACACTTGATTGAATGTTCATAAACTAAAAACAATTTGCTCACCCGCTAGCTGACGACACGTGAAAAATACCCACGTCTTTGCGATAAAACCTTTGTTTACAAAAATATGTAGTGTAGAGCAACTGGTAGTATGTTGAACGGTTGTTCTGGTACTTTGAGAATGGGCTTGTAGAGAGTTCCGAAACGCGTTAGCGTAAAGTGTTGTGGTGGTGGTGATAGTTGGATCTGTTTGACATGTGTTGATTCATGTAGCGGGAGCTGAGGGTCGAGCACGACTTCTTGAAACCTGCGTCACGTAAAATCGAATAGTAAACGTTGTCGAGTTTGTATGACGTTTGGAACAGCGCCCGCCCGTGAGCGTATTTGGAACCAAAATTTAGTATGAGGTTTCTCGATCTTGATACGATAACCGTAACGTTACGCAGGATTCGAAAAGTCGTGCTCGACCCTCTGGATGTGTTGCATGGAAACTTACATTTGTCGCATGACGTAGCTATTTTTTTCAGGACGGTGAGCAAATTAATTATTTTTTGGTCACGAAAAATAAAGTTTTAAAACAGGAAAATAACCGTATAAAATCCTCCCTAGAGATTACCATCAATAACAATACATTATTATTATCAAAAGTTCAGCCATAGCTAGCAAAGTGGTGCTTACAAATTTAGGCGTGCTATATGATTTTCATGATAAGACAGTTACAAAAAAAAACCTTGCATTAGTTATAGTAATTAAATCTGCCAATTGAACCGTTCTGAATTAATCATTTATACTTCATTATAACGACATTATAACAGTCATTACATTGTTTTAATTGCGAAAACATGACAACGTGATTAATTGCGATGCATGAACATTTTAGATATTGTCTATTTTTATTAACCTTGCATTCCTAGGAAATGTTTTGTATTGTTATGGCTCGTTTACTTTGTTGCGAAAAAGCTGTGTAAGTAGAGAGAGAGAGAGAGAGAGAGAGAGAAACATTTATTCACATACATTCGACACATACAGAAAGATGAAACAGTACATTTATAGGAATAGAATACAATGGAACACATAGCTATATTATTTAACAATACAATTATGTTTGCACCGAACGACGTGAAATATGTATGTATATAAGTAGTGGTTTGATCTTTTTTTTTATACGACGAGGAAGGCAAACGAGCAAGTGGGTCACCTGGTGGTAAGTGATCACCACTGCCCATAGACACCCGCAACCCCGGAGGGTTTGCAGATGCGTTGCCAACCTAGAGAGCTAAGATGAAATGCCTCTTGTGCCCATAATTACACCGGCTGTCTTACTCTCCACACCGGAACACAACAGGGCAAGCACTGCTGCTTAGCGGCAGGATTAGCGAGTAAGATGGTGGTAGCGATCCGGACGGACTTTGCACAAGGTCCTACCACCCACAAGATTGCCTCTCTGGGCCCGAAAAAAATAATTATTACTACTTGCAAAGAACACTGTAACTCAAGTTAAGCACTCACTAAGTCCAAATATGCAGCGTATTTTTTTCCGCAACTTATGTGCGAAATTTCATTAGGTATAAGTTTTTCGGTAGAGGTTAGAAGGTATAAAGAAATATGTACATACATGTCAATTTAAATTAAGTGCAAAATTCTCGATGTGCGAGGTACCAATGTGAACTACAGCCGAAGCCCTCTCATTGGCCGAGAAGACCTTGCATCCAACAGTTGGATGTAGGTAACGAAGTCAGGACAAGAGAGCCACAGTAGGTAAGTAGGTAACTAATGAAAAAACATTACCCTCCTTTATACACACAAGACTAAGTGCGACAAACTTTGCTTACTGTCCAGAACACAGAGCATAGGCAAATAAACACGTTAACGCGGGCTTTCCCTTCTGTCACAAATTTGACATTACGCTGACCATTTTTAGTCACGGTTTGGCGTTTACGTGAGAGCTTTGTTATGGTAAGTATACGAGTTCGTTATTAACATTACATTATTTTGACAAGAGAGTGCAAACAATACAATTTTAGGTACAATACAGTACGAGAATTCTTTATTGAACATCAAAATAAAAACAAAACAGGAAAAAGGTACCAAGACAATACAACCTTATCTCTTACGAACTTACGAATGTGTGTACCTAATACGGTCTAAGAAATTGAATCGGTGGAATCTTCTCGCAATCAAATTCTCAATCATTTTTTTGTCAGATTATATGGTTATGTCAATATGATATTTTCCACAATGGTACGCGAATGAGATCCTTCGACTGTACCTTGTAAACCATAAAAGTGTTAGAAAAAATGTAATACAGATGTAAACTTATGGATACTCCCCGTCTGTGTCTTCTAAGGCCAAAAAACAAAGCCGTTTCTTCCGTTGTTTAATGTTTAATGCTTACTGTGACACGGCTGCCATAAGCACAATATTACTTACCGTTTGAAGTAAGCGCTTCATAAAAAGCTTTGCGGCATAACGGTGCAGCGATCTGTGCCGACCGGTGCATCGCGAGGAGAGTTGAGTAGGGTCGCACGTTTTTGAAATCAGAATAACATTAGAATATTTTGAATTCTAATATTATACACTGTTCTAATAAGATACACGAAGGACTTTATCCTCAAACCCATTGTCGAATGAAATTGCTTGGAACCACGGAAAGATGCACAAGAACCAGCTGCCAAAGCCTTTTCTTAACACAAAAATAATGTACAGCATGCTATTAATAAATCATATACATAATTAATTTTCTACTGTGTGACCTAAGTAGGTATAACTTACCTACAAGTAGTAGAAGGAATTGGTAACCCTAGAGGCACATGTGCAGTGCTAATATAGGGCCGCGCTGTGCGCACCATTACAGCCCTTGGGCGTTATGAGAACAGGAAAGGTCCGAGGGTTTTATTACAAGGCCTGGTGCCCAGCAGTGGGACGTAAATAGGCCGATGGTGATGATGATGATTTAAAAAAAAGTGATAATAATGTTAAACGTGGAAATCCTAGCCTATTAAATTCTCTATACATTATTAAATTCTATATACATTAAATGATGCTTATAAATGCTGTAGTAACAGAATATTAATTGCGACTTGAATATTTACTACTTACTTGTGATGCAGATAATCAAAAGTATTAAATATTAAATAAAAAAATATGAAACGTGGAAAAACAAGTTGTGATGTTATATGTAGATACTTAACGTATTTATATATATTGTTTGAATAATGTACAGTTTGGCTCTAAAAAGCAGCCATTTCAGCGCCTGGCTCAGGGAAGCGCCTTAGAGCGCCTTGAGAGTGTTAAGCAATAGGGCCCCCGGTTCCTATTTCGTAGAGTTGTGCCTGCTCGGTCTTTAAAGGGAGCGCTCCGATCTCGTTCAATCGGTGAAAGGAACTAGTTCGGACTTTTAGTTCCTTTAGTTCAGTAGTTCAGTGAACGAGTTGGAACTGTTTTGATCTGTGAAGGACACGGAACGGAATGATAGTTGTCCATCTCACTCCCATTTGCTCTAGAGACACTTTGAACGAGCGCTATTTATTTCGCTCCTCGGTTTCGGTCACTCTCACTCGCTCCGTTCCGCTCAAGCGATTCATCTACTCCTCTACCTACTGAACTAAAGGAGCGAAGACCGATTCAAATCGTGCGAAAGGATTTAGTTCCTTTCGGTCCGCGACGGGAATTCATTCCTAACAGTTCTTAGTTCCTGATCGACTCAAGCCTACTATTTCGGGATGTCGCTTCTAGACTATTCTTATGATATCGTACCTACTCGCGTAACTTTTGTGTTGTTTTTTCTCTTCCGTTTTTTCTCTTACATTTTAGAGTGTGGTGCAAAGTGTGCCAGTGTCACCTCGAAATTGGAAATTTTGGAGTTCACGTAACTTACATCGCAACGGTACCTATGGGTGCTCTTGTTTTGAAAAGCCAACGATATTGATTTCGTCTTAAATGGTAGGTATACTTACATTGCTAAAAAGTTAAAAAGGATTACAATTTTACTATGTAGGTACTTATTTCAAATAATATAAATAGGTACTTAATAGTGTTTATGACTCAAATAGAAAACGCAAAAACATTACTGTATTTTTTTTTTATAAATGTAATAATGTCTTTGGTTTCTAAACGAAATTTTCAGTTTGAAAGTTGTAATTCGCGGGTAAAGCTTTTAAAATGGAATAAATTCTCGTCGATTTTCGTCTCTAAGTATACACCTACACAAAATTTTTCGGTGCACTTTGAAATAATGTAATTTAACTTTTTAGGTAATCATCCTGTAAATTCCTACGTCTTAAACTTTATGTCTCGGATGGAAATATTTAAATTTTAAATAGCACTCCAACGAAATTTAAAACCACATCTGGCCTAAGCCACTGTTTCGTTAATACTAACCAGATTCAATAAATACAGATGCGACAGAGACCTATGTTATTGTTTAACTTGAATTATCTGTGTTATTTCAAGCAGAAATCACGGAAGGAATGTCAAATACGCAGATCCTAGATAAATACCGTAATTCGTGACAACCCTTTAGATTGAAATGCTTGACAGAACTTTAACCGCAGTTGAGACAAATAAGGTTTCAAGTATTTTAAGTCCACATTTAGTAGTACATTATCAAAATGTAACTTAAAAGGAAAATTGATTTCAATGTAAAAGATAACACAGTATTTGACTTATTACATAATAACTTACATCACTTCAATTTTTATACAATCATTCGCGTACAAGAAAAATATTAAGCGATAATAAACAATGCTTCTATTGATCTAAAGCCTCAACGAAATCAATTAACTTTTCATGACCAAAGAAATTCGTATTGAATGAACTCACGACGTTAATAAATGGGGTGCATCAGAACAACAATATTATTAACAATTTTGCAATTTCACGCTGATTAGACGATCTATTAATCGGGGTGTCCGTGCGTGGACGCAGCTCTATAATTCATTACATATAGCGATAGACGAATTTCGCACTCATATGGTGGCTTCCGTGAGCTGACGCTTGCGAGTTCATTTTTGAACGTTTTTCAATAATTAAAAAAAAACCCGAAAACGAAATTGTCATAAATTTCATAATAGTATCAAACCTTCTCACAAAAAAATTAAGAGAATCGTTTGAGAAATGCGACCTGTGTAGAGGAGAACAGCCGGACAGTCTGACAAGGCACGAGTAGGTACGAAAGCATTTTTGCTCAAGAGGAAACGAAGACGATTCGCTCGCGCTTCGCGCTCGCTCGGTCAATGGTGATTTGTGCTCTACCAAATCGGACTTTCAATAAATTTAAAAGAGTATTTTACTGTTCATGATCAACATCATGTCAGCCGAAAGACGTCTACTGCTGGACATAGGCCTCTCCCGCGGCTCACCACTCAGACCGGTCTTGTGCTTTCCGCATCCACAGCGGTCCCGCAATCTTTACCAGGTTGTCGCTCCATCTTGTTAGAGGCCTACCGACAGCTCCTCTCCCGGTCCGTGGACGCCATTCGAGAACCTTCTGACCCCATCGGCCATAGTCCTGTGAGCATTTTCTATTAAAGAACATGAACACATTTATTGTGTCAATTTGGTCTATCGTTACCTGGAATTAAGTGCTCGTGTGATTTACAGGTTTATGTAAATAAGTTAATTCAATTATGCTAATAATATGCTTCTGCGCTTGATCTGATTGGATTAGTCGGCGCCGGCGTTCGTCATGCTGTCGAACGATATCGGCCATATTGAGACGAGGAGCGTAATCGTCAATCAGAATCAGAAATCTTTATTTGCATAAAACACGGTATACTTATAGGTAGATAACAACATTAGATGTTTCACGTGTTTGGTCATAATGATGACGTGCAAATTTTATATAATAGTACCTAAATACGAGCTAAAACTGTTTTCACATAGTACTTTATTTAAGTAATTTTAACCAAAACAATTCATAGAGCATTAAAGCAGGTAAAGAAAATCCGTAAACTTTCAAAAATAAATAACAAATACCATGGGACAATTGACCCAAGTATTTCCAAACTAGGCAAAGCCTTCTAAGGGTACTAGACAACAGATAAACATACTTATATAGATAAATGCATACTTATAAACATGTTAAACATCCAAGACCCGAGAACAAACATTCGTACCTATTCATGATACAAACATCTGGCCCGATCGGGGATCGAATCTGGGATCTGGAGCTTTATAGTCATTGTCTCCACCACTAGGCTATTCGGTCAAATCAACAAAAAATCTATTGCTATCCAACCTGCTCATAAAATTTCACGAGAATCGCTTGAGAAATGCGACCTGTAGAGGAGAACAGACAGCTAGACATACGAAAGCATTTTTGTCGAAGTGAAAAATTCGAATATCGTGTCGTGCCGTCCCGCTCACGTCAATATTTATTTAATACGAGAGTGACCGGGACGCTACGATACGAACTCCGATTTTCGAATTTCGTAGTGGGGGGCTGAAACGGAGTCGCTTCGCTCGCTCGGTCATAGTATGACAAACGTCTCATCGTTGTTAAAAGATAGTCAGCAAGTTGTAATATATTGCAGCCCTTAATGCAATTAAGGTGCAGCGGAGTGATGCCGTACAATCGGGCTATACTTGGAATAACTTGTATGTCTTCACAAAGGCGCAGGTAATGCATGTTTGAGATTAAACGTTATTCATCATCGGAATTTATAAAAAATATATACTTACTTATTCAGGTTTAATTGATTTGTTTTTGGCTGTAGCATATAGCATAGGTAGCATTTTCAGAAAAAAAAAAACCTTTTATTTTTTGTCAATTTGGATTTTTTTATGTTTTTTTCCTACCCAAATAATCATTAGTAGGTGTATAACTACAGTCAATTTCAACGAGTAAAAAAAAATGGGTAGGTAAGTATCTTACAAAAAGGGCTGTGAATTTATTTTTTCACAATCGGGCCAAATTTTATACAGCCCATTGATTACACGCAAATGACCTCCCGTACTTATTTAATTGACGTTTTACGGGCCGTTTCATTCACGTCACGTTAATAGAGTCATAATCAACGTTTATTACCGTACCTGACTAAAAGCATCTTTACTTAGTACTTTAATGGATCATAAAATACAAAACGTAAAATATTACGGTCGCGGGGTCCGGGGTCGACGACCGCTCATTTAGGGGAGGGTGTTTGAGGAGTACTTACTAGGTTTTTTTGTTTAATTTATTTGTGTAATTTAAACGAAAAATTTGATACATCATAAATTAAAGAGAAATCAGATCCACAATATATGCTTCGTCAAGAGGGTACAAAAAACCAAAATTCTTGCACAACAAGCTTCGCTAATTAACCTATAATAAAAAAAAAAATACAAAAGAAGACCTCGGCAAGTTCGTGTCAGGTCCCAAACAAACAAATTGTGTAATTGCATTATAGCAATTATATATATATATTATTATTATTATTATATTAAGTTAAAACGTTACCTACCCACAGTTCAAAAATGGCAGCGTAAACCTAGGCTAGTTAGCGCAACCGAACTCAGTCCTGCCAAAACAAAAATTAACTCTGTATTTCAGATTGACAACCGACAATAGTATTGACAACCGAACTCAGTCCTGCCAAAACAAAAATTAACTCTGTATTTCAGATTGACAACCGACAATAGTATTGACAACTGAACTCAGTCCTGCCAAAACAAAAATTAACTCTGTATTTCAGATTGACAACCAACAATAGTATTGACAACCGAACTCAGTCCTGCCAAAACAAAAATTAACTCTATATTTCAGATTGACAACCGACAATAGTATTGACAACCGAACACAGTCCTGCCAAAACAAAAATTAACTCTGTATTTCAGATTGACAACCGACAATAGTATTGACAACCGAACTCAGTCCTGCGAAAACAAAAATTAACTCTGTATTTCAGATTGACAACCGAAAATAGTATTGACAACCGAACTCAGTCCTGCCAAAACAAAAATTAACTCTGTATTTCAGATTGACAACCGACAATAGTATTGACAACTGAACTCAGTCCTGCCAAAACAAAAATTAACTCTGTATTTCAGATTGACAACCAACAATAGTATTGACAACCGAACTCAGTCCTGCCAAAACAAAAATTAACTCTATATTTCAGATTGACAACCGACAATAGTATTGACAACCGAACTCAGTCCTGCCAAAACAAAAATTGACTCTGTATTTCAGATTGACAACCAACAATAGTATTGACAACCGAACTTAGTCCTGCGAAAACAAAAAATAACTCTGTATTTCAGATTGACAACCGACAATAGTATTGACAACCGAACTCAGTCCTGCCAAAACAAAAATTAACTCTATATTTCAGATTGACAACCGACAGTAGTATTGACAACCGAACTCAGTCCTGCGAAAACAAAAATTAACTCTGTATTTCAGATTGACAACCGACAATAGTATTGACAACCGAACTCAGTCCTGCCAAAACAAAAATTAACTCTGTATTTCAGATTGACAACCGAACACAGTCCTGCCAAAACAAAAATTAACTCTGTATTTCAGATTGACAACCGACGATAGTATTGACAACCGAACTCAGTCCTGCCAAAACAAAAATTAACTCTGTATTTCGCGCACATTATTAACTTATTTGATTTCTCCGAGTTTTAAATACCTAGTGGAAATGACAAATAAAGACAAATTAATATATTATAATAATACTAGCTGTTGCCCGCGACTTCGCCTGCGTAGATTTCGGTTATCGCTATCCCGCGGGAACCATATAATTTTTCCGAATAAAAAGTAGCCTATGTTATTCCACAATATTCAAACTATCTTCTTACGAAATTTCATCTCGATTGGTGCAGCGATTTTCCCGTGAAGAGGTAACAAACAGACAGACAGAGAGACAGAGTTACCTTCGCATTTATAATATTAGTTAGGATTATTAGTTTAATCGGCCTTATGAGTGTAACCATTCCAAAAACGTCAATTTGCGCCGCTCACAGTTGTTGTTGCCAGCTCAGAAAAAATAAAATGAGCCAAATAACTTTCCTAATTAAAAATTTGGCCGCACCGGCTAGCGACAGGATAAAATAAAAACACCGAGCCTTGTTTATAAGGGGTGCTCTCAACTTTTTAGCTTAATAAGGGTGAGTCATTGTTTTATAGATCACCCGCTTCAATTTTGGTGATCTATCATGCCATTTATATGCAATGAAAAGACAGGAAGGGTTCCAATTTTATAAACCTACAGTGTCATAAACTTAATTATACTGTTCCGGTTACAGCGTCACTGTTGGTGAATAATTATAATATTCAATTAAGGGTTACTTACATCGTTGTCTTAAAATAATGCAAGTTTTCTCAAATCTCGTAATTGGGTCAATCAACTTTTAATTGTTGCTCGTTGCCATGGCGACGTCTCCACGGTCACGCATTAAAAGTATGATTTTTTAGGGTACAAATTTAATCCACTAAAAGTTAGGAGTTGTAACAGTTATAAGCCTACTCCTTCATGCCTATCTCGTAAACATGCTTGTAATGTCATGACAACCATTTTTCTAAGCAACTGTATCACTGTTGTCTTCTGAGTGACGGGACAGAATAACAACACTAAAAAGTTGATTGATCTAATTGTTTAATCAATATCACCAGCACGATATTTATATGAATAAAATACTTTTCCTAAAACAGAAGATGTTTGTTTCGTAAATACCGAAAACATTTCTCACAAAGATTTTAACACTCATTAAAAATCACCTCGTACTCTAAACTTCTGTTGAATGTGCACTCATTATCAAAAGTTTCCTAATTGAAAGTTTTAAGATTTAAACATTGCAACTTCTTTACTTTCAGTTTTTTTTTTTTTATTAAAAAGTTACTCCACGATTTACTACTGAACTTTTTCGAGTGCCACCCAGCGACTTTTAAGCTTGCGTCGTTATTCTGATCACGAATATCATGTTTTGCACAAAATATTTTAAACATCCTTTAGATTTCTGTGATATAACCTTCGAAAATAAAAGATAGTTTGAATTATCTATTGTCAGTTTAAATAAAAACATGACTGTGTTTTATTCTTTAGATTTTATTAGCGTGTGCTAAAAAACGCCATATTTTCAATCTAGACAGTTTATCTGTGGGCAAGGCCTGTGTTTTATAATGATTCTATTAGCGTGTAGTAAAAAAAGCGATATTTTCAATCTAGACAGTTTATCCGTGGGCACGGCCTGTGTTTTATAATGATTCTATTAGCGTGTAGTAAAAAAAGCGATATTTTCAATCTAGACAGTTTATCCGTGGGCACGGCCTGTGTTTTATAATGATTCTATTAGCGTGTAGTAAAAAAAGCGATATTTTCAATCTAGACAGTTTATCCGTGGGCACGGCCTGTGTTTTATAATGATTCTATTAGCGTGTAGTAAAAAAAAGCGATATTTTCAATCTAGACAGTTTATCCGTGGGCACGGCCTGTGTTTTATAATGATTCTATTAGCGTGTAGTAAAAAAAAGCGATATTTTCAATCTAGACAGTTTATCCGTGGGCACGGCCTGTGTTTTATAATGATTCTATTAGCGTGTAGTAAAAAAAGCGATATTTTCAATCTAGACAGTTTATCCGTGGGCACGGCCTGTGTTTTATAATAATTCTATTAGCGTGTAGTAAAAAAAGCGATATTTTCAATCTAGACAGTTTATCCGTGGGCACGGCAGTGCCCCCGCCAAGTCGAGAAAAACAAAAAGGCACGGCCGTACCATCCTTTTCTCGAAGCGATTCACGGCACTTTTGACCCCCATTTAACTTTGAGTAAAGCTTGAAGTTTGAAATTATATTGCCAAATATACGTTATAGTTTATGAATTATCGCCAGTCTCACAACTTTTTGCGCTGGAATTAAGCGCTGAGACTTGGCATTTTTTACATTTTATGTTTTTGATGGAATTACTATTATAGTAATTAGTTTAAGATTACATTTGTCATTTATCATGAGCCTTTCGGTGAAAGAAAACATGTCGAGGAAACGCAATCCGCATTGGACCCGCATGGAAACTATAGCCCAAGCCCTCTAATTGTGAGAAGAGGCCTGTGCCCAGCAAAAAAAAGATGATGATAAGTTTAAGACGCTTCCCTGAGAGGATGACCTTGAACGCTTCGCGCTTTCCTCACCCCACCTCACTTCTACTAAACAACTTCGTTTTCGTGACGACATCTATTAAATATCGGTCTAACTTCATTTTACACAGTGTTAGCACAAATAACGCGTCTTTTTGAAAAAAAAATTTTTTTTTTTTCAAAATTCGCAGCGATTACGTAAATTACTTTTTTTCATATTCTAAATAAAGGCCTGGTGCCCAGCAGTGGGACGTAAATAGGCCGATGATGATGATAGTGATGATGATAATGATTATAAAAGGGCATTTTAATAATGTTAAACATAGAAATCCTAGTCTATTAAATTCTCTATACATTGGTGTATGTCACAAGTCAAAGTAAATTATGCTTATGATGTGTAGTAACAGAATATTAATTGCAACTTGACTTACTTGTGATGCAGATATCATAAGTATTAAATAGGAAAAAAATAATATGAAACATAGAAAAACAAGTTAAGATGTTATAGATACTTAATACAAAAGCGCTTAGTTGATGCAACTTGTCACCAAAGGGGCTGGCAGTATTCTCTCTCAAAGAATCAGCATCGCTATTCAGCGAGGCAACGCTGCCAGCCTTTTGGGCACTATGCCACGGGGGCCTTATTTAGATTTAATTTAGTTTTAAGTTGTAGTTTATTTAGTTTAAGCTTAGATTTAATGTCATTGTAAATTGCTTTTATTATGTAAATATTTTTTATTGATATCATAAAGCAAAAGATACTTAATGTATTTACATATTTTGTTTTGATCGTTTAAGTAACTTACAGAAGGGCTCTACAAAGCAGCCATTTCAGCGTCTGGGTCAGGGAAGCGCCTTGAGAAGTAAGGATGTGCCGTTTTCAACCGAACTGATTTTTTTATCACCGAATACGGCCGCAGCTGATATTATGAACTTGGCTCTACCAGCCACTTTCTGAAAGCAGTAAATCTTTTGGCGTTCATTAACTTAATTGAAATTCCGATTTTTAATTTAGATAATCCTACTTTGATCACATAATATTGCGCACTACAAGTTTAATACCTAGTTAATTAATTTAAGAATAGTACGTAATAGTACGTAAAACGTTGATTCATGAAATAAAAAATGTTCCGGTAATTGACTTTTCTTTTCATATGGTTACTTTGATACCCATGATTAATATTTTATTGAACGCATGGTATGACACAAAGCTTTAAATGGATACTTTTTCGTAAAAATAATTAAGTAAGTATTCTGCAATTTCTGTAAAAGTAATTTATGAAACCAATTCAAGCTCCAGTAGAATTACTCAACATTTATAACAAAATCTCTTTGTTTTGCTTTTTAAAAGCGTTGTTTTCAACCAAAAATGATAAACACTAAATATTTTCCACAGAATTTATTCGACTGCGTCACAAGCTCTCTTTTAGTGAATTCCGAGATACTTGAGGTATTTCGGAATTAGGAAAACTTTGAAAATTCAAACAGCGCTGAATACTGAAATGCGGAAATAGGTTAAAAAAATTATTCACTAATAGAATAGGTCTTTATTTTTAACAACCAGTAACTAAATTAGAAATTATAAATCATGTCACTAGAGAAATAAATCGAACCAAATATCATAATTTCACTAAAATCTCACCATGACAAAAACCTGTATATCACTAATAATTTTATTTTTCATATGTAATTTAGGCATTACATATGTAATTTATCATGAGCTTTTCGGTGAAGGAAAACATCGTGAGGAAACCTGCACACACCTGCGAAGCAATTCAATGATGAGTGTGAAGTTCCCAATCCGCACTGGGCCCGCGTGGGAACTATAGCCCAAGCCCTCTCATTCTGAGAGGAGGCCTGTGTCCAGCAGTGGGACGTAAAAAAGGCTCGTGATGATGATGATGATGATGATAACAGGCAGGTAATGATCGTCACATTAATTCTAGTGCTTGACACTTTGCTTGTCACCTTTATTGCTACGTATTAAGATTGAGGGTGTCAACTACTGGGCCAGTGTCGGGCACTGGGACATTTACCTCAAAGCAGGACTAGTAATTGACAGTAGTTCATGTTTCATAAGCACGAGTAAGGAAAAAGCCGAAAGAGGTAGCCGTGATAGCCTAGTGGTTTTATGGCCTCTCAAGCAAAGGGTCGTGGGTTCAAACCCCGGCTCGCACTTCCGAGTTTTTCGGAATTTATGTGCGGTATTACAGTAATTTATCATGAGTTTTTCGGTTAGGAAAACATCGTGAGGAAACTAGCACACTCCTTGCAATTCAATGATGTGTGTGTAGTTCCCAATCCGCACGCGCGGGAACTGTAGCCCAAGCCCTCTCATTCTGAGAGGAGGCCTGTGCCCAGCAGTGGGACGTTAAAAAAGGCTGGTGATGATAATTAAAGAAAAAACAACAGACAATTTTGAGTTCAAATTGTCCACTAGCCGCGGAACCACATTTACTTGACGGTTTTTCCAACGTGTGCATGAAGGCACAATTAACCGTACGAACACTGAAAATATAAACCGTACGAACACTGAAAATATAAACCGTACGAACACTGAAAATATAAACCCTAACCTCGTTTGGAATTCCTCTCGGTTCCAGAATAAAGTAGAACGTTTTGAGGCAACTTTTCCAGTGAAATATATCTGGGATTTTTTTTATACAAACGAGCCAGTGGGTCACCTGATGGTAAGTGATCACCACTGCCCATAGACACCCGCAACTCCGGAGGGTTTGCAGATGCGTTGCCAACCTAGAGAGGATTAGCGAGTAAGATGGTCCTACCACCCGCAAATGTTATGTTATGGATATATGAAATTTCGGATCTAGATACGGATAAAGAAATAATAATTATCGGTTTCGGTTACGGATCTGTAATTATTTCGGAGTACTTGTATTTTGTCGTCCAATTTACATAACCACAGAAAATTTAAACTCGATGCCATAAACCATTAAAAGTGCCCTCCTGCGGAGACGATCCTGGCCTGGCCACCAGAATTTACATACCTATGCATTTCTACTCAATCGGTTGAGGATATAAACTGCTTTAAAATTTAGCTACTTACAAGATTTGACTCGAACATACATAGCATTACAAGTTAAATAAAAGCTTGTAAAAGAAGGACACACCGACAAACGAAGTCATTCTCATATTAAAAAAAGTATATTTATTTACCACAAAAAATTAGATACATCATAAATTAAAGAGAAATCAGATCCACAATACATGCTTCGTCAAGAGGGTACAAAAAACAAAATTCTTGCACAACAAGCTTCGCTACTTAACTTACAATCAAACTAATAAAAAAAATTAAAAAATACAAAAGCCAGACCTCGGCAAGTTCGTGTCAGGTCCCAACGCGACCCGTACCCGGCTCAAAAGTACCGAAAATACCCGCAGCATTCCCGCGCTGTACCGCTAGTGATATCTGTTGAACCAGGTACGAACCAGCCCTGGGATCACAGCCCTTCTCCCGCATTCGTTGTCCTAAAGCCCCCACGAAGGTCTTTGCCTCTAAACACCAAGGACCCCCCGTCTCCACCGCGACCGGAACAAAATCATACATAGGCGTCAAATTATGGTACTTAGAAAACTTATGCTTTGCCGCGTTTTCTGCAGCAGCACCGGCCCTACGCGTTGTGCAGCCCAGATGAGTGGGAGCATAGGTGCTTACACAAGTCGCATCCCATAGCAAACTTCGTCCACTCGCCCACGGGACCAGGGTCAAGCCATCCGGCCTTTTACCATCGGTACGACTTAGGCCCTGGGGCTCCAGCACACAAGGCAGATTCGCAGCTAATATTGCCCAACGAATGATTTCATTTATGGCATGATGCCTCGAAAATCTACCAGCACATCGCACACAACTTAAACCGTGGTGCCCGTTCGGCTCAACCATAGCCCCGCATATACACCGATGAGCCTCTATTTAAGTTATAACATTAGAAGATATTTCTGTGAACAATTTTCATTTTCGCGTCCCAAGTGTATGGGATGTAGTGGACGCTTTAGAAATTTAGAAATGTTTATCTTACTTTGTACTGTGCAGTTGTATCAAGCTTTAAAGAGACGAGTATTTTTTGTTCTTAAATTGTTAGAGAATGCTAAAAGAGAGTTAAAAGTTGATGCATTTTAAATTATGACTATTTTCTGGGGCTTGCGGGTGTAGAAAAGAACAAAAGAAATTTCTACAGACGATTGAGTACCTATTTTGCATTCATATTTACTAAAAAGTTAAAATTTATTAAGCTTAGCAAATAAAACGACCAAGTCAAAAAAGCAAAGTTTTCTCAAACCAGTTATAAAGAACAAGCTAAATCTATACTTCAGTCCAACTTTAGGAAAATTTAAAGTTTCAAACTGAATCATTCAACGCAGTCACTCTAAAATTCCGAGCCTAAAGCCTCTTAGTATCCTGTAAATAAGCATTACCTCTAAGTATATTTACTAAACTCTAATAAACATAGCACTTGCTTGCTTAGGTAAGTATTAAGTACCTAACTAATACAAATAGCAGATACAAAAGTGTACCTTAACACGTTTCAACCAACTTCTTAATACGTTATTAGGTACAGATGTACCTAATAAAATAACGTAATAAGAAGTCGTTAAGGGCGGTTACAGACGGGCCGTATTGCGAGTACATTGCAACTGCTGCTAGCTGCTGACTGCCCACACATTTCAATCACAGTTGAATCACATTTAAATGTATGGGCCGTCAGCAGTTGGCAATTACATTGCAGTCGGAATGCAGTCTAGTCTGTAACGGTCTTAACTTCCAAACTTTGAATCGTGGCGACCGGAAACTAATCACACAGCTCTCTATCAAAGACCGTAGCCAAAACTGGAAACCACAAAGCATCTAAGACAGGAGCGCTTTACCCCTATGACAGTGACCATTATTAGTGATGGGAAAAGGTTACTCGTGTGCATGTTTTGCATTTGTGTGAATTTGTTGTAATTAACAAATGTTTAAGCTGTGAGAGCCCAGTGGTTTGCCCTATGGCTATAGTTCAAACACTGGCTCGCACCTCTGTGTTTTTCGGAATTTATGTACGGAATTGTAACTTATCATGAGCTTGTAATTTATCATGAGCTTTTCGATGAAGGAAAACTTCGACACTGAAAAAACCCTGAAAGAATGAGAGAAACACCACTGACTGTACATAGGTACGTGTAACCCGTCCCTTTTCAGAGTTCGCAGATTTTATGTCGTGTAAAGATAAGCTCAAGGCAACTCTGGTCATTAGTGGTTTGTGCTCTAAACTGATAGCTGGACATGTTCGGAGCCGGATTTAATCCCTCTAAAAGCCGGAATATCTCGAGCACTGCACGAATTATACCATATTTCAGACTTATTTAGGTTTGCGGCAGAGCAAATGTGACTTCACAGCGGTTGTTTCTGCCTCGACGCCGCCTGCAGAGCTAAGAGCAAGGCATAGAATTTTGTGATGTTTTTGCTGTTTGATAGATGGTAAGTAAGTGAATACTTTATTGTACAGAAAAACAGGATAAAACACAAGTTGCGAACAATCAAATTCGACTACAAAGGTGGACTTACCTCTCTATGGGATTAGAATGGCTTTGCGATAGAGTGAGTTTGATGTTTTCTTTAGTATAAAAAGCAAGGTGTATAGACCTAATCGGTTTGAATATTCAGACTTTGAAGATATAATTATGTGTCATTGTACACTTACAAGTGCTCATAAATTTTCTGAAATGGAAAGAACATGTCCTAGTATTGTTTAGTCACCTTTTTTATTTTTTTTTAAAACGAGATTTAAATTTAAAAATTTAGAGCAGTCTGTAAGTTACCTGTAAGTTACCACTCTGTTACAAATGTAAATATTTATGAAACTTGTCTTTTTTATCATGTTCTTTCCACGTAGGTACCCTTCATTTATTACCTTATCAAAGTACCAAAATAATAATAACAAGCGTATCCTAGTTTTAAAAGGAAGTATTTAATGAATAATAAGCATTTTGTGGGAACTAGCTCTTGGTTAATAAGATAAACCGTGCATTTTGTAGGCACCCACTTAACTGCAGTGCTGCAGAAGGGAATTGTAACATGGTTTAATATAAGTCTGTGTTAATTTGATTACCTACTTAATTATGTTCTTGTTGGAATTGGAACGTTAGTAACAAAGCAAAACAGAAAAACCGCATCAATTCGGTAGTTTTTGAGTTTATAATGTAGAAGTAGTGTACTTGTTTTACCACCCTCATAAACTAATCTTTTACTGTATGCGTAATAGTTTAACTTGCCAAAATGGACACGGTAAATAAATTAATATACCCAAAGATATTCCGTGGCAACTAATACCAACAGTAATGAACTGGAATTTATCTGACAATACAGTTTTATCTACGAAATTAAAGATTTGGATCAGTGTTGTTGAAGATAAAGCGGCATGTAAATATTTTGTCGTACCTACAGGAGAATTAATTAAATAGGTGCATGATATGATAGATCTTCACGTTTTTATGACCCATGTGAATAGCAACACTTAATAGGTAAGTACCTAAGTACTAATATAATTTTCAATAAAAAAATATGCTTTTACTACAAACTTGTTCACCGACGTACTTTTGTTGCCTGATATTGTTATCTAACTTACATTTCTATACAAAATTTCAAGTCGATGTCATTAACCGTTGAAGAGTGCCCTCTTGCGGAGACGATCCTGGTCGGACCTTCAGAATTTTAGTACATTTCAGATTATTACATAGTTGCCGGACTTACACAGGTATGAACAACAAGAAAATTGGTTTGCAAATTTTAATTTTGCCGTGCAGCCGCGTGCCGTGCTTGACAACTTATTTTCAATAATTGACACTCTGCCTGTCATAAGACACAATGAGAACGGGATATTGACAGCGATTACCTTAATTTATAGATTTGACGAGCTCCCGAAATTCCGACGCGTTTACATGCATCATGGCGTGGTCACGGGCATGCCGCATTTTATGCGGGCATGGCGATCCATATTGTCTTAAGTAATTAACCGCGAATCATTCAAAACTATTACTCTGCTTGTAACACTTATTGCTATGAATTAATGTCTCTGGTCTCCGCGTCACAGGCCTTGAGTCTAGTGTGGAGGCCGCTGAAGAATTTTAATTTTGTAAAGATCTTATGTTGAAATAAATTAAATACTTTCTTTCACTTTCATTCAATATTGTAAGGAACCACTTTGTTCCGTTTGTTTTTCTTTTGTGACATTTAATTTTAATCATGACCCCATTGTCACTTTCTTATCACGTATAGGTACATCATTGCAAACCACAATAAGTAAAAGTGTGAAAATATGTTTCCCCATTTACTTCGCGAACAAAATCATTAACGGTTATCCACGGACATGCAAAAGTTCGCACGCGACACAACTACAAATCCTCAACATTGACAAATTCCAACTTTATTTCCTGGCCCATAAAGTAGTCAGGGGATGCACGTTTGCAATTAAAAGCTTGTGAAATTTATGACAAAACTTTTGCGTTTGATTCGTTCGAGAAGTGTTCTTATTTCTATAGTAGTAAGTTGGGTTGGGATAGTATTTTGAACAAATGAAATGCGTCGGTTTCAAACCACTGACCACAAGCACCTGCTCTGGGCTTGACACCTCTGTTTCACGAGAATTTGAGGAATAGTTTTACCATTTTCAATGCTTTCTCGTGTTGGAATCGGAGGTTCACAATTGATGAATACTCTGTCCTTTTTTTTGCACGGTAGCATAGGAATTGCAATATGAGTTTTAAATTTGGAATGCCGATATTTGGACTTATTTGATAAGGAACGTAAACTACTTCACAATTAGAACTTTAATTCGGAAGATGAATAGAAAATTGGATACTTATTTACGAATAAAATTCTTCTTATAAACAGGTACCTACTAGTATTATTCTACCACGACACCACACGAGCCCCCTGGTCACTCCTGGTTGCTGCACGACGCCTGCACCCTAGTTTCGCCGTCGCCGCTAAGACCAGACGCCCGAGGGAAGTGTAGGCCATATTAGAGTGGTATTCGAACCCAGTAACTTCAAAAGCGTCCTTCGTACTCAATCCCTGAGATTCTCTTATTACTTGTCAAACTAGCCTATCGATTTTTATGTTAAATAAATGTATTAAACTTGCAATTTGTTTCCTTCATAAAAACCCTAGATAGGCTCCCTAAATCAGAATGTTTTCTTAATAAGAAAACGGCCTGTGACATTATGTAATTCCTTATTGAAGCGAACAATTTCGAACTGCTCGAATATGACCTGATGTTTTTTCTGTCTCTGGCATTATCAAAGCAACGAAGATCTTAACTGAGCCTCATGCACCACGTCTCCTAGCTAGTGTGATGAAAAATACTTATGTTTTACGGGCGGTACAGGAATTACGAACCTTGGCTCAGAAAACCCGTAATCTTCGACTTCGGGCTTCCACTAGAGTCTCGCTCGTAATTATTCACTTTACCGCTCTTATTACACAAAGTACTATTATTTAAATGCGTTCGCCGAAAAAGGTTGCGATAGGCATCGGTAAAACCGCTGTCAAATTGGCAATCAATACCAATGACAGTAAGCAATTTTTTTTAATACGTCAGATGTTAACGTAAATGCGTTCGTCGTTCGAAATTGTGTTTTAACTTGTCAAAAATTTATACACTAATGTAAGCATAATAAGAACTGCGGTATACGTAATGAGCAAGTTAATTACGTTTCTTCCCCTTTGTTACATCTTCGGTTTAATTAAAATAACAACAACTAGAGCTACTGAAAACATAACTCGCCTTCACTGTTGTCGGTTAAGAATATGAAGTTATTTATAGGTACTTACCTAAATTGATATTATGGTTTACTTGTTAATTAGTAGGATAACTGGTATCAAGTTGAACGGTAGTTTTGATGCACTGAGAATGGGCTCGTAAAGAGCTTGAAACGCGTCAGCGTATACCTAGTGTTGTGTTGGTGGTGATACTTAGTTGGGTCTATATGACATTGTATTGACTCATGTATTAGTAGAGGTGGAGGTGATGCACAAAAAATATACATTTGTCGCATAGATTTCATCCATTTTTGCATAGAATTAGCTGTAGGTATTACACGAGTGGTCACGGGTGAGGAAATTAAGTGTTTATAGTTCATATCAGTATGTGCCTAAAAAGGTTTGTGGCCAAAAACTGAGAAACGTTTCTAGTAGATTCTGTTCTTATGCCAGCTTTGTTTATTACATTACTTAATCTAAGTCGAGAATACTTAATGATGCGGCCGAAACTACTTTATAATTACAGCAAAAAGGTAACAATTATGCAGAATGCGACCATCGTTGAATTGCTAATAATAGTTTCACTCATATGAATAGCAATAGAGCTAAGACGGAGGTAAGAATTGTGATAAATTGTGTGTAATTTGCTGTCTACTAATGTTGAACAAACTTGGTAAGTACTTAATTTTTGTAAATATTCGTGCTTTCTTTATTTTTACCCGACTGTGCTATGAAGGAAAGATGCAGATATTGAAGTGATGTAATCTACAATAATCTTCCTGGGAAACACTTCTTTTAACGTTGATATACTTTTATTATGACATTGAAAGAACGGAAAGATTGGTAATTTTCTTGATGATACAGAATCAGTGTTTTAAAACCTACTTACTTACCTAATATTACATTAGACGTTATTTATGTTACAAAATCGTACTGTTCGAACAATTTTTTTAGTCATTGATAAGAAAAATTAACATCACTGGCTGCTTCAACAAGCAGAAATAGATTGGCGAAACTGCATCTATCTCCCACGTTGTTAGCAGAGTACTATATTACTTTTTTCTTTGAGTTCATAGATGGTAAGTACTATTGTTATAACAGTTTTAAATGAATCCCAGTTAATTGCATTAGACATAATTAAAACGGGATATTGACCGCGATTACTTATACGTTTTCGACGCAGCCGCAGTTACATGCATCATCATCATCGCCATAGTACTATATTGCTTATTATTGTAGTATTATTATATTGCTTAAAGGAACATGATATTGTATAGATAGACATTGGCAGTCTCCTTGGTTTTATCGGCCTTGGTTCAGCTGAAGGAAGTTTGTCCGTTCAGTTGTTAAGCCACAATCAGTTGTGCGGAAAGATAAAGTAGTGATCTAACTGATTTCAGAAAATCGTAACCAGCACATGCAAGCAATAATTTATCTTGCAACGATCAACTATTATTATTATTACTTTTAAATGATAATATGGTAAGAACTAATTTTGGCTTGTTTTTAGAAAAATAACTTTGTGCCTTTCATGCAGTGCATTGTTTTTGGCAAACATGGTCACGATCTTACCGAAAGCTCTGGTAAATAGAGTATAAAAATCCCTGTAATAGAACTTTTCCACATGAAATTTTGATTTTGATTCAGTTTTGCAATAGCTTTTATTAAACATAATTTTATTTCGTTTTTGAATTTAGGCATGCGAAACAAACATTGTAACTAAAAGAATTCAACTTACAAACATACCTTTACCCGTTAACATTTATCTGAGCTGACTTTCCAGACCAGCACTTTCCCTACTTTTATTCTAATAATAAACTGACTAGATTAATGAACGTTTCTACAGAGCCAAGCGTAATTATCCTGTAGTTTTTTTATGTACGCGAATTCGAGTATTTTAAAGAGCAATTAATTAATTCTACCTTCTATGTTTTCACTTGCCCTTCCATTTTCTTCTCGGGAAAGAAAATTTATCGTCAAACTTTCCGCCACTTGTAAGATGTCAGTCTTTTAATTTACGTTTTACTTCTCGGCGATGACTTGGGCTGGCAAACCGTTGTGAACTGTATTCGGAGAGTTGCAGAATAGGGATGTTGCCTCTTGGTCAAATCAGCAACATTTTTTGAAATGTCAAAACGGTTTGATCAGATCCGTTAGTATGAAATTTGTATTGAATTACATAACTATGACGTCATCATTTCAGTGGTCAAACTGCCTCCTTTCATTAGTTTTTGTTAAATTAAAAATCGTTCTAATTGCTTTAATAAGTGAGGCATCGGTTTTTTATAAGTATTTTCGGAAACATGATAAGTGAAAATGTAGAAAAGAAAAACTATCCTATTCGTTGAAGATTCTTTAGATAATAGCCCAAATCATGAAATGGGAGCATTTAATTAAAAAAACCGGCCAAGTGCGAGCCGGGCTCGCGCACCGAGTGCAATTGTGTAGGTACAGGGAAGTTAGGTAAATAGTTCGTTTTTCATGGAAATCGAATCCCGAAGATATTTTCCTACTTTCCCCCGATATGTTTTATTTACATAAGTAAACAGGTTTTGCCGTTTAAAAATATTGCATTGGAGATGCTAATAAAATATAAGTTGACCTACGGTTACGTACGACTAATTAGTCAATTTCAATGTTGTGCATTGCGATGCACAACTAACTAAAGTCTAATCTAATCTAAATCCAACTTGTCAACTCACGGATGTTTCCTACACAATAGACATTCGTGACACAACAATTCCTTTGCCATTCGTCTCGGCAGATAAAAATTGATCACGTCTTGTCACTTAAGGCCAGTAGTTAGTAGATTACAAGCAGTGGCAAGTTATTTTTAATCTCCGACGCAATTACTAATAATAATATTAAATTATTTATTTAGGCATTGATTCCATTATTAGTTACGATTATTACAGTAAATTAAATCAAATTCAATAAATATATTCTTCTACATTACTGCAATTACCCTCCTTTGCGTTTCGCAGTCGGGTAAAAAGAGAGGTGGTATAAGTTTGACCTTTGTTTGTATCTGTGTGTATGGGTGTATCTGTGTATTTGTCTTTGACATCATAGCTCCCAATCGGATGGACTTATTTCGATGCGGCTTTTTTTAACGGAGAGCTAGTGTGATCTTAGAGATGGTTAGTATTATTATTAGCTTAGTATCATTAAAATTGCTTCTTCCGCTTTTGAGATAGGTATTGAACTTTGAAATGCCAATGTCGGTGTTATGTCAACTTGTCTAAGATAGATAAAGATTGGGTTTTTCGTACGTACTTTTTGGTACCCATAGTTAATTTAAATTTTGGTTGAAAATACCGTCCTTCGTATTCTACGTTTCATGCAACACACACATCACATTAACATTTTACATGCATTTCCAAGTGTAACATAACGTCTTGTTTTTAAATTCAGTCGCACTATTAATCATCTTGTACATACGATATCCACCATTTTGTTATGGTATGCTTCCGCTCGTCGGTTTTTTATAAATAATTAAAGCCTCTTACTTTGCGATTAACCGATAAAAATGGTAACGTTACTTTTCTTTTTGGAACTATGTTGAGTTTAGTTTTGTGGGTAACGAAAACGAAAGTAGAAGTTAAAAAAAAATCTGCTAAAAATCTTATTTACCTACCTAATACAAGCTTTTTCGCCGTCTGTACTTTTTCTTGACTGTACTTAGTCATGTACCTTGTGTCATCCAACTTACGTCGATGCCATTACCTAACCATTGAAGAGTTCCTTTCTGCGGAGACTATCCTGGCCGGACCAGCTGAATTGCACTACCAGATTATTGTATTGTCACCAGAATAACATAATACTAGCTATTATGTAAGTATGCCAATTGCCAATTCCATGGAATACCAACCAGTGGTCGTAAAAGGTTTGTCAATTTGAAGCGGACAAGACAACTTATAGTCAAATTGAAAATTGTTTTTACACGTCAAAGAGTATAAGACCGGACATACATAAGATTGATATATCCAATATCTGCGAGAGCGTTTTAAGTTCATGTCTTCCACTCGTTCCTCACGGAATTTTCTTCTTAGTGTTCCACCTTCTTCCTCTAAATTCTATCGTAACTCCTTCACTTTATCCTCCATTCGTTTGTGGAACTCACTTCCTTTAGCTTTAAGGCAAGCGAAATCTCTGCATATTTTCAAAAATCTTCTTAAGGCTTACTACTTGTCACTAACTTAATAACTTATTTCTGTCTTTGGTCCATCTCGATTCTTACTGTCTCTGTTATATCTAGTCCTTTGAAATCCTTTTCACCTGTGGCCTTTTTGACATTTTCACTCATGTTTTGTATGAGTAGTGTATGTATTGTATATGTAGGTGTATGTTTATTTATGTAGTATATTTATCTGTAGTTATTAATTTAATTTAAGTTGTTGTTAATTTTAAGTTTCTCCTTTCTGTTCATTTCTGCCACCTATTTTAGCTTCTTCATCTTGGTTTCTGTATTTTGGTTGTCTGTAAGAGATCGCTTTTAAGCGATAAGACCGCCTATTGTCTACCATACCTGTTTTCTGTAATCTCTTTGTACTATTTTGTGGTTTTCAATAAAGAATATTTGTATTGTATTGTATTGATTTTTGCCTGACCTGTGTGAAAAAACTTTTCAGTGTACCTATAAAAACCTACATACGAACAGTGGTCCATTTTACCTGAATATTTACAATTCACGTTTATCTACACCATCTCAGCTCCTTTCTGTCACGGAAAAACCAAATTTGTCAATTTCAGAAGAGAAACGACCTCTAGTAGACCTAGCTGCCATTTTCCTACTACCAATCGCATTCTATTCCTTCTAAATAGTCTATAAGTTACTTAATAAACTTCTGATGATGATGCATGTAGCTTCGTCAAAATATCAGGAGCTTAATATAACATCCCGTGGTTAATAAAGTTATCAACGTTCGTTACATTCGGGGGATTTATACCTACGTCGTTGTTGAGTTGACCACACGTGTGGTGACGTTAAGAGATTACAGTCTGAGCAGGTAATTGAATTAGTATTTACTGATTACAATCAAGCCAGAATAGAGCCACTGTCACGAGCAATGTAGTCGTACAGTACGAAAGTGGCAAATGCTATAGATAAGCGGATTATATTCCGTGTCGCTTCGAAGGCCTCTAATTAGGATTTGCTTATGAAACTTGAGACCTTGCCTATGAAATTACTTGCACTTTTATCCTTCGGCATTCTTCTTTAAAGGTTAAAGCTTACTCTGCTGCTTGCACTGTTGTGTTCCGATGTGGAGAGTAAGACAGCCGGTGTAATTACGGGCACATGAGGCATTTCATCTTAGCTCTCTATGTCGCCAACGCATCTACAAGCCCCCCCGGGGCTGCGGGTGTCCATGGGCAGTGGTGATCACCTACCATCAGGTGACCCACTGCTCGTTTGCCTTCCTAAATAAAAAGATAGCGGGACCGCGGTGGATGCGGAAAGCACAAGACCGGTCTGTCTGGCCTATGTCCAGCAGTGGACGTCTTTCGGCTGACGTGATGATTCTAATCTTGGTGTAAGAGTGGCACGCGACGCGGAATGTTGAGGATCCGGGTTGGATTCCCAAGGTTAGCATTTTCGGGTTTTTTTGTGTATTCATATTTCAGTGAGTTCTTTAAAAGTATAATTGACATGATGATGATGATGATGAAGATTCTTCTTTGAACTTGTTTGAGTTTGATAGTTGTCATCACGTACTTGTTTATTTGATTCGCCAATAGTACTTACATGCATCCCATCCTATATGAAGAGGACTCGAAAGCTGGATGAGAAAGGGATTCTTTTTAGGTATACGGAACCCTAAAAGCAGCTTCTGTTCTATTTGTCTATAAATACGTTAATAGTTTAAAATTTTACTTTCACGACTATTCCGTAAGGATGCGAGATATGATCAGTATTTTAATTTAACATATAATCTACTATGTTAATACGCGAGTTACGCGGCTCACTACACGTGTTGATCACCTTTACGCAGTAATATGTTAGTGAGAACATATTATACTCTTAGCTAACATATGTTCTCGGTGGCAACTCGGAAATATGTGAGGTGAGATGTAGGTGAGTTTTTAAGTGAGCTCGAACGTCATCTGGACAATAATAAGCTTATGTTTAGTTTACCTAAGCGTTTAATGTAAGTATTCGTCAAATTACATAATTATGTAGCGCACATCTATAAAGTTAATTGCCTCATTTTTGTATTCACTTGTATTATCAAACTTGGAGAATCCAATCACGATGATTTATAAAAAAAACACATCTTGATTTAACATTACCAGTAGACAAGACAGTTAGAATCTGACGTTTACATACAGACATGCAAGTCATTGCTACGAATGTTTTTATAGTCATCAATCTTTGTTATTTATTAACTTTTAACATGAAATTACCGTGAGACTCAATCAATGCTCCCGGAGGAATTATTACAAATTATAGTCCGAAACATGACGCGCTAAATTCGACTTATATACGTGAGTAATCCGTTTAAATCGCTAAGGTTGATTAATATAAAACTTTATTAAATTATTAACGAGCACACACCACAGACTGATAAGAAAGGGTTAAAAACGTGTGAAAGTTTTTTGTAAATCTTTCATACAAAAATGTGATAGTTCGAAGAAAGTACCGTAGGTCCCTCATAGAACTTCTGTATGTAGGTACCTATTAACAGAATGTAAGATAAAACTGTGAACTGTTAACTTTTTTATCAATAGAGCTATTTAAAATAGTCCCATAGTACCTCCCATGCACCGGTACTTTTCAAAGAAAAAAACATGCATTGTTCGCAACTTTTCCCGTCGACTGGCAATTAGGCACACTCGATAATTGCGACTAATCGGTCGTGACGGAACAATGTGTATCACACGCGATCCGGTATGCAAAACATGCGGTTAGATCGAGATGCGAGTTATTAACACTCCACTTGCTCTGAGGACAGTGGTACCACCGCAAGTTTGTCAAGATTTGAGAAAATAACACTAATTTTAATAGCGACAAGTGGTGCAAGTTTGTCAAGATTTGAAAAAAGAACACAAATTTTAATAACGAATCCGAACGTTTTGTTCTTTGGAACACAAAATGTAGTCTCTATACTCTAGTAGGCACCAAATGAAATAGCATTGGAGCAATCGTGTACCTAATTCAATAATGACGTTAAAAATGCGCTCTAATGATTGTGCCGTGTGTGTATTTTGCTTAATGAAGAAATTTACGACTATTTGATTAACCTTACGGTTTTTATGCCGCGTTTTCTGCAACACTTTTCCTTTTTTTTTCAGAGTGAGTTAGCAGCAGTTGTGTGCATGTTAAATAATCTTAGCAAAAACGTTTGAACAGATTCCATTTTACTGTTAATATTTTGCAGTTTTCTACATTAATACAGTACTACATTAATATAATACAAGCTGAAAGAATATTTGCTTAGCTCTTCAACAAATAAGTTGAAATAACAATTCTGACAGAAGTTTAGTGTGGAATTTCTAATTGAAAAACGCCGCAGGTTTAAGTTCTACTACTTTTATGTATAAACATAAAAAAACATTCATTTTAAATACGGAAACAAGACAGAAAAAACGGGATATGAACTGCATTATAATTAAACATGGTTGGTATAATTGAGTAATAGGGACTATTATAAAGTCCAAAAAACTAATATTTTAACATGAAACTACTTACGCGAGACTCAATCATAGTTAAATTTATAAATGAATCACTCACTTTTATAAGTAAGTCGAGTTTAGCCCGATACGTTTCGGACTAATTCGTACTCCATTATTCTGGGAGAGCACCAAGACGGAATGACGATGAAAACGAGGGTAGTTGTACGCCGCTGTCAGCAGTAGCAGCTAATAACAGTGTCTGGACGCACAGTGTACATCTCGCTGCCGCCGGGTTGTGCTCGTGCGTTCCCAAAGAAATTACTACGAATTAGTCCGAAAAATGTCAAGCTGCGGGTAGTAGGACCTTGTGCAAGGTCCGTCCGGATCGCTACCACCATGTTAATCGGTAATCCTGCCGCTAAACAGTAATTACGGGCGCAAGCGGCATTTCATCTTAGCTCTCTAGGTTGGCAACGCATCTGCAAACCCCTGGGGTTGCGGGTGTCTATGGACAGTGGTGATCAATTACCGTCAGGTGACCAACTTGCTCGTTTGCCTCTAGTTTGCCTTCTTTGTCATGTAAAAAAAAGGCTTAACTCAACTTTGATACGTGAATGATCCGTTTATTTCCCAAAGACTATTGGTCTTATTCATAAACGTCACTCAAGACTCTATTAGCTAAAATAGGTTTTGTCTTCTCCTTACTAACGGAGATGTCAATGTGACAAAAAAGGACAAACTAACTGTAACGGCATTGTTGAGGTTTGCAGGTTTCTTCAGTAAAAACTTGAGATTTCTGGTACAAAATGTTTATTATAAAAAAAACAAGATGTCGTACAAGCAAGAACATCGAAGTTATAAAAACTAAATTCTTACTGCATTGATGGTGGCTCCATCTAGCTTACTTTTATGAATACAGTATTGCCATATTTAACTTTTCTTTTTAATACTCCCACTAAAAGTTAACATTGACAACTTCTAACAATTAAATTGACACTGTACCTATTCCTTAAACGAAAATAAAAAAAAACTAGTTGCTATACAAAATATGACTTCTCAGATATGCAAAACATTGAGTGGATAAAGCCTTTGTTAAAATGTCTGCCAGTTGATTTTTACTTGACACATACTCAATTTTTATAAGGCCCAACTCTACCTTTTCCCTCACAAAATTATATTTAACATCAATGTGTTTTGTTCGTTTGTGATAAGCGGGGTTGTTAATTAATTTAATGGCACTCTGATTATCAACACATAGTGTAACACAATCATAATTCTCTCCCAACTCAGACAACAACTGTTTTAACCACACTATTTCCTTAGCAGACTCACAAGCGGCTACAAATTCCGCTTCAGTAGTGGAGAGAGCAATGGTCTTTTGTTTTTGACTGCACCAAGTGATAGGTCCTCCATTCATTAGAAAAATGTAACCTGTAGTGGACTTACGACTGTCAGTGTCACCTGCAAAATCAGAATCTGAATACCCAATGAGATCACCGCTTTCTCCATATTTAATAAAATAATCTTTAGAATCAATGAGATATCTTATTACACGTTTAACAGCATTTATATGCTGTTGACTAGGGTCATTCACATATCTGCTCAATACATTTACAGCAAATGATATATCAGGTCTTGAAACTGAGCACAAAAATAACAATGAGCCTATAGCTTCTCTATATGGAAAGTTTGGAATGTTTTCATCTTCATTCTTTGTAAATTTAACATTTATGTCTGCTGGAGTACTTGCAGGATTTGCATTTGACATGTTAAATCTTTCGATAATTTGTCTAATGTAGTCTCTTTGCGATATGCAAATACAATTGTTTGACCTCTTTATTTCCATGCCCACAAAATATGTTAAATTTAATTCTTTAATTTTAAACTCCTGTTTCAAGTAATCAATTATTTCTTTGATAATTTGTTTACTCTCAGATATTATCAAAGCATCATCAACATAAATTATTAAAAACACCTTAACTCCCCTAAAATAACCTATATATATACAGTTATCAGCCTGCGACTGTACAAAACCATATTTCTTTAAAAAATCAGTAAATCTTTTATTCCAGCACCTAGATGCTTGCTTCAGTCCATACAAAGATTTATTCAGCTTCAAAACATATTTACTATTAATATGTACACCTTCTGGTATTTCTATATAAATGTCTTCTTCGAGATAACCATTAAGAAATGCTGTTTTTACATCAAATTGTTGAATTTCTAAATTATATTTAGCTGCAATAGAAAGAATTATTCTTATCGAATCATACCTGGTGGTTGGAGAAAATATTTCTTGATAATCAACCCCTTTTACTTGATTAAATCCACGAGCACACAGACGAGCTTTGTATCGTGTAACTTGACCATTGACATCTTTCTTGACAGCAAACACCCACTTAGTAGTAAGAGTTCTCTGACCTGTATTTTCAACTGTAGACCAAGTTTTATTTTCTTCTAACGCTGTCAGTTCCTCTAGTATGGCCTTAGACCATTCCTTCTTGTGTGAACTTCTCATTGCCTCTTCATATGTTTGTGGTAATGACAGCTCTACAAGATTTGCTTCAAGATTTCTATTCCCTCTCGGCCTCAAATTCACATGACAGATTCCTGTATTGTCTAATTCTCGAGATGGCTCATAGGAAGGGTCTTCACTATTGCAACTCTGCATGCTGTCTTCATTCTCTGTTGATGAACCTTCTAATAGTGTGACATCTACCTCACTGATAACATCAGATTCATGGCTTGTTTCATTATTAGTTTCACTATTAATATTTTCTTTATCCAGAACAAATATTTGAGCTATATTTCTTCTTATTTCATGAACTTGATTTTCATCAAATATGACATTTCTTGACACTTTTACTTGTTTTGTAATTGTATTATACATTCTGTAGTTGGTATTTTCATAACCAACAAGAATCATTTTCTCACTTTTCTTATCTAACTTTGTTCTAAGCTGGTCCGGAATATGAACATAGCCAATACTACCAAATACTTTCACATGACCCAATTGAGGTTTCATTCCATTCCATAGTTCAAAAGGTGTTTTATTAGGAGTCTGGCTTGAGGATGTTCTATTCAGTATGTAAACTGCACAATTCACAGCTTCAGCCCATAAGTTCAATGGAACATCTCGTGTATATAGCATGGAGCGAGCACTCTCTACAATCGTGCGTAATTCTCTTTCAGCACGACCGTTCTGTTCTGGTGTGTATGGAGAAGTACACTCATGAATTATGCCTTCTTTATCCAAGTACTCCTTAAAGACTTTATTTACATACTCTCTTCCATTATCAGTATGAAATGTTTTTACATTATGGGTATATTTGTTCCTGATCATAGCATTATATTTCTTGAAAAATTCCAAAACATCACTCTTATGTTTCATAAAATATACATGCCTGTAACTTGTAGCAGCATCTTTAAATAATACAAAATATCTCAGGCCCTGAACTGACGTATGACTCATAGGCCCGCAGACATCGCTGTATACTAAGTCACCTGGCTGTAGTTCTCCTCGTATTGATTTGTGAAATGCGAAGCGACATTGTTTTCCATATGCACATGCTTCACAAACAAAATCTTTTTCTTTATCATCGACTTTCAAGCCTTCAACTACACTATTAGCACTCATATTCTTTATTTCTTTGAGGTTGATGTGTCCTAGTCTCTCATGCCACTTTTTAATGTCACTTTGATTACTTTGAACCACATTACAAGAATCTGGAACCACTGTCTCTATTTTTAGTTTGTATAAGTTGTTTTCTGTAATACTTGCACTCATTACAACTTTATCTTCCTTGTATATTAAAGCATTTGGGTGTTTCTTGATAATAGTATATCCTTTTCGAACTATTACCCCTTCAGAAAACAGGTTTCTTCTTAAACTGGGAACATACAACACTCCATTTAGTACACTGTACTCCCACTGTTCGTTTACCCATCTCTTCATTATAATTTTTCCAATTCCGCACACTTCTACAGACTGTTTGTTACCCAATGACAATGATTTTTGTTCACATTGTACAATTTCTTCAAAAAAGTCTTTTCTAAAAGTCATATGGGCCGACGCACCACTGTCCAAAATCCATGTGTTCTCTTCAACTTCACTATAGTTGGTTTCCACATTAAAAGCTAACATTGTTTCTTCTTTACTTGGTTTCTTGGTTGCTTTCCTCGGCGCACGACAATCTTTTGAGAAATGACCACGCTTCCCACAATTATAACATTCAAAGCGATGCTTGGCTGGTTTGTTTTGATTCAAACCACTGCCACTTGCTTCATTTTTCTTCTTTTGCTTAATATTTGCAACAAACAGGGCAGTTTCCTGTTCTTCTTCCCCAGCAATACTGGCTTCTTCATCTAATAAACGAGCAGTTAAATTAGCGAGGGTTTGCTTTTTAGGATCTAATGACATCCATGCTTGACGCAATGATCTATACTTGGCAGGCAAAGTGCCGAGTATTTTAGTTATAATGGCCATGTCACTCACTTTCTCTCCGCTATCTTTTAACTGTTGAGCTAAGTTTTCTACTTTGGAGATGTGCTGTGCTACACTGTCATTTAAACACATTTTATATTGGTAAAAACGTTCGTGTACTAGCATTTTATTTAACTCACTTTTTTGTTCATATACTGATTCGAGTTTCGACATTATTTCTTTAGCAGTTTCACAGTTTTCTATGAGAGTAATTTGCTTGAAGTCCATCGAAGACGTTATAATGAACATTGCCGTCCCGTCTTTCTTTAGCCAATCATTTGAGTTGGTTTCTGGTTTGGGTACAGATATATCAATTCCATTCGCTTTTAAAGCACACTTAATTTGGAATTTCCACTGTTTAAAGTTGTTCCCGTCGAATTTGTCCATATTCAATGATCGCGTGGCTTGCATTTTTGAGGTTATCAGGTTGACAATTTCCGATAGCAATATTAACTTTTTCTTTGCCGTTTTCTACTGTTCTCAAAGTTCCAGAGCTTCCTGGGCCCATAACCTGTTGAGGTTTGCAGGTTTCTTCAGTAAAAACTTGAGATTTCTGGTACAAAATGTTTATTATAAAAAAAACAAGATGTCGTACAAGCAAGAACATCGAAGTTATAAAAACTAAATTCTTACTGCATTGATGGTGGCTCCATCTAGCTTACTTTTATGAATACAGTATTGCCATATTTAACTTTTCTTTTTAGTTAAAATAGGTTTATGAATAACACGGTAACTATATCTAAAAGTGTTCTGGTTTTGCTGATCTAACATTTTTTTTTTTACACTTTTTTCCAAAATACGGTATTTTTTTTCTCTTTATTTTTTTTTAATGATAGAGTGAGCTTTCTTTGTGTAATTTATCTGTGGTTACGTATTGTAAGATCTGATGTAACTTGTTTTTAGAAAAAATGACTTTGTGCCAAGTTTCTTGCGGCGCATTCTTCTTGGCAATCATGGTCTTTCCGAAAGCGCTGGTAGACTCGAAAAAATGACGTGTAAAAGAGCATTCAACTACCTATTTGCTGAATAAAATTTTGAATTTTGAATTTTGATTTTTTTTTACAAGTAAGTAAGTTCGCCTTTGTACATTTGCTTTTGTTCTGTTATCTGTTTGTTTTATGTGCAATAAAGAGATATACGTACATACGAGGGGCGGCTGATAAGTAATCTCCTTGGTCAGAAATATATACAAAAATAATGCTGGCTGGTGTGGATTTATATTCGTTTGTTATTCTATTTTCAAAATGTATTACATTCATTTGTTTATTGCATCACGTTTGTTTGTCTCCTACAATTGTTTCAAACATGTCGGTAGAAAAAGTGAAAATGGATAAAATCGAGCAGCGTGCGGTGATTAAGTTTTTGACTAAAGAAGGGAATACGCCTTCGGAGATCAGACAGCGTATGTTACGTGTGTTTGGCAGTTCGTGTTCTTCCGAATTTATTATAAAGTTTTGGTCAAAGCAGTTTAAGTTAGGTCGTGAGAGCCTGGAAGATGATCCTCGTAGCGGAAGACCAGTTTCGGCCGTCACCGATGAAAATGTAGCCAGGGTGAAAATACATATATTAGAGGACCGACGAGTGAAGCAGTGGGAGATAGCTAGAGATGTGGGCATCAGTAAAGAGCGAGTCAATGAAATAATTCATGAGCATTTGAACATGTCCAAGGTTAGTGCACGTTGGGTCCCCAGAATGTTGACTGCATTTGACATGGAGAGGCGTGTCAAATGTTGCGAAGAGTTTTTGGACATGAGTCGAGGGAAAGGGGAAGAAATAATTTCTAGAATTGTAACATGTAATGAGACTTGGATTCGACAATGGGACCCGGAAAGTAAGCAAGAGTCGTTACAGTTGAAATTTAAGGATGAGAAGCCGCTTCGGAAATTCAAGGTCTGTCCATCGGCAGGTAAACTTATGGCTACAATCTTTTGGGACACAGAAGGGATTTTGCTCATGGATTACTTACCGAAGAAAACTACAATGAATGCTGATTATTACTCAAACTTACTATATCAACTAAGAGAGACAATAAAAGAAAAACGGCGAGGTAAACTAAGCAAAGGAATTCTGATTTTGCACGATAACGCACCAGTGCATACCGCCCGCACAACGAAGCTAGCAATTAAAGACAATGGCTTCGAAACCATTGACCACCCCCCTTATAGTCCAGATTTAGCCCCCTGTGACTGTTTTCTGTTTAGACTTCTCAAGAAAGACCTCAGGGGACGAAGGTTTATGACCGATGACGAAATGAAGGCTGCGGTTACTGACTTTTTTGACGACAAACCGAAAGATTTTTTTTAATGGTTTAAATTCAATATTCGAAAAATGTAATAAGTGCATTTTACTAGCAGGGGACTATATAGAAAAATAAAAAAAAATTAGCCACGACAGTCTTTTGTTTCATTGTTAGGTAGATTACTTTTCAGCCGCCCCTCGTACATACATACATCGACCCAAAACTCTCTTTACTTTTCGTCGTAAAACATTTCAGGTGCCAGAAAGCACCTATCGCTGTCACTCCTCCAGGGAACGAGGGTAACATTACCAGTGCATTGTGTTTTTTACCAGACCTGTCAGATCCCGTGACGTCTCATGAATTTCTTATTCACACCGATTTGAGTACCTGCTTCATTATTTGGTTACTGTCTTTATCTACACACATATCATAAGTCCTCTAAAATGCGTTCAGAAACCGTAGAAAATGACCAGCATTGCAGTACATCGTCGCCTCCCCCGCCAACCACCTCCACCTGCAGGTCCTGCAGTAAAGCAATAGTCATTACGACATCGAATTCGATGTCGTAATGACTTTTCGATATCGAATTCAATTTTTCGAATTTGACGACCACCGTAATTTACAATCACAGTGAAATAAAACGGATCACTCACGTACATAAGTCGAGTTCAGTCCGACATGTATAATTAATAACGTGATATTGATTTTTTTTTACAAAAAAAAACAGTTTACGAAACGTCAGCTCGGTATGTTTGTCTATGATTAAAAAAAAAACAGTCAAATTCGTGACAGGTATGGGTATGATATATGCCTTCGGCTTCTGAACCCATCTTAGAGTACTTATAATATGTGTGTAGATAAAGTAGTGTATGCAACTCCACATAATTAGGCCTTAAAACACTCATTATGTAGCAGTTGCATAAACTACTATTCCATCACTCCGACAAGCCACGATTGTACCACATACATACATACATACGTTTTTAATGTTTATTTGAGCACAAACGGTACAATTTAACTTAAACCTAATAAATTTATATCTAACATTAACCAATAAAGAGGCCACTGTTACTTAGTACATAAATGAAATTTGGGTGGATGGTGTTACTGTTATTGGTATATGGTTGGGGTATGGTTATAATGTTATTGGTACAGTCCAGATCCCAATGTCTAAACATGAACCTTATGTGATTGGCAATAAGGTCTGTGTACCTGGATAAAGATATTTTTATCACGACTGTACGGATACATGTACAGTTTTTTGGCACATTAAATTTGATATAATTAGTTCAAAGTAGGGAATGCCATTTAGCAGTTAGACGCTAAGTTTTCAGAATTGAACTGTTTAAAAATAGAGAAACAACAACATTATGCTGAGTGCCCATTTCATATCGTTCGGTGCAATCTTGTTTATGTTAAGTTAGATAGCTACAGTTCTGTTATAATATATTATATTAGTATATCATATGTACTGTTTTCTTTTTCTGTACTTGTCGAATGTGTATAAATAAATATCCCTCTCTCTCTTTGTCTTTTTAAAGAATTCGTCAGCTGTTTTTTTTTTATTAGTACGTACTTATCCCTTTATATTAAGATCAAATAAATCGAGATCATAAAATCGAGAAAAATCAGCTAATCCTACGTAACACGTAACTGTGGTTACAGAACTTTCTTTAAATTTCAACAACATAACATCTCTTATATTAGGTAAGTATGCACTAAATGTACCTATCATTACAAATAATATTATCAAAGTGACTCTTGCATTTTATCCGCAACGCAATAAAAACAATTGAATGCTCTAGTTGAGCCGTTGCCGTGACACAGGGATCGCACCACAGGAACCCAGGTATTACACGTGATTGATTAACTCAGTCATATCCCGACCGATGCAAACTATTATAGTTTTTGTGGAACCTTGATTGACTGCCGTATGGTCACCAATCAAGTTTATGTCCACCTTATTTATCTTCACCATTATCACCTTCTGGTTCTTCAAGATTTTCGTCTTGGATCCGTTTAGTCTCCTACGTCCGAGAACACCTTACTTTAAACGAGTCTTAAACCCGACCAAGCAAAGTAAACAGTTTCTCGGCATTTTTTTTTAACACAACGCCATGCTGTGCCTGATAGTCTAGTAGGTAGTATTTCGTCATGAGAAAAAAAAGTTGAAAAACCCCCAACATTGTCACTTCAAAGTTCAATATTTCAAAAACTTTTGAACCGATTTTAATGAAACTTGGCTAAGAACCATCTCGATTAAACTCGCTTTCGATTGAAAAAAACCGCATCAAAATCGGTAGATCCGTTTAAGAGCTATGATGCCACAGACAGATACACAGATACACAGACACACAGACACAGATACACATGTCAAACTTATAACACCCCTCTTTTTCGTCGGGGGATAATAAAATATCAACTGCTGGTTGAAATTTTTTTTTTTAAACAAAAACATGGTGATCAACTTCTCATTGGTGTAAGACAAAAACGAAAAGAAGAAAAAAATGGTGGTCAACTTTTCCCATATGACATTTTTGTGATGTAAATATGGTATTGACATTGACTGATTAAATATAAAGATCACAAACTTGACAGAAACGTTGCACGGACATTCTAGACACTAATGATGATATTCTAGCGATATTTGAAGATCCTAATGTCATTAGCGTTATTTCTTCCGTCCAAAAACCCTCATTTAAAACAAGCGTAAACGCTTTTATACGACTCAAAAGAATTCTATCCCATTCTTACGCTTGAACGTAAGAGTGAGACAGAATTTTGCTCAGACCGTGCAACTGTATCGCTTGCATGCATCTTGTGTAGGGACTCTCTGCTACTCACACTTAACCATACTATCAACATCCTGCTAAAGTTTCCAGTCCCACAAAACAGTGTTTACAGAGATTTAAGAATTGTAAAGATGTCTGGTTACACCGGAAAACACGAATCAAAACGTACACGATTCAACCTTGACTTTGATACATCACGAACGATCACTCAAGCCGGAGCAGTGCAGTGTTAACCGGGGGACAATTGAGAAAGAGTTATCATTTAGTTCCGTGATCGAAGAAATTAACAACTCTATAAAACCATGCGCAAGTGCGCCTACAATTATATTTATGAAACAAAAGTGATCGTAAAAAAATTATTTCATTATAGACCGCAGTGAAACTGTATCGGTTAATAGATCGTGACGTTTATGTGCTTTGTAATTTCGCTGTTTTATGGTCTTATTCTTACCTTTCGTTTCAATTTCCATGCGTCTTACTGACAATGTTAGCTGCCTCAAAAATGTATTGAGATTTTCTTTTATGACAATACTGCAAAAGGCTTTTGTGGCTATAATGTTTAAAAAACATCAATTAGCTCCTGTTTATACATCTAGCAAAGCAAAGTTAGCGATATGCATACCTCCATTATTATGCTCTGCACGTCCACTTAAAAAAAACATACCGTTATTAAGCCAGTTTGCTAATTATTATGATTTTATGATAAATGTTAAATGTACTCTTTTCGCACAATATCTTTGCAGGGCCCATTCCAGCATTTTTACGGACGCCATGAAATACCGCTTATTTTGCATATCCGAGACAATTCTGTTTTATGAGCCCAATATAAGTTAAGTAGGGGTAATATTTTTATACGCTATCTAGAAATGGGATAATTGAGACAGAAATGCCGCCTCTTATGTCTCATTTGGACAATTAGATGCATGACGCAACTTACTACAAAAGGCGTTCTCTAGATGTTGTGATTGCGTAAATTGTTACAAGTGGTAAATACTATGACAGGTTACGCAAAATTTAGGAAGTTGCTAACCGACACTGTACGTATTCAAGACGAACTGGACCATCTTTGACCGGCATTGTCTGCGGTGTCCTATTCATTATCGTGTTTCGTAAATACGGAACAACTTGCACTTTCAAATCGGCTTGGATGACTCGGCACGTCTGGAGCTTTCTCCGTTTTTGAGAATGACATGTCAGCTGCCTATAACGCATCTATGGGTTCTTTCTGTAGTGCTTCTTCAGATTTCTTTCCGTTTTTAATTTCATTTCGTGTGACGTCACGGCGATTGTATTGCTTCTTGCAGCACCGGTCATTTGCGCTTTAACATGAGTACACGGCGGCCGCGCGCACCGTTAGTCGATACGAGAAACGGTTATTCCAAAACGCGCACGTTTGCGTTTTGAGTTCGGGTTGAGAATCAAAACAAATAGTTGTTTACTGTTGACGCGAAAGTTTGCGCGTGGACTGATAAACGATAGACGTTTGTTGTGTATCAAGAGAAAAGTGTGACGTTTTGAGAAAAATGTTCGGTCATTAAAGAACAAGGTAAGTCTAGTTCTTACTTCGTTTCTTTTCTTTACTTTTTGCGCTGAACCTTTCCATTAAGGTGAGAAGGTCTTCAGTTTGTTTGTCGGGGCGAATGCGGATCTTTTTCTACAAATGGTGTTCGTTTTATTTATAGGTACTTCAGTGTTAGCGTTTCAAGCGATGTTTACGTTATGATTATTAAACTTAACACGTTTCTAGTAGTTTTATTGAGTTTATGATTTTGTAAATTATTGTACTGTTGTAGTTTTATCACTCTGTAGTAATAATAGATACAGTATTTATAATAAAACTCTTATTTGCTCTGTGAAAATAGGCTCTTATCGCGCAAAAGGATTTTGCTTATTTACGTCGAAGTTTTGATCATAATTACCACGATAGCCATATTTATCAGTAAGTGCACACAATAACCTAAAATAAAATAAAGGTATTTACTGAAACGTCAAAGTATAGAATGGAATAAGCATGGTTTTTAATGCCAGTTTCGTATAGATATTTAACTATTTCCATAAAATATGAGAGAAATCTCTAAATTACGTGACTTTTTCATCAATTACCATCGCCAACCTTCGTGTTTTGACTGTCATTTTGTTTCTAGCCAGTGCTCTTTACTTTTGTTGCTTACCAGACTTGTCGTCGGCGTAGAAGTCCATAGTCTTTTAGTTTCATTTGGAATCAAATTATTGATTACTTTCATCGTTTTTGATCACTCAAGTATAATGCAGATTAACATAAAATTTACAGTTACTTAGATACAACATCCTCAACTTATATTTCATACCAGACAGCGATAAACATATTCGACACAAATATGCGTAAGATATTATATGTGTTAGACAAGAATATGGAATGCAATATCACTCCCAAAGCATGTCTTAATGCGCTCTGCCAATGTAGAACCCCTGATTTCCGTGAACATTAATTATGGTTTATTGTTGTTCATGACATCTTAAACAAAATTAAAACATAACACTAGCTCGTGTTAAATAAAAAAAAAACAACAAATGAGAATTGAACTCGCACACGAAATATTAAATTAATGCCACCTTCAATTATTAAACATTACGTTTTTTATAGTTAAGTACAAACACGTTCCTTTTATGAGGACCATTTTTTACTATTTTTGGCGTCCACGTTTTGTTTGAATTTTTCTATTAAGTACAGTTCTAAAGCATAATAGCTAAATGAACAGCAGTCGGACGGGTGGACAGACAGACTCGGTAGTATGCCTTAAAATATCCTGGTTCGGGGTAGCCGATGCAAGAGATTCATTCTTGATCTGGCGAGGGCCTCACATTCACACATGACGTGTTCCATTGTTTCGACCTCATCGCCGCACATTCTACATTCTACATTCTCCATTCGTCATAAAGTCCCATCTTCTCCAGTTGGTATTTTGTTCTCAAGTGAGCTGCGAACGAATAACAATTGCCCTTGAAACTTGGCTGTTAAATATTGTCTCTTATAGTAAAAGTAGTAATGTTGCATGGTCGTAAAGAAACTTGTTTTTCCCAAACACCACTAACATTATTATAGACCGTTGGCTTCGGCCTTGGTGTTCATTTTTATCGCACATCTTGGCCGTAGGCAGTAATGTTGTAATTGTATGCTTTCTTGTTTACCCGGATTCGTCGGAGAAAGCATAATAAACAGGGAAATAAAATCTGTTAGAGTAACATGATTGGTGCAGTAAAATGTAAGTATAAGTATAGCCACACATGTTTTGGACTAATCCGTAGTTCTTCCTCTGGGAACATACGCTTCGTCGTCGTGTCACTACCGCTGAAGCTTGTGCTCTCAGAGCAAGGACTACAAATTAGTCTGAAATAATTATGACGGGCTAATATTATTATTTGCACGTGTTCGGTGACGTACTTACTCAGAAATATTTACACTTCGCCTACTTCACAGCCATGTGATTATGTTAAGTAAGTATACAGCAACATACGTTAAGTCGCAGAATTCAGGACTTGAGTTTATTAAAAAAAACCGGCCAAGTGCGAGTCGGACTCGCGCACGAGGGTTCCGTAGAAAGATTTTAACGCTTTTCCCTAGTGTTTTAAGAAGTCCAGTGTAGGCAGAGCCCTGCTCCCAAGCAAAATGTACGCAGAGTGGGGTCAACTTAACTTGGTCCTCGAAATCTAGAGACAGACATAAAAAATTAAGATTTTGGGACTTTTCTGAGTGGTTATACTATAAGAGCTACCTTCATACCAAATTTCAAGTTTCTAGGACAACTGGAAGTACCCTTTAGGTTTTCTAAATACGGCAATTTGTATGGAAACGACTTTATTAATGACTGTATCTTTTGATTGCGTTGACTTAGATGCTTGATTTTTTCACAGCTTAAAGGGACCGCAGGTTTAAGTATTTGATATTAATTTCAGCATCCTACCTCAACGCGTTTCAGAGAAAAAGAGTCTTGACAGACAGACAGACAGACAGACAGACAGACAGACAGACAGACAGACAGACAGACAGACAGACAGACAGACAGACAGACAGACAGACAGACAGTTAGACAGACAGACAGACGGACAACAAAGTGATCCTATAAGGGTTCCGTTTTTCCTTTTGAGGTACGGAACCCTGAAAAACTAAAAATTACTGGTGATCAAAGGCATTCAGTTTCTTTCAATCCGTTTGTGTCAGTTCAGGTTAACGATCTGTACTAACTACCTACCATTAAAAATATTATTAGGTATGTACCTAAGAGCCTAAAGCGCGCAGTTGTTGCGGAAATCGCAGCGTTAGACGCATGCGATCAACTTTTGCCTTGTTTGTTCAACGCAGTGCTGGTAATTAGATTATCTGATGTAAAATGACGTGCGTCAAACGCATCGCTTAACGCAGCATTTATCACATACAGCCCGCGGGTTCCGTACACCAGGCACGATTAGAATCCTTCATAAAGTTATCGAGAAATTTGTATGACGTTTGGAACAGCGCCCGCCCGTGAGCGTATTTGGAACAAAAATTTAGTATGAGGTTTCCCGATTTAAATATGATAACGTTACGTTACGCAGGATCCGAATATTCGTACTCGGGCCTCTGTTCGGTTCTACAGCTGTTAATTTTTTGCACGTGACTTGGCGTAAATGCAAACAAGTTGATTTTTCGTTGCTTCCAAGGTCATCTTGTCGGTTAATGATCTGCCTAAGACACAAAACAACATTATTTAAACAATAGCATGTGATCCAAAAATGTTGCCCTTGAAAAAGCGTATTTTAACCCCCGACGAAAAAGTTTGTTATAAGTTTGACCTGTGTATCTGTGTATCTGTCTGTGGCATCATAGCTCTCAAACGGAGGAACCGATTTCGATGCGGTTTTTTTTAATCGAAAGCTAGTTTAATCGAGATGGTTTTTAGCCAAGTTTCATTAAAATCGATTTACCCGTTTTTGAAATATTGAACTTTGCAATGAAAATATCGGGGGTTTTTCAACTTTTCTAAGTTGGTTAAGTTATTGATACGATCGTTAGAACTTTTTATGTAGGTCGTAGGTACATACCGGGGCGTGTGAGACTAACAGTGTTAAAGTACTTTGGCATCATATGATAATAATGATAAGACGAAACTGATCAGTGTAGTCGAGATTAACAACATGAAAATTCTGCTCGTACTAATTCATTTAATTAATTCCAAATTTGTATTAATTAATCAAAATAATAACAGTGAACACCGTGCTCATTAATTATAAACGATATTATTATGTACATTGAAATAATTAAATACCTAGTTTGAAAAAGTTTTTTTTTTTCATTACAATATAAGCATACCATACCCAACCACTGTACAGTCAAGGGCAGCAATATGACATTGTATTCACACAAAGTTACAAAAATAAGTACACATCAACCTTATTGCCGCGGTAATAAGGTTCACACCTCACTGTACCTTACTGTACTGTACATATTTGTGAAACTTTGTGGTGTATACATATAGGTGCTCTTGACTAACTACCACTGTCCCCTTAAAGTAAACTCATTTTTGTAGATAGGATAGATAGGATTAAGTCATATATAGTTGGTAGTATAGTTCCTATGTCAGTTGGCACAATGGAGCGACATCATCGCGTGGCAAAGCGATGAAGCTCTTTAAATTAAGATTTAAAAAAATAAATTGTGTGACTCTCAGGGCTGACCTCCAATCTCAGAACATTATGACATTGTAAAAAATTCAAGCTGACAATTCGATAAGGAGCTTGATATCCAAACAGTCCGGTAATTACGGACTATATGTAAAACAGTAGTTTAAGGTTTTAACTGCGACAAGAGCGTATTTCAGATAAGATTCGTCTTAAAAGTGTACTCAATAAGGAAGTTATTTCATTTACTTATTATTTAAGTAAATGTGTCTGGGTGGCTGAGCTTCGTTTTAGAAGAACGTGTGTAAAAACTCGGAAAAACGTGTTTTCCTGGAGATAGGACTTAGGTAGATCAGTTTTCGCCCCCAAAAATCCCATAATTTCATCGAAATTATTTGGCCCGTTTCCGTGATAGCATAGTTAGCATGCATATTATATAACTTGTAAATTTAACTAGTTTAAAGTAATGCGAGTATGATAGGCAGAAACTGTATTGAGTATGACTTTTAAATAAATAATAATATTCTCCACGACCGGAATAGACCGGAATACTTTTCTTGTTTAGGTACCTGATGAGAATTTTTCATTCGTTTTTCGTCTGTCTGTTTTTTCATGTTGCCTATTATTTATGTATGTTTCACGTACTTATGTGGAAAGGTCACCCGTCAAACATAATAAAATTTACGGTTAATTATATACCTGTCAATACCACTATGCGATCACAAAAATTATTTGGACAGTTTGACTTTCATACTTTCATAATTTTCTGCATTGTCACTTGCACTTATTAAGTGTAGCTAACCAAATTGAATAAACAAGTGTCATTTCCAACTTTTCAACAGACACTCATATTTTTGCCAACTCAGTACAAATCAAAATTCAATGAGATTTATCAAAAATCATGACTTAAAAAAATTACAACAATTTTTCATTTTTTTATCCGTTTCAAAACTACAGTAGGTACTTTGGCATATAATACAATACAAATATTCTTTATTGAAAACCACAAAAACAGTACAAGGAGATTACAGAAAAACAGGTATTGGTAAACATTAGGCGGTCTTATCGCTTAAAAGCGATCTCTTACAGAATCGTTAGCATCGTTCATCATGAGTACTCGTCCCTTTGTGAGACACAAAAAAGCGATGTACTACCCCTTGGTAGTACCCTAATACCTAGCCGTTTATCTGTAAACGGTTACATGTGGTTGAAACACTGCAAGGTGGACATGGGCATAGTTTCAAACCTATCGAAACTAAAGCACCTAATAATAAACCGAAAGTTGCGCCATCAAAACAAAAAACTATTGATTAAATTCTCAATACCACAACGGAAGTGCATCGACTCGAAGTTATTCAAACCACCCACACTAGTGGCAGCGAGACTAAGAACTTCACTTTCTATAGACTTCGCATTAGTTTTATTCGACCCAATTCCGATAGATACTAAGTCGGCGGGTCACGAGAAATCGAACGGTCGAAATACTAGACTGAAAAAGTGATCGTTTTGGATCTTTTTCCAGTAATTAAGCGCAAGAACGCTCATTAGGGGCACGTGCTTTCGGTTAACGCTTTTTTACTTATATTTCTTTACAATTTGGGAAGTGTTTAAAGAGAAAACGGTGAAAAGACCATCGACGCCAAACAGGACTCGTGTCTTTTGTCAAAAAATCGTCTTGACTGACGTGAAACCTATACGGATGATATAGTAGGTACCTAATTGTTGGCTTATCTTCACATAAAACACTGTTTAGTAATAGTGAGGACAGTTTACACTAAATTTAATCATAGTGACACGTCCGGGGTTGGTCATTCATAGAACGTGACCGGAGATGTGGTACCTGTTTTCATTAAGACTAAGGCGCTTCCTTACCACGCTAACCTGACCTGATTTCGGTGTTAAGTACGTATGGTGTTATACATTACGAAGTATTGAGTTCGAGTACGTACAGATTTTAACTGAAGGATAATTACCTATACCCGAAACAAAACACTATAAAATAAACAAAACAATGTCATGGGACAACTAACACTTGACGTAGTCCCAAACTAGGCAAACAAACTTGTATAGATAGATACCTACTTATATACATACGTGTCAAACATCCAAGACCCGAGAACAAATCTGAGGTGCCATGTCGTATGTCAAATTGAAATTTATCTAAGTAAATTGCGGCTGTGTGAATGACACTGTGTTACCCTGTCATGATATTTTGAAATTGCCGAGTTTTTCCTGGTTCAGCTTTCGTTGGCCAGACTCTATCGAAGATGATTGTCTATATAGTACTTACCTACATTGAACAATTACCATCAAGTGACACGCTTTGCTCGATCCCGTTCTTTTTTTAGGAAAAAAATATGTTTTTTATTTGCAGAAAGTACAAAAAGTAAATAAATAAACAAAGACATGGAGCTTTGTTTATTTAACAAGGGATCACGTGTCAAATCACATAGAGTTATTTTCTCGCAAAATAAACGTTTGATCTGATTGCAAACAAGAACTCCCCTGGTCTGTTGTGTTATTTGATACATCGCATTCTTCGGTGTTAATACCGTGAACTAGGCCACAAGTGAGGAACTACTGGCGGGAAAACAGAGTTCCAGATGATGAACTGTTCATATTTCAGCAACTGATTGAGCAAGACTAGATTCATTAGAATTTTCAACCAGCAAAGGCAATAAATAAATAAATAAATATCATGGGACAATTTTATTGACACCAATTGACCTAGTCCCAAACTAGGCAAAGCCTGTACTATTGGTACTAACCAACAGATAAACATACTTATATAGATAAATACATATTAATCATCCAAGACCCGAGAACAAACATTCGTATTCATCATACAAATATCTGCCCCGACCGGGGATCGAACCCGAGACCTCGAGCTTCATAGTCAGGGTCTCTAACCACTAGGCTATCCGGGGTAATCTAGGGTATTATAGGAATGGGTTTTTTTTTAACTCAACAGGGGTGTTCATCTGGCTTACTCAATCTCTCTCTTACCCACGGCATTTCTACGCTGCTTAACTGATTGAGCCATCGAAAATTTAAATTCCCCATAACCCATAACACATTAGCTATGTACCAGTTTTCTTTCGACGACTACGAGTCAACGTCGACGGAGCTCCACGCGCGGAGCTCCTATTCCGTCTAGTTTATCTAACATAACCTAGTAAATAGATTCAAAGTCGTTGAAACGTGAAAACAAAAAGGTGTGCTATGGGAAAATTTTAATCCTCAACTAGTTGAGCAACATAGTTACACCGTAGGTCAGAGACTGCTCTATCAGTTGCTGAAATACTTACGGTTCAATTTCTAAAACCCTAATAAAATAAATAAATAAACGTTTGTTGTCAATTTACTTACTGACTCATGCCTCATGATATAGTCCCAAACTAAGCAAAGTTTTGCTAGGAGTAAACTTCATGTTTGTAAGAAAAGTTGATTTTGTATGTTACATAAAGTTAAATACCAATACATGAGTCACGACCTTCTATCTCCGTAGTCAGACCAGCTCACTTCGCACTTAACCTAACCACTTGGCTAGACAGCAAAAAAGTCCATAATAATTCTTCTCTATTTGTACCCATAAGCGTACTTTTTAACCGACTTCAAAAAAGGAGGAGGTTCTACGTTCCACTGTATGTTTTTTTATTTTTTTTTATTTTTATGTATGTTCATCGATTAGTCCGTCAATTGTAGACCGATTTTCAAAATTCTTTTTTTATTCGAAAGGGTATACTCCTGAGGTGGTCCCATTGTCACCAAGTCATGATCTGATGATGGGATCCTAGGGAAATCGAGAGCAACCCTCAACAGAAACTAAAGCCTAAGGTTTTATGGCCTAGCACTAAGCAGCAGAAATATGAAGTCGGTGCATCATTCAAAGAATATTCCGCTCGCACCGCACCGACTTCATATTTCTGCTGCTTAGTGCTAGGCCATAAAACTTTAGGCTTTAGTTTCTGTTGTCCGAAATAAACGTATTTTATTTTATTTATTTATCTTTATTTTAGAGGATTATTTTACGTTTTTTTTCTAAGGTTTTTACAAAACTGTTAATTATGTGAAATAAATCCAAGAGTAGGTTCTTTATATCAAAGTTCTAATTACTGACTACTATTGAATACTTTTGACACCTAATACAATAAACCTCGAAAAAGAAAGTAGGTATATTAACATACTTTGACGGCGAGTGTTTCACCACGCTAATGATCAAAACTACTCGTATTGATCGACTTTTGATGAATGACTCACCATTCATTAAATATCCATCGATCAGTAAGTAGCTCAGTCATAATAAGACTTGAGCTAGGTCAAAAGTAATATAATTTGTTATTCTCCTCTTCTACTGGTCTCATTTTACAAACGATTCTCGTAAGATTTTGTGAGCAGATTCAGTATTTTTTTTGCGGATTCAGTTTTTGGAAGGAGACCTCGCGAGGTCTCATACAGTTCACAGAGTCGCTATTAGTTTTAAAGTGTTTCAAGTTTTACTTATCGGTACTAACTTTCGAATGTCTATTCCTAAAACGTGCTAGTTAAATAAGATTTTCTTGCTGCACCTGCAACCAGTGCCGGCATTCCAAAGATGACGTCCGCTTCATCCCGCCCGGAACACCCAAAAACTCCGGAAAGTCATAGGTAATTCCGAAAGCATCATTTGCTCCGAATTTTCATTATTCCGAAGCCTTTTTTCTGCTGAACGATAACTTTGGCGCAACGCATGATTTTGAAAATATAGGTGAAGCTAGGTTTTTTTTTATTTTAATTAAAAAATAATTTACAACCACGGCGTAGGTAACTTAAAAGTTCGGAATACTGGAAATTCGGACTAATGACACTTCGGACTTAAGTTTTTCGTATTTATCTAATATACCCCATCAAATAAAGAAGTTTTTGTTCATTGCACCATACGGAGGCACGGAACTTCTATTTTGATGCTTCAAAGGATGTTTTTGTGGCCGGCCTCTAAGAATAAAACATTGTGGCCTATTCGGTTCCATTATTTCACACAGAATTAGTTTCCATTACAATAAGGTAACTAAATAACATTACAGACCACGTCTTAAACTGTAAGCAACTGGTATAGATTTCTTAGCTTTGTTTGTCATCGTCATAATCATCTCTAGTCATTTACGTCCCACTGCTGGCAAGCCTAATTCAGAATGAAAGGGCTTGGGCTCATATAGTTCCTACCCAGGCCCAACACAGGTTCGTTTTGTTGAATTTTGATGACAATTTTGATGAATTAAGACCGTGTTTATAACGAAAAAACAGTTTCTAAATAAAAATTTAAATAGTTGAGGGACCAACTTACACGAATATTTTGAAGTGCCTATGTTCTAACAAAGGTATTAGTTGTTTACAGTGTTTCGAAATGTAATAAAATTTTACTGCCCAGTTAAAATATAATAACTATCTTCCAAACAATTATCATAAGCAACAAAACACCCATTCGTGTCATAATTGCGTAAATAACAATCGCATTATTCATTCACACTTAATTCGTCGATTCCTAAATAGGTCCACTACACACGCGATCGTAGAAACTGAAAGTAATGCTGTGTACACACCGACGCATGCGTTCGCGGTCGCGGTCGAGCGGCCGTCATTAACCTATTGCACTTTAACGGGTTAAAGTTACATAGCATGGTATTTAAAAGCACGGTCCGTTGTAACGAGTAAAATGACATATTGAGGGTGATAAGAACTTAATGGCATAGACCCTACAATGTAGAGTCATGGCGATGAACTTTTTACGACATGTGATCTATGATTTTGCAAAGCACAGTCGCCATTTGTTATATCAGTAGTGTCATAAAAGTATGGCTGCGAGCTAGGCTACATAACGGCCCGGTCACAAATATGCGCGACCGGCGGCGCGGCGTGCGATTTCTCTATTCATTGCGCGGCTGAGACACTCGCCGCTCAGTGGTTACCAAGCAGCAAACGCAATGTTCAGTGAAAACTCTCGCCGCGTCGCCCGTCGCACATAGTCGTGTCGGGCTGGGAGTATACGAGTAACGCTAGTGTCACTTTTCAGTATAATGGTCACCGATTTGACACTTCAATTTAGAGATCGAGAATTAAAAAATGTTGAACACATCTCAATAGTCACATGTTTTAGTCAGAGCCCATTTCACAAATGTTACAAAAGTCGTCGACAACGACAATTCTGGACAAATCGTTAATTTGAAGAGTTTTTTTTTATTTAGCGCTCTTCATGTTGGCTATGAAACGTAAATCGCATTGTCAGTGACATCATGTTCAAAACAAACTTATTTGCAGGCACACAGCGAATTCACATGTTCAAAGATCCACAAACGATGTAAACAACCGCTATTCGACCCATATTCCGCCACGTTTCTCAACGTATACAGTTCTGCGTGACATCTGGCTACTTGGCTAGTGAGGAATCCAGGTTATCTCACCATCGGCTCATAATTAAAAGTAAGAAATAATTTTAGAGCAATTCAAACCGGCAGTGTAAACCCTCCATTAGATTATTAACTTTGTAATAAGGCGTGATAGTTTCTGAGAAATGATGTGGTAACAAGTAACCACAGAGAATAAAATTAGCTGAATAATTGATGATTGGTGCTGAGAACAGAGAGATTGGATCAATCGGCGCTCATATAGACAAATTAAGTGATAATCTATAATGATCGTGCTTGATTTGTATTTGAAAAATGTTCACGTACAGTCAGCATTGGGTAATAATTACAATATGTAGATGGATATAACATTCTTAATTACTTACCCTGTTATTCATAAACCTATTAAAATACCGTTAAAGTTCGTTCGTCCTTTTCTGTCGCGTTGACATTTCCGTTGGTAAGCAGAAGTCAAACCTATTTTAACCAATGGAGGCTTGAGTGACAGCCTCTTAAACCTAAAAGAAGGTCCTTCCAGTGAATCCAGACCTCAAAAAACCGACCAAGTGCGAGTCGGACTTGCGCACGAGGGTTCCGTAGAAAGATTTTAACGCTTTTCCCCACTATTTTAAGAAGTCCAGTGTTAGCAGAGCCCAGCTCCTAAGCAAAATGTACGAAGTGTGGGGTCAACTTATATTGGTCTGTTAAATCTACAGACAGCCATAAAAATTTTAGATTTTGAGACTTTTTGGAGTGGTTGTGCTATAAGAGCTACCTTCATACCAAATTTTAAGTTTCTAGGACAACTGAAAGTACCCTTTAGGTTTTCAAAGTACGGCAATTTGTATGGAAACGCCTTTTTTGATGACTGTATCTTTTGATTGCGTTGACTTAGAAGCTTGGTTTTATCACAGCTTCAAGGGACCGCAGGTTTGAGTATTTCATATTAATTTCAGCATCCTACCTCCACGCATTCCAGAGAAAAAGGGTCTTGACAGACAGACAGACAGACAGACAGACGGACAACAAAGTGATCCTATAAGGGTTCCGTTTTCTTCTTTTGAGGTACGGAACCCTAATTACTGACCAAAGTCGTTGTATTACGACTGTTCGAATGAAAACAGTAACAGGGCACCTATTTGGTATTACATAGAAATTGTTATAAAAGCTAAAAGATTCGCAGACAAATTACAAACGGGTATCAAATTAAATATCAACCTGTAAAACTTGCTACTCAGATTTCACTGGACATTGATGTTTTATTTATTTGTTCGCCAGATTTCTTTCCAATCTACTCAAAAATAATAGAAATTCGACGAAGCGAACCTAATATGGTTGAGGGAAAATAATTTCAATACCGGATAGGTATTCTAACTGTTGGGGTCACGAAGTTCTTGTTCGTATGTTGTTGATGATAGATAATAGTAGATTAGGAGATAACTGTTTATTGGGAAAACTTATTCTAACGGTACAATGTTAACGCGAATGCACCCAGCTGTTAAGCTTGTTTAATGTGCACTGGCCTCGCGGTCTGCAATTAGGTAAAGCGACGCGATGCGGTGTTCGGTTGCATTGCACCGAACACTAAGAGATCAGACTATTTTATTTAAGCCACGTTTTATACGTCCACTGTGCTCGGATAGACTAAATGACGGGAAAGTCGGGTATGGCAGTTAAAGCAGTATGTTCTTAACTTTAAAATACAGTTTTCGTAGCAACAAATAATTGAAGTTTCGTCACACAGTGAATCCATTTTCTGAAATTTAATTTCTCTCAATTGTTTCCTCATTAGTCGGTAGGGGTCAAGTCTTGTTAATTAATGTTGACACACTTCTCGTTCGATTGTGCTGAAATTATGCATTCGTATGCAAATGTAACAATACAAATTTTTTTTATGTCTCTGACCGGATGAAGAAATCAAAAAAAGAGGCATGTAATTTCGAAATGAACACAAATGTAAATAAATGTTTAACATTCGGCTTAAGTGAATGAAAGCTTTATTTGCATATTTAAGCAAAATCAATACAATTAAGTACTTTGCCTTTGCACTTTTAACTTAACTAGTGTTTTGAATGTTTAAATTAAGATAATGCAAGTTTAGAGTTTAGTTTAGTGTCATTGAAATACTTCAATGATACGTAAACAAGAAAATTTCCAAAACATTGAAAACAAAATCAAATGTGTTCAATGAAGAGGTACTCACACATAAAAAAGAGGTACTTAGATATGTCAAAAGCACGCTGAAAATTAAGCGCAGAAAAGGGTATAATTTTAGCTTCTTTGGCCTCAGTTGCTTTCGAATAAGGTCTAAACTTTCGACTGTTTTGTGAGCATATGACGTATCTTTACTTATTATAATATCTTTGTCTGTATTTATAACTACAATTGAGGTGTTTTTCTCTAAGAATTATTCACCGCTGCTTCAGCGTCAAACTGTCAAATTACCTGTCATTACATAGTAAGCCGTGATAGCCTAGTGGTTTGACCAATGGCCTCTCAAGCAGAGTGTCGTGGGTTCAAATCCCGGCTCGCACCTCTGAGTTCTTCGAAATGTTTGTGCGGAATTACATTTGTAATTTATCATGAGCTTTTCGGTGAAGGAAAACATCGTGAGGCTACCTGCAAACACCTGCGAAGTGTGTGTGAAGTACCCAATCCGCATTGGGCCCGCGTGGCAACTATAGCCCAAGCCCTCTCATTCCGAGAGGAGACCTGTGCCCAGCAGTGGGACGTAAAAAAGGCTGGTGATGATGTGATGATGACATAGTATCAAACAATTTACACTTCGACAGTGAAACAACAGTTAACACAAAGCTGTCACCTTAGCGAATAGCACCACTCTTAGGTGCTATTGTTAACTTACTTCATCTCTCACCTCACTCTAAAACCAATTTTGCAAACCAATTTTGTATACTAATATTCAATCGCCTTTTTGCCCTGGACCAATTTCGTTACAAGTTACAATATTTTATATAATAGATTTGGGTTAGTCGAGTTCATGCTGCTTTTTGCCAGCAATTTCATACAGCACGGCGTTGGGCAAACTGTGAAGCAAAACTGAACAGATTGCTAAAGATGTACCTAGTTTAATTAAAGTAGTGTACGTACTTTAAGTTTTAGGTGTAATTGGGTGTTTCTCAATTTTATTGGCTAATTTAAGGTAAAATTACGATCATCGATCATTTTTATTTTTTTTAATAATGTATGCGGGTGGTAGGACCTTGTGCGAGGTCCGTCCGGATCGCTACCACCATCTTACTCGTTAATCCCGCCGCTAAGCAGCAGTGCTTGCACTGTTGTGTTCCGGTGTGGAGAGTAAGACAGCCGGTGTAACTACGGGCACAAGAGGCATTTAATCTTAGCCCTCTAGGTTGGCAACGCATCTGCAAACCCTCCGGAATTGCGGGTGTCTATGGGCAAAGGTGATCACTTACTATCAGGTGACCCACTTGCTCGCTTGCCTTCCTCGTTGTATAAAAAAAATATATATACATATATAAATAAATATCATGGGACAAGTGACACCAATTGACCTAGTCCCAAATTAAGCAGAGCTTGTGTTATGGGTACTAGACAATGGATAAACATACTTATATAGATAAATACATACTTAAATACATATTAAACATCCAAGACCCGAGAACAAACATTCGTATTCATCATGCAAACATCTGCCCCGACCGGGATTCGAACCCGGGACCTCAAGCTTCGTAGTCAGGGTCTCTAACCACTAGGCTATCCGGCCGTCAAAATTAATTATACTCATAGCCCACATTGTAGTTAGGTACGCAAATTACTTATGCGGTTTAAATTAGCTCAGGTGATAGAATATGAAAGGTGGAAATGTCTAAATAGAAAGTAATAGGGGATATACTGTAAAACTGTATCCAACCGTCACTCTAGTATCTACTTACTTATTAACATGTGGCGTGAATTCTCGATGCACGCGTGCTATGGATTTCATAATCGACAAATAGTGTATCGATGTTTTTTAAATGTGGCCATTGAAAAATCATCTACTGCTTTAAATATGTTCGATATCTGGAATATAAAATAAGGATAATTTCAAAACGAAATCAGTCAATTAAGTTAAAAAGTCTTATGGTAAAGTCAATTTGGTATGTCCATAATAATTATGCCTCCCAAGAAAAATCCTCGCGAATATTAACTCATGGATTACTATGGATTAGGTACAGTTAATTTGAAAAATGATTTACATGTCAAAGGACACGGACATATCTACATTTAAGATTTATTTTTGCTTGACCTGAAGAAAAACTTTTTTTACTATAACTTTACTTATCCATTTATCACGTCCCGAACGACAAAAAACGATTCCGTACGATTTAAGAGAAAGTGAACTCCTCTTTTAGAAAAAGAAAAAATACCTGTTATTACTACTAAGCTGAGAGCTAATTTGCATAAGGCACCGCTTTTGTTCGACTACGCATGCGTATTATTGCGTATGCAAATAATTCTGCTGTAATGTTTCTGAATCTTTTATTTTGGCTTTATACGTTGCGTTATGCAATGGTGTTTGAATAAATTAAAAAATGCAGTAGACAATTTATCACTCTAAGGTAAGAGAAACCAAATTTCTCCATGCTATTTTTGACGTGTTCTTGCACCTAGCCACCTAATGCGCTGAAATTAAGAGTGTCACTTATTTTTCACTTACAAAAACTATTTTTGGACGCTAAACCTTTGATATGCTAGTATAAGTCATCAGAGACAAACAGCAAAAGTGCTCTATAAAATAATTAAGTAGTTACAGTAAAGCAGACATCACGATTTTTGTACATTTTAGTAACTTCTCCATAATTTTACCGTTTTCAAGTTTTTTTATGTGATCTCTCTGAGGTATCCCTAACATATTCGCTGTACTGACCCATAATCATGTTAAACTCATTGGCTTATTGATGAAGCCCTATCAATTGCCGCAATTGCAAACGACATAAGTGACATACAGCCTAAGCATTCTCATCTCTACAACTGTAGTAATTTGTCTTTTACGACCTTTGAATGTACAGTTGTATGTTACATGGCTAAAGACAAGCCGAACCATTAAGCCAGTGCTTATGATTATGACACATAACTTAACTCAGCAAAATGCAAGCACTTACGTGACTTAACCACTTTCATTTACTTATTAAGAAAACACAATTTTTCCGGGAGAGAGCTACGTCCTGTCTTGTCTTGTACAACATTCAATAAATGGCGTTGCTAATGTGCTAAAAACCGTACGAGTGCGAGACGCGGTTCCGTATCTAACGTTCGGGGTTTTCCTTGACTTCTATTGTGAGGACCTTGCTTCGTGCCTAACTTCATGATTTTGGTTCAATAGGAAACAGGTTAGGTTTTGATTTACTCGGGATTGACAGACAGACGGACGAACAGCAAAAAGATGCTATAAACTATGAAGAGACAGTAAAATACTTGAGCCAATTCGTTCCCATTGATGCTGACTCTACATTTATTTTGACTCTACTACCACTACTTACGTCGTCTAAAGTGCTGCATTTTGTTAACAGCTAATTAAACCAAACGACGGCCTGGCACGCTTTACAAGATGCCAAAGGAATTTAGAGCGTCTGCGCAGTACTAACATCACATATTTGAATGGGACACACAGCTTGCAGCCGGTCGGCTCTTCGCGTACTCCGACGGCTGCCGTCGCGTCTGATCGGGTCCGTTCGACCTCTGCCATACAGCGGCAGCAGACTTGGTACCGTCCGTCCGATTAGCGGACGCGGTCAGCTACCACTCAGTGGGAATCGTGGTATTCTTTCATTTGTATTGATTTAAACTTTCGCAATTTTCACACATTATCATGATACTCGGGACTTTTCAGACGCGACGTCGAGGTATTTAAATATGTTTTTTACGTGATTAAGTCTCGAGTATCATGATAATATCCTTTCATTTGGCCAGAAAACGTTTGCCAAAACTGATTTATTTCCCAAAATGCCTTTTTTTCAGAAACTGTAAATATTTCAGGATTTATTTCTGGACCATCTCGTAGAACTCTATAGGAAAAGAAGAAAGATAAATATTTGTTCAAAGTACACAATTACAAGTATAATAAAACAATTAAAATAAGTGAACATAGACGTTGAACAGGATCCCTCTTAGCACTGTGCTGCGGCTGGGACCAAGGCGACTTCAAACTAACCAAATAAGAATACAAAACCAAGTCATGACGGTGAAAAGGGAAGGGGTAATATTTTATTATAATATAGGTTAGGCTAGGTTTGTTTTATGAAAAACCTGAAATACTTACAGTTTCGGAAAAAAGTATTTTGGGAAATGAAACATTGGGAAATGAATCAGTTGGACAAAAGTTTTGTGGCAAACATTAATAAACCGGGAGTTGTACTTAAAGGCTCTGATATGTCAACAACAACCAAACAAGATTGCGAACCAGTCTCGCGTGTCAGGACGCAGGCGCTAATGGAGTTAATTGCATCGGATTGAGAGTGTTCCGGTTTTCACTGATAAATTCATAAGTGGGTTGATCTCCTAGCTTAATGTAGGAATGGTTAACTTAAAGCGGAGGCGGCAGCAATTATAATTTTCCGTGATGAGAGGGGAGGACTCTGACTTGCGTTTTGTGTCATATCCAAATCTCTAATTTTTGACACATTTGTACAGTCTGTTCTTTAACATAATAAAGGTACTCACTTGTGTTAAGGAACCAACCCTGCTACGTTAGTTGTGTTTTTTCTTTTAAGTATGACTGATCCTCGGCGAAAGACGCTACTGTGGCAACAAATTTTATGAAACTAAGAAATTAATGTGAACTTTGAGATGGTATCCGAACTACCCAGAGTTTTGAAGTAAGTAGTAACTACGTAAATATTCCATTGCACATAACAATAGCTGGGTAAGTATAGGCCGAAACTACTTTAAGAAATCTCTTCCAACTTACCTAGACACTGATTCTAGAGAAAGAAGGTAAATTTATTCACAAAATATTCATAACAGCGGGTAATAAATCGGCAGTGTTTCAACAGAGTACCTATTGGTAGAGATACTAGTATCATCAAGATACCGATACCGATATAGATATATCGAGATCGTGCAACTGGAGACCGATTTGTCCGTCACGATACAGAGCATAACAATGCACCGATAGCAACAACGATTAACTAAATGACTTGGTTTTTATGATAAGCATACAAATATAACGTTTAAGTTTCGCCACGAAGTCAAGGTTAAGTTATCTAACTATATCTTGCCTTGTAACAACATACTAAGTTTCTTATATGTACCTACTTAGTAAATATTCATATGTGACCAGAACATTTGCTTTTTGTTGTTCCAAACTTTATGAAATTTGGTAGGCGAGTAGTCGAATCTACTGATGTGCCGCCATAAAATTTCCAAAATTGCGAAATTTTCCACATGGGAAAGTTTCAGAAATTTCTCACATTTTTGTATGGGTTTTGAAACTTTCCGAAAATTGAAATGGAAATTTCTTATATTTCTATGAAATTTTCAAGAAATTTCCGAGAATTTTTCCAGCATTTTGGAAACTTTCCGCAATTTTCACATCAGTAGTTGACAGAAATATATTTTTTAACAAACAAGAGCAGAATCTGGAGAGAATAGGGGGCGCCACCGTCAAACATTAGTGCCAACTTCTTAGTTTAAGTATTTACACGATTTCATCTACTTTTCTTCGTATTAAAATTACGAGATAAGCTCTTGTCGATAGAGTAATATTCTCTTTAATTCTGTCATTGAAATAAACTTTGTATGCTGTCCCTACTCTGTCCCATACTCCGTTGATTCAGGGGCCCAGTACGAGTACCTGCCTACGCGATTAATCTCCCCCACGGAATAACTAGCTATTAATAAATATCCGCTTTATAACTCTAATGTACACAGACATAAACACAATTTGTATACTTGTTTTCAGTGCGAAACAAATTTTAGAGCCTCATTAAAAGTACTAATAAGAATTAATAAGTACAATTATTAATATTTGTTTTATTTTTCTGCAAATCTTAATTTAACTAGTGGTTCGCCACGAACTAAGAAAGTGCAAACTATTTTTTAAGTCAAACATGCATTCAGCATTATGATTCTTTAGCATATATAGACGGTGGCGCCATCTTTTCTGTCCAGATCTGGATGTCAGTAACACCTTAACCACTCACTTGCTTTGAATTTTGAGTTGAACTCTATTTATAACCAAATATGAGCGTTGACAGGCAACTCTAGTTGCCAAAAGCAATTGAGTGGTTAACTCTCCTATCAAATTTCACGAAGGTAGATCAACAATAATACTCAAGTTGTCGGCTAAAAAAACATTTTAACGGCGACATACATATAAACGACAATTCAATAAATAATATTGAATCGAGCTAATTTACTGGTCACCTTTGAACTTTAGGGCACTTGCATTTTTCCAGGTTTAAGATGAGCTTCTTTCAAAATTCAAGTCTATCCGTATCCTGCCATTGCCGATCGCTATTCCCAATTTTACTGCACTACCGATTTTTAAACTTAAAGGTGGCAAGTTCGGAAACAATGTGTTGCCCTTTCACGGTCCGAGAACTCGACACAATTCTAACACGAAATAAGTTATAAAACGGTTCACAGGTAATTTAAGTAGATAATAGACATAATCACGGCGCCTACAAATCGGTATTAATAAGGCATTTAAACACGACTGGCCGCTTTTTGTGGAAGTTAAGGCCCTATTATTAACTTGAACGTAACGACGTTATGTAAACGAAGTTAAATGTTTGTCAGTGGGTTAATATGAGAACTAGATTACATGGAATTGTTACTTTGGGTCAGTTGTATAAGAGTCCATAATGCGGTCTGGTCCGATCGGTCAAGTGGGGATGGGAACCTTGATTGACTTACTTCTATCTCGCATAAAGTTTTTCCTTTAATAGCCCCTGTAGTCTGTAAAACTGAAAATAAATACAGATAACAATTTCAATACATTTGGAATTAAATTGAGATGGCTCGCATCGTGGACACAAGAGAAGCAATAGGTAGGTACTGAAGTATGACAAGACACTGATTTCCTTTTGTCGGTGTTTGCATGGCTTGCTTATTTTCATCCAGTAATGGACTAATCATCATCATGTCAGCCGAAAGACGTCCACTGCTGGACAATGAACATAGGCCTCCCAAAAGGCTCTTCACGCAGACCGGTCTTGTGCTTTCCGCGTTCACCGCGATACCGCGATCTTTACCAGGTCGGTCGTCACTCCATCTTGCTGAAGGCCCACCTACAGCTCGTCTCCCGGTCCGCGAACGCCATTCGAGAACCTTCTGGCCCCATCGGCCATCAGTCCTATGAGCAATGTGCCACGCCTACTGCCACTTTTAAGTTTCGCAATTCTTGAAGAATAAAATTAACTTAAATTAACGCAAACATGCCTTTTTAAGGAGAGACGGTGGGCGCCATAACTTAAACAGATTCTGCTCATGTTCGAATCTAAAAATTGTATTTGTGTCAACTACTCGCCTGCCAAATTTCATGAATTTTATAACAACAATACTCAAATTATCATCGAACAAACATTTCGACAGCTAAATACCTACATACAATATTCGCCCCCTCTCGACGGTGAGAACTTGCTTACGCTCGTTAAAAAAATGAGTAAGAATTTGTTTCACGATAACGCTTTGAACAATATTATTGTACACGTACCTACTTCGTGCGTCAAGATAAAGTAACCTCTTATATAGACATAGTAGTAGAAAAACCTTTCTCACGGGCCAGGCAAAAATCAATCTTAAGGCAATGTCGTAAGCATTTTGACAGGGGAAAGCTTTTCTCACTTTAGCTATACCTCATGTTGTGTAGTTTGACAATTTCTTTTTTCTTTGCCGCTAATCAAATACACTTTGGTGTGCCTTATAGGTACGTACTTAAGTATTTACACAGCCATATCAACTATTTGTTCAATATTATGTAGTAAGATAACAAAACAATGCCGGCTTGTGAAAGTAGTCTCGATATCGATAGAAAAAAGATTAAAATTTTACGCCTTTGCATTTTCATTGAGATACGATTTTTTACGACTTGAGGTACTTAATTGCTATATTTATTGTTAAGTGAAATATAGATAGCAGTCCTATAGCTTGAATACCTATAAAGCTTTTTTTTTTAACATGGGACAATTATGACACCAATTGACCTAGTCCCAAACTAGGCAAAGCCTGTACTATGGGTACTAGACAACGGATAAACATACTTATATAGATAAATACATACTTATGTACATGTTGAACATCCAAGACCCAAGAACGAACATTCGTATTCATCATACAAACATCTGCCCCGACCGGGATTTGAAGCCGGGACCTCAGCTTCATAGTCAGAGTCTCTAACCACTAGGCTATTCGGTCGTCAAGTTTGTTGACAACTACAGCAGTTGTAAAATTTAAATTAGCCTTTTTATTACCCACTTTATGAATTTATTTATATACTGAGGTTTAATTATTGACAGATCAGTATAAATCAAAATGAAAAGTCATTTACTTTGAAATGCAGAACAATGGTAATTTAAATAAAACTTTCGACACTCAATCACGGAGAATGATATTGATTTATAATGATTTCCAGTTCTTGGTGGTATGATAATCGCTGTGGTTACCAGTATAAACAAAAAAAAATACAAATTAGTCAAACCTGCCACCGGAAGTGGGTCAAATTTAACTTGTAAGACTTCATTACACACGTTAAACACATTAACCAACAAGACAGGTGATACTGAATAGGTCTATAGGTAATAGGAACTTTACTATTTTGCGACTCTACCAAACAACGGGATCTCAAGAAATCCTACAAGAGTTTCTTTCTCACATTTTATTTTAATGCTTCAAATTAAGTTATACTTATCAAAGTATCTCTAAACAGTTTATTTTTGCGTAGAAAGTTAATTTCATATTACTTACATAAAACTATCTGCCTACGAACTACCCAAAATAACTATTAGCTTAAAAGAATCAACCATAATACATAGAACTATCTGCAAACAGTTTTCAGATAACAATCTTATCATATCGCGAGGAATTTGTCTATACTAAATATATCTATGGGTATATCTATTTTTATTGAAATAATAATTAATATACTTGTGATGTGATATCTAGCTATGCCGGTTGATCTAATCACTGTCAAGTGTGGCATATGATACTATTATATTACGTACGTCCGACATCAAAGAATATTTTTTCCAGAATCAACAGTCTGAGATAAACTTGCCCTGAGAATTACTTGTCACAATCAATAATTCTCCATGTCATGTATGTAACTATTGTAACTATAACTTATACTGTAGTCGGTCTTAATTATGGTTCCCAAAGTTATTCCGACCGCTGCTCACCAAAAAGAAGTTAGCAACTCCAGGAGCCCAACCTGCTTTACCATAATTATTATTAAAGTAGGTGTATGAAAACGCCACAATGGGAGGACTTTCCTGACTACATTGACTTGGGTACTAACACCATGGACTTCGGGTCTAATACAAAATTCACGAAAAATGTGTCCCAGTACACCACGGCGTTTTTCGATGACAGCCATACGTCGTAGCGCTGTCGTTCGACATAACTAAGACTGACTGACGCTCGATTAGTCTTTTTTGCAAATTAGTGGTATTTTGGTTTGGACGTTTTCAAGCGCTAACCCGAAGTCCATGGTGTTGGTAAGTCAAAGCTGGGCCACATGAATTTTCAGAGCCCATCCAATATCCGCTTGCGACCCACCAATGGGTAACGACCAAAGTTTGGAAAATACTGCTTAGCAGGTACATTATGACGCCTACAATCTACTTAAACTGGATTATGTTCCGTCGCGTACCTGTTTTATAACTTTTTTACACCCTGGGCCACAAACATTCTATTGACAGCTAGGCCTGTTGCTGATGTATTTCAATGTAAATGCCCGTTATTTATTCTATTACTAATTTTTGTCATCAATCCTGTTGACGAAGCCCAGCGCTGATCTTTAGTTTGTTAATTTGTAATTATTTTTTTGTGATTGAATGTTTTTATTGAATAAAGAGTTATTGTATTGTACCTATAGTTAGGAAATAACTAGAAGTGCTACTTCGAAATTGTATGCTTCGCTTTATTTTGTGCATTTTCACAAAGCTGCACAGCCACATAATAGGGATGTTGCCTCTTGGTCAAATCAGCAATGTCAAAACGATTTGATCGGATCCTTTACTATGAAGTCTGTATTGAATTACAGAACTATGACGTCATCATTTTCAGTGATCAAACTGCCTCCTTTTATTAGTTTTTTTTTAATTAAAAATCGATTTAATTGCATTAATAAGTGAGGCATCAGTTTTTTATGACTATTTTCGGAAGCTTGATAAGTGAAAATGTAAAATAATTTTATTTTGACATCAGTCAACCCTATTGGTATAAAAGTACTTAAAAACGCAAAACTTCCTACTACACATCCAAGAGAAGCAGTGTCTAATACGTTGTCATCTTCTAGGCATTTAGGTTTCACCTGCAAACACGAGGCGTATCTGCGTATGAGTATCTATAAAGATACGTATGGACATTGTGCACACTAAAAACAGGTCGTGACTCTAGCATGATCATAATTTTGAGAGTAAGTAGCGTTACTATGTTTTGAGGTTAACATCCGTGTAAATGACATTTGCACGGCGGTTTGAAACGTGTTCTGCCATTTACCGTTTTAACACAAACATTAAGCATGCATTTTTTGCATAGAACGGGTCAAAAATCTTGTGTGGGCCTCGCATTTTTTGGGTAAACAAATTGTTGCAATTATTTCTTTTAAATACAAAATCGCGACCATAACCTATTCCGTTGTATATTGAACTCGACCCTGCATAACTATTTTTAAGTCTTTTGTTACTCACTAGTACCGAAGCTTACTGAAGGATAACATCATCGTTAAAGCACAGCACAATCTTTTAGGTCAATATAATTATTAATGTCGTTGTAGCGCAGAACAAAATGTGCTATATTTAACGGTAAACAAAACGTAGGTATTAAAAAATAGGTGAATTATGAAAGTTTGCTTCTAATTTCGGGTATAAATATAATCTAGGTATCTTCTAGGCTAGAAGGAATAGGCACTTTCCAACTGGTGGAATAAGGGTTAGTCGCTGGTCAGTTTATTTTAAATAAAAACTACATTCAGTTCACGAGAAGGTAACCAGTTACAAAGATAAACCTCTTTTACACGATCCTGATACATAGTGATGCGTATGTTGTTATTTATCTTTCTATATAGATAACCATGCTCGGCTGTCTGATATAAAACAATTGATTATCTTGGTCATAAAACGCCAGTGTTTCTTACGACGCGACGGCGTAGACGCAGTGTCGAAAGTGCAGTGAGGAAAATGTTTGTGCAAATTTGACAGTACTACGTGGTCACTTGTACCACGTGAATTTGACAGTACTACGTGGTCACTTGTACCACGTGAATTTGACAGTACTACGTGGTCACTTGTACCACGTGAATTTGACAGTACTACGTGGTCACTTGTACCACGTGAATTTGACAGTACTACGTGGTCACTTGTACCACGTGAATTTGACAGTACTACGTGGTCACTTGTACCACGTGAATTTTCCTGAAGCTTATTATATTATTCGTGATAATATTTTGGTCTTACAAAGTGTTGTTGTAGAAGTTCGTGTTATTATAGCTTGTTTACGGTAAACAGTCGAGCTATAATTGAATACATAAAATATTTCTATGATAACAGATAAACAGTAGGCTAAAGTGAAATATGTGTGGCTAGCGGATAAATGTACAGGGAAAACTATTTTATTAGTGTGTTATTTTCCGAGTTCAGTAAGGTTTTTGTGGTTTCAAAGTTCTTTTCGTCAAATATTACCTACTTTCCTCGCACACAAAAACTAGGTACTTTTTTAGCAATTCAGAATATTTTATAAACAGCAAAATAACTTGGATGAGATCTTACAGTGTTACGTAATATTTATTTCACATTCATGAAAGTAATAATGAAAGTAAGTATTTAAATCAATTTGAGAAACAACCTAGCTCGCAGGATTTATTTATATTTGGACGGCATTTTAAATTTAGACTCTACATGTACAACTAAACATGCAAATTAAATACGTCACAGAAGAGAAAATTTGTCTTTTAAGAAGAAAAACACTTCTCATTTGCACAATCGTTTGTTACGCGAACGTTATGGAAATATACTTTTTACAACCGAACAGTTTCGACCTAGATTTTTAATCTCCTGCGATAAGCAAACTGTCAGCATTTTGAGGTAGGCACTTCATTTACATTGATACGTTGGAATGTGAATTATTAGAGCAAAAGTAATTTTCTAAGCCAGCATTTTGAATTTAATTTTATTCTATTCATAGATAGTTCAGTAGCTTAAGTTAGAATGCTCAATTAAGTACATACAAAAAAATACAAAAGATTTTTTTACTAAAAGCCATTGTAGAGCTGTGTAAGCATTCGTTACATACACAATGGACTAATTACTTTTTGTGCAAATAAAGCGATACTAACAAAAACGTGGGCTTCAATTATAAGTTATTGATAACAACAGATTTTCCAACGCATAAATTGTCTCTAGTTTGGTATTTTGATGATTTTGTATCTATGCACTAACTAAGTAAAAATATGCCAAAAGAAGTATACTATTAAATTTAATGTCTTAATTTAGAATATACTTGACCTTAGCTATTTTACTACCCTTTCTGAATATTTTACAATTTTGCTCATATTTAACACAACTAAGTATTTGATTTATTTTGAGAATAAAATATTTTCGTGTAGGTAACAAGTTACTTAACAGACACATGAAAACATGGTGATATCCCAATTGATATCTACTAAAGACGATCAGTCATTTCTTGACACATCTTAAATATTTATCTGACATAAATATTTCGTATTTCAATAGTAAAAACGCAAAATAGCTCATAAGAGAAATACATAGGGTTCAAAGTCAAAACGCATTTAGTCAATAAATAATGTTAAAAAAGTTGTCTCGAGATTATCTCTTCAGTTCACAAGACGATGTACCTACCTAGATTGAATTTATCTATAATACCACACTGCACTGCTCGTTCGCTGATGACATATAATAATGTGTTGATTTTCGATTCATAATACTAGAGATCGCTCATTAGTCGAAATCTTATCAAAATCGGAAAACTGGTAGAGGGCAAAAACTTGTAGTACATTTTTAAACATAGGAATGTTTTTACTTATGTACGAGTATATCTAGCAAGGAGCTATTTATTCAAGAGGAATGTAAAATAATAGAAAGCAACATGAAGAAAGGCCAAGTAGATAAAGCTTATAACATTATTAGAGCGCTAAACAAACCTAATAGAACTCGAAGCACTGCAATATATAATGAAAGTAAGGAAATTTTAATAGATAACAAACTTATAATGGAAAGATGGACACGATATATAAAAAAATTATACCACTGAGAAGGATTACACGATGATGACATTGAAAAGGAAGAGCTAGTAGAAGTAGATGAAATGGGACCACTGATTATGAGGGAAGCATTCGACAAGGCATTGAGTAGCATAGCAAACAAAAAAGCTGCAGGGGATGATAGTATTTACATAGAACTGGTGAAACATTCAAATGACTTTCTGTTACATGAAGTACATGAAATGATAAAGGATATGCACAAAACAGGAACCGTACCATCAGATTTTAGGATAAGCAAGACCATACCTCTCCCAAAGAAGCCCAACACACTAAATTGCGATGAACACAGGACACTCAGTCTTATCTCACAGGCATCAAAAACACTGCTCAAAATAATCCAAAATAGATTAAGACCTAAAACAGAAAATTATATTGAAGAGGATCAGTACGGATTTAGGAAGAGTAAAGGCACTAGAGAAGCTATACTTGCATTGAGAATTATTATAGACAGGCGTATGGACATGGGATTTAATACTCATATAGCTTTTGTAGATTTGGAAAAAGCCTTTGATAGGGTCAACTGGAAGATAATGATGGGCGCCTTAAAAGATGTAGGTCTTGATTACAGAGATAAGAGAATAATTTATGAACTTTACCATAGCCAGGAAACAATCATTGAAGTAGGGGAAGAGAAAGGAAAGGCCAGAATCCGTCAAGGTGTCAGAGAGGGATGCTTGCTCTCACCACTCATTTTCAATGTGTTTATTGAAGGTGCAATCAGAAAAATTTCAGAATCGACAACGGAAGGAATTAAATTCAACGGGAAAATAATAGTATTTATTAGGTTTGCAGATGACATAGCAGTTCTAGCCGAAAATAGTAACCAATTAGAGTCTTTGTTGAATGTTATGGATGGCATCCTTATGGAATTCGATTTGAAAATAAATTTAAATAAGACTAAAACACTAGTGACAGCAAAAACTAAACACAATATATATAAAGTCAAGATAAATAACACAGAAATACAACAAGTAAATAGTTTTAAATATTTGGGAAGTATAATAACTGAAGATTCGAGATGCACAGCAAACATCAAAGCCAGAATAGCAATAGCCAAGTAAGCCTTTCACGGTAGGAAATATGTATTTAAATCAAAAATAGCGAAACCTCTGCGAAAGCGCCTTATCAAAACATACATATGGAGTATTGCCCTGTACGGCTGCGAGACGTGGACCATGACGCAAAGAGATAGGGAGAGACTGGAGGCGTTCGAAATGTGGTGCTGGCGAAGGATGGAGGGGATTAGTTGGACCGAGAGAGTTACCAATGAGAGGGTCTTGGAAAGAGTTGGGGAGGGAAGAAGTATTTTGAATGTGGTAGAGACTAGGAGAGGAAAAATGGTGGGCCATTTGATACGACACGACGATCTGATACTGAAAATTATGGAAGGAAAGATAGAAGGAAGGAGAGGAAGGGAAGGCCGAGGATAGAGTATTTAGATCAAATAAAAAAGAAGATAGACGCTGTGTCGTATCGGGAGGTGAAAGAACTTGCATTGGAAAGAACGGACTGGAGACAACTGCATCGACAAGAGTAGCACTCTTAAATAAGATGATGACGAGTATATCTAATAAAAGTGTGATCAAACAGCATTCTAAAACTAGAAATGGTTCTACACAAAACGTTACAAATCCCGTTGTTCGCTCCAATGGCAATGTCATAACGTCTGCCCTTGATATAAGCTTATTATATATTTCACACTGTTATATTAGAGCTGTGAGAAAATCCCAAACTGGCCGTTACGTTATTGTTCGCTGTATAGTGGCAACATTGAGTCCCACAATGTGATTTCAATGATAAAAGCTGTGAGCTTAACCCACATTGCAAGGTTATTATAACATTAATTATTAAGACTATTATTAAATAGTTTACTGTATATTTCAGGGTTTATATAGAGTAATTTGATTGTTGAAGAAAGTTCCACAATACTTAACCGCAATTATTTAAATGACCACTGGACATAAAAAATACAATACATGTACGCATTCTTATACCTAAGTATGTATCCCTATTCCCAGGATTTTTACTTCGTTAAAATAAGTAAACAAGAATAAGAGTTACTCATATTAAGTAGGTACCTACTGTAAACGTTATTATAAGGACATGCAAAAGTATCTCGCGACATTTGGAGAATGTTGATTAGTGATAAGATAGGTACGAGTACATTATAGATGCTATTGCATTTCTTCCTCACGCCTTCATCCATTCATTGAACTTTGTTTATAAACAGAGGCTAGATTAAACAATCGCATTCGAATATAGCAATTCTAGATAACAATTATACGTAATGTAGCGATTACACGCTTTTATTAATTTCCTGTGAATCATCCTTAGGTATCTCTTATCAGCTTTACATCTGCTTGTATCTATAGTCATTGATAAGATTATTTGCCGAGATGGTTCATAAAAAATTAACAGTTGGGTGATCTCACTGCACAGTACGGAGTCTCAAGGTGTTATAAATGTTTTGTGTTTTAGGAAAACGATTGCGCAGTAAGTAAAAAAACACGCTGTTTTTTTTTATCATGAGCAAGCTAAGGTTAGGCAAAAATAAGTAAAAAGATAGGTGAAATTGATAGCGGCTTATATTTCATTGGACATTGTTTTTAAGTGGTCGGATTTCTTCTTTTTCAGTAGGCAGGTTTTTGTATTATCTTTAGTTAAGTACTTAAAGTTACGAATGTGTTAATACTTGAACAATATTTCGACATACCATTGAAAGACCAAAATATTAAACCACGTTACGTTAGATAGATTTTCGAATACTTCAACTATTTGTGTACCTAACAGTTATATTTAAGCGTCGACATGGGAAAGTAACAACAATGTCAGATATAATAAAAGATATAGCCAAAGTCTACGAAGAAAATGTACTCGCAGAGCAACATCCAAGAAGCATTGGTATGTAATTTTATTTGTCGATTCAACAACTTATGGACTGCATTAACTCAAGTCATGTTACAAGATGTCTTTCGTAAATAGTCTTCAGGATACGTTTATTTTTAAATAAAATTTAGAACACACTATTATTACCTACTGCTAAAATAAAAGCCAAGTTGAAGACCACACTTATCTACTGTTAGCTAGCGATCTAGTAAGCTTAATCTGAGAGAGCCTAAATTTTATAAATAGTTTAAAAAATGCGTTGTGCTTATATGATTATACCTACATGTTTTGATACGCGCGTTAGTCGGAACACGGAAATATACCGGCATTTGAACTGAACCCAAGTCTGAAGTGTAAGATTTCCATACGATCGATCACAACAAATGATATTGATACCTGGAACAAAGCAGCCGAGATAAACTTCATACCGTTGAGTATACTAGGTATACGTTATTTTGATGCCCTTCACGGTATGATCTGAGAAAATAATCGATTCTTCCCCGTTTCGGATTGTAATTCAATTTCACCGTACTAAATTGCAAGAAAATTACATCAGATTCAATGAAAATAAAATATTTTCATAAGAAAACATTGCGCCATTTTGATCGTTTTTTACCTACCTAAGTACCTACTAGATATAGGTATCGTTGATATTCGTAAAATTATAAGTACAGTCGTGCCTGTAGATTTAATACAACTCACAGTGCGACTTCTATCTCGCGCGAGAACAACCGCTCGTCCTTTTCTGTCACTCAGAAAGCAACGGGACGGGTACATAAGAGGTATAATCTCGCGCGACAAACAAAGTCGCGGCCAGTCGTGCTAGCCAGACAATTGAATCTCAAGCCTCTGTGGAAGCTGTTAACTATGCCCGTAATGTAAAATTGATCTCCTAGGAAGGCTTTTGGCATGACTGTCAATGTGATTTATGCTGCAAAAAGATTCCAAACTTGCTCTTAATTCATCAGGTATTGTAAGCAAGCACTGTTCCATGAGTCATTAAAAACCGCCACGGATTTGCGAATCCATTAACTGAACCTGTATCAGCTAGGTGAAAGCTTAAGGAACTAAAAATGCCTAACTTTTCCCAAAGTGGAAAACGCAGAAAAATATGTGATGTTTTTTTACAACGACCTTCAATTAATGACCTTACTAAACGAGAGTATAATACTAATCTGTTAACAAACGCTACTTAATTAATACAATTGCACGATAACAGATTTATTACTATGCCAATTAGCTTTATCAGGTAGATATACCTACTGTTAACTAATGAGTGTAATCCAGAGCATTCCGGGACCTGCTTTGAACGATTCTGGTTAATACTCGCTTACATTAAGTACACATTAGACCAGCTACCTATAATTACAATAAAATCTCTTAATATAGCAGCCATTATGTACTTAAAAATATATCTAAATTAAAAATTAAAAAATCTGACAAGTTAGAAACAGGGATTACTGAAATGAATGGTGAGTTTATAGAAAGTTATGCTTGAACGATAATCACAATTATGCCCATAGTTTAGCTTACGTCAATATGTAGGAAAGGGGGAGGTACTATTGACCAGTAATAAAGAGCTTCACACTCGTTTTTAATTGCGTACAATTATTGGCTCTATCATTATCATACATAGAGCGTGGCTGCGAGTAGCTAAGCGTTTGACAGTTTGACTTTTACAAGACTGACATAGGTACTTGGAAGAAAGCTGCACTTAACTTTGCATTTTAGTTTTATAGTTTGAAAATCGAATGGGATAAGGCCCAAGGGCCAGAGCAAAATAACACACATGTCATTTTAGACGGGTACAGGTAGATATAGGTAGGTACGAACCCATCTTTCACAATTCCCAGCAATTTTTAATCTGTCAACTATCTTAATGAACGCAGTTTCTCCGTAGCCAAAACAGAGCCTCGTAAATATAATAATAATAACCAACTTAGAAAAGTTGAAAAACCCCCGACATTGTCATTTCATAGTTCAATATTTCAAAAACGGGTGAACCGATTTTAATGAAAGTTGGCTAAGAATCATCTCGATTAAACTAGCTTTTGATTAAAAAAAACCGCATCGAAATCGGTCCATCCGTTTGGGAGCTAAGGATGATGCAACAGACAGATACACAGATACATATTATTATTATTATTGTTATTTATTTATTATCAAAACAATTTTACAGCATTAAAGCAAAGCCAATGCGCTGTAAAACACACACATGCACATGTCAAACTTATAACACCCCTCTTTTTCATCGGGGGTTAAAAAGTAATAAGCCCTGGTTCCCTATCTCGTGAGAATTAAAAAAAAATCCTTCTCAGTGCACATCTGTGATATACTTATATTTTTACCAATCCTTCTAGCTTCAGTGGTTTAGGCTATGCGTTGTCTGTTAGTCCGAGAATAAAACGGTATTGTTTTATTGTATCGGTAGGTAGATTTCGAAGACTATCAGTATCATAATGTTACCCGTTACTGCGCAAAGTATCACGACACTGCGTCCATCCCGTGTAAAATTTCTACTGTTCATCTGTTCCAGGGTTGTTCACCATACCCGAGTACCCCGAACTGGAGGCTGGCCGAGGCATGTGGTCAGCTGCTCTGGAAGCCATCCTCACGACCCTGCGTTACCTGGCGCCGGCGACGCTGCTCACTCTATTCTGGGGTCAGCAGAGTTTCCTGTTTAAGCTGCTGAAGAGCATTGACAACGCCTTAAGAGCAAGTGAGTGACCGTTATCATCGAGCCGTAATTACCTAAAACTTAGAAAAGTTAAAAACCCATAACTTATTCTTTTCAAAAGTCCAATATCTCCAAAGCGGCTGACACCGATTTTGATGACTTACCTAAGAAAAGAACCGTCTTGATTAAACATGTTTTGATTTAAAAAAAAAATCGTTGGGTACTTATCCATTTTGGATACACGATGCTTCAAACAGAAACAAATATACACGTCACACACAGAGACACAGATAGACAAGTCATACAAACATCTTTTTGAGGCCGGGTTAAAAATACATCCCGTTACCAGATAGTTCCAATCTTGCACCTGCAAGGTAGGCTACCTAGCCTACCAACACTCCACCTTCCGATATACGATCGTCAGTCTAGAACCTTATTACCCCAACGGCCATCACTTCACGAGCAGTGTACTCCACCCGCCTACTGGCATGGGCCACTTAGGTGTGCAATTGTTGAGCTATATCGGTAGGTAAGGTTAATTCTTCGCGGACTCTCACAAAGAATCTCCAAGCTTCCAAGTTTCCTTTCCGTTCTTTTTTTAGTGGCCGTGAGCTTTCTTATGAAGCCCATTGAGTGCGTGTCAAGTGTGCAAGCATAATTAGTTATGCTGTTGGTGTAAAATGCCTGCGACAGTTTTAGAAACGAGTAGATACTTATTTTCTATGACGTCTATTTCATCATCAGTTTCTGAGAACTTGCCAAATAACAACTCGAGGGCTTGTCTTATTCTTAAGGCGCCGCCGCCATATCTTAAATTGTCCATAATTATATTTATACAATGGCGACACTCCCAAGGTACTTCTTACACGTTATCTTCGACCAATAAAATTTAAGCAAACAGCGCTATCGTATAGGTTTAGGCATGATTCATCATGGGAACTTACTAATCACAACCGGTGCCTTCTTTTGCCTTATACAGGGTGATCGATCCAAATGGATCAGTTGGGAGAAGTTAGAAACTATAAGAGATAAGGAACGTCATAAATTATAATGAATTCGCAATTTTCGGTTGACATAGCAGGTTCTTTTTTTCTTTAACATTTTAGTAGATAAACGAGTAGGTAACTATTGTTTTACCATTGAAATAACAGAGTCAAGCAACTGTAGATTTTGTCTCGCGCTCTTCTTACCTTAACTTCTATCACTAACGGCTGTTCCCAATAACCAGTACCTAATTATTGAATCTATCTCTTCTTTAGATTAGATCTACTTACGATAAAAAGATAATCTATCTTAAATTTTGCCGTCTCGATAAACATACTGTCGGGAGGTAAAGCAATCGCTGCTTGCTACCGGCCATCTACAGATAGCAAATTGTTCGTCAATTCAGTAGAAAAATTCGTGAGTTGAGCAAAATAAAAGATAGATTGAATTAGGAACGGCTGTAAAGCACCACAACTCTTCAAATTCCAGTCGTATTCTCCAGCGAAGAGCAGAAACAAGACGTCCTACAATGGCTGGCCGAAGCGGGACCAACCCGGGTGGAGCACCTGGACACGGTGTGGCGGCACGGATGGATAGTGTGCGGCGTGCTGGACGCGGCGCTGCCCGGCGCCTGCGCAGGCCACCCGCCCACGCGGCTGTCGCTCAAGCACGCGCAGTCTCTTGCTGACCACTACCTTGGTGTCGAGCCGGTGAGTTCTTGGAGTACCCGCACTTTGGACTTACTGGTTTACCCTTGAATTGCCGACACGTTTCATAGCTGTTTCATTTCATCGAAAGCTATTTTCCGACGTATCTTCTTAAACTTTTGATTTAAAAACTAACCTAACCTGTACAACAAACATTAAAATTATCCTGGAATTATCCTGATTTTGGCAGAAAATAGTTTTTTTTTATACGACAAGGAAGGCAAACGAGCAAGTGGGTCACTTGATGGTGAGTGATCACCACTACCCATAGACACCCGCAACCCCGGAGAGTTTGCAGATGAGTTGTCAACCTAGAGAGCCAAGATGAAATGCCTCTTGTGCCCGTAATTACACCGGCTGTCTTACTCTCCACACCGAAGTTATCGATGAAATGATAATGCGATGAAATTAAACAGTTATGAAACGTTTGTCGATGTTTCATGCGGCTCCCGGACTTACTACTTATCAACACTTACGACCTGAGGGTCGAGCACGAAGTTTTCGAATCCTGTGTAAAGTAATCGAGTAATTTGTATGAAGTTTGGAACAGCGCCCGCCTGTGAGCGTATTCGGAACTAAAATTTAGTAGGTATGAGGTTTCTCGATTACGATACGATAACGTAACGTTACGCAGGATTCGAAAACTTAGTGCTCGGTCTACTGTTTCACCACCCTCCAATAAATACCTCTATATGACTGATTACTTATTTTATAATATATAACTTATCTGAGGGTGGTGAAACAGGCCCGAAATCTGATATTTTTACTTACCGATTATAATTGTTTTGGACGTGAGGCGGATTTTCAAGAACCCGGTTTCCCAAGATTCTCCAACATTTTTCTGTTTTATTCGAACTTATGTAATAGGTCATTCATCTCTTCGCTTCCTAGGACTCTCAACTCCAAAGGATTCTAGTGGAAGGAGGAAATCCATTGATGAGAATATAGTAAATAAATGAAAATAATCGATTTATTGATTATTTTTGTTTTTGTTTTTATGAAACATTCACAGAATGAAATTCAACATACAATGACAATGCAAAGAAAAATCCGTTAAGCAGCTGGACATGAACCAGCAACCTCGGTAATCCTTACCACGCTCCACCAATTAAGCTATACTTAACGTTGGTGTACCTAACGAATTTTCCAGCTGCTTAACGGATTCTTCGCATTGTCATTGTATGTTATATAACATATAAATAAATAAATAAATAGTAGTTCCGAGTCCGTTCTCCCTATTGTAGCGTGATGACTTTTAAACAAATGACGATTTTAACTTTCGGAATGTTCTCTTATTCCAGGTCTTCTCCCGCCAAGAGCTGGATTCGAACGACTCACTCAGTAGGCACCAAGAATGGAAGCTCGCCACATTCTTGGACCGTGTTCGCCAAGCGCTCGCAAAAGTGTCCCCGCCTGTCTCCAAGCCGGCTTCGCAACGAACCTCTCCTGAAACCACCCAATTCACTCTCGACTACGTCGCAAGGGGCTCAGGCCTGACAGCAGCCCAAGTACACAACAAAGTATACTTCAAAGTATATCCTACTGCTCAGCAATGCATAGACCCAGGAGAAATATCTATCCTAATTAAAGGGCCCAGGGATACATACGGTATGAGTGTACTTCCGCCTATCTTCGGTAAAGCGCAGCTCATCCGCCAAAAGTTACTGGGTATGCAATCCAAGCCGACTTTTACTGAAAACGCATTGCCTATAACACAAGGAGCAGCATACTTGAGATCCTATGGGAAAAACGATATGAACAAAACATACTACATTCCCAAAGAGCATTACGATATTGTTATCGAAGTGGATTCCAGGCCGGATCACTCTAGAGTGGGCTATAGTGTAAAATGCGAAGGTAGATATGAAATCTCTATAACCAGTAGAGGACAAAATATTGTCGGGTCACCATTTACGGTAACTGCTTCTCATAATATCATTGATATTCTCGAAAGAGAGAGTTTTTGCTTAGAAGATGGTGAGGAAATAGACATTGTTGACGTGAAGTCAGACAAAAAAGTAGTTTTAAGGATAGTTGACTTTGTGACTGAAAAAATGCTGCTTCAAGAAAATGGCTCGCTCGAGAAAATAAGCGAAGATGAAGCCAAAATATTAATGGCAACTGATAATATACAAAACACAGACGAAGCAGAAAGTGTGGATTCTCAGTCAAGCCGAAGCTCATTTACGAGCTTAGAAGAACCATTAAAACCTCAAAGATTCAACACAACAGCCCAAAAAATACTAAAGATGAACAGAGTATGCAAGATGTTTAACAGCATTATGGAAGAAAAACAAGTAATGGGTAATCAAAAAGAACCATTTATAAAGCAGAGGAGCCAGCAAATTATTCCAGACATAGTTAATTCGACATTCAGTGAATGTAAAGCAAATCGATATGTTTTATCTGAGAAACGAGACACGTTCATAATACCAGAAAATATTTCAGTTTCACTGCGAACTGAGAAACCAAAAAAAAATTTCGAAGTAATTGGAACAAAATACGAAGATCATGTACAGCATAATGAAGATAGCGCATCAATACGTAAAAGCGACGTAAATGAGCATTTAGACCAAGATATCGTGTCGGTGGTTTCATCGTCAAGCAATCCTTTCCTAAATGATATTTACGAGCAAAGTTACATTACAGAAAAAGCTTTAGGTTCATACGTAAATACAGAATATGAAACACACCGCCCTCAAAACGAAGAAACTTCACCTGGTACGATTAATATATTTGTAGAGGGAACAGATACCGATACACCATCACCTCTAAATACAAATCCATTCGTTGAACCGGATATTATAACGGAGAGACCGAAGACTCCCGTACTAAAAATTATAACCGGCGAAGTCAAAGATCGTGATGACTCTGGCTATTTGGATCCTAGTATTGGACTATTGGCAGAAGAGTTACAAGGCAATGAATTTATCAATCCATTTTTTGTCCATCAACACCACCAACCGACTGATCACGACGATAATCGGCCCAATCTGACAGACTTTATTATTGGTGCTCCAGTATCTTTACCTCCCATTTTGAGAGCACCAACTCCCGAACACACTTTAGAATCTTTGATGATTACCAGAGAAAAAAATATGGACTTAACAGAAGCAAGTCACAATCCAGAAACTTCGGATGAAATATTTTCAACCCCTTTACATACTATATCAAAGAAAACAGATCAGCCTATCGAGTCATCATCATTTCACAGTTTAGATTCGAATACATCAGAAAATGTAGAAATCATTGGTTTAACCAAAGACAGTCATAAAAAACCGGATACCTATGAAATATCAAACATAAACAAAAGTGCAACGCCTAAAAAAGACATGTGGGACTCAGCTTACGTCAGCATTGACGACAGCAACAGCTCACCCGATAGCAACAATAATGATAACAATCTATTTTGCGAAGCACCAACAAAACAAAAAGTTTCTCCTAGTGACCCCTTTGGACTTAAACCGGAAGACATTACCAAAATGGGTCCAGCTGAAAGAGAATTATGGCTTTCTTGTACGGAACTAAATACTAGAGACCCTGTTAAAATTGAAGACAGACCAATTAAAATAGAAATGAAACGTAAGATGTTCACTCCAATCCTTGAAGAAAACGACAGAAGTATTTCATCAGGCCTGAAAGACTTGTCTAGGTCTGACTCAACAACCAAACACGGTAGTGTGGACACAGTTACAGTGGCATTTGCTGAACTAAATGACATGTATCACGAATATTTTCCAAGTTCAGAAAACACGTCAATAACCGCAATGACCGACGAAAATATTAAACAAAACAATGAAGTACAATATATCATGGAGAAAAATGATAACATTCATGTCGATTCGGCATCTGAACAACTCTCAGATGTGAAAAGACATATTCACAAAATTGAAGGCGAGATTTCTGAGGTTCAGTCAAATGTCACTGAATCTGTTTCAGTAAGTCAGACCCTTCCACCCCATGACAATAAGCTGCCATACAAGTCTATCGGTACCATTAACGAAGAAACACAATTTGGCGGCAATAATAGTACAAATATCGTTCATGAGAGGAAGAAGTACTGGGACGACAAAATACGCCAAATAGAAGCTAAATCGGATGAAATCAAGGCAAATACGAAGAAAAAGCGGCTCTCTCCAAAACACGTGAGGCAAAATGACTCCTTAACAAAACGGAGAGGCAAAGAAATGGCTAAAAGAATGTTAGAAGAAGGTGGAAATGTAACACAAAACGTGACAGAAATTATACGGCAGAAATATCCGACGCCACAACCGTCAGTGGAAGAAGATACGCAAGGTGATGTTAATTTAGTAGAAAAGTGGAAAAAGTACTGGGATGATAAGCTTGAAATAGAAAAAGAAGAGACGGAATCCATTCGTTCTAGGTCTAGATCGCCAAGAAGCACCGACTATACGCCATCTCCTCAACAGCTGAATATCACAGAAGAAATTTCAGAAATCAAACCTCTACCTGTCAAGCAAGAACTACCTGAAGAAGTATTTAAAGCATTTGAAACCAGTCCTAAAAGATTTTTTGGAACATCGAGGAAACAAATTTTAAATAAAATTGATTCTTTTACTGCAAAGCCAAGCACCGCAAATAAATCTCCAGAAGAAGGCGCAAAGCATGAGACTGGTTTAGTATCTAGCCGAATATCTCTGTTCCACAATATATCACAGAAAGAGGAAGTAGTCCCTTGGAAACAAAGGAAAAGTCAATCGATGCATAACATATATCTACGCAAAGATAGCGAAAAAAGCATTGTTTCAGCAGACGAAGTGATAACAGTTGATACTATAAATAAGGCTTACAAATATGAAGTCCCAACGCCAAACATTGCCGATACAAGTACAGATGTAAAAACAGTAGCTACTACAAAGGAGATTGAAGAGAAACCAACGTTAAAAGACAAAAGGGCGCGAATGGCACACAAAATTTACCACAAAACATTTGATGAAACTTCCTACCACAGGCCACTTTTGGAACAGAAACATGAAGTGCAAAACAACAATTATGTTAAAAGAACAATGAAAAATTTCAGCACTCTAGGTAACAGTTTAAGCGAACCACCAGTTCTGCGTAAAACTTCAATAAGCAAATCAGAAATGGACATATTTAACAAAACGTCCACGAATAAAGTCCCATCAGTTAATGATTTGGACAAATATAAATCATGCGAAGAGTTACCAAAAATAAATGTTAAAAGCTTCATAACGCTATATGAAACTGTTTCTAAATCAGCTGTAGAACCGAAGTTAATACGAAGGGCATCAATTAAAAACACTGATTCGAACTTATCGCAGGCAGGCAGTCAAAATTCAGGTAAATGTATTTTAGAAATATTATAACCTGACAAGATTAGATGGTAAAGGCATATAATATTAATGTTTTTTTTTTTACAGGAGTTACAACAAAATCTGTCTGCACGACGTCTTCGACTTCAAGTTCATGCTCACCAGTCAATTCAACTTCATCAGGCATTTCAAGTTCTCCAGCAAACAAGCATTCTTCTCCAAATTCGTCACTCTCTTACACCGTTTCACCAAAACAAATTCACACGCGCGTTTCACCAAGAATAAAATCCTGGATAAAGAGCCATGACAAAGAAACTGTACATAAAAGCCTAGAAACTGAAACAAGCAATGATTCAATGGACATTGAGATCATCTCTATGCCTGACACAGATAAAAAAGGTTCCTATTTAAGCCTCTCTGACATTGACCTGGAAATAGTTGAAGCTAATACAGACAATTCAACAGAAACCACACCAGAAAGAGAAATAGAACCCGAACTGAAAGATTACAAATCCCGTTTCGCGATGGCAAAAAATTATTTCAAATCGTTAGAGGAATTAAGAGAAAACAAAAAACCTCCAAAACTGAACGAATGCGAAATGATGCTGTACAAAACATCAAATGAATCTCTGGAAAGCGACAGTGGCAGGCCACAGAAGAGGATCAAGAAAAACATTAAAGCTCATTCGATGCCATCTTCAGAAATATCGAAAGTCTGGAACGAAATGCAACAAGTTCAGGACAAGACGTCTAGCAATAGCAAACTTGTGAAGATATCAGAGAAATTCAAGGTTGATGACCTCTTCAATGACGTGATGGAAGGCAGATTAAGTCGACAGGGCAGTTTGAGAGGCATACCGAACAAGAAAGCCGTTCTAGAAACGTTCAGATCTATGGAAAATGTGTCAGTCAACAAGCTTAGCTCGTACGAAATGGCGGTTACGCAATTGAGTCAGTTCGCTAAAGAGAACCAAATAAAAAATGCACAGACTTACTTATCTGAATACCCCTATTTGCCTACAACTGATCCGTCCAAGTACCACTCTCGATTTGACACGAAAGCGTCTGGTCTCATTTCTATGAAGGAGCTGTTGAATCAAAAGCCACGAAGAAACAGCGTACCGGATCTAAGATTGAATCCTGCATTCACGGTCGACCTATAATTTCTAAGATATCCTGAAAAGTACGGTAGACAGCTAGATTATAAAATAATGACAGTATTTACTAGTACCTTATAGTATAGACAATACTCTAATAATGATAAATGAACAATTTACAACGATAAGACATAATACTAACATTGAATAAGAAACCGGTTTTATTCTTTGATTAAGTCAAGTAGTACGAGTGTCTTCGTGCTTTCGTAATTTTAAGAAAATGTATTGTACAATTGTACAGATATTGAATCTTTACTAAGTATTAAGTTCTTAATAATATTGTAATTATTTATTATTTTGTCAATAAAGTTAAATTAATACCTTTGTTGTGACTTAGTCAATCCCTAACCCCGCACTAATGGCGCATATTGTGAAGTTATAGATAAATTCACTAAAGTTGGGACAATATTGGGAAACTAGTGACTTGTCGTTTTCCTATGGCTTAGCCCCGCAACCCGACTAAATAAGGATTTTATCTACACACATATCATAAGTCCTCTATAATGCGTTCAGAAACTGTAGAAAATGACCAGCATTTCATTACGCCGTCGCCTTCTCGCCGACAGCGCCTGCCAGTAAAGTAATAGTCATCGAATTCGATGTTTCAAATTTGAAAACCAACGTAATTCACAATCATAGTGAAATAAAATGGATCACTCACGTATATAAGTCGAGTTCAGTCCGACATGTATGATGAATGTGATTTTTTATAAAAAAAAAAAACAGTTCACGAAACGTCAGCTCGGTATGTTTGTCTATGATTTAAATAAAGCAGTCAAATTCGTGACAGGTATGGGTATGATAATATGGCTTCGGCTTCTGAACCCATCTTAGAATACTTATAATATGTGTGTAGATAAAGTAATGTATGCAACTCCACATAATTAGGCCTTAAAAGCCTCGTGCGATCCTATTATGAAACTCAGCTTCCCCTCGTTTCATAAAAACACACTCGTGTTTTAAGGACCCTCATTATGTAGCAGTTGCATAAACTACTATTAAAAAATTAGAAAGCCACCAACCAGGACAGCTGTAGGTACTTTGTGATTGCTCTAATGATGATCACTACTATTATCTTAAAGCGAATGAACCCTATTGAAATTGCATATCTACTAGCTGTTGCCCGCGACATTGTCTGCGTAGATTTCGGTTATCGCTATCCCGCGGGAACTATATAATTTTCCCGAATAAAAAATAGCCTATGTTATTCCTCAATATTCAAACTATCTTCTTACCAATTTTCATCTAGATTGGTGCAGCGGTTTTCTCGTTAAGAGGTAACAAACAGACAGACAGAGAGACAGAGTTACTATCGCATTTATAATATTAGTTAGGATTAGGATTGACACGTAACGAATATGAGCAAAAATACGAGTAGAAAATAAGTATGATGTATAAAAAAAACTGTACAAATACTTAATTTATTCGAATGTTACATGGATATTCACATTGTGGTGGAGATCTATCATAATTAAAAAATAAGTTACTTCTTATTCAGTACGCTCTTCAAAATGATATAAACTGAAATTTTATAAAATCTTTATAGTCTATCACTCATTGCCGATCTATCGAAAAACGGCTGAATCGATTTTGATGAAACTAAGCTAAGAACCATCTCGAGCTTTCAAAGAGCAAATCGGTCCCTTCGTTTAGGAGCTACCATGCCACAGACAGTTACACAGATACACAGGTCAAACTTATAACACCCCCTCTTTTTGCACGAGAGATTAAAAATACTGAGCTTCACTTAAAGTTGATCTGAGCGTATCTAGACGCGGAGTCCGCTCGTCTCCATTTGAGCCACGCCTTCATTTGAGGATCGTTCCGGTCGCCTCTCGCCTCCAACTGCTGGTAGTAACCTTCTCGTATAATACGGAACGCGTCTACGCTTCTGTACGGCAGTTTCGTTATGGGATCTATGTAGCGGGCTGGTCTCCTGTGAAAAAGGGAGTAGTGGTTAGCACTTTTATCTATGAAAATAATCGATTTATTGATTATTTTTGTTTTTATTTTTATGAAACATTCATAGAATTAAATTCAACATACAATGACAATGCAAAGAAAAATTCGTTAAGCAGCTGGACTTGAACCAGCAACCTCGGTAATCCGTACCACGGTACGGATGGTACGGATTACCGAGGTTGCTGGTTCAAGTCCAGCTGCTTAACGAATTTTTCTTTGCATTGTCATTGTATGTTGACTTTTATCTATGTCCAGTCGAAGGTACTTTTTTATTTAAATTAATCGCATATGGAATAGGCAAAGGAAATTAAGTCCATACATAAAAGTTCAGTCACAGTCAAAGTCGTCAGTCTGTCCCACGACAGATATAACTATTTTTCACTTGTGGTCGCGGGTGAGCAAAGTAATTGTTTTTAATTCATTGGTGTATTGTATTCAAAGGTGTCTTTTGAGCGACCTGATTGGCTACGGAACGTGGCTAGGCGGACAACGATGATTCACTGCATTCTAAACGCGAACGTACTATTAGTACTACGTGCACTTCGGCGTTCTTTGGGGAAGCCTCTAATTCAATTAACTTTTTAAGAAAGTGTGGCCCCATGAAACCTTTGATGATTCTGCCAATGCCGAAGTCAATATCCAGCTGTTATTTTTTTTGGCTGATCTTGATGAACTGTAGAGCAGCTAATATTATACTTACTTAGTGACAGCGCACAGCATTTCCGGTCTTCTTCTCGGCTGCGTCATTCTGTAACAAGAGTTGAAAGCTTTGTTCTTGATGTCATTCTCAAACGTGAGTAACGTCCTCTCGTAGAACAGTTTCGGTTTCACGTTCAAGACTCGTGGTTTCTTTGGTTTTTCTTCTTTACTGCAAAATTGAGGATGACATTAATTATAAGATAAGATAAGATAAGATAAGATTTATTTGCCAACAATAACAATAAAGATACAACTAAATACAGACAACATTTAAAATTAAAACATAGCGAGTATTCTATATCTAAAAACATAGCCTTTCCATACTGCGGCAAAAGGGACAGGCTCAGCTAATGCTGCGCTTGCGTGGAAGCTGCCAGCGCTGGTTTTCAGACCGCCCCTGTTGACTCTATTATTAATACGCCCCTATTATTAATATGGGGTAAGTTTTAATGAGCCGTCAGGAATTCAGTCAAGAGTTGAGTAGTCTCAGTGAGCACGCCTGTGAAGTTTTGTTTTGAAAAAAAAAAAATTAAATATCACTCTCTCATACTTATTGTCAACCAGCAGAGGAATGTAATAGTAGGCTATTCGGTCGTCAAAATTTTTGGCGTATTTATATACAGTCCCTTGCGAATCGGCGGTATTTTAGAGGATATTTTAATGTTAGACGGGCAATTAATTGCTTGATTCCAGGCGATATTTCTTAAAATTTCCCACTTGCTCGTTTGCTTTCTTCGTCATATAAAAAAAAAACGCGACAGTGGTGCCAACTTGTAAGCACAAAAACGAACCTAAGTGATGATGATGTGGGGCTGCCTTTATTTTCGAGGTGGAAATAAGTCGGGGCACGCCGTGAATGTATTAAAATTTCCATACTATATTAAATTGAGTAATGCCAGAAAGGACAGAGTTTTCTGTTGTTTCAATAAGTATTTAAAATACAATAATAAATTATACTTACACAACATCGTTCAGTATAATCTCGTCATCTGGCCCGATAATGTCTATCTCCATCCGCTGGGTCACAAGTTTTTCTGCTTCGTCTTTCTCAAGGTCAACCTTCGGCTCTTCGGGTAACACTTCCTCCATGCTCACGTCACAGGGTGATGATATAACTGGAAATCCTTACTAATATTAAAAACGGGAAATTTGTGAGGATTAATGTAAGAATGTGGACTCTTTCATGCAAAAAATACAAAACCGATTTCAATAAAATTTCACATTAATAAATAAGCTACATTAAGGTGGTTCGACTTTCATACTATTTCATTTATCCAAATATGGGCGAATGGGACCTAATTTTACACTGGAACTACTTCCTATAGCATTTTTTTCGGTGTTTATTTGCGCGAAATTACATTTAAAATAAAACAACAGTTTATAATAGCTTAAACGAGATCGATATTTTTGTTCAAATTTGCCAATGTATGGGTGGGCGATGACAGTGTCATACGATAAGCGTATGTTTAGTGGTGTGCGTTGCGGCTACGTTGCCAGCTCGCCAAAAAATACACCGTTGTCAGATCAGACTAGACGTCAATCAACACAACTAGGGGTTTCTTAGTTTTTTCCCAATTGCTCATGTTCATTATTTTTAATCCCATAAAGGATAGGCAAAGGAAGCAAAACCCATGCAGCCATGATTGTTGTTACAAAAATGTATACCTTTTGTCGATAATTTTAGCAATGTCATTGTCAAGTGATGTTTTAGTATTCTTGTGAAGGTGTTCTTAATGCATCTCAACGGCCCGGGTGTACCTAATCCACGGTTTTTCAATTTATTTGCGACTTGGGATTTTGATCACGCTTGCACTAGACTCAATTGCTGGAGACAAGGCAGAGACGATTAACGCTGTTGCTTTATTTATAAGATTAGAGGTACTTTACGCCTAGCAGCAGCCGGCGGCTTCTTGGGGGTAATAAACAGAGGGAATACTATCTTCATTATCAAACAAACAACATTAGGCACATAAACTAAAATTCACATTTATTTAAACTATCCACTCTTCAATATCCCGCCAAGAAACGCTCATGTTCACGATTTCGTTATTTCTATTTTAGTAGTAAGTACGTTTTTATGTTCACTTGCATACGAATCACGAAAGATTTGGGGTGGGATGTTTATGATTGGAACTATGGAGCCACAAACGTTATAAATAAAATAATAATAAAATAAAATAAAAGATCATTTATTCACAAAAAAATAATGTAAATAGACCAAGTAACAACACATGAAAATCCATTACAATTTTGTGAAAAGGCGAGGACTCAGCAGAGTGCTGGTTTTCAGTCCTCACCTTGAATGTGAAAAATGGTAGTGTGGTTATATTGGTCTGTGACATATTATAAGTACCGACAGACATAAAAATTTAAGATTTTGAGAATTTTCTGAGTGGTTGTGCTATAAGAGCTACCTTCATACAAAATGTAAAGTTTCTAGGACAAGTGAAAGTACCCTTTAGGTTTTCACAGTACGGCAATTTGTATGGAAACAACCCTTTTTAATGACTGTATCTTTTGATTGTGTTGACTTTGAAGTAATTTCAGCCTGCTACCTCCACGCGTTCCAGAGAAAAAGGAGCTTGACAGACAGACGGACAGCAAACTGATCCTATAAGGGTTCCGTTTTTTCCTTTTCAGGTCCGGAGCCCTAAAAATGCTTAGAAATCTTAGTGGTTTTAAAAAAGCTGTCGTAATGATGTGCCACACGCTGATGTTTACTGATATATTTTTTTCAGCTTTTGTTACGTGTCCTCTGGGAGCGCACGAACCAGCGGCGGCGAGCCGCACACTACGCGCCGCGGTTCTGCTCGCGCGACTACTAGACGCAGCTGACAGCGGCACACAACTACCATCGTTTTCATCGTCATTTTTATTATTGTCAAATGCAGGGTAGCACACTACACTGACCACATCACTCTGTAAAGGCTCGTTCACATTCACCGTTGACGCAGTATTTAGCACAGTCTTCCAACTTGGGGGCACCGACCATCCACTATCACGATTAAAATTGGGATGACGACTAATTTCTATGGCTTCACGTACTTTCCGCGGAATAAAAAAACTCGACTTATATACGTGAGTGATCCGTTTTTATTTCACTATGATTGAGTCTCACGGTAGTTTCATGTTACTGTGCGTGTTATTGTTGAATCCTAATCCTAACTAATATTATAAATGCGAAAGTATCTCTGTCTCTCTGTCTTTCTGTCTGTCTGTTTGTTACCTTTTCACGGGAAAACCGCTGCACCAATCTAGATGAAATTTGGTAAGATAGTTTGAATATTGAGGAATGACATAGGCTACTTTTTATTCGAGAAAATTATACAGTTCCCGCGGGATAGCGATAACCGAAATCTACGCGGACGAAATCGCGGGCAACAGCTAGTATTTAATAAAGTCTACCTAATACCTATGTGCTTCTACCTTGTCTTGTGAAACAATAGTTTTGATTCTGGTTAAAATTTTTGTAAAGGCTATCGCAGTAATTAATTATAATTAGACAAAAGCTTAGGCAAAATTAACAGTGTACTGACCTTCTTCACTCTTAATAATATCACTCAATGTTATTTCTGGTGACGGGGTATCCGGCTCATCAGACGGTATCGGAACAGCAAATGAGTGGTACCTGTAAAACAAAAGCGTTAATTTTATCTGGACCATGAACAAAATGTTGACATTGAAGCGGATTAAGGTGGAAAAACTTTTTATTTTATATATAATTTTTTTTTTTTTTTATATTCACTTGCAATCAGTCCGTAAACCATGAGCAAATCTGTTGTATGAAGTATGGCGTTTGGAACGAGAAGTCCATTGACAACTCTCTTCTATATTAGTTAAGTTGTTTCACAGTTGAATGGGGGTTTGGGACTCAGTCCATAGCTGCATCCGATTTAGCTGCATAACGATTTTGCGTCTCTTCAGGCGGCATGCGTTATTGTTGGGTAATGTCAGTGCCTGCGCAAGCTCATTCCTGTGTAATGTGAGTCTGGTCTTATATGATTTACTTCGAATAGATATTTCTTCGTATATTGTGGGAATCATTAGATATTCGTGTACATCCTCATTCCTGGTAAACTAAGGTGCACAGTATTATAACTTACGATAATTAAATGTGGAGCACATATGCTGCTTGGAAACCGCGATGACAGACTGCTTTCCACAAGTACCTTCATTTGTAGGTGTTCACCAAACTACCTACAGTCCATATATAACATGCCTCCCCCACTAGAGAGTTCACTCATTCATTAGTTCACTTATAAACTTAATAACTTGCAGACATTGCACTGATTTTCACTAATTGACACTGAACTTTACCTAACTAATCCTATCATTCCTAAATACCCTAACATTCAATATTTACTATTATGCATGCTGTATATGACTAATTACTATCACTATCATTGTCTGTCAGTCCTGACGTCTCCCAACTACTACCACTGTCATCCTTTGCTTGCATCTTCGATTCTGGTGATTCCACTGGCGAAAATGTTCGCGATTCATTTGTAGGTGTTCACCAAACTACCTACATTATCCATATATAACACACAGCACATGGTTTTGAGGGCATTATTTTGAAACCTATGTAATATTTCAATATTTGATCTGCAAGCAGATCCCCGTAGCTTTTAATTTTTTTAGTTTACTAAGTAGTTGAGGAAATCAATTCCTGACCCACCATAGAACATTTTCATAGTAAACGACATAACGATTTTCCTTCTCAAGCTATGCGATAACGGTTGCTGTGAAAAGGTTCCATGGTCGGTCATGAATTAATTTCCTCAACCATACTTACTTTATGAGCGGTCCAGTTATAGTCTTCTTGGTAGGCCTTACTTTTTTCCTTTCAAGTTCAATTTGTTCAAATCGTTCTGTAAATATAAAAACAAGTATATGCTTTACTAAGAGTAGGTTTACATTTCGAGTGTCGTAAACACTGTCACTATTAAGTAATCTACATTGGTAAGAAGTTCAAATGCTAACAAGACAATAGAAATCAATTTCACAATGAATGAGCCTTTATAAGTACCTAAGCTTTTCAGATTCTCCTCTTCTGTGATAAGAGCCTCTTCTAGCAATTCTTCTTGTGACGGCATCTTTTCTTCCACTTTCTTAACTTTCTTCTTTTTCAACTCTGACCTTATTTTGATCCTCTGTTGCGTTTCTAATGACTTCACTGCTGTGCTTTTTCTTATGGATTTGCGACCTGTAATTTTTGAAATCCATAAATAATTAAAAAGCATAGCAACAAAACACATTCTGAAAAACTTGCGAAAGTTTCTTTCTAACACCCTTTTATGTAGGTAACTAGCTTATGCCCCGCGGCTTTTCCCCGCCAGTTCCCTATCCCATACAAATTTCGAAAATTCTGTTTGCCAAATTTCAAGTTTCTAGGTCCAGTGGTTTAGGCTGTGCGTTGTCTGTCAGTCAGTTAGTCACGGTACTGTTTTATAGGTATAGATAGAAAAGATAGGGCTGAAAATCTTGACCAAATCCTTCTGAAATTTGACCAGAATAAGGATTCCTATGAAAAGTATTGAATGGTATGGGCATTTATAATAATAAATATTAATAAATAAATAAATATCATGGGACAATTTGACACCAGATGACCTAGTCCCAAACTAGGCAAAGCCTGTACTATGGGCACTAGACAACGGATAAACATACTTATGTAGATAAATACATACTTATATACATATTAAACATCCAAGACCCGAGAACAAACATTCATATTCATCATACAAACATCTGCCCCGACCGGGATTTGAACCCGGGACCTCAAGCTTCATAGTCAGGGTCTCTAACCACTAGGCTATCCGGTGGAGGAATGACTACAGTTCTGAGATGGCCATTGTTTGATGATGCGATACCAAACTGGAGCTTTGGGTGAAGGAGAGTTGAGATAATATTAATGTTACCGTGGTTTCAAATCAGGCTGACATTAGTCACATCAGGTGTACTCAACCCGTGTTTAAATACAAGATTGTTAAGAAAGAACATACCTATTGAGTCATTGAGTGACTGGTCAAAGTCTTCCATCCTCTCTGGCTTGGATTTCTCCGGCTTTTCTTCCTTTGCCTTTTTGATCACCTCCTTTTTAGGTCGATCAGCTGCTGCCGCTTTCTTTCCTTTCGGGTCCTAGAATATTACAATAATTATGAATAAAGACAATTGTTACCAAGGCAAGTCTAAGTCATACCGTTAACACTTTCATTGCTGCATTTGATATGGAGTTATTAGCCATTGAATTGTTGTAAGTAGAGGCTAGTTGCTCTAAATAGGGAATCCATCAAGCGAGTTGGTATCTAGCACTGAACATTTTTAGTATACAAGTATTTAAAATGCATGCTACCAAATACTTCATATTTAAGACTATCCTCCACCTCATTCATTTTATTATAGAATGTGATAAAAATAGACATATTAGAGAAAAGTACTTAGATGACATGGGTATGTTTAATGGTGGCATAAATGTAATTCTGAGTCGACCTTTGTCTGATGAAGCGGTACTGGTTTACAAATTTGTTAGACATGCCTTTGCATCTAGAGACTGAGAGTTCGGAAGTCTGAGGTTTCCCATGAGGCTGACATAGTCACATTTGGTGACTATCATTTCGAGGGTTGCATGGTCGAACCCATTAACACTTTGGAAGAATTTTGGAATTAAAGGGATGTTTCATGTATTTTTTTGTTCAACAGTCAATTATTTTGCCTTATTGGGTTAGACCATACAACCCTCAATCAGTTCAAATTACCACACTATTTTTAACCCCTCACGAAAAAGAGGGGTGTTATAAGTTGCTATGCTATGTAGGTATCTGTGTGTCTGTGTCTCTATGTATCTGTATGCGGGATCATAGCTCCCAAACGGATGGACTGATTTCAATGTGGTTATTTTAAATCGAGATGGTTCTTAGCTAAGTTTCATTAAAATCGGTTCACGCGTTTTTGAATCAATGAACTTTGAAATGACAATGTCGAGGGTTTTGCAATTTTTCTTAGTTGGTTAGGTTATCACGACACTACCAGAGTCTATACAGTCGTCCGACGAAGGCCTCTAGACAGGTCAAACGTGTGGGGGAGTGCGGGGTGAGGGGCGGTCAGGGCGAGCCCCCTTGCATACGCCACCACTGCACAATTAGTTAGGAACTTTCTCCCTCTTTGGTGCTTTGGCCATGTGGTTGCAGTGTCGACATTTAAGCAAACATCAAAGGCGTCGGACCACTGGTATGTATAAGCTCTTTGACTGTGACACTACTGGGAGATTCAATCATTACCACACTATACCTTGTATGCCTTGGTCCCAACAGCTCTTTTTCTCTTCTCATCCACTTCTTGATCAGAAACAGGATCGTCATTCTCGTCAATGTCAAAATCCGAGTCTACGAAATCATCTGCTTCTTTCTCTTCGCTAAAATAATACATATTTAAAAATATACAGGAGATATATGTAAGCAGTGTGGTCACAATGGTTGTTTTAATTTTAGTTGTATTATTCTCACTTAAATGGTATAAAATAAGTCTTAAATGATACAAGTGATATATTAATAAGTACATTTTGTTAAGTAGCCGGACTGGGTATTGTCCATGTATCAGTTTCATCGTGAAACCTTGTATTGTTTATACAAAGTATCGTGTTTGTTTGCTTAACTAATTTGAGGTTATGTTGACAAAACAAATGCTTCTTTTAGGTTTCCACACAAATTCACGGCGATCATAATACTACTTACACGTAATCATTGTCTTCTGCAGTCTCTTCAAACCCTCCGTAAGTCGTTTTATAAAAATCGTCCTCTTCCTCTTCGTCAAGCAACTTCGCCATACGATTACCAGCATTAGCACGCTTTTCTCTTTGAGCCATGGTAATTAATATTTTATTAAAGGCTTAAGTATTATATTTCAAGTCAACAGAATATCGGTATTGTGAATATCCATCCAATAAAATTACATAGACCAAACAGAAACACGGAAACAACGATTGTGGCAATTTGACAAATAAAACGTCAGTTAACTAGGGATGCACGTTACGATTAGATTTTTTTTTAAATCGATTCAAGTGAATACGATCTACCGATTTTTAATCGATTCGTTTCAGTACGATTATCAATCGATTCGATCCATAAGTAAGGTGAATCGTATCCTTTAGATCGTATTCACAGGATGTATTAATTTATTATAATTGTAGTAATTATGTGCCTATTCATTATTTTTTATCTGAAATTCTTAATGAAGAGGTCGATTACAAAAGAATGATGGCACTATATTCACATTATTAGTCCGTTATTTATTTGTAATTTTTTATGATTTTGAATGTCAATCTTCACGTAAGTCATTGTTTTTCTGTACCTGTTTTTCTATTTGAAACATTAAAATTTGTATTTGAAATAGTAAAAGGTGTTTTATTTATTAAAATTCGATCTTTATGAGATCGATTCAAGAGCATGCGATCCGATCCATAAATCGATTCAAAGGTTCCATCCATCCATTGCGATCCAGAAAATCGATTCAAAATGAAAAATCGCGCATCCCTACAGTTAACTTTTTTTTAATTCATCCCTTTCAGGATAGGCAAAGGAAACTAAGTCCATGCAAAAATGTCTGTTAAATTACAGTCAGTCGTCAGTCAGGGCCGTGTTTTATAAAGCTACAATTTACAAGTCTTTCTAACAAAAGGTGATAGAATGAGACTTCCGCTTGTAAACTGTACCTAACGTGTACATTATAAAACACTGCCGTCTGTGTCCTATATAATCATTTCTGTCGTCATTTCATCAATTTTGTTATTTGACATTTGGAGACCATATACATCTCCAGTTTATGTATATGTATTATTATACTTATTATTTGACCGTGGAGGTGTTTTACACCTCTGCTGATTTTAAATTTAGTTTAAATTGACCCTAGAGACTATACATCTCTCAGCCATTTAGATTAAGTATCATATTATAGTATTAATTCTGAGACTCTATACATCCCCTTGTAATTCTAAAGATATTTGACCTGGAGACCCTATACATCTCCTGCTCAATTAAAACGTGCCAATAAATTAAAGTATTCTGGTTTTGCTGTTCTAATAAAAAAAAAAAATTACACTTTTCTAAAATACGGTTTTTTTTTCTCTTTATTTATTTTTTAATGATAGAGTGAGCTTTCCTTGTGTAATTTATCTGTGGTTACGTATTGCAAGATCTGATGCAACTTGTTTTTAGAAAAAATGATTTTGTGCCAAGTTTCTTGCGGCGCATTCTTCTTGGCAATCATGGTCTTTCCGAAAGCGCTGATAGACTCGAAAAAATGACGTGTAAAAGAGCATTCAACTGCCTATTTGCTGAATAAAATTTTGAATTTTGTTTTTTGAATTTTGAATTTGTCTGCTGCTCATGCACACCGTAAAGCGATAATGTACTTTACGGCAAGCTACAGAGGAAATACGAGTTTTCACTTGAACCGTACACGGAAAGAATAGGACAGTCATGTATAGTCCCCTTTTTTTAAAACAAGATTTCAATTTCAAAATGTAGGGCACTCAATAGACTACTTACCTATAAGTCTATAAGTTACCACTCAGTTACATATACAAAAATATTTACGTACCTACCTAATTTGTCTTTTTTTATCACTTTAAATAATTCACCCCGTTATAGTGCCTATGTTGTTTTAATAACCTCCCACCCCACTGCCACCATTATTATCTGCATTATAACGTATTTTACTCATACAATATTGCGGTACAGGTCCTCCTAGAGTCAGAGGCTTCACTCATCATTTGCAATGATTCCGAAGCCGTCTCGTCTCGCCCGTTTGATGTATCATTTAAGTCTCCGAGTCCGAGTTGGCCAGAAACTCCTCTCTCCAACGATATGCACGAATTGTATTTCAACTTAAGGTTTTTGGGTCTTCAGCGAACTGTAGGCAAGGAACTTACACTAGAGCTAGAACAAGATCTACCAAGAAGTGCGGGGCCCTGATTATTTGACCTTGAAAATGAATTAAAAAAAAAGTGACAAAGACGATAGGCAAGTGCGGTACTGTCTCTTTCTGATTATGGTGACTAGGCTTTCGTAGGACAAACCGGACCACAAGGGCTTTTTAACCGACTTAAAAAAAAAGTAGGTTTACAGTTTGACCCGTATGGCATTGACCTGAAATTTGGTATGGGTATGTAAGTTGGATGACAATACAAATACAGACAACAATAAGTACCTACAAGTACATTGGACAAAAAAGCTTGCATTAAAAAATATTTTTAAAGAAAGAAAAATTAGTTTTCAAATTTCAATAACAACATTATGCCGTAATCTTAATTTAGTAAAATAAAACTTTCTGATATTAAAACCTTTAAATCCAACCATATTCGAACTATTTCGAACATTCAAAATTCATTCAGCAGTTTTCACATTATAACCGAACTTACATTCATACATCTGTATAGTCATAAGTTACAAAAACACACATGTGATCTAAATAAATTTACATTTGTTATTATTATAAATTTCTAAATAAAATAATATCACGTGGTTTTTCCCTTGTCGTGGCCCGTCTTCCCAAATGTTTAAACGTGGTCACCTTTATTCACAGATGCACAAAAATGTATAAAACAACTACCTCACAGGAGCGAGTTGCCAACTCCTCAAAAGTTTACCCCTGAGCTCAAGTCAAGTACCTACGTCATTCATTATTGTATTCATAATTTGCTAATAAGAAGCTTGTCAACCTTTGCTGATACCTACTTTCTACTTTCCTTTTTTAATTATTAACGACAACAAGGGAGCTATCATTGGTTTGAGCTGGAATGCCAATTCCCAAACTCCTACAATCCACTAATAGTGGTACAATGTTTTATGCTAGTCACACAGAGAAGTATAGAAAGAGATAGACCCGCCCTCGGTGACATCCCTTTCACACTTTTAAAAAAAAAAACAAGTTTAGGTACGACCACGTTAATGTCAGAGAGATGTCATTCCAGTTGTACGAAGTACTTGCTATTTCCATGACTGTAGGTAGTTGACACAATGATTTCTACCTTTTTAAATGCATTGTTTCACAGACCTAATAGCAAGTGGACCGGCGATACCTACAGAATTAGCGTGCATACCTACTAAAATTTGGCACGTAACATGGCTGCTTTTCCTAGGGTTGGGACTGTTAAACGTATGCAGATATCGATATCGATAAAATCTACGCTATAGTAGTTTATGCAACTGTTACATTACGAGTGTTTTAAGGCCTAATTATCTAGAGTAGCATACATTACTTTTATCTACACACATATTATAAGTACTCTAAGACACGTTCAGAAGCAGAAGGCATTATCATATCCATACCTGTCACGAATTTGACTGTTGTTTTTATCATAGATAAGTAAACATACCGAGCTGACGTTTCGTATCGACTGTTTTTTTATTGTAAATTATGTTGGTTTTTGCAGATATTTCACATTTTCTACGGTTTTTGAACGCATTATAGAGGAGTTATGACATGTGTGTATATGGGTTTGCAGATGCGTTGCCAACCTAGAGAGCTAAGATGGAATTCCTCTTGTGCCCGTAATTACACCGGCTGTCTTACTCTCCACACCGGGACACAACAGTGCAAGCACTGCTACTTAGCGGCAGGATTAGCGAGTAAGATGGTGGTAGTGGTCGGGACGGACCTCGCACAAGGTCCTACTACCCACAAAAGTGAAAATAAAAAACATTTGTCTTAGGCATCTCCAAAGTTTTTATTCATTTCTAATAGTTTCTGAAAGATACTTTGTCACAACACTCACAACTTCTTTTTCCGTGATAGCGAAACCTCAAATCTATAATCATTTTTATTACAGACATTACCTTACCCTCACACTTGATGTACAAGGCAACACAGGTGACAGGCACGAGTAAACTGAAAAAGAAGAATACTAAGTATCTATAAGTTTATCTCTAGTCTACTCAAGGGACATTTTTTCCAAATCTCAAATCTGGTTCAGCCTGTGCGTTGTGTGTCAGTCAGTAAGACACGGTTTTATTTTATATGCTTAGATCTAATAATTACCTGAATTGCTCCGTCACGTCATCAATCTCGTCACATTAAGAGTTCTGTTGAAGCATGACATGTCGAAGTGCATCGAGCAGACAAACCATGTCTTATGTCGTGGGTTTATATTTTCAATTCCAATCCTTTTCTTTTTGGCAGTTTCATTCACAGGAAATCTGACGAAAATAAAATTCAAACAATGTTTAGAATTTCATCGATACCTATGTCGATACTTAGCACCGCACAAGCTAATATGCCAAAATCATGCAAATTATTTCTATTGAAATAAATAAAATCATTGGAAAATAAAACAAATCGTACTTAAACAGACGTTCGTACTCATTTTATAAGATCATTATGTTACGATACATGCCAAAATACAATAAAACATTCGAACTATTCAAGGTAACTGGTTACTAACCTTTGAAGGGTCAATTCAGGTTGATTCATGTTTTTTTTAACACTACACTGTCTGACGCACTAGGGCATGATTGTCCTATTAAAGACAAAGCCCTGCACACCATGATAACTCGTTTCTTAGACTAATCCTCACAAAAACAGCAAATATATTCGGAGCCGGCTACCGTTTGACAGCACATCTACCACGAAATTTGACACGGAACATGGTGGCACCTGCCACGCTGTCGTAAACTCGTGACGTCACTTAGAGAGTGCTGCCAAATTTAGTAACCAACAAATACTGTTTGTCTCTCCTATTCTTATGCAGCTGTCAGTAAGTTAAAAAGAGATAAAATGCCGTTTGACATGTATGTGTCGATATGGCAGATATTTGTATAAGTCACGCTTCATATAGAAGGATATAGCGCCTCCACTTTCCTATCTCAATGCATTGTTTACATTTTTTCAGTTTATAAAATTCTTATTAGAAAAAAATCTACATTTCCGTGTACCTACTAAAATCTAATAATTTATTTAAAACAAATGTACAATGGACTAATACTACCTACAAAGTAAATTAAAATATTTTTATTTTATTTTTTTATTTATTTATAAAAAAAATTAAATACCTACCAAACCTGGACCTCTCGGCAGGGTGCCTATCACGCAGGCAGCATTCCCGCGCTGAATTGCAATAGCAATTCTTTACGCGAGAAAGCTGCCCGCGCGAGGGTCGCCTGTTGCCTCTTTCAGGCGTTTGCTCAGCTCCTTGTGGAGCCCGAGCGCACCCTTACCCCAAGGACCCACCGTTTCCACGCCAAACGGCAAGAACTCGTATTGGGCGCCGAGATAGCTGTACTTCTGACCTTGAGGCGCTCCCGGACGTCCGCTGCCGCTCCTGCCCGTTTGCTTGTTAGTGGGACGTAGGACGCTGCCAGGGTGTCCGTGCAAGTGGCGTCCCACACCAGCGCACGGCCCATCTTCCAGGGGATTAACGACATCCCATCAGGGCGCTTGCCATCACCCCGCGCAATCTGGGGCTCCAGAGCAGCGGGGACGTTGGCGCTGACGAGTGCCCTTCTGAGGATGTCGTTGAGAGCAGCGTGGCGTGACAGGCGGCCGGCGCCCGAGGAGCAGGAAAGGCCGTGGTGAGCGAGTCGGTCTACAGGGGCCCCACAAGAAGTGCAGCTGTGGCTTGTGCAAATTCCAGCACCGAGCCGGAGACCAACAGCTATGCGCAGTGTGGCAGGATCTAAAAATGTTCCTGTGTTAGGCGAGGGATAGGCATGGAGCCAGTGACCTGACTCTGGCTTGGACACTGCTAGTGGCCTTGCCAGATCCCTGCCACACAATGTGTCTTTGAGTGAGTTGAAAAGTTGTACCTACTTACTTAATTCCAATCCAATGTCAGCTAAATAACTTTTAGGTAGGTACTTAGGTAATTTAAATAAAGGAAAAATTAATAGACAAATAAAACCATAAAATATTTTGTGCGGTTTATTCAATTTTAACAGTTATTATAATAGATTTTACTTCAGTCATCATTAGTTGTCATTGATAAGAACCATTTCTGACAGATTTTGCTAACTTTTAAATCTTCCTGAAAAATTACACTTCAGCTTTAGACATGCCAAGGTGTAATTGAATGTATTCAGTTGCTTTAAGATTCTTAATAGCTCGTACCGGATTATGTTAATAGTATAATTTTAAATTAGTAGGTAGGTTTAAGTTCGACTATTACAACAGTTAGAATTGCCCAATTTCATGTGATTTTATATTTAAACTTTATGTATTGACACTACTGTTATATTCATTATCGTTTTACAGTATAACATTATGTTTGTAAAACATAATATGCTTGAACATGAAATCACAAGAAAAATTCATACAGCTAAGTACAATAAATGCAATAATCATAATGCTATCAACAAACAATAAAATAACATCAACTTTATAATTAAAAATCACAATATAAATCAAAATGATCTTACTAAACATAGTGACTTCTTATCATTAATGATATAATAATTATTACAATCATATTAATAAAATAAAAAGAAGTGGTATTTAATGGAATGTTCTGGATCAGGTGTTGTTAATTGTGATGCGTATAACATTAAAAATACTCTCAGTTAAATATTAATAAATAATTACATAGCTAAGTTCATTTCAGCCTTACTTGTCAAATTGTGAATAAAAATCCAACCTAAAATAAAACTTTTAATCACTGATAAAAAAAGTTAATGATTGTAATTTTTTTTTATTGCTTTAAATTCTGTTAGGTACTTAAGTATTTTAGCAAAAACACTATTATTGTGAAAAAAAATTCAAATTTAGGTTAAAATTTTACGAACAATTTGGGGCAAGTAAGGTTGAACAATATTTAATTATACTGAAGACTCTCGCAACCACTCTTTCCGTTTAGGAGCAGCACTAGATACTCAATGATAATTCAAAATTATGCAACTATAATATACTTCATATTAAGTACCTTTATAAACATCAAAACACTAACATTAGTCTAAGACTGTGCTGTCAAATCAACAATCTAAGTATAATTTGAAAAGATAAAAAAACTCTGCAACTTTAATACTTTTGCGGCTTGTAAGCTTAGCTTGCAACTTGCCTCGGTAAATTATCCTACAAGAAAGGAGATTCTCACACATTTACAAAATGAATGCTAATAGAAATAAAAAATATTTTTGTTACAGAATCGTCCTTTAATCTGTCAAATTCAATATCTAAGGGCTGGTGTAGGATAGCCGGTCGTGCAGTATTACCATAAAAAGTTGTCTCATCGTGCATCTTCGTTCGTGCAGATTCAGGATTTTTCTTGTAATATAACTAAGGTCAAAAACGACAATTCGCCAATCATCTCAGATAATAATGATAATTACCTAGTGTTATTTTTTAGAGGGTTATTTATTGTTGATTCAGCGTTGAAGTGTCAAATCGGTTGTCATTTAGTGCCGAAAAGTCACTCGATGCTGTGAGCGAGTCAGCGAAATAAGTAGTAGGCAACTGACTGGCCTTATCTTCATCAATTCAACGCTGATGTCGTTGATCTGAAGATCATAGTATTGCAAATAATTCAGATTTGAATAAACTATTTATTATTCTTTTAAACCAGCCCTGTCCTATATACATTTAATCGTTCAACTACGGCAAAATAATTTGCATTGTACAATAGGTATAAATTTTACAAAACCAACTTTCGTACACATAGGTTAATTTATCTACTCTAGCGTAAACACAATAAACTTTTTCAAAATAGTTAAACAGATTTTTGTATTATATATATATAATTTGTGAAATATGGCAACATAATTTCCGAGTGTCCATAAAAGTAACATTTTTCTAATGGCAACATTGCCTTTTAACGAAACAAGGATACTTAATAATAATAGTGCTACTCGCACGTCAATGCACGTTTTCTTAGTATCACCTAATTTACTTAAATTCAATATCGTATGATTAATTTATTTAACTACATTCATTCGCTATTCTCACCTTAAATATGTAAGTTTTTAAGAATACACCCAATGTCACAATAAAAAAAAACCTAAGCATCGGGTGTTGTTTCTTACAGAGATTAGTTAAGTAGTAGAGTAATAATTGATGTTAGTAAATACATAAAATACTTCAAGAAACAATAAATAGTGTTAGTAACCAATGTGAAAAAATATCTACCTACTTACATAAAAACATTTGTTGCTGGAAAGAGACTCATTGTAATTTGCAAAAGGTGTAATTATCTAACTTGCAAATATTAAGGTGAAAAAGTGTTAAAATTATTAAATTATTGATGAAAATCAGAGTATAAACACTGAGCATTTACGAAAATTTGTACTTATTGTAATTAATTAAAGGAAAAAATATATACTTAATGAACAAAAAACTTTTTTAATCTTACAACAATTCCTACTTAGTCTAAATAGTCATAAAAAGTAAATATAGTGAAACAGTGAGAGTCATATCGTAAAATTTTGCTACTTGTTTATTATTTAGATTATATACAGTAGTGGAATGTATAATAGAGGGATATACAAAAACAATTTCACTCTCGAAAATGCAAAAAATCGAATCGTGCAAAATATTAAAACTGAAGAAAAACATGGAATTTAAATTAAACCGCCACATTCCTTCCGTTTCGTTTCACAGATTTTATAAATTGATATATCCCTTGTTTAAATAATATCAATTCAAATAGAAGAAACATCATTATCAAAACAGTGCCATGAGGATTAGCAATTTGGTAGTCTTTATAATTTAACCACACAACTTAAAATCATTTGGTGGCATTCCATGGCAGGCATCTTTCTCAGTCAAAGAAATACTTCCAAATTATAGACCAAACGCCATGTTTTGTTAAAAAGTATAGGTAGGCAGGTATACGCGTTAAAAGCATGTTATCTAAATATTTAGGTATGTTTATGTAAGAAACTGAAATTATTCGCATGAAGAATGTAAGGTATCTTAAAAAATAAGAACACAATTTCGACACTTAAACATACCGTTATATAGAACCCTGTGAATTCTAATTCTGTGATGTGGTTGGCCGCTCATCAGCTAAACTACACAATGAAGTTGACAAAATACCTAAGCATTTGCATAAGGTTGTGAAAAGTTGAATGGAAAGAGATTTTGTTTTTAAGTATATGTATACTGTATCAGATGTAACTTTGAAATTGACGGTTTAACTAGTCAATGCCTAATCCTGTTAAAAGTATTGTGTACATTTAGCTGAATAGCGAGTCTTATTTTTAGTAAGTATATTTTAATAGATCTTAAAGATATTTTTGAAGTAAACATTTTGAGCTACGTTACTTCTCTAGACAATTAGTTTACTTTTAAATACGTACTAATGTATATTTATGTACAATTGATCCAAAATTCATGTAGGTAGGTAATGTGCAAGTGTCTATAATCGTTATTTTCGTGAAGTCTGGTATGCAGTCACAAGTTTGGCACATAATTGTGAAATTGAGCGTTCATGCACCAAATGTCATGCAAGCTTTAGTAGATTTGAGGTCGTTAATACCTGTAAACGTATTCAATTTTATATGAGAAGTTAATATCAATTTATCTCATAATTAAAATGAAAGTTAGAATAGTAACGTAACGTGGCAACAGTTATTTTTCGTACTTAAGTGATGAGAAATAATGTCATTCGGAGGTCATTCGCCGGATTTTGTAGTTTTTTAAAATATGCACCTGTTTGAATAGAACCTACGTTCCGAGTTCATCCAAGCAAGCCACTATGCAGGAATGTTTAGTCGTATAATCGTATATTCATAATTGTGTAGAGGTACAGTGAAAGTACTGATTAATAAACTTTTAAAAAGGTACATTGTTTAGATAAATATAAATAAGAAAAATTTATAATTTTTAAAAGTCGTCACAATAATTCAAATTCATGGAAATCATGTGCATTTGACTACGCAATTATAAAGAATAGTAAACACGCAGTTTCTTGCACCTTTAGAGCATCCGTTCCGTCTCATTCTAACAACTGTTAAAATAAGTTTCGAGAATGAAACGGAGAGTACCGCAAGATATTATGCATTAGTGCAACAACTGTTAAAAGTGTTAACATTTATTTCGTAAATTACTCACTGCCTTAGTAAAGTGCGGTTTTAGAGAAACCTGTAAGTATTCAATCCATAGTGATCAGTGTCCACTAGAGTCGACATTATGTTCAGTTAGTCATATAACAGACGAAAAGCAACGTATCTAAGTAAGTAATGAAATTAGAGCATTAATCCAATCAAAACAAAACTATGTACTTTTTATAAGCTTCTTCGTGTGTACATAGCTATATGATCAGAAATCAATTACCTACCTACTTTAGTAGGTAGTTACCAAGCATTTAATTAGTATAATGTTTACACAGAATCAAAGACATAAAATACAAAAAAAATTTTTTGGCCTTGTTACTAGACTTCAAAGACGTAAGTCTATACAGGTATTGCCATAATTGGAAAAGCGTAGCTTTAATTATCAATAACAACCGTCTTATAGCGTGGCCAAAAAGAGTAGAAATTAAATCAGGGCGCCACTTTCATCGTATCTGTCACATTTTTGACGTAAATTGCTTATAATATGGCAACAAATTTGTATTGCTAGTTTTAGTTTCTTTTTTCTCCGTTTTCTACTCTTTTTTTGGCAGACAACGGAAACTAAACAGCCTCATGTACTGAAAATATTATCGACTCCGGTGCGTCATTGAATCATTTACAGATAGTAAGAGTCGGACTGTCAGTAGACCCAGGACACAGGCACCCATTGTGGAGTGGAGCGCAGTCGGACCAAGGCTGCTTCGAGTTGAGCCAAAGTGTCGTCTATGTCATTGTTGACTATGGTCATGTCGAAATAGTGGCCGTAGGTGCGCCGGAGCTGTTCAGACTCGCGAACCAGCACTTCTAGAGAGCCGTCGTACTGAAAATGGAAATAAAAAAGAAAAATTAGCCCAAAACGAACAAGTACATAGAAATCCTCTAGTGAAAATATTATTGACATTTTTTACCGACTTCAAAAAAGGGGGAAGTTCTCAATTCGTCAGGATCTTTTCTTATCATTGAGAACTATATTATATAGCAGTCTCGTTCCAAGCCCACGTAGAAAAGAGACAGCTATTATCATCATGGGGATGCAAACTACGTTATTTAAGCTCTAACTGAGCGAATTATTTGTGTTTTTCCTCTACAGATCTCATTTCTCAATATAGATTCTCGTGAAATTTTGTGGGCAGGTTATGTGAAAAAAAAAAAAACGAAACATGTTCAAAAATTAGGTTGCGAGGTCCACAACTCAGAGAGCCAGTAGCCTCAGTCGGTTGGGTTATTTACTCTATGCACTCACATCAGTAACATTGCTAAGCGGGGGAGCAGCTATGAACACGACGTAGGGCGCAAACTCTGCTGTGCGTAGGATCTTCAGCGCTTGCGGCTCGACGTCCAAAATGGCTATTCGGCGCTCGGAGTGAATGCGACGAATCGTTTCTATCTTTGTCCCGTACATTGCGTCCTCGTGAGTGCCTGTGAACAGATAAATTGTTAGAATTTGATAGAATGCGGAAGTTGTATTATTAATATAGTAAACTAAATTGATAATTGATGACAAAATTAAATCATTTTACATTTTGATTTTGACTTCGGTAATCAAGCTTCTGAAAATACTGTAAAAAACTGATGCCTTACTTATTATTAGGTAAGTACAGCAATTAATACGACTTTAAAACCCCAATAGAAAGGAGGCAGTTTGATCACTGAAAATTATGACGTCATAGTTGCGATACCATAATTGTAATGTTCATAACGTAGGTAAGTAACGTTTGTTCGAATAATAGATTTTCTGCAACAGAAACTGAAAATATATCGAAAAATATTTTACACCGGCTACCCAGAATAGGTTAGGTTCTTTTTAGGATTTTTTTTTCATGCATAAAAAAAAACAGAAATTACTTTGAGCTATCTATTTTACTCCGATCTCCAAAAAAACATATAGGTACCTACGTACATGTATAACACACAATAAAATACATAACAATGAAAATTTCCTCTGGTAAACGACTGGACTAGGAGTAAGTACCTATATGAAAAGTGAATATTTTCCGAATAATTTCAATTATGACAAACAATAATTCGACCAAACGTTACATTAGGACAATTGATATGTGCGAGACAATAATAAACTCTTACCATATTCTAAGTATTCGTTGGCCCCAATGTCAGCCATCATTTCTTCGTGAGTGACGAAATAATAGTGCCGTCCGTTTTCTTCGTCCGCTCTCGGTGGTCGAGTAGTATCTGAAACGTGCACAGTTAAAAAAAAATTGGGTACGTTCTTAAATCAATCGCATCGTTTACATTTTTAATCGATTTCAAAAAAGGAGGAGGTTCCACTGTATGTATGTTGTTTTTAGGGTTCCGCATCTCAAAAGGAAAAAACTGAACCCTTATAGGATCACTTTGTTGTCCGTCTGTCTGTCTGTCAAGACCCTTTTTCTCTGGAACGCGTGGAGGTAGCATGCTGAAATGAATATCAAATACTCAAGCCTGCGGTCGCTTGAAGGTGTGAAAAAAGCAACCGTCTAAGTCAACGCCATTAAAATATACAGTCATTAAAAAGGCTATTTCAAAACAAATTACTGAAATCCGAAAACCTAAAGGGTACTTCCAGTTGTCCTAGAAACTTGAAATTTGGTATGAAGGTAGCTCTTACAGCACAACCACTCAAAAAAGTCTCAAAATCTTAAATTTTCATGTTTGTCTGTAGATTTCACAGACCAATATAAGTTGACCCCACACTGCGTACATTTTGCTTAGGAGCAGAGCCCTGCTAACACTGGACTTTTTTAAAACACTGGGCAAAAGCGTTAAAATCTTTCTATGAAACCCTTGTGCGCGAGCCCGACTCGCACTTGGCCGGTTTTTTTTATTTACACTAGTTTGCTACTTGAATCACCGTCTGAACGTTAATCAAGTAGCAAACTAGGTTTGACTTTTAAGAGTAAGTACTGGTTGCGCTGTGCTACAATGCGGCAAGGAAGTGGGCAAGCCCGGCTTTGGATGGCCAACCCCTAGTTAGCCAATGTTACAAAATCGTCGCTATACTTTCTCAACCTCGTGTCTTACCGATTTGGTTCCAAAGATAACTCTACGTTGATCTAAATAGCCCAGTAGCGGGACGTAAAAAAAGAACTGGGGATGATGATGATGAGGATCTACTTACGCGGAATGGGATAAGCATATTGGTCCGGGTGACGGGCAATCAGCGTATTCTTGATGTGACGCCGGCCAACGCCGTGGGCGCCCAACAGAACTATGGTCTTTCTTTGAAACGCTAAACAGTAAAATTGCATTAATTAATCTGGTCGTCTGGTTTTTACGGTTATATAAAAAGGTTCAAAGTTGCACAGTACTCAGGAAAGCTCAGCCTAGTTTGGGATCCACTGTACCTAAAAATATCCTATCAAAATTGTAATCCCCTGATGTTATTAAAATAAAACTTTTTTTTTTACTTGGTAATGTTACCATCCAGTGGTATTTAGTCGTCCCACGATAACTTTGCATAAGATATTAATTGGCAACCCAGAATAATCACGCTGTGGTAATACGTTTTTCATGTCACTCAGACATTTCTTTAATTATAAATAATAATGATAGCAGTAATCAAAAGTTACTGTTATTTTTTTAAATATGGCTCTGTAAATTGGAGGACAATTTTGCCAGTGTTTAGCAGGTTTTGCCGTTGTACGGTAAAAAAATCTAGAAAACAAAATATAAGAAGTATTTTAATGGTGGATGAACGATGACCTGTTTTATGTTTAACCTAACCAAAAGTTCAAAACGTGTTATTTGACTATAACTCTGTGTTGCCATAAACAAACTAGATTTCTACTGTTGTCAGTTCGTTGCAGAGTTATCGTGGGACGACTATACTACTACCAGGTAGATAACATCGGGAGAAAAATACTGACATGGCAACTTGACGACTTCTTCGTAGGTGACCACGTCGAGTTGGTCAAACACGGCGTTGTGTTTCGCCAAATACTTGTCCTTGGATTGCTTCTTCTTGCGTCCGAAAATCGAACAGTTCACTGTAACAAACGTTAAAACGGCAAGGTTGCTTTACGTGATTTAAATCATTTTGAAAACACAAAAAAACGCCAGAATTTCATTTGGCAAAATTATTTGCAGTCCTACGGAAACGAAATGCTTCTTTGGTACGATAAAGTTTATGGTGCACAATTAATTAAGTACTTGACAACAGTGTTAACTTTTCAACATGCAATTTAAAAGAAAGCATTCCCTAAACTTGACGTGTCTGGTACGACACATCTCATCGGATGAAAGCTTTAAGGAGGAACTTAGTTTCTAAGTTTGCTTTCAAAGCGGATGTGGTATTTACCAACAGCTTAGAACTTACTAAGTATTTCCAATGCGAAATACCCGTACAGTCAAGTAGTTTAATAGTTGAAAATCTAGATCAATGTAGGTATCCTAAACATTGTTCTGCTCTGGCCAGGGACTGATAACGTTACTGAGATAAATACCGTTTACGTTACATATTTTTACCGGTATTCTGCAAAATAACGGTATTTCAAAGGTAAATATATAAATACCGATAGCTTGGTAACGGTACCTTACATCAACACAGTGACGTTGCCAGGTCGCTCTATTAGCTACAACCCTCTCTCTTCAGAGATACAGACAAGATGTAACGTTATCGAGTATCGATAAAATATTTCAGTCGTTATCAACCCCACACGCAAAATACTGTTACCCCAAATGTCACAGGAAAATCACAGGCACAAGAGGCATATCATCTTAGCCCCCAGGTTGGCAACGCATGTGCAAACCCCCCGGGGTTGCGGATGTCTATGGGCAGTGGTGATCAGTGATCACTTACCATCAGGTGACCAGCTTGGTTGTTTGCCTTCTTTTTAATCAAAAACAAAATAAAAATGTTTGCCAGTACATTTGTAAAGGTCAGACAGTCAGCTGTGCAACTGTTCTACTGGTTGCTTTACAATTGACAAAAGTTTATGGTGACTTTTAGATTATGTACACATATTCCAAATCACACTGGCGTAAAGAAGCTCCATGACTTAAATTACCGGGCTAGCTTTACCGTTATTTCATGGAATAACCGGTATAGCTCGACCGTGGCAAAACCGCAGCATTGAGGGCAGCCAGGCTCACCTCTTTAGGCTCTACATCAACAATCTTCATGACTACAGTATAAAAACAGTGGTTTTACCTGTGTTTTCACAGCCGTCAGTGTGCGACACGCATCCCTCGGCTCCTAGCAGCACAACATTACAACATGGGTCATGCAACGAAACTTGCCAATGGGATGGTATGGTATGGACCACTACTTAAGTCGGGGTTACACTTAACGTTTTATTGTGAAGTGTTCTTATAAAAATAAAGACAGTAAGTCTTTACAAAACTTTTATTGTTTAACATTGGAAATCGTTCTTGGAGTTAAAGAGTTTGATGATCATTGATAGACAATTATAATACCAGATAATGTCATACCAGAACTGATGAAGGTATGGTTCATACCTTAAGTCTAACTTTCAGCTTGTGTGGTGTAAGATAGTTTACCACAAATATTACGTTTGTCACGATAACACTTCGCGATAAAACAGATCATTCGGGGTTACACAAACTCCCATCATTTCATAGTAAAACAGCATTCAATTCTTTAAGGCAGTGGCATACTACACAAAGTCTTTCAGGTAGGTTGTGAATATAATTATGGTTATCAAAGGTTAAATATATTCAAGGGTAACTGTTATGGTTACGAACACCATGCAAAGTTTGGAAGAAAAAGTTACAATTATTTTGAACATATACTTAAATCTGATTAAAAGGGGAGCTTGTATTACTCGGTACAATGATAAACAAGCATTTTACATACCAACTGCAGGTTCGTCCAATGATGTTTACGTTTGAAAGCAAAACACAAAATGTTAATGTAAGTATTCCCATTAATGTATTTACAAATTAATGTACATGATCTGATAAAGATGAAGTTGAAAGTTTTACTGTAGAACAAGTTTACAAAATAATCGTATAATCTGGAATGTAATCGAAAGGCCAATTAAAATACCCACACTTTAAGACTGCAAAATAAGTATTCTCCTTGTACTCTACGTAACAGTTGAATTTGTTAATATTGACATAACGAAATAATAAAGCATTCTCAATTATGAATTCCGAAGAACCAATAGAACAAAATAAAACATTGGAAACGAGTTTACAAACCAAACACATCAATCGACGACACATCCTAAAAACAACACCGATATTATACAGAAGATACTAGACCTAAAAATATTATTGCAATCGAACTCGATGTTAGAATCTCAAAATAAAAACAGACCAGGCACTGCGCAACAACATCTTCTAAGTTAACGATCATACTTTGAAAGAAATTAACACATTTATCTATAAGTACAGAAATAGTGTGGGATTCGAACCTTGGTCGGTGTTAGATCTTTCGGCGGCCGCGCAGGCCGCTCTCCATTCTTGAAGCTCAGGGCTGGGTATGAGGCCGGCAGAACCTCCCGATGCGTCCTTGCGTGCTTGCCACCAATGCGTGTCGTCTTTACTAATAATCTGTAATTAGCGATATTCAAAAGTTTTATAATTATAACATACTAGACGTCCGTATAGCCTTAGTGATTAGAGTACCTGACTATGAAGCTTGAGGTTCCGGGCTCGATCCCCGGTCGGCAGGTATTTTTGTAAGATGAATACGAATATTTTTTGTTCTCGAGTCTTGGATGTCTAATATGATACTTATGTTTATCGGTTTTGAAATTACCTATGTCTTTGTCTAGTTTGCTGGGACTAGGTCAATTGGTGTCAATTGTCCAATGATATTCATTTATTAGTTAGTAGACACGATGAGCGAACTCTATAAATCAGCTTTTCTAAATTTAACGGTGACCGAAAATTATTGTAACTTTGTTTGGTCTATAAAGCTAAGTACCTAGTTATAATAGAAAGTCGATAACAATAATGGCATCTAAATCGACTTGATACTTAATGCACGACAGTGTAATTAAATTACCACTTTAAATATTGACGCTTCATCAACTGCAACCCAGCATAGATCAGTTATTTTAATCGGTATAAACTCAACAAGGTACATAGTATGACCATGAGCAGCTTAATTGAAAATTGTAGTTCCCGTTTCCATTAATATACGATTCAATATTGCGTCTGCGTGTGGAATTATGATTATTAATAAAGCACACATAGGTACAGCCCCATTCACCTTAAAACGATAATAGCCGTACATTTACCGAAACTGTTTATTTCAGCGACCATACGCATTGTTGCATTGTCCGGAGGATTCCCATAACTGTAATCGTAGTAGTAAATCGCTGACCCAAAATTGTATGGGATACGTTAACAATTTCAACTAACCCAGCGGATTTAGTCGTACGTTTCGTTGTTTAATTGTTTGGTTCTAAATGCCAGAAACAATGGCAATATTACGGTTTAATCAACTTTGGAACATACCAAAATTCAAAATTCAAAAATTCAGATATACCAACCAAACAGGCTAGAAAATGGAAGAAAAGAATAACAAAAAGTGCCATACAAAATTGCCATACTTGTCATTATTTTGTGTACGTAAAAAATGTGACAGTTACGAAAAAAGTGGCGTCCTCGTTTAATTAGGTATCAATTATCAACGAATTATAACATAAACGAAAGGTAACGTCTCTATTCTATACGCTATATAACTAGCTATGTCTAAGATAGAATGGTTTGAACTTGAATGAGGCTAGATTTGAACTGACCTGAAGTATGTCACCCGTGGTGAAGGCGATGCCCGCTTGAGCACACGGAATCAATTCGTCCTCCAATGGATCATACTCAAACTGTGCTCTGACAAATATCTGAAAAACAGAAGAACGTCAAAAATGTGCAAGCTACCAATTATTGGATGCAGAATGATGTGATTTGTGTTAGGAATGACTTGTGTTAGGATGATATGAGTAACAATGTGTATACATTGGATGATGTGGATGAAGTATTTGGTTACGATCACTTAAAATTATGTGTCATGAACAAGGTGAGTTAAAACATACGTGTAGTGGACTGAGATGAGGTGAAAGTGAAATTGTAAAGCCATGACAAAGAACAACAAGCGCACAGAAACGAAGAAGATCGCGGGGACGCAGCCATGCCCGGGAGACAGGCAACATAACATAACATAACATAAACAATACAACCAGTATCATGAACATAAAGTAGCAGGGTCTGGCTTCGCTACTTACTAGTACGGGCGAAGGCTTAATCCGGAAAAGCTAGTTAGAAAAAAAGGTACAAGTTTTAATTTTGATCCAAAAAATCCAATTGTAAGCTATTAGACAAGCATCGAGTGTGACATATTTATGTGCGCTTGCCGACTTTTGTATGCTCAGTATAGGATTTATTTTAGCATTGTACCGGCTTTATTTACAAAACAAGCGTTAGTATCACGTACCACACATTCTACTTTACACATTGTTTGGGTCGGTAAGTTATGTTTTATTTGTGATATTTTTTCTATGTTAGATTAAGGTCTACGTTAAAACTGTGTAACTAAAGTTCTAAACAAAGGGTTATACAGATACACCTCGTGAACTGTACGGGATCTCGAGGGCCTTCATTTAACGAATTGCGCGAGTTTAATTCTTAATTACGTTAAAAAATATGTTCCACTTTAATGTATTGCTTTCTTCCCTGGAGTAAAGCAGTTTTTCTTTTTACTTCAGAGATTTCGTCGTAAATCTTGGCGCGCTCTGAAATTTTAGACTGAGATTTGGCGAGCAATCTACGAGGTCTATCTGTCCAACCATACAGAAACTATTGTACTTAGGCTACTCTCACACAAAACTGTTTTAGTCAATTGAATATTTAAGCCAGCTTGTAGAAAAAGGAGGATTGAAGAATTCTTAGAAAGGAAGGACGGCCAATTTACCTCGCATGGTGGCGGCGCCGAACGGTAAGACGGCACTATTTTGAATGTCACTGACCCACGAGCCTCGCGCTGTAAGCAAAATGTAATAAACTTAGTATTAAAAATGTAGGTTTGTCGTGAAATGCATCCGTTGTTAATATGAATGCTCGCCTAAACATTCGGTGCACGTCGCGGCACCGCGTTCTAGTGCTAGTGCCTTGTGTGGGGATGAGTTACGTCCTCAAGTAATGGCTTCCTTCATTTTCATAACAATATCCAAACAACGTACACATGGCACATTGTGACAAAGTACAGCGTATTTCCTTATTGTATCAGTTTTCTACAACCTCCATGACAGCACAAGTTATAATTTATAGTAAACTAGCTTCTGCCCGCGCAGGGGCGTAGCCAGAGTTGAATTTAAGATAGGGCAGCGGTAATTACAGGCGCAACAAAAATTTAACCTGACCTGAATCTTAGTGAAATAAAACAGATCACTCACGTATAATAAGTCGAGTTTACCACGACATGTTTCGGACTAATAGTCGCGCGAGTAGAGCTGCGGCGCGTCGCTGGGTCTTGCGCTCTCAGAGGAAGAACTACAAATTAGTTCGAAATATGTCGGGCTAAACTCCACTTATATAAGTGAGTGATCCGTTTTAATTCACTAAACAGTTTACTAGTATATTGTCATATTATTTATCATAATCGATTTTTTTTAAGGTAGGGCAAAGGGCATTGCCCCATAATGCCCCCCCCCCCTCCCCCTAGCTACCCCGCGGCTTCGTTCGCCCACGTGGCCGACAGGTAACACATGACATATTTTGTTTAGAAACAAACATTAGCGCCCTAACTACCTCTCAATTGAATATACAAACTGACAATATGCCAAACCATGCCGTGTAAAATATCCCTCTTTATTCCTTATCCCGTGGGAATTTTAGAAAACTCTCAAAACAATTTTTAGCTGTTTTTATTACCTACTGGCATACCAAATTATTCGCTTCTAAGTAATAATTATAATAACGGACATAGCACTTTTAAGCGGAAATGTAAATCCCTTTTATTCCCTGTCCCGTGGGAATTTCGAAAAATTCCGTCTTAGTGCACCTCTATGATCCTCGAGGAATCTATCTGTAAACTTTTAAATCTCTATATCCATACTTACGGCCGTTCCCAATATTCAATCCACCGAGGGTTGTCCTTACCAATAGTAACATTTTGACACATTTTCTATAGAAAATGTGTCAATCTTATTATTAGGCAGTAAGGTCTACTGCCATACGCCTGCTCGAGTACAGTCGAGGAAATTAATTCGTGACCCACCGTAGAACATTTATAAAGTAAACATCATCACGATTTTCCTTGTCAAGCTATCCGATGTCACTATGACGTTCATTGTGAAGAGGTTCCATGGTGGGTCAGGAATTAATTTCCTCGACCGTACCTAAACTGCAGTGTGACACCCCCTGTCGTTAAGGTAGGTACTTAGATACCAAGGTACCGTGTAATCGTTGCACTGTACTTTAATCCCTTCACGACTGGCCAATAGTGTTAATCGTGTCAACAGGCTCTGGAGAAGTTTAAGCGGATACGGCCGGCTTTATGCAATTCCAACAATACGGACCATCACACAAAGCACTGCACTGACGCAATATATGATGCGTTTCTGATCAATAATTAACTAATTTCTGCAATTCTAATAATCCCTTGGTAAAACCAAAAGCCGTGATAGCCTAGTGGTTTGACCTATGGCCTCTCAAGCAGAGTGTCGTGGGTTCAAACCCCGGCTCGCATTTCTGAAAGTATCGGAATTTATGAGCAGAATTACATTTGTAATGTATCATGAGCTTTTCGGTGAAGGAGAACATCGTGAGGAAACCTGCACACACCTGCGAAACAATTCAATGATGTGTATGAAGTTCCCAATCCGCACTGGGCCCGCGTGGGAACTATAGCCCAAGCCCTCTCATTCTGTGAGGAGGCCTGTACCCAGCAGTGGGACGTAAAAAAGGCTGGTGATGATGATTACCAATTGTATTTTCATCGGTTCAGGGCTCAATTAATTGGGAACATTTACGGTTTTGTGAGATTGCTTAGAAAATTACACCTCTAGCAAAGGCATTATGCAGGTACTAAGTTACTTGCTTACTTAACACTGGCAACTAAGCAAAATGAAACTCCAATAGTCACTTTTGTCGCTGTTGTATCAATATCAAGCTCTATTGACTTTAAATCACGACGCACCGAAAATTCAATTGCAAGATATTCAATAATCATGTTTCACAGAAATTTCCGATAAAATATTGAGTTAACGTCGTGGTAAATGTCCGTCAAAATGAAGCGCAGAATGTAGCGGGAGTTAAATTTAAAACAAAGCGTATTTTAAGCGAATGTCATTGAATTTAAGTGCACTTGACTTGTCTATTAAAGCCCTCAGATTTAAAATGTAATTTATGAAACGGACGCAGTTTTATCACTTTTCGCTTCACATCCCTACAGGTATTTAGGTAAGTGTTTAAAATGGACGATGTTAATTTGCGGGTTCGCGTACATTCACTCAGATTAATCATTTATGCATCGGACCGTGAGCTTAATAAGGATTTTTACATGTTTAATTTGGAATCAAATTAAATCGAGGTTCGCCGTCATGAGTTCAGACAAGTTCGAAAATGAAATGTCTCCCATTTGTAAAGTTGTATGTTTTGTTATTATTTTTTGTCTTACATTTTGTACTTCTTATTCATTGATTTTGTCAAACTCAACATAAGGGAATTAAACTTTTATTTATTTAATCGTATGGCAATTTACAGAGTCGCTTATAAACTATCTTATACTACAAACGAATATCTAAGTTCTTCACCCATTGGGCTGCGTTCGCATCAGGAGAGTACAAATTCAGGGTGCCTCCAGTGTATTTCCTTTTTGGGCAGTTATGGATGAGGTGGTGGACTGACTGTGCAGGTGCACCACAATCGCATGCCGGTGAGTCTCGCCAGCCACACTTGAACATATACTCGCCGCAGAGTCCGTGCTCAGTGCGCAGCCTATTCAGCTGACACCATCGTCTAGGTCCCGAGAAACCCCAGGGTTTTTGAGTGGGGTCATAGCCTGATAAGGCAGCTTTAGGAGGGTTTGACCGCCATTCCTCCTTCCACCTCATTTCAAGGTCGAACGGTTCATAATTAGAATTAAAATTAGAATTAGAATTAAACTAAAACTGGTACTCTATCGCGACTCGCCCTGTCGTATTTCAATTTCTTCAAATGATCAAAAGCGCAACTACCTTATCTTATGCATCTTAAAAAAATGTAATCAAAGCAAAAAATAAAACCATTCCCTGGCTGCAGCAGCCAGAACTTAAAATGACTACCATTGTAATAAAAAGGTTTCTCAATGATTCAACATTCACTAGAGGTAGGTACGTATATTTGACTCCAAAACTTTACACAATTTGTACGTACATTTTCATTGAGGTTACAGGATTCACAGTTCATCGATGCGAGTATGCTGAAACTCTATACTGTATTGCTATTATTGTACAGTCCGCAGCAACAGCAGTAGGTACGATGTCAGTGGATACCAGCCCCCCGACTACGAAGTGCAAAATTCGAACTTCGTATCGTGCCGTCCCTCTCAAGCTAATATTATTTAACACGAGAGTGAGCGGGACGATACGATACGAACTTCGATTTTCGAATTTCGTAGTATGGGGGCTGGCACCACTATTAACATTTCGATGGCTCTAAGCTCCGTCGGATAAGCCGCTGTCACAGCCATGTCAAACGTCGAAACGTAGGAAACCACGCGATCTGCCAAGTTTTTCCACGCGAAATATTTTTAGGACAGTAAGTCGATATTGGAGCACTATAACAAAAATTACTTGGAATTTTTTTTTCCACACCATCTTTAATCTATAGGTACCTATCTAATTTGATTAGGATCACCAATAGGTATAATTAATACGCTAAGCAAAAATTTTGTGCAAACGGAGGAGTGTGAAAATTTTCCCTTTTATTATTCTCAGCTGATATTTGGTAGGCAATCAGATCAGTTCATCTTCCGCAGCAATACGAAGGGTAGTCTTCAACATGCAATAAATTAACCTATTCCTAGAATAATGTACTATAGAACGTCAAGCTCTTAGATCTTAATATAAAATATCATTTAAAACTTTAATATCCCAAAAACGGCTGAACCGAGTTTTATCAAACTTAGCTAAGTACCATCTCGATTAAATAAAGCCAAAAATAAACCCATTCAACCGTTTGGAGCTACGATGCCACAGACAGATACACGGATAAACAGATCAAACTTATAGCACCCCTCTTTTTACGTCGGGGGTTAAAAACCACGGAATACGGCCAAACGCATGTTAAGCCCGAACGGCAATCAAAATTACAGAAAAATAAAGATCGACAGGGTGGCTTTGAGAGTAAACCTGGCTATGATTATAGGGTGAACGGACATTTCCCTGGCTCGCAGTTTAGGGTGACGGCCGGTGTGCTGGCTTCTACGGTCTCCTGGGAATCTCCTGGAGACTTCTTGACAGCCGGCGGCCGTGCAGGGCGGCGGATGTGCCGAAGGTCTTGATACATCGATATGTCTTGGCTTAAGTAGCCTAAGCCGAAACTTAAAAAACCGGCCAAGAGCGAGTCGGACTCGCGCACCGAGGGTTCCGCGCAAAGATTTAAGTTGTCCAGTGTCAGCAGAGCCTTGCTCTTAATCCTAAGCAAAATGTACGCAGTGTGGGGTCATCTTATATTGGTCTGTGACAGATATAATAATAATAATAAAATGTTTTATTGCAGGCAAAGTACACCCATACATCTTAAAAATAAATTTAGTACAATAGTACTAGGTCATTAACCATTTAGTAGGTACAATACTACATAGTCACAAAATATTACATTTAATATAAATATTACATTACATACAAACAAACAAACAAACAAGTGTAAACATAAACGGCATAAAAAAAACACAATACGAACTTTAAACATTTACATTTAGTCATCACTTTATGTTTCGATTTTGGTGCGCAGATAGCCAATACCCATATATAGGACTCGTTAGGTCCTGGGACACGGCTCTGAGGATTCTGTTCCGCGAACAACACAGCCGCTATACCGCTATACCGCCGATATACCGACAGACATAAAAAAATAAACTTTTGAGATATTTCTCAGTGGTTGTGCTATAAGAGCTACCTTCATACCAAATTTCAAGTTTTTAGGATAACTGGAAGTACCCTTTAGGTTTACACAATACGGCAATTTGTATGGAAACAACCTTTTCAATGACTGTATCTTTCGTTTGCTTTGACTTAGAAGTTAAATTTTTTCACAGCTTCAAGAGAGTGCAGGCTTGAGTCTTTGATATTAATTTCAGCCTGCTACCTAAACGCGTTCCAGAGAAAAAGGACCTTGACAGACAGACAGACAGACGGACAGCAAAGTGATCCTATAAGTGTTCCGTTTTTCCTTTCGAGGTGCGAAACCCTAAAAACCAAGCCAGCTTGCAAGTCATTGACCCTTGCTCATGCAAGTGTGATAAAAAAAACCCATAATTACCAGCATCCTCTGCAGTTGGGCGACAGACTGGTTGGCCACAGGCGTCCCGTTGATCTCTCTGATCTCGTCTCCGACGTGCAAGGTTGCTTGCCGGTGTATCATGCCGCCGTGCATGATCCGTGCCACGATGCACCGTCCGTCGTCGGCTAACTTCAGGGTTATGCCCTGGAGAATGACAAAAAAAGATTGAAAATTCCATTTCAAATGGAATAACTTTTCTAATTTGAGAGCATCGGAGCACCTGAGTTTTGATTTATACGTTGTACGTTGTTTGTTGGCCATTTAAACGCTGCGCTTAGGAACAGGCCATTAAACTGTCAAATTTGTCATTAATTCTAAACTTAGAATGAGTAGGAAATGTTTGGCACAATATCGTTGGGACTTTAGGGGAAAATCTTCTACCACGGACGTATAAAGAAGGATACCCCCTCTAAGCTTGAAATTTACCTTTGTGTATCAGTCACAGATTTACTATGATGCGTGGAGCACTCTCCCCCTCATAAGCCCCCAGAAATCTATAGCTACCTACACAAAAATAGACAAGATACCTACGCTACTGCTTCACCGCGCGCGGACAAGCAATTATAGGTGATTCGGTGACTTAGTATCTCTTGATGTTTGACATTATGTCAGTCTAATGACACTTAATGAATTTTGTCAGCACTGAACAGGTGCGTGGCCTATCTTTAAAGTTTTATACATCGATGACCTACACCCGTAGCTTCTACAATTCAATCCAAGCAGAATCACCAATCAATCAGAGAGTTTAATGAAGTAAAAAAAAAAACGTTTATTCAAGACCTTTGAAAGTTTCGGATTTTTCGTAACTTTCATTTGTAGTTTTAACTTTAACCATAAATATTATAGAAGTATGAAAAATATCCGGAATCGATTTGCTGGTTCAATAAAAGACAGTCATCATTGGGACCCATTCAGACCTTTTCCCAGTCGTCCTAGGGATAAATGGATTCTTTAAGAGCAACGATATCATGATGATGCAAATTCCCATGTCATTAGGAAAGGTTGATGCTAAAATCGAATAGCGCGGACAGGTCGCTCGGACCTAATGGCTTTTAATGTCAGAACTGAAATTATTATATTCTGGAAACAGGAATGTTACATTAGTCAGGAGCATTCAAAGCCAAATGGAGGAAAGTAATTTAGAAGTCAAGGGCTTAACGTCAAGTGTAGTTTCTGAGTTCGCGCTGTTTTGGCTCGTTCGTTGACGGGTCGCTTGCCCTTTGACTAGTTGTTATTACGAATTTTACTAATCCCTTGTAAATATTTGTCCTTAATAAATTGTTATTGTTTTTCTTTTAAACTTTCTATTTTCATTCACTTTTGGGGAGGACTCCAATAGAGAGATCTCTCTCCAGGCAGATGTTATGCCTGGGGACCGAAGTCCGAAGGAAGAGAGTTGGAAGTTGTATTTATGCAACCGACTTGAGAAACTTCGTTAGCACGATGTAGAACAGTGACGTAGAACAGTGACGTCACTCGCGTGTGGCGCTAGGGTCGCTACACCAGCCCCCCTTTTTAGACCGGAGGTCGGTGTGGGAGCGCAGTCTGTGTGTCGTGAGGGCGCTTGCAAGAGCCAATTGCGAGGTTTTGCTCAGCCTCGTTGGCGAGCGATGAGTTGCTCCGCTGTGCTGGCGGAAACAATGAGTTGTTCCGCTGTGCTGGCGGGAGCGATGAGTTGCACCGCTGTGCTGGCGGAAGCGATGATTTGTTCCGCTGTGCTGGCGGGAGCGATGAGTTGTTCCGCTGTGCTGGCGGAAACGATGAGTTGCTGCTAGTCTGGATCCTCGTCGGAGTGCGTAGCAGTGTAGGAGAGGGTTGCACACTGTAGACACCAGGCATGGAGATATAGCAACATGCTAGTGGTGCACAGTGTGGTAGTCTGGCGTTGCTGTGAGACTGCGTCGTTGTCGTAGGTCTTGGAAGGTTGCGTTTTTTGTCGAATGTCGAGTGTCACCAGTTTGGGGAGGACTCCAATAGAGATCTCTCTCCAGGCAGATGTTATGCCTGGGGACCGAAGTCCAAAGGAAGAGAGTTGGAAGTTGTATTTATGCAACCGACTTGAGAAACTTCGTTAGCACGATGTAGAACAGTGACGTAGAACATTGACGTCACTTGCGTGTGGAGCTAGGGTCGCTACACACTAGTTTCTAGTTGTAGGTTAGGTCTTTTCCTTTTTAACTGTCGCTTCACGACAGACTAAAGCAAAAGGATAGGTAGGTTCGCAAGTACTGAGTTTTTTAAGACAATTTTAATAGAACAGATCAATACTGTTTTAAGAGTGAGGCAGTAAAAGAGAAAAAATATTAAAACAAGCTAAAAATCAGCAATGGAATAAATTAAAGACTAAAGACCTATCGGATGTTACTTGCAATCAAAAGCCCGCGCGAACATTTTGGTACTTACTTAGTTTTCAATTTACAATAACTAACTTAGAGAAGTTACAAAATCCCGATAGTATTATTTCACATTATAATATCTCAACAACGGCCAAATAGGTTACATGAAACTAAACTTAGTTACGAGTAAGAGCCGTCTTGATTAAACTAGCTTTCAATTTTTAAAAAAGTGTCCGAATCAAACAGAACACCCTTTTTGTGGGCCGAGGATTAAAACGAACGTACCATAGGCTCGTCAGTATTCTTCTGGAACTGCACGAGGCGCACTCTAGTCACGTTCTCGAACTCGGGCTCCGTATCGTCGTCCTCCTCGGGGGGCGGCGCCGTGGTCCGCCCGTTGACTGGCGGCGGGGACGCCCGGAGCGACTCCTCGCCGTACACCTCGCGAGCGACCACATCGTGAGCCTGCAGTAGGGCCTGGAAGAGAAGGAGCTGGTGAAAATCCGGTGTGGAGGACCAAAAATCGGGGACGAAGGACCAATTTATCCGGCTCGGTGTATCAAGTGATCTGACTCCGAGGACTGTTTGCGACCTCAGGGAATGAAATGGTTTGAGGTTGGAGTACTTGACTTTTTTTTAGTGTACGTCTCAAATACTGTGGCATAGACTAGTACTTGATAAAAGTGCCAAGTTACCAGGCGTGTAAGTAATAAGAAAACTCGCGAAACGTACAATACTTACAGCATACAAACAGACTGGCGAGATATACTTATGGATTCAGGTAAAAAAAAAAACATACGCAACGTAATAATAGACTTCACTCTTTTTACCCTTAATTATATCCGAGACTAAAGACCGTTTAAAACCAGCAGAGCAGTAACTAATGTTGTAGAAGTAGTAAATAGTAGCTATACTCAGTAACGGTCCAATTCGCAAACGTTATAAAATTGTGTTGACTTGTTTGCGGAAACACAATTAATACCTACTAATTATTTACAATTTTTATTTTCCCATTGTTTTCGAATTTCAGAAAAACGTGTGTGATAGTTTGACCGTAAATATTCAAATCTTAAAATAATAGACTTTAAACATACCAAGAAAACAAAAGCATATTCAGTAAAACAAACCGTATTTAAAACAGGGAAACTTTGTAAGCGAAATCAAATTTAATTTAAGCAACATAATCTGAAACCAATACATTCCGCCGTACCTAAATACATTCGTAAAGTTGCATTCTACCAAATGAACCTTTGAAACTTTTGTTGAAAGGAACGTATAGGTACTCAATACTTTGCATGTTTGGAACCGCAAAATACGTTATAGGTACGAGTGTTTTGGGTAGATTCCAGGGCAATATTGCGTCGATCTAGAGTTTAGCCGGCAAAACTAGTACTTCACTTATTCAATGGGGATCGATGAGGATAAAAGTTGTTTCAAGCTGTGATATTGCATGAGAAATAAAAACTTGTCTGCGCTAGTACGGACATTGAACATGTTGGTCATTGAATATCCATGGATATTGATGGCCATTGCATGGAGGGATGGTTGCAAATTTATGTTTATGGGTGTTGCCGGTTATATTTTAACATTTAACTGAGAAGTATAACCAAGATAAGCTGATTTTCATCATTACTCAATCTAGTGTTGATTTCTTGCAATTAAAATCATAATTTATATGAAACAGAGCTTTTCAAATATGAAATTCTCTTGAGAGTCATCAATGGAGATTATGAAACATAAATAAGGCTGGATAAATATTTCATTATTGAATTATAAAATAAAAATTATCCAAAACAATGTCTTCTTTGCGTTCTGAATCAGTCTACAGACGATTAACTCACGATAAAATGAGGGTTTTATGAGACAACATTACAATATAATTAGCCAGTCCTAAATGTGACAGTAATGTTAACCGTTTTAAAGGATTCGCGGTCAATTGCATTAGACATGATCATCCTTATCACCAGTACCCGTGATCATGATGCATTTAACTGCGTCGAAATATCGGTAGCTCATCAAACCTATAAGGTAATCGCGGTCAATATCCGGTTTTCATTATGTCTAGACCTATCGATACTAAAGACGTCTAGCGATATTGTCTAAGGGGAATCTTCATTGAAAGGAGAGTTCATTGAAACGCATAAATCAGAAAAAAGGTGTGTTTCACTTATCTAATATTTAACTTTCTAAAACTGGATCTTAAAATCTCTCCATCCCTAAATCAACCAACGTGCAGAGACAGCACTCCCTAAATGCCAAATCCCGGAATCTCGACAAGTCAAGCTAGTTTAGATTTAAGCGAGGACGATAAACTCAAAGAGGACTGCTATTGTCTCTACAATGTTGCGCTCCTTTAAAATAATAAGCCTGCTGCAGTTAGTTTCGATAAAGAGAGAGAGAAAAAAAGAGAGACAGAGAGAGAGAGAGGGAGAGGGAGAAATTCACAGATTCGACACACACATAAAAACAGCACACACGCATAAACCTACATGAAAAAAAATTACAGAAGATAATTTCCTTACTTAAAACACACACACACACACACAGAGAGAGAGAGAGAGAGAGAGAGAGAGAGAGAGAGAGAGAGAGAGAGGGAGAGGGACATTTATTCACACATTCATACATTTGACACATACAGAAAAATAAAACAGTACATTTGAAAGAATAAAATATACATCAGAACCGTAGAGCAGCTATCTAATTTAACAATAACAAAACAAAAAAAAAAGCAAAATTAAAAAGCGTTTGAATTCCAACAAAATATTACAGAAAAGTTACAACTAATGGTCATGTGCTAGGATGCCCTTTAAAGATTGTATCGAACGATGTAAAACGGGCCCCACTCAGCATAATGTTGCCGCAAAGCTGTTTTTCAGCTTCAGCAGGACCCATATAGAGAGGTCTCTCTCTATTCATAGTGAAATAGTCATTTTCCGGACTAATTCATACTCCTTCCTCCGGAAAAGCACGACTCAGCGGCGCAAGAGTGTGCGTTTCCGTGATCCGTTTATTTCACTATGATTGAGTCTCACGGTATTATTTCGTATAGCACTTGGACCTTTGTTTAACACAATAATGCCATCTAAGATATTATTGTGTTAAGCAGACAAAGTGCGAAATGAATGGTACAGAGAACTCTCTATAGTGAAACTAGCTGCAGCAGGTATTATTGTAAAGGAACGCGATATTTGTAGACATTGGCGGTCCTCTTGGGTTTATTATCCCTGATTTAAGCGTTACCCACAATGCTCATTTATCTCTTTGAAGCCAACCACATCACAAGCATTGGGGTTTACCGTAACGCGAACGTCATTCGGTTGTAGCTTGGCATTATGAAGCGGAAACCAAGTTAATTTTGTATATTCGTAAAACAAAAGAAAAACGAATAAAACAAAACAAATGTCATGGGGACAATTGACACTAACTGACCCAGTCCGAAACTAGACAAAGCCTGTACTAGACAACGGATAACATAGTTATATAGATAAATACATACTTATATTTATACAGCCAAGACCCGAGAACAAGCATTCGTATTCATCATACAAACATCTGCCCTGACCGGGGATCGAACCTGGGACCTCAAGCTTCATAGTCAGGGTCTCTAACCACTCGGCTATCCGGTCGTCAAATGCGAATTAAGTCAAATGATCATCCATTTTCAGACAGTCACGTTAATCGTGCGACAATAAATAAAATCAATGACACACAAACAGGAAAATGAGAATAAAAAATAGTAAAGGGAAAGCAATCACGTTCAAAAAAACCGGCCAAGTGCGAGTCGGACTCGCGCACGAGGGTTCCGTAGAAAGATTTTAACGCTTTTCCCCAGTGTTTTAATAAGTCCAGTGTTAGCAGAGCCCTGCTCCTAAGCAAAATGTGCGCAGTGTGGGGTCAACTTATACTGGTCTGGAAATCTACAGACAGACATAAAAATTTAAGATTTAGACTTTTTTTAGTTGGGCTATAAGAGCTTCCTTCATACCAAATTTCAAGTATCTAGGACAACTGGAAGTACCCTTTAGGTTTTGGATTTCGGCAATTTGTATGGAAATAGCTTTTTCAATGACTGTGTCTTTTGATTGCGTTGACTTAGAAGGTTGATTTTTTCACAGTTTCAAGGGACCGCAGGCTTGAGTATTTGATATTAATTTCAGCATGCTACCTCCACGTGTTCCAGAGGAAAGGGGTCTTGACAGACAGACAGACAGACAGACAACAAAGTGATCCTATAAGTGTTCCGTTTTTTTCCTTTTGAGGTACGGAACTCAAAAAATATAAAGTGTCAGACTTAAGTCTTTGGTTACCATAAACTGGTTAAGTTTTTTTTTAAACTACACCCCAAACATCTATTGCATCTGCTGGTTGACAATACTAGTTGAGTTGATTATTAAAAAATCACAGCATTTTTTCACTTAGACTTGCTCAATCAATTACTGAAATATTTACAGCACTAAATCTGACACCCTTTATAATAACTTAAATATAGTTTTATTAAACAGCTCCCCGAAGCCAGCATCAGCGATAATCTAAAGGTAATCCAACGTACTCGCTCTTATCGTATTACTCGGATGTGTCCTAATAAGCTACATAATAAGACTTCATAAATTCCCAGCTCGGATGAAATTCATTACATCTCAGCTAATGCTTCACACCGAACGTATTCATATGATAATGAGCAGTGCATCCTAAAAGCATCGGATTATTTAGACGGAGCAAGTTAATCTGGATTCCCCGGCTTTGTTCTAACGCAGGTACTAACACATTCAGAGATGTACCTACATCTGTGTACATAATGTGTGTGAACGTACCTACGTTTGTTTTATCTGTGGCCGATTTTGAGGACTTTATTTTTCTGAGTGAACAAAATGAAATATTTACAGATTACTGTGGTTAAACTCTGCTGGCACGTCAAAGAGCGACTTTCATTTTCCTTGGTCCTTCGTACGGCAGTTAAACAGGATGTATGTCGTCAAACCGCCACAAAGGAATGCGATGTTTCATGTAAAACGTGCTGGCTTTTTATAATTTATATTTAACCAGTAATCTTACTTACTTTAAATAGAAATTTTCAATTTTTAAATTGTTTTGTGCCTCGCCTTACCTACAAGCGAAAGCGCTGCTATAACCTGCAAAAAAATATCAAATTTGCCTCTCATGTAGGTACTAAGACACGTAATTTAATAACCAAACCAACTTAGAAAAGTTGAAAGACATTTCAAAGTTTAATATTTCAAAACGGGTTAACCGATTTTAATGACACTTAGCTAAGAACCATCCCGATGAAACTAGCTTTCGATTAAAAAAAAACGCATTGAAATCGGCCCACCTGTTTGGGAGCTATGATGCCACAGACCGATACACAGATGCACGCACAGGTGAAACTTATAACATCCCTCTTTTTGGTCGGGAGTTAAAAATAGTACATACTACGCAGTTCTTTCATTGACATTGACTACGAGTACATAATTAACCCTTAGTAAGCGGTCGTTCAAAACCCGATACTTTCCTAAACAAGCAGGTTAATACAAAGTTAAGAATCGCAACATAACCATCCGAAATTCCGATAGCACGGTCTGGTGGATGGCATCTGATAGAACCGATGACCGGATATTTTTCATTCAAAAGCCCCTATATACGAACATGCTTGGCTGGATCGCCTACCCTCATATTGAGACAGTATACATACATAAGTGTGCAGTAAGATGTTATCTAACATTAAATACTACTTGTATACTTCTTCGCAGTCTTCGCAGAGATGGCAGTTCACTATTTTGGTCAAACCTATAATTAGTAGGTACAGTTAACGTATTTACATAAATAAACCCAGTTTAGAGTTCGGTTGTTTATTTTACTCCTTCAAATATACTGTTTTATTTTTCTGTATACTGTGTCGAATGTGTGTGAATAAATGTCTCTCTCTCTCTCTCTCTCTCTCTCTCAAGAGTTGGCCATAATTTTACAAAAAAGTCATAAAAATCTGGCAGCAAGACAATAAACCATCAATTATAATGTCATCAACAAATAAAACACAATGCAAAAAAAAATTGTATCTACAATTGCACAGAAAATTGACCTTAGGTATATATAATACTAAGGCCGATCTGTATCGACCCGAGTTAGACACTAACCCGAGAACGTAACGTCAGATAATACAAATACGTCCAGTTAACCCCGGTTCAGTGTATAACTCAGGCCGGGCAGGCCTAAATAATTCAACTTGCAGACTAAAATCTTCCATTATGTAGTTTCATTATTATCGCTGGTTCTTTTTTGTGCCAGTCCATTGTGAAAAAGCTAGTAGATTAATGTGCGAAAAGATAGCAGTTTTAAACTCATTAAGATATGCTAATGCGAAGTTGAAGAAAGATTTATTTTAGACAATAGTTTAAAATACGTTTTAGCTTGACAAGCAAGATAAAGTAAATGTAACGTTGAAGCGTTTCATCAAAAACATCAGCAAAGAGTTGGAACGACAATCTTTGTTTAATTGAAGTGTTTAACGTAAAGAACGAGAACTGAAGTGGTGCCCGGATATTTCACCTTGAACCTTCCAATTCCTTTATTATTCCCAACGCGCAATAAGACTACATTTTAATTAAACAAAATACCAGCAAGAACAGTCAGTTACATCCTGTTAGACATGATTCAAGAATTAATGAACCGTCAAAGAAACCGAATACATCCACATGTGATGATATTAAATTAACCGTTTTCCCTCAAAGCAATCCAACCCAGTGGCTGATTTTGAACATGTCTGTATTTACAAATGGTATTAGGCTCCGGAAAATATACTTCAAAGGGATAAGACATGCGATGGAATAACTTTGACGCGAAGAGGAATAGTTTTTATTTGGTAAGGGTCGCGTGCACAATAATTCAGCACAACTAGAGGAACACGTTCACGATAATATAAAGTAGCGGAAAATCCTCAATGATATTACATTATTCAATAGTTTGACGATACAATCCTTACGAAAATTCCTTGTAGCATCTTGTATTTTGTGTGCACACGGAAACATGACATTATCGGTTGATCCCAAGTTGTTTCGCATTAGACTGCTTCAGCTAAGACTAAGTCGCCGCAATTGCTAAATTAACATTCTAATGGCCCTAAGTGAAACTAAAGTAATTTAACTTGAAAGCTTATCCAAAGCACTATTTTACCGCTGAAGCACAAAATAGTAACGACTTATCGAAACAATGGAAGCTAGTAATCCCCTTGGAATGCAATATCCCGGTTAAGCCAGCAGCCGTAAGATGTTGAGACAGGCGATGTTGATTTTTCAGAACTGCTCCTCTAAGAAACGTTTACGTAAGTTGATTGGATTGAGCAAATTGAAATTACTGGTGGTACTTAGGTTTCCATATACGCCCTGAAATAAACGATTACTGAAAACAATAGTTTTTTCCACATTCAGCTTATTTCGTAAGGTACGTTTTTATGTGACGGTTCCTGACAGCCATTAGATGATCCAAATTGTTGTGTTCAGCTAAATCCGTGTAAAGAAACTTTACGTCAGGAGTTACCTCGTTAAATTCGAGTATAAAATGACACTAACAGCAAAAGTTAGGATGTTTGTCAGTCAATCACGCCTTAACGCCTTGTTAGTGGCTATGAAAACTAAACAGGTAAGGTAGTCGTTCAACAAAAATGTCACAAGAGTGCTTATCGCCGGTACGAGTATTTTTCTATTGTAAAGGGGCACCGTTTTTCTGCAATAATGTGGCCGGCAACTATTGCTGTTTGAGTCTGACTCTTATTATGAAAGCTAGAGATAGACAAAGTCTCCTATATATAGTTGCCGGCCACTTAATGCAGCAAAAATATAGGTCCATTATAGTTGTAGGAAATAAGTATTATTTTAATTGGATTACTTTTACGCTTTCGCTATTAGAAGTCAAATCGTGCGTGGCTAGCTCATTCCCGTCACAGACATTCGTGTCGTCCGTGAGCACGGTCGAGCCGGGTCCGTGAATGGTCTCGGACGTGAAGCATCCTTGTCTCGGGCCGTTAGGTGTATTGGTACCCGAATTATGACACGTGGACGTGAGCTGTCCTTTAAATTATCTACGTAGTTTGGCATGAATCTTTAAATGTTCAGTCAGTCTCTGATCATTTGTCTAGTTATGTCGCTATTAAGAGTATTAAGACAGTTTAAGTTTAGAATGGACATATCTCGTTTAAATTTTATAAGCGTAATGAAAAGTGTTTTTTTTTAATTAATTATAAAATCCAGATTGTATCAGCGAGCTTTGGCGGTTACGCAGTTTGCTTAGCTAAATTCAACTAGCTTCACTCTGTATTGAAACACGCTAATAAGCTTATAGCAATATGCAGTAGGTATCGCTAGGGATCAGGGAACAGTCTTCGCCCTCATAAGTATCAAAACTCTTTTATCTTTTCGGTAGACAACCGTTCTATTCAATTCAGCGATGGAAAATCATGACAAAGACTTCAGAAAATTTTGAATGTGGCGCCAGTAACACGTCCGTCATTTGACACGCCAATTTGCATTCAAACGTGATAACGAGACAGGTTCAAATGGGATATCAGCGGTGTACATAACTTTGGCGTTCATTGGACTTTTCTCGTTTCTGAATAGAATTTGCTGTCGGTATTTTGGTGACAGTGTACCTATTTCATACCAACTTGGACGTAAAACTTTTGCAACACTCGTCGTCCAAAGTTATTGTAATCTTATGAATGTCACGTCGTATTAACTTACGTATTAGCTGCGGGTTTCCGTGGAAGAATAAAACACACCTAGTTTCTTGTCTCGTATTACGTATGTATAAAAATTCCTTCTTAGTGCACTTCAATGTTGTTTGCCAAATGTAAAGTCTCTGGCTCTGGTAGTTTAGGCTGTGCGTTGCCTGTCAAGTCAGCATCGGTAGTATTTAGTTAAAGATTTGTGTTCCGTCATTTAAAGTTCCTTGCAAGTAGTCGAACTGAAATTAGTTTTCCCATCCTGCGAGATATGGCAAGGCTTCTATTTCAAATATAATTAAATAGACGAGACTTCAAATAGTTTTATTTTAGTCTTGAATGAGCCAGTGCCGACTAATAAGAAACTTGGAAGTTGGAAGGATGCAAAGAAATAAACTTATATATATATATATATATATAAAAAATAAACTTATATTTAAAATATCTGTTAATAAAATTGTGAGCTTAAAATTAACAACACAGCTGAAGTTTAGTGTACCTTTAAAAAGCTAAACCTTTACCGTCAAGAACGACGAGGAATAAAGCCATTTGCAGACAGTTTAGTGAGTAGCCACTAGCGACTGAGGGAGGATTTTGTGTTGAGCAAGTAAATTTATTCCGTAATGCAGAAGAACAATAGCGAATTAACTTTCTCAGCCATTTAACCTACTTTAAATGAGTTTTCGAAGTTTCCCTTTGAAGACGATGTTAGTTCATTCTTTACAAAGTTACTATTCTTTCCCATTGCACATTGCATTTTGGGTTAAACGAGGTTCATTAAATGTATTTCTCGAGGACGTGGTTAGAATTTGAAATATCCTGTTGAGTCTTAAAATTTAATAAAATTATTCATTTAATGTGATGTTGAAATTACACAGTGCAAAGATGAGGCATCGTAAAATTCAAAGAATCTTCAAAGCAATGCATACATTTCTTGGATTGTGATGGGTGTAACGACCCACGGAGATCTATTTCAGATTATAGACTTACGGATATTGCAAGACATTTTTCGAAATCCACTCTACAATATCTCAGAAACTTAATCTTTTAAATGTAGACGAATACAAGAATTCCCTAGAGGATTTGCGCAATTTCTAAAATGGCTTATAAAAGCTGTTTGTTTTCCATGGAATTTTTACTGAAGCGGTGTAGCAAAAATTTCTTTTGAGCGCCCAAAGCTTGTGGCTTCCTACCATTACGGTGGCTTCAGTAGTCTCGCGGGACAAGGAATAAAAAGAAAATCTCAGCGCTGTTTTAAGTCGTTTGTATACTATATTTAACATTTTATTACGACGCAATGCTCGATTCAAAATATTAAAATCAAAAGAAAGAACAAAGTAAGAATTAAAGTCATGTCGTTGATTGGTATTTATTTGTTGGGATACACAACAAAAATCAAAATAAAACAATATTACACAAGGTTAGATTATGTTTTAATGCCCAAACATCGTAAAAAGATGCGGTCCAAAAGGGATTAAAACTACCACAAGAATTTTACAACCCATTAGCTCTGGTCAAGGATGATGTGAAGATTCACGAGACCTTTGCTTTTATTACTGCATACTATTACCAGTTGCCGTGTCGTTTCTTGACAAATTTGGCTCAGCAGACCTTACAAAGCACCGTTTTTATGAGCCAAGGCCCCAAAACATAAAAGTAACAAATTGGCTGAGAAAATTAGGCAAGCAAAACTGTAAGTATCCCGTTTTATTTTGACTGTAACCAGTGGCTTTAAGAACACTTGTCTTGTTGTTGTCTTGTCTGCGCAAAGTAATATTTTATTCAGAACAAAATGAATTTCGGTCTTACAAAAAATAAATTAATGTAGCAATTTTTCCTGCAGTTTCGTGGAAATATTGCCTTGCGATCATTTCGTGAATCATAGCCGTTTGCTGGAAATAAAATTAACATTCAAGCTTTTTAAGGATCATCGACGAGTAATCTTTAAAAAATATGATATAACTAACTTATATTTCATAATCGTGAAAATATGACAACACAATATAAGTCCTATATATACGTAATCTTAAGTCCTATATATACGTAATCTTTCTTCAAGACGCCATAATTAAACTTCCAAACTTTCTTCTGTTTGACGAAATCCATAAATTTATCAAACAAATTTTGCACACGACTCTCCGTGACACTTCTTCATATCCCTATCACGTCTAGATACATGTTCTGCATATATTACATCTAAAGGTAGGCAGTATATTTTGTCCTGCAATACAAAGGGCACTTTCCGAACATTCGCAACCTAACCACTAGTGATAAATAACGGTGGATGGGAGACAATACGGTTTCAGGGGTACTTATCTCTTCTGGGACGACTTTGTTATTTTATGTTCACAGTTTGTTTTAGAAATACTCTCTTTTTTATTTGAGAAGCATACTAGTTATGCCAAATTATACAATATTTTCGGAAATCAAATAATTTTCTTGTTATAAAGTAAACTTTTAGCGATTACCTACTACAGTTAAAGTAAATTTTATCCTACGAAAGCAAATCTAAAGTAACTGTAATATACACACAACACGCATTACTGCAAGAACCCTACATTTCTATAACTAGCTATGTTCAGCTCTCCTAAATCTCTTATTGATTCAGACAAAGAGCCAAAGAGCGGGTTAGGTAAGTAAGGGTTGACGAAATGTTAAAACAACGTCACATGATTAAATAATCCCAAAACTCCGTCAAAGTACTTTAGATAATGAAAAGAAAATGTAACTCCATCAAGGCATTAAGGATTAAGACAGAACTTGATTAAGAAGCAAAATGTTTACGCATTATTTTTGGAGAGTAAAAATTACAAGGTATTTTTACTAACAAGAACAGGGAAAGGTAAAGAAACTACATTAATTAACCTTGTTAATAAATCAGTTGGAAGGAAGCTCATTACTTGGGCTTGGTACAGTTCTTATAATGATACGTCACCATGAAGATGATGTCGATGACTCTAATTGGAATTCCTTAACTGACACATTAGGACCAAACAAAAACAAAAATGAAATTCATGGAATGCGCTATGACTCTAAAATGAATAAAATGAAAAGACTAAATAGAGGAGCCACGCGGTATCCCGAATATGGTGTAGATTAGGAGGGTGGAGCCATTTAATACGACACGACGATCGGATACTAATTAAAAATAAAGAAGGAAAGATAGAATGAAAACGAAGAAGGAGATGGCCGAAGGACAGAGTACTTAGAGTGAATAAAGACGTAGATAGAGGTCGTATCAGAAGGTGGAAGAACTAGCATTAGAGAGAACGGGCTGGAAAGAACTGAGGCCCGCCCGAGTACGAATGTTCGAAACCTGCGTAAACGTAGTAAACGTTATCGAGTTTGTATGACGTTTGGAACAGCGCCCGCCCGTGAGCGTACCTATTTGGAACTAAAATTTAGTATGAGGTTTCTCGATCTCGATACGATATCCGACATCCGTAACGTTACGCAGGATTCGTAAAGTCGTGCTCGACCCTCAGCATCGACAAGAGTGATACTCTCAAATATGACGATGTTGAAAGTCACGAGGATGAAGATGTCGGACTTTAGCCATTCATTCATTTAGGTGAGTTACGACATAAGTTCCTCTATTTCTTAATATTGAAGGAGAAAGTCACGTAAATAAATAAAACTAAATTCACAATAAGACCGGTGCAGTAGAACAGCTAGAAACACAACAGGGACAGGACACATTAATAAATGATGCTGGATGTTCTGTTTACTGCGCGGAGAGGTGAAGCACTCCCAAAAGGCACGACCGCGGCTGTGAAGTGGGATTTTTCACAATTTAAAGTTCTTTTTCCCACCCCGAAGGAACGTGGAAATGGAAGTTGTCTTTGCGCGATACTGACAGACGATAAAATGTTTACTATCTAGCAAACACGATTGGCTTTGTGAAACACTTAACACTTAGAAATACCTTTTCTAACAACAAGTTCCTTCTAAGTAAAATAACCTCACTTTTTAAAACTCCCTTGGGGCAATTCTGTAGCAATTTAAGCACTATACGTGGGCAATTTTGTGCGGATCACAAAAAATGTGAAACTTACTTTGAGGCGAATGAAGATAGTGTTGTTCCTTGACATGTATAAATGTCACGCATTTTGGGAGCTCGCGCGAAAGTGCCACGATTATTGTGCTTTTAGTAATTGACGTGAGGAAACTAATAGGACTCGCCAGTAAGGTTTCTGCATTGCAGTAGATAAAGCGTCAGTGCGATTTCTGTTATTTTCTCGGTGACAATTTAAGCTTATTTTAGAAACAAAAATTATGACTAATTCCCTAGAAATATTTTTAAAACTGCGAATGGAATCGCCCACCAAAAGCACCATTCACCAGCTAAGCATAATGAGTAAATATTTTTACAAGCAAAATGCTTCAACGCACCATTTTGTCATAATATATCAAAGTGAAGCGGCAGCCATTACGTATTTTAGGGTTACGATGGAACACTAAATTTTGTCACCGCTAAGCCGGGATCGCATCAATAAAGATGCCTGTGTGAAAGCATTTGGTGTTTTTTATTGTCAGTACATGACGGCAGTCATGGGGGGGTGTTGCCTTAGTTAACACGCTCGGCAGGCGGTTTAGTAATCGCAGTGGGTTTTTTTAGCGATTGTAATGCAAGAGGTGCTGCTGCCCACCTCTGCATGTTCCCTTGTACAACACCCACGGAAAGAGATCCATGGTCTGGTATTATCCTATACCGTTAACCAGGAGCACCCCTAAATGACTGGAGCTCGGTGATAGAGGCCTGCAACAGTAAACTTCTTTCGGTTAAAATGATGACAAGAAGGCATGGATGGATTCAAAAAAATCGTTACAAAGAAAGCCGGTGTAAACCAAAGTGATTCCAGTTGGTCGATATAATACAATTTATTATTATTAAAGTTGCTGATTGTTGACTAGAATTTGGGAAGAGGTACATATGGCAGCAAAAAGGGTTATTTTAGGACTGTAAATTGCCTACTACAGAGTGATCACGAGAGAGTTCAAAATCGACCGCCAATTGAATTCCATTTGGGTTTAGGTCAATACTTAAACTTTTAAACTTTTTCGGTGTTGTGTACAGACTAAAAGCAAAAAAAGATAATTTAGCTCAAAACATCCTTTAAGCATCTAGAAACCGATACTTTGTCACGCATCCCTCGTGTTTTATAGCATTTGCGGAATTCTAAACTTGCGTGGTAAAAAGGGCGGGCCTATTAATTTACTGGATGGCTTTGAGTTTTAACCTTGCGGGGATAATAACGCTGCTAAAGAATGTTTTATGCACGATACTTGTGAAGAATATTAGTACATTTGGCTTGGTAAAAATTTCAGAAACATCGGAAACTGATGTGTGAGAAAAACCTTGACTGGCTGGATATCCATCTTCGTTTTGACGTACAAACGCGTCTATCAGGCCAATGGTTTGACAAACCGTACTAGAGACACTATTACTACTACACTACATGAGAGCGAAGACGTATCTGTACCTACTAGTAAATATATGTGTGCATCTGTTCCTGCACAGCACGAGCTTACTAGTGGTCATCAAAATACAATCAATTGTCGCGTGGGAGTCGAAGGAGGCTGATACGATAGTCAGCAAGATGGCGTCCATTCTGTATGCAGAAGGTCCTATTAAATATTCTCTAACCAAGCAGTCGTACATAACATAATTAATTTCGAACATTTCACATCCAGGACAGTCACTAAATCCCAAATCACATTTGGAATAAATTCACATAGCGGTAATTCGACTACCTGTTATATCGTAATTGTCACTCACACAGCCAATTTTACAGGCACGGATGCAACTCAGTGAATAAATTTCTGGAATTTCGTCGGACTTTTGCTCACGTACTAGAATTTAATGTTACCTTTTACAATCCGGCTGTAAATTTTGCCTTGTTGCTAATATTATGCGTGGAGCTAGTGGGGATGTACTATAAATTTTCTGTTTGCGAGAGATAAAAGCGACGTCGGGGTGAATTGTACGTTTAAAGTTTATCACCCTTGTGTTGAAATTATTGCAGGTGTAATTTTTTGGGAGAATTAGGATGGTTAGGTGCTGGATGGTATTTTTAAGTTGCATTCTGCTAAAATGAACTGCAGTATTGTGCTAATGACACGGTTTATTGCTATTCCTGGCGAATTTTAGAAAATTGGCATAACTTATACAGTTCAGCAAAACCAAATGGATTACCGTATTGTGTTGCCAATACAATGCGATTTGTCTTTCATTGGATTTTACTCGAAATAACCTACGTCTTATTAGAGTAGTGATTTTTATACCTTACGAAAGTTGACACACATAAAAACGTATTCCACGAATTAGTTTAGGTTTATAATATTGCATTTGAAGACCTGCCTGCTGTATAAATTCAAGAAGCCATTATTCTAATACAAATTAATAATACAATACAAATTAATAATACAATACAAATTAATTAGAACAATGGTTTGTTATGAAGTTCTGAATGACTTACTAAACACTGTTATTATTCTTACTTGCTCAGTAATATTTTCGTGATACCTTTGCATGTGGTTCTAACTCTAACATCTTTGTAACAACTTAAGAAACCAGTCGTAACATAACGATGAAATAACCATGTAAGTACTCCGAAACGCCGTACTTATAGGAATGTATTGACATTCCGAAGTAAGCATTTTTTTACTACAAGCGAACAAAAACAACTTGTCGACGTTCCGAGGCTATTACGGATACAACTGAGCCAATTCCGGAGATTTAGTAATGTGTTTGTGAGCCTTGATTATGCTGGGACCGCGTTCGATACAAAAATCATAAATAGCTGAAGAAAAAACAATGCTTAATAGCAATAAGTACCCTAGCAGAATAGTCGCCACGGGTTAGATATAACCTCATCGATTGATCTCTCGACTTCAATCACGGCTGATGGTAAGCGAAGACGTGGCCTAAGATGGCTTGCCTAGTAAATGTCCTTTTACCTTAGACTTGACGAAATGACGAAATGTTAAATTTTTGACATAAAGGAGACAGACGGGAGGCGCCTTTGACTTATCTCTACGCTAAAATTTTTCTGCCACTCTTTGAGGGGGACGAAGAACACAAACGTACAGCACACGTCTACGCTCATGTCAAAATTGGTACGTTCCTACAAACTCACACTAAAAAAACTGTCTCACAAATGCCAAAAACACGCACACAATCAACAGACCCTGTGCATTTTGCACAGACTTAATGTTAGATTTTCGGCATAGGGAAAATCGCGCGTTAACATCTCCATTCCTTTTCTGCTCTAAGATTTTTGACGGTAACTGCTAGAATATAGCAACAATTTTGTTCTTAATTTCGTTGTTCCGTTTTTAAGGGGTTTCCAATTTTCATATCAGTCTGGGAATGTTTAGTTACAATGAAGGAAACACAGAACAAAATGCAGGCGTAATTCCGGCATATTAAGGGCACTTTACTTAAAAGAAGATTCGTGTAGGTATATACATTTGAGGGGTACAAATGCTTTCTTAAGATGCTACGAGATACCATTACCCTTAACGAACCGTGCCGAGTTCAAGTTATTCGGTAGAACCTAATAAGCTCTGAGTAGGACATTAGGCGCTGCTCGGGAAATTTTCTCTAAGTCAACATAATGTCACGGGATTTTCTATTTAGTGGTTAGCAAATAAAATTCGTACCTAGAATTTCCTTTTTCTTTTATGTTTAGTCAAGAAACGAAGAAATATTTTTTGAAGAAAAACGTCTGTCTCTTTATCCAGCTAGAAAACCATCGCTAACATTCATAATTATAATATTGGGAGGACAAAAACCACAGACAAATTATGTGTACTATGTAGGTATCCATTATATCGGTAATAATTTTAATATCGTATCGTATGTATGGAAAATTAAGCATTTGAAAAATGTTAATAGACAATCCTGCATGCTTATTGTCTAATTCGCTCGGTAAATTGGTATCTTATACAGCTAGCTGTCACTCACATAGTAGTCGTACAAAAACTGGCATTTGAATCCGATGACGAGTGTCGAAATAGTTACGCAATAGGGCCTTCGGTATAAATAATATAAAAAACAATGCCCACCTATTATGTAAAACGGAAAGAGTTAGTAAAACTGGTATTCAGAAAATTATGCGTAAATTGTCTTCGTTTTGCTAGATTTCACTAATCTTCAGAGCAAATGATTCGGGACATCGATACGTTACCCACCTCCACCTGAAAGGACGTAATTTTTACGGCATGGGGGTTTTGGGGGTTCGACAAGGAAGGCAAACCAGCAAGTGGGTCACCTGATGGTAAGTGTAACCACTGCCCATATACACCCGCACGATTTTCGGATACGTTGCCAACCTAGAGAGCTAAGATGAACCGCCTCTTGTGCCCGTAATTACACCGGCTGTCTTACTCTCCACACCGGATGCTCGTTGTACATGTTAAAATAACCCCACGCGTAAACATGCACTTATCGGTCCACAGGATATTCCGGTTCAAGTCTCGAAGCAGTCACTCGCAAAAGTGAAGTCTGACGGAAGTAAATGTGGAGCCTCGTTTTCTTTCGTGTCGCATAAAACTGTTTGTCCTAATGTATAAATGAAAGAAGTGATCCTATAAGGGTTCCGCTTCTGCCTTCTAAAGTACGAAAGCCCTAAAATACGTATTTTAGTAACTATATTCTCAGTAATCTGACTACCGCTTTAGAAGTTGATTTCCCAGTACGAGTATCCACTTTAAATGAGTTATGCCGTGAACAGGAAGAGTGTTCCAATTGGTCGTTCATTGAAGGCTGATGAGGTATTCAGCAAAATAACCCAAAACCGTGTTTCCGGGAAACTGAGTCGTCACGGCTAGATCAAAGTGAGTCCCTCAGGACTGGACAAAGAAGTTGTAATGACCAGTCGAAATAGGATCCCAACCGCAAACTTCTTAAAGTAGAAAACATGATTTAACGCCAAATTTAAAACAAAAGTACAAAATTTAAATGGTTAACAAACCTCGCTATTTTCATCTCAAAAACAGCTGAGCTGAATTAAGAATAAAGTCAGCTAAAACCACCTTAATTAAACTTATAACACCGCTCTTTTTGTGTTGAGGGTTAAAAACAGCAATATCAACAATTTGCATCTGAATAACACGCAAGCGGGATGTAAATAATCACGAAACCTCATCGTCAAGATAATTGTCTTCAAACTTTGATAATTAAGTATCAAAATTGTGTCTGCTACCAACTAAGAAGACATAACCCTGAGACAAGAATGACAAGTCAAAGTCGCGCCAAACTTGTATGGAAGACGAATTTAAGGCAAGTCTCTAAACCGAACATTCTTCTCACGTATGTAATGTCTAAACGCTGACATCAATGATATTGCATATAAAAAAGACGTAGATATGTCATCAGCACGCCGAAAATGAAGCGCAGAAAAGGCTACAAATTGTAGCCTCTTTGACCACAATCTCTCTCAAATAAAGTCCAAACTTGCGCGCAAATGTCAAAATGTTTTTCGATTGTGTTGTGAGCATTACGACGTATATTCGGTAAAAACGGCATTAAAATCGGTTTAATAGTTCTATGTCTATGGCGTTTAGACACTAAATGACCAAAACTATTAAGTAATAAGTATAGGCTAACACAGCAGAGTGAAGTTTATTTAATTAATCGAATACTATATATAGGATTTTGAAGCAGATGCTTCGTAAAGAACCTGCTCGAACTAACAAGGTTAAGCTATTACCATCGGAGAACATTGAAGTGAAAGGATTAATTAATACTGCGAAACTTTTATAATTTCCGACCCACAGTCTGCGTAGTTGTCCCACGAATCCCTTACAGTTAATTGGCAATATAATCTCAACTGCCCATTTACTATTAATCCAGTGATACCAAGCACCTAAGCTGGGCTTGCCCCCAGGGGAATAATTTGCAAACTGGTGTTTGAAGGAAACCTAAAATTGGTTTCCTATAATCTAGCCGCCGAGGCATATTATAACAAATTATCAGCTAGCTCGGCTGGTGACGTGACGACTGACAATACTGTTTTAGATTGACACTATCGAAGTTTTCAAACTAAGGATACATAGGCAGTAATGAAATTTTTGCCTCCGAAATTTTTGCCTCCGAACTTTTACTGCCTGGAGACAGAATCTCACTAATGTGACCTGTTTCCTCCCTTCATATTACAGAACTTTGTAATAATCGCCCGCCTCTCACGGAGACGTATAGCCAAAGAACACAAGAACAACTCACGGTATTGTAGGAATAGGTTGCATATGATGAAAACTCGGCAGGCTAGACTGATCTATCTCGTTTTGAATTCAGAATAGTTTTAGAATAAAGCAACAGTCTTTGCTTCTAGGAGGCAGATCGGTCGGGCTGGGTCCTTGAAAGCAAGAACACGTGTAATAGTTTTAAGCCTCTGTCTTTGAGAAATATGACCCAGTCTCAATACAAGTGTTTCCATTCATTACTAATTAGTTAAAGCAGGGCATCATCTGGTACTTACTTATTACAGTCCTCACCTCCTGGGCTACTCCCCACAGTGCACTATGGCATAGTAAAAACCAGTAAAAACGGAAAAATAGGACACAAAATTAGATAATTACAAAATATTTGAAGGAATTGGGTGAGACATTTTTACTATTGAACAGACGACTGTAAAACAGGTAAATGGAAATGTTAACTTTTGTCATTATGTTTATTTGTTAGGTACACGGCCATTGCAACGATAGCTTGGCGTTTCACAGTATTGTAAGTAATAGTTTCAAAGTCAACATGTTTCACATAAATACCTACCGAGCTTTGTTAAAAGTTAGTTCGAGTAACAATAACAAACGGGAAATAGAAACCTGCTACCGATACCGCAGCGCTGCGCCGGATGACTCAAACATAGCTGCAGTAAAAACCTATATGATGTAAAAAACTCAACAATTATTTGGAGGAAATCCGGGTTTTCATGTGATTGTCACGTGTCAGCTTCAATGCTTTGAGAAACTCCAACAAACTCCAACAACAACAACTCCTAAGCTCTTCTTATAACCCCCTGAGCGGCCTTGATTTAGAGTTTCAAGAGTCAAGACTAAGCACACAGGTGTGTACATAGATCTTATGTTTGTAAGTTATACATTGCTAACATCGTAACACAGGAGTTATGGTTTCAGCCGCTGATGCAAGCAATAAACCTCTTCTTTGTATCTTGTTCACTTTCTGACTGAGAACCATTCAGTGTGCAAATACCGCTATAATTCTTCAAAGTAAGCTATGTATGGTTACTAGTAAATATAGTATTGCAGTATTCCACAATCACTCTGATTATTTAACACTCAAAGCACCAGCAGAACTCCTATGAATGCAATCTTCCACGAAAGAATACACCAGAACAATAATAAAATTTCAAGACTAAGTGAAACCATAACTTATATTTGTGCAGAAAATGTGCAGACAATCAATGTTAGTCTTCAGTTTTCTTTTATTCTTCTATTTTCAACAAGCGTGTTGTTAACGTTCAAACACAGCGCTAGGGAGTTGAAGTTTCTGAATCTTAGTGTGGACACTGGACCTATTTCAAAGTTTTTCTTGTACATTGTGAAGTTAAAAGTTTATAGTTCAGCGCAGTAAGTTCTCATCTACCTATTTAGCACAGAAGAAAATTATGCTAGAACAACCTTTGCCGTTGAATGAAATTTTTAACAAAGAACAGAGTTGACTATCAATTGGAGATCTTCTTCATCCATCATATTAAAGTATTGTCCAGTCTTCCTTAAAGCAACAAAAGAGTTATTGAAGATGACGCTTGTACAATATTCTAACGCTTCAGTTTCGCAAGCCAGCCCAGCGAAAAACTTCGGCAAGTCGGGTTCATTGGAGGCATTACATAGTTCTATGACTTCTCAGTCGTTTTCTTCTGTCAGTTTTGAGTGTTATAAATGATGGAAGTTAAAAGTTAGTACTTTCACGCCGACATGATGAATATCATTCAAGAATAATATTTTACGGCGAATACATTTGTTTGCTGAGTAGAAACTTTTGAATTACGAAGAGAGATACTCTTAAGTTTACTTATTTGCAAACAAGACCTTTAAGATGTCGTAAATGTTCATACATCATACGATAATGTAATTTAATTTTACGTAACATTGAATTTCCGTACGTACGTACCGTAAACAAATGTTTCCACAGCTGTATTTGTACATCAATGATCACTAATTGAATTACTCTGTGTTAACATTATAATGAACAAATAATAGACCTTTTCGTCTAATCCGAAATTACTGTAGCATACGTAAAGTGAATGAGTCTACGGTAGGCTTACCCCGTTTACTGTGAAATTGAAAAGACTCAATGAAGCCTCTAAAATAGTTACCACTAAATACCCTACCCCTGTGTTGTGGTAACTACATAGTTATTTCAAGCATTTAAGATTATAGTATCTTATGATTTATTTCCGTATTTAACTGCTCATGTAAGGCAAATGTCTCTGTGCCTGACAATGTCCCAGTACTTGGCGCATTCAATCTTAATACGTAGCAATAAAGGTGACCAGCAGGGTGTCAATTATTGGAATTAATGTGTCAATAATTGGGACGTTTATCAATGTGCGGTCTCTAATAATTGTTTGCTCTAATTCACACAGTCGTTCGAGTCTTACCTAAAATAACAGAACATAACTTTTTAAGACAGTCACGGCCATTTATAACAGTAAATTCGTAGGTAAAAACACGCCAAGCTTAATGGCTATCAATAATTCGATTACCGACCTTGGCAACATCGTAAAATTAATCGTCCCAGTTAAAGCTCCACATATTCAGCCAAGTAAAAATATGTTTTTCAACGCCAAGTTACGCCTACACATTTTGTTTTCCCCTCACAAAGGTTCCTGGGACAATAGGAACACTCCAGAGTCTCGCTTAGCGCGCCCCGAAAGCGTAAGCTCAAGACTGTTTGAGACCCACATATGGGCACTTATGTGAGACCGAGAGAAGCTTGCAGGGAAACTTGCCCTAGCAAATCCCTGCAATCAACGAAGTTTGGTTTCCAATTAACAATGTGTGTTGTAGGCGTGCTGCCCTAATGAAGGCTACAATGGAAACATTAAATGAACCTTTGTACTAATTAGCGTGTGTTATGTATTGATCAACGGGCATGATTCACTTAAAGAGCAGCAAACCGTGCTATCAATCAAAATTTACACGAAAAAAGTTGCTGATACTGTTATAATGCGCTATAACGAAAAGTACTAAATAGTTTTCTGTTCTATCAGCAAAACTAACTTATCTATACCTATAAAATTTTCTTTAAATTATTTCAGTAAGTAACTAATGCAAGACTCCGGATTACTCACGTTTCATTTTCACGAGAACCCTAATAAGGACATTAGTACGACAGTTTCGAGTCTATTCGATTAATACAACGTTAGTATTCCGGTACATTACTTATGCCCGAATCTTGAGGTGGGTTATTTCAGTGAGCACACAATTTAACGAGTTTTCTGTCAAAGATTCAAGTGTCCACACACCATTAGAGAAACTATTATTGGCTTTCATCCCTGATATTGAATACCGCAGTGTTATTTGCTCAGCCTAGATAGAATTCATTGAGCGTGTAGCACAAACAGTTCCCGTTGTCACCCATTGCACTCTCATTAATCTTTCAAAATTGCCTCGGCGCCTACGAGAACTATGGCGAAATTACATTTTGATCATTTTGTTGACACACCGCCGGTATTACGCCGGCAACGTTATTACAATCCTTAATGTTGGCTTAAGTACAAGAGCTTTTAAGAAAAAACAAGATAAAACAGCTATTGTGTTTTGAAAATACAGCATTGAAAAGCGTTGTGTTAGACACCGTTGTTGTTGATGATGAAAGTCTTATTGTACGATGAGAAAATAATAAAGAATCAGTACGAAAGATTAACAGATGGTCAATATTTACAGTTAATGATACAAATTAAACAAGGTCGTCCAGCTTTACTTAAGTCATGCGAGAAAAAAAGAGTTAAGCGATTGACGAAGGAGAAAGACATTAACTTATGCGTGTTTGTCCAAACTTAGCTTGGATTAGGCCATGTTTCATTTGGATACTGGCCAACTAGTTCGAACATGGACCAGAGTTATGTCCCGATGGAGATATTGAGGAAGGCTTCCCTCATTTATAGCAAGGTATGAAAAAGTTCGTAAATGCGTCTTCCGACGGAGCTTCCGCCTGGACGTCCGTTCCCTTATCACCCCGAAGATGATTCATTGAAAATAATAAATCCCGTAAACGACTCGATCTATAACGATATTAAAATGAATTCATCAGTTTTGTATCTAAATCGATATCAGTACAAACGTTCGATAAATCACGATGTCCATCCTAAAATGAAGTCTGACGGTTATTGAAATATGCAAAATAATAAAAGAAAAAATAAATAAGGCAATTTGCAATTTAGAAGCAGATATAATTCAATTTGAGCGCGGCTACGGGCTCGAGGGTGCAAGAGCACGAAAACGTATTAAAATATTCAGGTTTGTTTTTGTTTCAACGAGAGCAGTAAAACTTTATCAAAAATTACTTAAGAATTCTCGTGGTCGCCACACAAAAAAGTTAGAGATTTAGTGCCATTTAAAGATGCGAAATTTTAAAGAGTTAAAAAAGATAATATTTGGTTACAAAGTTTACTTCTTGAGACTGCTATTTTAAAAGTGAAAACTCTTTTGTTTTAGAGCTTCAGGTAAAAGAAAAGAAAAATACAGTTGCTGGCACTGTAAAAGTGTAAGCCCAAAAAAATTAAACGAATGAAACAATATTATACGATCTTATCGCTTAAAATCAATTTCTGCCAGACAACCATTAAAATACAGACATGGATATGGAGAGGATAATCATGTGGCAGAAACAAAGAGACAGGAGAAACGCAATATTAATAAAACATTGATTTCATCTTAGCTCTCTAGGTTGGCAACGCATCTGCAAGCCCCCCGGGGTTGCGGGTGTCTATGGACAGTGTTGATCAGTGACCCACTTGCTCGTTTGCCTTCCTTGCCGTATATAAAAAAAATACAAATGGGTGTTTGTATGTACGATTCTATGACGACAAAAAATAATGATCTCAATTGGAAAATCTTTTTGTATTTTTTATTTATTTTTCCATTTTTTTATTTTTACGGTCTTCCCGTGAGTATCAATTATATTTTTAATAAACTCACCGAAACATGAATACACAGAAAAACCAGAAAAAATACCAACCCCGGGAATCGAACCCGGAACCTCGACACTCCGGGTCGCGTGCCCACCCTTACACCAGAATTGGTATTTAGGTAAGGCTCGAATTTCTCCTATGTATTCAAATCTCAGCTCGTTTTTATCACTTTTTTGCAGTGACTTTTGAATACATACTTTGTTTTTTGAATACATAGGAGAAATTCGAGCCTTACCTAAATACCAATTCTGGTGTAAGGGTGGGCACGCGACCCGGAGTGTCGAGGTTCCGGGTTCGATTTCCCGGGGTTGGTATTTTTTCTGGTTTTTCTATGTTTTCATGTTTCGGTGAGTTTATTAAAAATATAATTGACAAAAAATAAACCATTTTCACAGCATAATCTGAAGTGCCTCCATAACTAGACTTCCATCTTGCGCGGCGCGGGATCTTCATTGTCCCGAAATCTTTGTTATGGGACATATCTTTACCAGCCCGCAATTAGAAAGTTTGTAGACACTAAATATTAAGCGACATTCGAATAGCGGCAAATCTCCACCCAAAAACGTTGTTTACGCAAACAAAAGAAAACTAAAACAACTCTTTTATAAGCAATTTTCCTTTTACGCGATTATTATGCCAGCCCAAACTATTTTTTCATGTAAATATTGAGCACTTTCACCAGGAATATAGAAACTACAGGTAGGAATCCAGAACATTATGAATATTTAATGTAACTTCGTAGGTACGGCAATATTAATAACTAAATCAGTTTATTAAATTGTTTGAGCTGAACAAGAGGTTTAAAAATTTAAGGCAATAGATGACAAGCTAATTTTAATAAAGACGACATGAAAGTGAACAACAGGCGCTTTTATCAAGGAAGTGGGTTACGTGAAGGTCACCTTACCTCAGCAATTAATATTGGAAATTAATGTTTTTAAAATGTTCATCGGCGTGGCCAGTCAAAATGTTTAACAGTCAAGAACCTTCGCCTCAAGTCCCACTATCCATTTTCATTTCCAAAACTGCTTTCGGTAATTTCTATTTTGTTACCATATCCAAACTTTAAAACAGAAGAAACTGATTGAATTTTTGAAAAAAAAAATGGCAAAACTAGCACTGCTTAAGCACCCGTCTATTGCAACGGGGACGTCAAACAAAACGCAGCTATTTTCGGACGTATAAATTACAATGAAAATAATCGATTTATTGATTATTTTTGTGTTTATTTTTATGAAACATTCATAGAATGAAATTCAACATATAATGACAATGCAAAGAAAAATCCGTTAAGCAGCTGGACAGCTGGAGCTGCTTAACGGATTTTTCTTTGCATTGTCATTATATGTTGTATAAATTACAGCTGAGACAACGTCAGAGTACTAGCTAAACCGCTTAAGTGGGAAGCTGAACAAACGCGAGCCACTGCCCGTGATAAATGAGAAACTACTGCGACACTAGTAGGATTTTTAAAACAAAGATTTTGAGGGATTAACCAATGAAATGAAACCAATATGATGAAATCTAAGTCCGAGAAAAAAATTAGAAATGAATAGGGACGGTGACTAGTTCAAAACAGCAACTTGTTGAAATATCGAAGATCTTCCATGATCGCACTGTGTCCTTTGATTAGTTTTGTTAAATTAAAAAACGTTATAATTCCAGTAATAAGTGACGCCTTTCTGCTTTGCTTGATTTAAGTGGTAGTATAGTGGTAAAAAAAAACCCTTAGAAAAAAAAAACGTAAAATAATCCTCTAAAATAATGATAAATAACAACAACGGACAACAGAAACTAAAGCCTAAAGTTTTATGGCCTAGCACTAAGCAGCAGAAATATGAAGTCTGTGCGGTGCGAGCGGAATATTCTTTGAATGAAGCACCGACTTCATATATCTGCTGCTTAGTGCTAAGCCATAAAACTTTAGGCTTTAGTTTCTGTTGTCCGAAATAAACGCATTTTATTTTATTTTACTTATTTATCTTTATTTTAGAGGATTATTTTACGTTTTTTTTCTAAGGTTTTTTTTGAAGGCGGTTTTACTTTTTTGTTAAAAGATTTTTATTTCACAATGTTACGTTAATTTAACATTTTCAGAATTATCCTCCAACTCCTAACCGTTAAGGAGTTGTACCTTCCATCATCAGCTCATCAACATAAGATGATGACTACCGGACGCAAATACTTGAATAGCCTTATAAAATAAATGAAACACATGATACGTGCCTATAAAATTTGAGGGTTGCCCTCGATTTCCCTGAGATCCCATCATCAGATCATGACTTGGTGACAGTGGGACCACCTCAGGAGTATACCCTTTCGAATAATGATTTAACATTTTCAGAGTTATCCTCCAACTCCTAACCGCTAAGGAGTTGCACCTTCCATCATCAGCTCATCATCATGAGATGATGACTACCAGACGCAAATACTTGAATAACCTTAGAAAATATATGAAACACTTAGTACGTGCCTGTAAAATTTGAGGGTTGCCCTCGATTTCCCTGGGATCCCATCATCAGATCATGACTTGGTGACAATGGGACCACCTCAGGAGTATACCCTTTCAAATAAAAAAAAAATGAAAATCGGTCTACAATTGACGGAGAACATACATAAAAAAAAATACATACAGTGGAACGTAGAACCTCCTCCTTTTTTGAAGTCGGTTGAAAATGCCTAGGCATCAAACGCTTATGTGAGTTCGTACATAATTTTTGAGCACTGTATTATGGGATTAGTGATCAACCTAATTCTTCAACTAACATCACTTACAAATCAAATAAATATTGCCGAAAGAATAACGACAAAAAAAAACACGAAGGCTGCTGTCTAAGGGAAGGGGTATCTAAATGGGTATTGAAACTACTTAAGTCTTTGAATGGCATTTAAACATGTAGTGTACGATTATATACAGTTTGGAAAGGTATACTTAATGAAATATTATGAGACTTGAAGGATGTTTATGAAAACTCACAATCAACATTTTCTGAGCCTTTTCTGGAGCTAGAGTACCTATTTCAACTTCAAGAAACGAAACTCACTCTATACGTTTCCAATTGCTCCCAATTTATGGAGTTATTTGGCGTAAACACTAATGTACTTAGCTATTTTATTTACGAAATATTTTCGCACTTTCTCTCGCATAAAAGACTCAAAATATGATACCGTAGCGCTCGCCGCGAATACAAATAGCCGAGTTGGCAACACCAGGACATCGGTTCCGCATATATACGAGCCATAAGCCTTATAACGGCATCAGTTTCAATAATAGTTTCTCAATACATTGATAAAGTAGTATCATACAAGTCCGATAGAAGAAAAAAACGGAAAACGTATTGGGTTATTTGGGTTGATTATACCTCTCCACCACTCAAGAGGTTGGCTGGTAGAGATCCCTTAAAGGGATAAGACCACCTTTGTACTCAAATTTGATTGCTGTAACTTGTGTTTTTATCCTGTTTTTGTACTGTGTTTACTTACTTACTAATCTTATTATACAAATGAAAGTATTGGAAAATAAGTTTAGAGACGAGTACAGCTATTTGTTATATTTAAGTCATCCTAGGAATTTATTTTGACAAATGGACGCATATTGATTACCAGATCCAGAAAGGTTGCAAAAAACACTTCCATCTAAGTATCTATTCATCTAAGTATCTATTATCTAAGTATCTATTCATCTAAGTATCTATTCATCTAGAGACAAATGAAAAATCAACAACTGCTCTTTGATCGATTATAGGTCTTGGAAAAACCACACAAGGCTTGAAGCCGAACAGTATACTTATTATACGTCTAGAATAAAAACGGGAACGGCAAGATGCAAAGCTTGGATCACGTACCCATTCGCTTTACGTCTTTGGTAAAGTTTGAAGGCACTATTGGGCAATTCCCTTATTTAATTTACTTGGAAACAGAGTTAAGTTGGGCAATTCAACTTCCTACGTGTTGAAGCGTACTCAATCGCCATACTTAGGTATAAATAAATTAATAGATACTATAGTACAGAGTACGAGGAATTTAATTTGTGACATTGAAATGTCTGCTTGAATTTAGGCAGACATTTACATAGTTTCAAACTAATCGGTCTTCATTTAGTTTTTAACCGACTTCAAAAAAAGGAGGTTTTGGTTAACACAATTAAAATTGCGTTTGTTGTTTTGTGTTACCAAGTCAGCGGGATTCGGTTGTTGTTGTAGAAATTCAAGGTGTTGTACATTTGTTAAACATGGTTGGTGCGCTCGAATTCCAGTTATATACTTTTTCTCAATTTTATTAGTTTTTTTTACAAGTTTTACGCGTGCGCGGTTGCTTTGGTGCTATATGTGGGCGCTATTTGCCCAAAATGGTGTTAAACAAACAATGGAAAAACTCTGACGGGAATATCTGTACTTACCTGATGTAGTGTTTGGGTAAGCACGTGACACGGAATATCAAGGATCCGTGTTCGATTCCCGGGTAGGCTGTAATTTCTGGTTTTTTGTGTATTCTTGTTTCAGTTTGTATTTAAAGTTTAATAACGAATATATATCTACACTAATAATATTATAAAGAGGAAAGATTTGTACCTATTTTTGTATGTTTATATGTTTGTAATGAATAGGCTCAAAAAGTACTGGGCCGATTTAAAAAATTCTTTCACCAATAGAATGCTACATTCTTCCAATTTGACATAGGCTACATTTCATTTTGAAAAAATTTGGGATCCTTGGTAAAATTTGAACAATGTAACCGAAGGTGTAGAAAAATGAGTCTTAAAATGTCTTTCGTCGAATGCGCTGCCGAAACTATTAGCGATAGAACAAAATAATGTACAACAATATTGAAGAACATCATAATGTCTACAAAAAACTCCGCGGTAGCATATGTCCAACTATTGTAGTTATGTCACTACAACAACTTTTTTCATTTTATAATTGTCTACCCCGTGCGAAGCCGGGACGGGCTGCTAGTATAATATATATATATATCATATTTGTGATATATTTGTCTCAAAATGAAAATACCGGGGTATTTCTACTTTTTCTAAGTTGTTTTTAACGAAATTACCAAAACGACGGTATTCATAGGACTTTATTACGGTAGTCAGACGAGTGTAGGCGAAGTATGTTGAATTATTTATAAACCTTACACGCCTACAGAGTTTCTTATGTTACTTTTCCAAACTGTTTAAGTGAATTTTAGATCAAGCACTCACGTACCTTATTTATTAAGGTAGTGAAAAATTATAAGTAATGTAAACTCGTAATGTTATAATTATCTCAGGGAATTTGTAATAGAGATATTTTCAGGAATATTGAATTGCTAAGTAACAGTAAGTAATAAAGTGTGTAGGCGTAATGTAACCAGGTAGTGTGATAGGTGTGCAGGCAAACACAGGGTACCTTGTAGTGTAAAGATGTAATGTACACGAGGTAGTGTGATAGGTGTGTAGGCAAACACAAGGTACCTTGTAGTGTAAAGATGTAATGTACACGAGGTAGTGTGATAGGTGTGTAGGCAAACACAAGGTACCTTGTAGTGTAAAGACGTAATGTACATGACGTAGTGTGATAGATGTGTAGGCAAACACAAGGTACCTTGTAGTGTAAAGACGTAATGTACATGAAGTAGTGTGATAGGTGTGTAGGCAAACACAAGGTACCTTGTAGTGTAAAGACGTAATGTACATGAAGTAGTGTGATAGGTGTGTAGGCAAACACAAGGTACCTTGTAGTGTAAAGACGTAATGTACATGAGGTAGTGTGATAGGTGTGTAGGCAAACATAAGGTACCTTGTAGTGTAAAGACGTAATGTACATGAGGTAGTGCGATAGGTGTGTAGGCTAACATAAGGTACCTTGTTACCAATATAACGCAATACTGTTGTGCTAAGTGAGTTGGCTGGAGTCTATAAAACTTTTTCAGCTGGGTTTATGTCTGAAACACGTTTTTAATAGGTAATTTATTTCTAGAAATATCATAAACGGAATAAAAAAACCGTTTAGTGTAGTAGATCGTTGTTAAAACTAACCCAGGCAGGTAATAATTTAGGCAGATGCCAAAGATATTCAAATATTAATGTCAAACCAGTGTGCTTACTTGAAATTGGAGATTCAAATGGAAATTTTGGGAAAATAATAAATTTATTATAGTAAATTAACGCACAAATAACTATGAAATCGAGTAAGCAGTGTTAAAGTTAGTGTCTGTTACTAATTATTTCACAGGGCTCAACGTAAAACATGTTCTTAAGATTAAGCCATCTTAAGATTAATGCGTACAAAAGCGAAATCAAATGGAATTCATATCAACTTGGATCGAACCATGTAGTATAATAAGGTATGACAGTGAAGCAATGCACGCTTTTAAGTCAGTTTCACCTTGTAAATATTTATTTACGATCTTTTCAACGTTCACATCAATTTTGATAAGATTTTTTGTGTTTTTCTGAATATATCGGTACGCATTTCATTTTGAAGTACGCTGAAATTCACGCCTATGGTTTCATCTTTCAGCTCAGATAGGAGCAATTAAGGTGCCCATTTTTTTCTTCAAAATGTTATTCATTTCCTTATGCCAACTTTCTGTCACATTGTTGGTTTAATGCCTTTGCCCTGTAACGAGACATGATTTTCATATTAATCCACTGTGCCGACATGTACTTGTTAAACAAATCTATATTTGGAACGCTCGGTACCTCTGACATAAGTGAAAACCAGCCCTCACGGATTTTCAATTGTGGTAAGTGCGCAAGTGTTAGACTATAAAAAATAAGTAGTTATTTGAAGTACTCTTTTGCAATTTCGTATGTCGATAATGAATTTACTAGTGTGATTTTTATGTTATTTGTACGTTCCAATATTTTCCTTAAGTCAATAAATGACTACTGTTTATTTTGGCAATATACAATAGGAATGAAGTTGTTTTAATGTTTCTTTAATTTACACGTTTTAGATATAATTATAATAACAATTGTTTTAACATTTAATAAAATAAGTAGCTAATTGTAACTACACAAAAGAACTGTCAAAGAGCCAAGCTCACTTGCTTGGCGGGAGTGTAAAAAGAAAGTTGATCCATGTACCTAATTTTAATTGAACTAATTGAATATACATGAAACTACCGTGAGACTCAATCATATTGAAATAAAAACGGATGAGTGATCCGTTTTTATTTCACTATAATTGAATATGCTTATTAACATTGTGATGTATGTCTGATGTTTTATTTAATGTGAAAGTATTATTACACAAGAGCAACACATTTTGTTATGTATTTATATCATCCGGGTTTTTCCAAAATCGCTAACCACTCAGCTTTTTTATGAATGGCCTGTGAGTAATGAAAAAAAAACATCCACTGATCTTTGCAGATGGGTATGTCTCCCTCACGGCGTTGATTGCTGCATTTCAGACGTCCATTCATTTTCATTACTTCTAGTTTTCCATTAATTTGTTTGGTAGTAACGCAAAAATGCACTTGTAACCAATCAATTCTACTGATAGTTGATCGTTAGCTTAGAATAAGAAACACTAAGCTCATTAATAAAGTTTGTAATCACAGTTTACAGTTAGGTAATGATTTATCATCTACAGTCACAACACAGATTGTTAAATTATTAGTTTTTAGTAAGATAAAGCAGAAGTAACATTAAACAGAAATAAAATAAAATCAACACTGCTTTTAAGCCAGCACAGCGCAAAACCAAAACTTCAGTAACTATAGCAACCACGATCAAAAAGTCTTATTCCGCGCTTAAAACAAACTAGCCGCGGCGTTTCTCGAAGATTCCGAACTGTCACGAAGAGCGCCGAGCCGAGCCGAACATTGTCGATGCACGGCGATTAATGTGCGACGCTTTAGTCGCTACACACTGGACTACTTTTGTAAATTCGGCATCTGATCCTATGTCAGTGTGTATGGTACATAATTGTGTGAACGGTTTTCGTACGACACTGAAAGTTCCGTCTAAGAAATACTTTTTACAGGTTTTCATAAATTCTTTAGCTTGCGTAATTGTAAAGACTATTAAGTCATTGTCATTAATGCATAACCAATCTTCGGCAAGAGTTTCGGGAATTTGATATTATCATCATCATCATCATGTCAGCCGAAAGACGTCCACTGCTGAACATAGGCCTGCCCCAAGGTTCTGACCGGTCTTGTGCTTTCCGCATCCACCGCGGTCCCGCGATCTTTACTAGGTCGTCGCTCCATCTTGTTGGAGGCCTACCGACAGCTCGTCTCCCAGTCCGTGGACGCCATTCGAGAACCTTCTGACCCCATCTGCCATCAGTTCTGCGAGCAATGTACCCCGCCCACTGCCACTTAAGTTTCGCAATTCTTCGGGCTATATCGGTAACTTTAGTTCTACTGCGGATATCATCACATCTGATTACAATATAATGATGCAGCACGATGACGGGCTCTATAAAGAGTCTTTATTTTATAAAAAGTTGGTAGTTTGTGAACACATTCTTCAGTCTTTTCATCTTTTCTTTGTACAGTAAGGGAATAGGCTCCTAATCAGTACAAGTTTTTGTTTTCAGGCTGATAATACTCTTTTCTATTTCAATACTTTCATATTCTGGCACTCAGCTGTGCTCCGTTGCCCTCGTAATGTGTCTTTCACCTGCACCTAAGACGATTAGGCCACTACATATTTTTTATCACAATTCTAGACTGCGTTGCCGGATTTTTCGTTTACTCGTTTTAGGTCTTTTTTATAAATGACCTGTGAGTAATGAAAAAAACATCCACTGGTCATTGCAGATGGGTATGTCTCCCTCACGGAGTTGATTGCTGCAGTTTGGACGTCCATTTTCATTTTCTTCTAGTTTTCCATTAATTAGTTAGGTAGTAACGAAAAAATACATGGGACTAAGTACTTTTGTAAACTCCGCATCTGATCCTATATCAGTGTGTATGGTATATAATTGCGTGAACGGTTTTGGTACGACATTGAAAGCTTCAGCTGAGAAATATTTTTTACAGTTTTTCATCCATTATTTAGCTTGTGTAGTTGCAAAGACTAGTAAATCATTGTCATTGATGCATTACCAGTCTTCGGCAAGAGTTTCGGGAATTCGAATATCATTACAATATAATGATGCAGCACAATGACGGGCTCTATAAAGATTCTTCTTTTTTTTTTGTTAAAAAGTTGGTACTTTGTGAACATATTCTCATCGTATTCTTCAGTCATGAATTTTTTCATCTCTTCCTTGTACTCGTACAGTAAGGAAATACACTTATAATCAGTTTAGGTTTTTCTTAGGCTGATAATACCTACTCTTCTCTATTTCAATACTTTCATAGTCTGGCACACAGCTGTCCTATCCGTTGCCTTCGTGATGTGACTTTCATCTGCATCTAAGATGATTAGGCCACTACATATTTTTTTATCACAATTCCTGACTGTGATGCCGGATTTTTCGTTTACTCGTTTTAGATAATGCCTCCGACCTGATTTTATTAATATTCTACCACTGTGACTGCTCTTAATGAAACTAAAGGCCGGTGGTTCGTTTGTACTGATACTTGGGCCCGGCGTATTATTCTGTATATCGGTCTCCATTAATTTATTTTAAAAGAGAAATATTTACTATTTTGGGGGTAAGTCTGGTCCCCAAATGATAAAATTGCTGCTGGTAAAACTCCATTTGTTTACTTGTGTGCACGTAATTACAGAAAGGCGGGCGAGAGACTACTGACGATCCGGACTGTATAGCAGGCGCATGTTAGCGATATCGCAAGCTGAGCAATCCTGTGTCGCGACACTGTACTATATTAAATTACCTAGTGGCGATACAAATATTTTCTTAATATATCAGCGTATTAAGTTGATGACTTAATGTGTCAGTGTCAATTATTGTTCTAAATAGCTCGTATACAAACCTGTTCATTTAATCAGAAGTGATAGTGTAAGTAGGTGTAATATTTTAACTGGAAAAGCACAGGGGGACGTTATTATTTTACTTGGATAGACTTGGCGCCAACGTCGAGTACCTAAGTGGCTGCGAAAGTAAGTACCTTCCTATCGCATACGAAAATATTGAGCACTAGATTGAGCACGTCTGTACTTGTAATAAAAATAAAATAGTCTTTTCACTTCTCATGCACATAAAGTTCGTGTTTATGCTGGGTGAAGAATGCCTAAAATCGAATGTTATGCTCTAGAGCATAAAGTAAAATCGTCGTCTAAGACCAAGGCAATCGGGCTAATCTGCCACAAAGGCTATGGAACTTCAGAATATACTTGATTTTATGAGGTGCTATAATGAGCGTGGCTGTCCGGGAGATTGCCTTGATCTTAGCCAAGAATTTACTACACAGAGCAAAAATACAAAAATAGAACTGAAAAATCCGCTAAGTACTTTTAATATGGCCGCTAACTAGACAAGACAGCTGGTTCTATCAAGGGTTTTATTCTCTAAGGTAATTCACGACTGTTTCAACGTTGAAGTATAAAATCAGTTGTCATTTAATTTAATACCGAAAAGCGTCGCTATTGGGCTGTAGGCTGGCCCAATTTCTTCCTGTGACAGTAGACCCTTTGGACTGACTTACGCAGTGATGATGGCGTTCACTGTCATTCTAAACTTAGGTACCTAATTCAAAAGATGCAAAGTTTCGAGGGGCATAAGAAACCTCTAGGGACTGCTCACACTCACTAGCGCTCGTGGCCGCGAGCGGGGCTGCGTTAGACGAGAGAATAACACTACAATTTGTAAATAATTTTACTCCTTTAGCAAGCCGAACCAACGTAATTGAGTCGTAAGACATCAACCCAACCATTTAGCTTAAATAAGGTTTATTTCAAACTTTGTAATACAACATAACAGAAAACAAAGCCACGATGTAGTTCCACGACGCCAAACTTCAAGAACCACAAGCAATTTCATAAAGTTGTTAATTACGAGAGATAAGGAAAACTAATACAGTAGCGGAGTATGAAGATAAAGCTTTTAATTTTAACAAGACTAATGGTTACTTAACTACTTAGTTAGGATGTCAGGTGCGTTTTAAGTTAAAGTCAATGACCTGAGTTTACAACTTGGTAATGACTAATTAGTAAACTAACTCGACAAGTGAGTTGCTGCCTCTCGTCCGAGAGAAGACTGCGACAAGCTCGTGTATAATCAGGAAGAAATAAATAAATTTACCACTGATGCAAATCGAGACGATAATGAAGACAATTTTGAACCTGCACGTCATATAGGTAATTTTGAATGACTTTCCTGTCGATAAACGATAGCTGCTAAACCCAAAACTTCACCAACGTGACGAATTTTTGCTTTTTTAAAAGCTATGTACCTAATGTTAACCAAATTCTTCTTACCATCACCTAGCACTTTGGTGAAATAGGAGAGAGTACGAGGGGCGGCTGATAAGTAATCTCCTTGGTCAGAAATGTATACAAAAATAATGCTGGCTGGTATGGATTTATATTCGTTTGTTATTCTATTTTCGAAATGTATTACATTCATTTCTTTATTGCATCACGTTTATTTGTCTCCTACAATTGTTTCAAACATGTCGGTAGAAAAAGTGAAAATGGATAAAATCGGGCAGCGTGCGGTGATTAAGTTTTTGACTAAAGAAGGGAATACGCCTTCGGAGATCAGACAGCGTATGTTACGTGTGTTTGGCAGTTCGTGTACTTCCGAATTTGTTATAAAGTTTTGGTCAAAGCAGTTTAAGTTAGGTCGTGAGAGCCTGGAAGATGATCCTCGTAGCGGAAGACCAGTTTCAGCCGTCACCGATGAAAATGTAGCTAGGGTGAAAAAAATTATATTAGAGGACCGACGAGTGAAGCAGTGGGAGATAGCTAGAGATGTGGGCGTCAGTAAAGAGCGAGTCAATTAAATAATTCATGAGCATTTGAACATGTCCAAGGTTAGTGCACGTTGGGTTCCCAGAATGTTGACTGCATTTGACATAGAGAGGCATGTCAAATGTTGCGAAGAGTTTTTGGACATGAGTCGAGGGAAAGAGGAAGAAATAATTTCTAGAATTGTAACATGTGATGAGACTTGGATTCGACAATGGGACCCGGAAAGTAAGCAAGAGTCGTTACAGTGGAAATTTAAGGATGAGAAGCCGCCTCGGAAATTCAAGGTCTGTAAACTTATGGCTAAAATCTTTTGGGACACAGAAGGGATTTTGCTCATGGATTACATACCGAAGAAAACTACAATGAATGCTGATTATTACTCAAACTTACTATATCAACTAAGAGAAACAATAAAAGAAAAACGGCGAGGTAAACTAAGCAAATGAATTCTGATTTTGCACGATAACGCACCAGTGCATACCGCCCGCACAACGAAGCTAGCAATTAAAGACAATGGCTTCGAAACCATTGACCACCCCCCTTATAGTCCAGATTTAGCCCCCTGTGACTATTTTCTGTTTAGACTTCTCAAGAAAGACCTCAGGGGACGAAGGTTTATGACCGATGACGAAATGAAGGCTGCGGTTACTGACTTTTTGACGACAAACCGAAAGATTTTTTTTTATGGTTTAAATTCAATATTTGAAAATTTTAATAAGTGCATTTTACTAGCAGGGGACTATATAGAAAAATAAAAAAAAAATTAGCCACGACAGTCTTTTGTTTCATTGTTAGGTAGATTAATTTTCAGCCGCCCCTCGTATGTTTGTAATTTTTGCAAATATAAAGAAACACCAATTTCTTTTGCTGAATGTCTATTCAATTATTTTTTTTAGTGAGACACTATTTGTCTGGCTAACCACGTAAGTCAATTCATTGTCCGTTCGTCACAATTTTTTCAGCCGATTGTAAATGTACAAGACGCTCAATATGAAAGTATAAGTTTTGCCAAATACTGATTTGCCGCTTACATAGGCGGTTTAGTCAAGGACGAAATTAAAATAACCCGAGCGGTTAGGGCGATGCTCACGACGCACCAGGGAATAGATAATACCGTAAAGTATCGAAAGGCTTATATGAAGCCGATACATTTTTGGGGTACCGGAGACAAACTGGGAACCCCTATCATATCTATCTACAACGAACACGTCCCCTTCGTGTCAAATTCACGAAGACAAGGGTGAGAAATTCTGTGTACGATATTTTTACATACTTGTAAGCATATCAGGGATCGTTTCGTGGGAAGACTATCGTTTCATAGATTAGGTAGCTCTATATACTTACAGATACATAAGTTTAAGAGCCAACTGAGAACAGAGGTATTACAATAAGTTTGCAACTTTAGTCTTAAGTACTAAACTAAGCAGACTTTACTTCTATGCGATGTTTTAATAGAAAGTTATTATTTCTTGGATAATTCTTAGCCATAATTGAATCTAAGTTGGTTGAATTTGACTTAATAAACTACTTTGTAGTTGATGCAAATGATTGTACATACCGTTTCAGAGTTAAAATTTTTGGGAGAAGGATAGCCATTTCATTATCTATTGATCTTTATTTTATGAGCGATAAGGTCACGAGCACTAAGACTCTTAAATTGGAATATAGAATCTTGTAGGATAGCAGCGGTACGACACATAAATTTTCTATTGCCTTTTAGTTATTATATGATGGCGAGTTAACCCTGGACTCATAATGTGGTAAAGATATTACCCACGTTACGGTTTACGCTAACATAGTACTAAAATTGTAATATTATGCCGGTAACTTTACAGACGAAATGGATATGGTTTTTTTACCACTTTAACTTTTAGGTACAAAGAAAATCGCCAAATCATCATCATATCGAGGGGTGAAAGGCTATTTGTTTTAAGTGACACTTTTGGCGATATTGAGTTATATATATTATCATCATCACCAGCGTTTTTTTACGTCCCACTGCTGGGCACAGGCCTCGTCTCAGAATGAGAGGGCTTGGGCTATAGTTCCCACGCGGGCCCAGTGCGGATTGGGAACTTCACACACGTCATTGAATTGCTTCGGAGGAGTGTGCAGGTTTCCTCACGATGTTTTCCTTTACCGAAAAGCCCATGATAAATTACAAATGCACATAAATTCCAAAAAAAACTCAGAGGTCCGACCCGGGGTTTGAGCACATCATCATATGTCACTACGTACGTATATGTATATCATAATGTTATGCTATCCCGCAATGTGTCACTTGATTCCACATACCTAGTGCAAGATCGAAAAAAGGGACGTTTGAAGGATACTTTCGAAGATTGATTTACATGGTTTATTGGACGAGTTGAGACAACTGAGAGCGAAACCAACAATCTCTAGACTAACAGATATTCCGAACTTTCCTATCTTCAAGGTACCTATACCATAGAATGTATACTTCAAGATAATAAAAAACTAAACTTTAACTATGACAAGACAATATTCCTTTCCTAATATTCTCAGCAGCAATAAGAAATTTAATTAAGTCCCAGCCTCAGTAACTAGGTTTAAACAAAGTAAAATCCGCAGTATTAACTCGAAGAAAATATTTACAAGGTTTTAATGAAAATATAGTGACTCGATACGAAACCTAATTAAGACTTGTATATTGAGCGGACGTATATAACAAATTAGAAATAGAACTAAGGTGGTAACATCCACAATAGGTTGAATCGAGTGAATTTACTTGACGGAATATTTTATTTACACTATTGGTTAATGTAAACATAGCTGCCTTAATCTTGGCTAATTAAAATTTCTATCAGTGTACTAATTATTAAATATTATAAGAGTTTAAAAACAATAATTAACATCATCGCAAAGTAGGTATATACCTATTTATAATGAAGATAATAAGAAACAGCAAACGTACTTTCATTCTCATCAATTACATCTGGAGGCCACAACAACGAACAGTGCCTGTTTAAAATTAGACTCAAAGTAAGATTACTTTTGCGGCAACATCAAAAATGAAAATGCCATTGTTCTTTTATGAAAATAAATAACGTAGTTAGTATTTTAATGGAATACTAAAAGGTACGCTTTTTGGCAGCCGACCCAGTGATTTATCGGATGAGGTTTTAGAAAGAAAGACGTTTTGAGCTGAAGTAATTGTAAAATTTGTATCTCCTGCCCTGCTTGTTTTAATACTACAATAAATTCCGAAGGAACTTTTAGGCTAGCTAGGACATAAACCAAGCAAATACAGATGACTTTTAGATGACACGTAGGTGGATTGGATACGAATCATCAGTGACTGATTGATTACCGATGAAGATGCCACTTTTATCCTAAGTCAGAAAGAAAAGTATCGTCATTGCAATTCTCTCATGATGGTGATATTAATTTTACCTTCCAACGACACAAGGCGACAATGATCACAAACGCACGAAGTTACCCTGGCAACATTAGAACGTGTATTTACAAGGAAGTTCGCAGGAACTATTTACGACTCTGGCAGGAATCCAAATCAGGAATGCGGAGTGCGACAGAAACGGAGAACTCAGCAGAGCCAGAATGAGACTTTAAGCGTTAAGACGGGTGCATTAGTCGATATTTTAGGTCAAATACCAAAAGGCGCATGAAACTTTGATTTATTTCAAAGGATTTGCCGTTGCAATTTTTTCTTTAAACCAACAGCAGGCTTTCACGAAATATCGAGAGTTGTTATCACAAAACAAGGTGACGGAGGAAACGCAAATTTTCCTAAGTAGTATTTATTTACCGAACAAAAAATTACGAGGAAAACTGTGGGCGAAGAAAGCGAAAAGGATCTAAAGGACAAACTAAAAACGGCTATGACACAGAAAACTCAAGGAACGTAATGGATAACAGCGGAACTTGTCACTAAGGCAGCGTGGGACAAACAAGGCGGGGCGGGGCTGTCATCACGGTGTGATGAATGATGCTGAACATCCCTAGGCACTAGACGCAAGCCTGGATTGTGTTAGGTACTTAGGTTTTAGGCAACGGAGTAAAAACATGTTTGATGTTTTAAATTTGGTGGCGCAGCAATTTATAATACAAAGGCCGTTATACATCTTTCGCTCGTTAGCGCCCGTTACGCTTTGACCCGCGACGCATCATGATTAAGGAGCTGGAATACGAGTAGATCCGGAACTGTCAGATGATTATGGGATGGATCAATAAGCTACTAATCCGGTATCTCGCATTAAGCATTAATTGTTAACTGATACAACATTAACACTAGTACTGAAAAATACTCTTTGACGTCAATATTAAACAAAGTTAACAAAGTGGCTACTACCGGGCGGCACAAAAATTACCGCTATTATGTTTCACCACCTTCCAATAAATATTGGTAACTGACAGATATCTGTCATACCGTCTCTGTTTATTTAGTTAGAACTAACAGAGATGACATCTCATTTATTTGTTGTATATACAGCTTATCTGAGGGTGGTGAACAGGCCCTTAGTATGTCAGAAACAAAGACTTCCAAATTACAAAACGTCCGTTTTCCGTCAGAGGCACAAAAGGGTTCAGTTTATAGACTTTCCTCCTATCAAACCTAATTTGATCAGGACCTAGAAGTTTCCATTTGCAAATTGATTATTGGATTCGTAAAACGAAATTGCTCTGTACTAACAAGCTCTGTTTCGAAGAAGAACAGTAGTAGTCCAAACTTTGCAAATGGCGCGGTTCCCCACACTCGACGTGGAGGGTTCTCGCCGTGTGTGCTTAGGACTTTCCTATTGGGTCAGCGAGTAAAAAACATTTATTTTGGCATCGAATTACCATTTAACATGTCGATTGCTGATTTAATGTTGGCATAAGCTATTTACTTTCATAAGGATGAAAAGACCACTCGATTTAATGTAAGAATTTGGATTTTATGCGTATCGGTCCGGAGATTTACGGTGTCCCTTTCGTGGCTTATTTATTTATAAGCGGTTTCATATTACGGTGATGGATGGTGCTATTAAATGGACGACATCGGCAGCGATTATCTTACTATGCTTTTGGCGTAAAACAGGAGGATTTTCTAACAGTACTAAACGTCCAATAGACTAATTTCCGAAATGGAACTCATAACGACACAACTATTTATAAAACACATTTACTATATAAAAACTATATATATTGAGAATTGTTGTTATATGAAACAAAGAAAACGAATAGTACCATTTACAAATCTATTTAGTAAATACTATAAATCTGAAGTATATGTATTTACTCGAAATATGAAGGTCGAATATTTACAAACGATCCGCGTTAACACAGAAATCCTTTTAGTAAATGAAATAGTCCATTTGGTGGTAGCGATCTCTTTAATTCGCTCTCATTTATTTTCCGTTTTATGCCAGCCGCATCTTCTTTAGATGTTGATTACAGCATATTTGAGTTACACAAAAAACAATTCAATATTATTTTATTGTTATTAAAAACACTACACAAGGTAAACTATTTTGTATAGACTTGTCACGGATTAAACCTATTACATAAAGTCACTTGAAAACATCATTATCATACTTTTTTTAAATACTCACTCAAACAGGATCACCGAAAAAAACCAGAAAAATATTGCCTAACCCCAGAATCAAACCCGGATCCTCGACATTCCGTATCATGAGCCATTCCGCTACCAGTTTAGGCCTGGCACCGATGTTGTTTGTAGCGAAAATAAAAAAATGGAGAATAAATACAAAAAGATACTCCATTGTGGTCATGAACATGAAAATATGGTTTCGAAATTGGTTTGAAGTTTGAAAACTCCGTTGGTTAGTGGAACTTTGTCGACAGGCTGCAAAACAAAAAGTTAAGTAAAAGCAGTGGAGAAATCGAGAATTCCAATAAAGTCCTTAGGTGCGTTGAGTTCATGGATCCATAATTATAAACACAACTATAGATCTATGGTTCAATTCAAGTAATTTAGAAGTTGTCTGGAAAATACTCAGCGGTATATTTATAATAAGATTTGTGACAGGTACCTATTTTAATCCGATAACAAAATCCAAATTCGAAGCCATCAACATATAAATCTTTTGCATATAATCATTTGACTGGAACAACGGCAAGATTTATCCTCAGAAATTTGCATTAATATGAAATGCAGTGAAATAAAGTTCAGTCAGCCAAAAGCGTGATCCATTCCGTTCCAAGACGATTGTTCCGAAAGTTCTGGAAGGACCACTAGAATTACGAAGCCAAGAGACCATGTTCAATTAAGACAGTTCCCAGATGGCTGCAAAGCTGTCAAGATCTAAAATCTCCGACCCTACAACGAGAAGTGGCAAACTTGACATCTGTTTAGCAGCTTTTGTGGTACCCTCTAAATCAATGGAATTAAGCGGTGCGAAACTTTACCGGAACTCTATAGGGAGAACGCCATTTGTCATTCGGAGACGAAAGCAAATCCATTCCCGGTTTAGGCTACTGTACTGTAGAGTAGCAGCCGTAACAGCGACAGTAATAAATCTAGAGTCTTGCTGTAATCCGAGCAATGGTTCACGAATGACATTTATTAAGTTCTGTGTTTCGGTTTAGATGGTAGATAGGGTTAGTTTCCTAATATGTACCACTGTCACAGTTTCGAGTTCATTAGTTGGACAGTTAGCTGTGATCGGCTGTTTACGCTTATTCGGTTAGTAATTTACAAACTTAATTGGTTGAAACTAGAAATTATCGTGATCACTTTATCAAATTAATGTCGATTTAGCGGCAACACTTCATACAACAAAATAATCACGTCGTCGACAGATAAGTTTCTGACGCAACAGACAAGGTGTCAAAATATGTCATACAGTACTGTATTGTAAAGTGCATTTTCAGTTGATGTGAATGGATTATACTAGACAGCATCAAACGTCAAAATGTCATTTAGTTTCCGTATCGACAGCAATAACAAATTGGGAAAGGTTATACCGACGTCGAATAAAACTAAACGTTTGATGAACTATTGTTCAATTTTCTATAACAAAATGATTCGATCCAAACACTTTGTTAGCATTTTCTAATAAAAATACTTTTAAGGTGCACAGGCAATTTTTTGTGCAATAATTGCCATTCAACAGAAATGGATCCATCTGGAGCAACTAATGGAGGAATCTGGACCAATCTGGCGAAAAATGCGACACTATTGCTTTTAATTATTCTATAATATTTTTTTCATCCACCATAGCTTATATCCATGTCCCTCAATACGATATAACGCTTATGTAAAAAACAACATTGCGGTAAACAGGTATACCGCAGTAAATTGCTTGGTGTGGTCGTAAGTTCATAAATAAGAAATTTTGCCTGGCATTGAGCTATTTCAATTGTTCCGTGTGACCTAGTTAGAGTAGTCAAAATCATTGAAAAAAAAAACCGACCAAGTGCGAGTCGGACTCGCGCACGAGGGTGCCGTAGAAAGATTTTAACGTTTTTCCCCAGCGTTTTAAGAAGTCCAGTGTTAGCAGAGCTCTGCTCCTAAGCAAAATGTACGCAGTGTAGGGTAAACTTATATTGGTCTGTGAAATCTACAGACGGACATAAAATTTTAAGATTTTGAGTCTTTTCGGAGTGGTTGTGCTATAAGAGCTAGCTTCATACCAAATTTCAAGTTTCTAGGACAGCTGGAAGTTACCCTTTAGGTTTTCGGATTTCGGCAATTTGTATGGAAATAGATTTTTTAATGAGTGTATCTTTTGATTGCGTTGACTTAGAAGGTTGATTTTTTCACGGCTTCAAGGGACCGCAGGCTTGAGTATTTGGTATTAATTTCAGCATGCAACCTCCACGCGTTTCAGAGAAAAAGGGTCTTGACAGACAGACAGGCGGACAACAAAGTGATCCTATAAGGGTTCCGTTTTTTCCTTTGGAGGTACGGATCCCTAAAAACTAGTATACGTGTCTGGCAATTCATTCATTCCCTTTCCCTTATTAGGTACCTTTTTTGCAATCAGCACGTTCCGTTGTTGTGTGAGTAATACTGAATAAAGTACCTAACTTATAAATTAATTATTAGAATAAACATTAGCAACAGGATTATATTAATTAGCAATACAACGCCATAAACGCCGGACAACAGTAATCCGCAATAAATTATTTTGATTATATTCACCGTATTTATTCATTACGAACGAAATTCTTAGTTAAAATATTAAAATACATTGTTTTTTTGGGAAATGTTATAAAAGCTATCCGTTGCCACATGTTAACAGTTTAATAATTTTTATTCGAAAAAAGGGCAAGCTCATTCAAAACGTATTAATACAAATGTGTATGTTTATGACTGACGATTTAACGAGTTGCGACGAACTTCAAATTGAAATATGAAAACTTTTCCCGCAAAAGAAAGAAAAAATAATACAAAACAAATGCTAGAGCCGTTTAACTGAACTCTTCGAAAATAATCACGGAATGAAAATCCGATTAAAATACCAAATGTTGGATACAAAATGATGAATTGCAGTAAAGTTTTCAACTCCCATAACTTTCGTTGCATGCTTCCTGCTTTCGTATAATTTGTTTTGTTTGTTGATTCATAGAACAATGTTTTTTAATGTTTGCAGAAACAATTCTGACAAAGTTGCTAGTGGCAGTGAGAAGACGAATTATGAATTCGCTGCTAATTTTAAAATGCAAAAGGAATTATAAATGATGCATTTTTCGTAAATAATTTCCGTGCGCAAGATATTCTTATAATAAATATTGTAATGCAAAAAGCTAAACAATTCCTAAGAGTTAAACAAATGAGTAACTAAACTAAACGCATACATCACATACGTCTATTTAAACTTATTCCGAAACTAAGAAGCAAACTGACACTTTAAGGATGTAGCATATTTCCATTGACCATAATTAAACTAAACTTCACGGTAAATTTCCCATGGGATTTCTTTATCTTGTTGATCGTCAAAGTTTAGTTTAACAACCTAACTTTTTTACAACTTCCGTGTTTTTTATTAGGTAAGGCCTACTTAAGGCTTAATTTGTTGCGAACGTACGATTCCCTGACACTTCCCGGTTAAGTTTGAATAATTCATGAATAATTCCGGGATTTCAATGAATAAATGAAACAGAGATGCACGTTGTGGGCTCCTGACGTTTATTGGAATGGACGAGTTTGGGATGTTGTGTGAATACTAACCCTTAGATTTTTTCGGTTACCTAGAAAACCATGTAACTACTGGGTTAACATTTAAAAAAGAACATTGAAACTTAATAAACATATACAAATATAGACTGTATATTTTTGTACTTACATAACAAAGCATTTCGCTTGCATTTATTACTTCAAACGATATCCATTACTAGAGATCGCAAACTTTCACAAAGTCACAATACAAGCGACGAAAATAAAATATGATCATCCAGTTCGTTCACAACACGAACAGATCGAATCAAGTTTTTTTCCTGAATTTTTAAGGGCTGTCGCGTGTTTTGAAAAGTTTTACAGCTACTTCGCAGATGCCCCTCGCGCGCGGCCACTCGGCGCGTAGCGAGCCGCTGACTGAATGGGCGATCTCAAACCGGGTTCCCTATATTCCCGCCCCTGAGATAGTGCAAAATGTACAGGTTGCCCGTCGGGATTACAAAGATCACTCGCCCATCCATAATGCAGTGGATAGCTTTGCGAATTTGCGCTATCGCCATTGGAAAACTGTAAAAAAGTTTACAAGTCGTTTGTCGGTGATTTCGCACTTTCTCTAGAGATACGATCGTGTCTCTATTATAAAATGTGGTCGTAAAAATGCAATGCCGTTGCAAGCTGATTTTAAAGGCGCGGACAAGATAGGCCATGGATCGGATTTTTTACGACAATTTTACAGGAGAGAACACACATTCCTAATTCATTTATGCTCGTAAAAATATACAAGCTAGTTAATAAGCCATTTTTGATATACCTATGTGTTAAACTAGAGAATAGGAAACATTTGTTTTATTATTTAAAGGGTAACTACACCTCGATTTCCAAATGTATTGGCTGGTACCGTGGATTCCAATTCAAAGCGGTTTGTTTCACTTTAACCTGCTAAATAATTCATAAAACGGAATAGCTCTTGAAGTAGACTTCGTAATTAACCGCTCTAGATCTGTTAAATAAACATAACGTCAACTGTTGACTAATTTTCTCAATCACGAATCAATTCAACTAAGTAAATACTTGGTTAGAAATTACCTAAAAGTATGTTTATTAAAACGTTTCGGAATCAAAATTTGCGCTTGTAAACGGCTACTCTTACACTGCTAACCATTAATTTCTTAAAACAATATTACGTGAACTTTCATTAAATATTTATTTCGACATGTATGGTTCCGTTTAGGGTACGATTATAATTTCTCTCGAGAGCTTAACTTCAATATAATAATACGCATTACAGAATCTTAAACGCAACAAATCGCTGATGGGGAAACTAATATTTTCTTCCTGAACTCAATCACATAGGATCAATTTCGATTATTGGATCTGGGATTCACCGAATTAATTCAATTGTTATATTAAAATTGAGCTCGTCAAAAACTTTCAAATCAATTTGGGTGGAACGAATGGTGAGTTTACAATGCGAGGATGAATCAATTTTAACGAACGCACACACTCTCAACATTAAACCATTCAACCAAGTTACAATGGGGATGACGAGTAGTTGATCAAATCAGCAACTTTTTTTAGAAATGTCATTGTAAGAATGATCGCTCAAAATGAAGTTTGTATTACTTAGCTGCATAAAGCAGACAGACGGGAAGCGCCTCTGGCTTATCTTTGCACAATTTTTTTTTTGCCACTTTTTGAGGGGGACGGAGTACACATGTACAATGTACATACACGTACAGCACACACTCATGTCAAAATTTGTTACGTTCCTATAAACTTATATTAAAACAAAACTGTCACACAAATAAATAAATAAATAAATAAGTAAATATCATGGGACAAGTGACACCAAATAGCCATGCTAACTTTTTATATATGTATGGAAATCTCAAAACCATTTCGAGAAACAAGCTTTTGGTACAGTTTCTGCACATCAGATAAAAAAAAAAAATCTTACATTATTAAGATATTCGTTGAAATGTGTTGACCTTCAAATGACCTTTCTGTGAGTCATCAAACGCTTAATGGACAATGATTCCTTTGGCTTATTAAAAAAAAACGACTGACGTCTGTCTAGTCCATATCAAACACAAAGTCAAACTTGACATTGACGTAGTCGTTTCGTTTTATAGTTTGTTTGTTTTATTGTTATTTAAGCACAAAGAGCAACACCAGCAGCATTTTATCCTCTAACGGCACTGAAAATGGCAAAAAGGACGGCTAATTTCGAAAAAGCCGATTCTCGCAATTTGCCACAAGTGGACAATGTCATGATACTTATTGGAGTTCATGGCGAATTCTAGCAACCACAACATCGCTGAAATAAGAGGAGCTAAAGCAAAATAAAACAATATTATAATAATAAATACAATCTAATTTATTAATTTATTCGAGTACTCAACGGTCAAGACTTTATTGTTAAACATTTAAATGATCTTCACAACAAAACTGCAAATAGTTCTTGAAGTATTTTTGCTTCACTTCACGACACCATTCCTCTCGCCGTCGTTCTGGGATTGGTACGAATAACAAACCCGGGTTATCCCTGTTGTTATTCGGACATAAAGGGACGAAACAGTCGTAGCCGTCCATTTCAATCACGTTCAGTTAGTGTTAGTGATTTTAATTTTTTTTGAGGTTAGCCGTCCGCGGTCACGGTGACGTTAATTGACGTTTACCATAGACTTTACTGTAATTTTTTTTGTGCAGGCGAAGACTACATTATCCATAATGCGTTTGATGACGTCACGTCAGCAATAAATTAATATTTATTTTTAATGTAGATAGGATTCATTAAATACAAAAATACCGAAATTGGTTTCTTAAAATAGTCTATATTTGTCAAATAAATTATAAAAACCATACAACAAAAATATGAAGCATGACCAATTGATCTAGTCCCAAATTAAGCTGAGCTTGTGTTATGAGTACTAGACAACGGATAAACATACTTATATAGATAAATACATACTTAAATACATATTAAACATCCAAGACCCAAGAACAAACATTCGTATTCATCATACAAACATCTGCCCCGACCGGGATTCGAACCCGGGACCTCAAGCTTCGTAGTCAGGGTCTCTAACCACTAGGCTATCCGGCCGTCAAATGCCAAAAACACGCACTCAATCAACAAACCCTGTACATTTTGCACAGACGTAATGTCAAATTTTCGGCAGAGGGTCAATCGCGCGTTAACATCTCCATTCCTTTCCTGCTCTGCCCCCCTACTACGAAGTGCAAAATTCGGAGTTCGTATCGTATCGTCCCGCTCAAGCTAATATTATTTAATACGAGAGTGAGCGGGACGATACGATACGAACTTCAATTTTTGAATTTCGTAGTAGTCCCTCTGAGCTCAACTATGACGTCACAATTTTCAATGATTAAGCTGTGTAGTTTAATTAGTCCTTGTTAAATCAACAATCGTTTAAATTGCAGTAATAAGCGAGGCTTCGGTTTTACGTATTTTCGAAAGCTTGATTAAGTGGTAATGTTAAAATTACATTATTTTGACATCATTTATTATTATCAAGCCAATTAAAGTAAGTATGTAGGTAGGTAGGTACCTATGTTAACTGTGCTGTGAATTTGGACGGTACTTTTAAGCGTCGGGTTGGGACGCTTATATGTTTGACCTGTGTATCTGTCTGTGGCATCGGAGCCCCTAAACTAAGAAACCGATTTGGACGAGATATTTTTTTTTATCGAAACGGATGTTAGCTAAGTTTCATCAAAATCGGTTCAACCGTTTTTAAGATATCGAACTTTTAAATGAACATTTCGGGGGATTTTTCAACTTTTCTAAGTTGGTTAGATTATTGGCTACGGCTGACACGACGGTAGTGGTATTTCATCTTGTACCTACTAACAAGATTTGCGTACCTATAGCAGGAAGGCGAAACGTTGCAAAGGTCTTAAAGTCTCGGGCTTTAGGAAAAGGTGAAGCCACATGCGTAGGCGTGTGACAGGTACAACAACGTGACGGATTGAGGTAGAGATTTCCACTAAGAACCCACTTCCTACGTTTTATAGTGCAATTTATTTTTAACTAACGACATGAAAACAAAGAATATATGTATTAGCGTAAAAAGAAACGACACTGACGCATGACTGTGCAGTAAACGAACACGCGGCTGTGTGCGTTGCGGGATGCGGGCGGGGGTGAGCGCGGGTCGCGCGGGGTGTGGAAAGGCGGATCGGAGGTCGCCACAGCAGTGACGGGCTATTGACAAAAAGTAGGTAGGGTATTTCAAGTTTGACGTATGTTTGTAAGTTGATCTCTATGTAAATAAAAAATAATAATCTGACATCGAAATTCAATAGGTGCTCATTGTTGCTGTCAACAATCCGATGCTTCAGTTACAATTTACGATCTTTATCTCATTTCCCCTCGTCTATGGGTTCAGCGATCACTTATCATCAGGTCGTGGCCCCACTAGCTTGTTTGCCTTCCTTGTAGTATAAAAAAAAGGAAACGGTTGACGCATCACTGTATTAACGTTAAAAGGAGCCGAAGACTTTTCTTCTTCATCGAAACCGAAAGTAGATATGACCATCCGTACACAACTATAAAGCGAAAAGGTACATAAATGAGTAAGTACTTAGTAGCTTTTCATAATGACTGCGAAAGTAAAATACATACCTACATTGTCAATTTTCCCCTTATATACACACTGTAGTATATAAAGATTAAAGTTAATCCATTAGAAAGATTACAGGATACCCGTGACTCCGAAAAAGTTTTCGTAAACGGACAAAGACTTTTGGGGCAGTAATGAAGTACCGATAAAGTAGTTTTTCTTGGTGTTTCTGTTTAGGATAAGCTTGTCCCTAGCAATTTCTAAAAGGTTTTTCCGCGGAGGAAAATACCCCAAATATTACACCGAAAATTAGGATTAGGTACCCCTCGCCTTATTAGATTTGCTTCGAATTTGCACCGAAAATTAGTTTTGGAAGCTGGGGATTGGATGTCTTGATTCAATGATATATTTTGGTTAGTAATACGACTATGAAATCCGAATAAGACGGTTCATTTTATGTTCAGACTTTGGTGGTATTTTTGACACAAAAACAATTACTATGGGCAAATCGACAGCGCCCCTAGCGGCACATATTGATGAACTACCATTTATATTTTTATCACATAACTATATCTAGATAAAAGAAAAGAGCGTATGTTCATTGCGTATCAAAAAGAAGGGCTGAGAACCTCATTGCTCGCCGCGAACTTTAGTCATTACCCGACCACTTTTCGCGTGGGACGTCAAATTAAAAAACAAAATGCCTTGTTCTTCAATGATTAACTGTTCAAGCACGGTGGTCAGCTTCAATATTTTTGGAGGTGTTTCAAGGTATTTTCTTTGATTGGTAATGAGTTAATAAGTAACTCGTTGTCCTAAAATATCTATGCAAAATGTTACACGATCGGTTTCCATAAAGTTTTGTGATTCTCATAGTATTTGACATGTTATGCGAACGCATCAAGACGTATATTTTGGTCGTCGATCACACTAAGCGGTCTGCCATTTGATTACTGTTATTTAACGGCTGACAGAATTACTTACCAACCAACCGATAAAACTGTCATCACTTCACAAGAAGCCGATGCAATATGCGAATGTCTAAATAATTTGGTACCTATTCATTTTGTACCTCCATTAACATAGGTTATGACCGATCGAAGACAATGAACGTATTTTCCTGTAGCATTTCTGGTTGTCGATACAGCGAACAATGCTGAGCTGAATACGAGTTTAATACCGCTGCTAGTGCGTGCAGATGTTCCCTTTGTGTAGAAGAATACATCGACCTATCGATAGTTCCGTTAAAAACACAAACTAGTGTTGTTATAATTATCGACAAATTTATCGACAGTCTATGCCGAGATATTTTGCTGTTAATATTCTTCGTGAACTGTTCAGCCAGCAGTAAAAGTAGCTAAGCAACCGACGCGTTCACAATGATCTCGTCTCTATTATTATAGACATAGAGTTTGCGCAGATCATTGTGACCGCTTCGGTTGCTTAGGTAGCTATTTCTGCTTGAATTATAAATTGAGAGAGAAAATATATTTCGAGCAGCTTTTAAAGTTATTAGACGAGTATCAATTTTAGTTCTAAACTTAATTTCAAGTATAGTCAAGTTTTAAGTATTAACACAATCTTGTTATATTCCACTCAAACCTGCAAACCTATTAAAATTTACAGTGTTTCTGTTATTTTAGATAATTATAGTATAATGTTGAAATTTAAAGTTTATATTCTACGTTGAAATATTTAGCATTGTCTATACAAGTTGACCCCTTTTGGTCCCTTAAGGGTTAAAATGTCCTAAACCCCTTCTTTAGAAGGCCTCTCCGTGTCACAAAAGGGATTTACAGCCATCGTTTCGTGTTCCTAGATTTATTGGTTTAGGTTACGCGTTGCTTTGTAACAGCAAGGTTTTTTAACAAAAAAAGGAATTCCTAGTGACTGATACCAATTTACTTGTAAAGTTGGGAAAATAACAGCGTACAACGTATAAGACAGCAGACTGGTGGCCTTCCAACCATACCGTACAAGGCGGTACCTCTCCGTTTTTCACTCATCGCTCTTAATTTTTGAGAAAATGAAATTAATAATTATCCTGATCTTCACTTGATACACCGATATCGATATTTCGCTAAGAAGCGGCCAGCACTAACGTCAGCGACCGGAAGCGTGTTTAATCTCCCGCAGTTGGTAAACGTCACAGCGGTGCAGCGCAGAAAAGATATTGGGAATTGATTCAATTTACCGCAAATTTTCTGTTCTCTTTCACGAGACAATGAGACCTAATGGTAAGAATGATCAGGTGAAGCAGAGCGGATGGCACGAATGTCACTTTTGGGCAGATCTCTTTTGTTTTATGCGGCTGAGAAATTATAGAAAGGTCGCGGCTACATTTTTTAAAAATACAGTTTATAATAATTTCATAGTTGTTTGCGTTTGTCTATGGTGGCGTTATTCTCTTAACTATTTTCGGCACACACTAAGTAATAATAAAGAGTTATACGTTTATAATAATTTAGAAGAACACCTAGAACTTTATGTATACGCATCTTAAAACATGTTGAGATAGGACAACAGGCAAGTCGAGGACGATCAAACTAACACACAGCCACAAAATCATACTTATTTAATTCCACTGAAACGGTAAAAAGAGTATTTCGCAAATTTAATAATCACTCTCAAAATCAACATAACCCGTAAGTGAAACACTACACAAAATAAAACGGTTAAGAGTTCCACCCGTTCATAATTCAAATACTTAAAAATACAAACGCTGTTTTTATAAACCAAAATGGACAGCGGAGTTAACTAATTCAATTTTACTACAAGTTTTCATAATAGAGGCTGCTAGATATGAAATTCAGTTGAATAGGTACCCAAAATATGCGATTTTAAAAAACAGAACATTCGCGAATCTCTAACTGTCACGTGGCCCCAGAAAGAAACCCAAAAAACTTGTCAAACAGTTAGTAAGTAAGTAAGTACTTTATTGTACAGTCAAGGAATTTAATTTCCCACCCACCTAAAGTTTAATTAAAGAAAAAAACAGGACACAGTATGAGATCACACGAGTGTTTTAAGGCGTAATTGTGTAGAGTTGCATACATTACTTGAAGGGTTCATGGAAATAACAGTTTAGTCACCTTAGCAGCTTTTTGAGTTATCGCGATTTTAAAGTTTGGAACGATGTAATTATCCATATAATCTATACCTATAAAACAGTACCGTGACTGACTGACTGACCGACTGACAGACAACGCACAGCCTAAACCACTGGACCTAGAGACTTGAAATTTGGCAAACATGTATCTTGAGTATCCTAGAGGTGCACTATGAAGGGATTATTCGAAATTCCCACGGGATAAGGAATTAGCCCATTTTGAAATATTACACGCGCGAAAAGCCGCGGGGCATAAGCTAGTTTTCGTATACATATTTTATTAAAGTGATAAAAAAGGCATGTTAAATAAATATTTGTACCTGTAACTGAGTTGTTGTAACTATAGTCTATTGAGTGCTCTACATTTTGAGATTAAAATGTTGTAAAAAAAAAGAATAGAATAGAATAGAAAGTACCTAGACATGTTCTTTCCGTGTACCCTTCACTTTATCTATTTATAAGTAACTCTAAGATGGGTTCAGAAGCCGAAGGCGTAACAAACCCATCACGAATTTAACAGTTTTTTTTTTTAACCAGAGATAAACATACCGAGTTGACGTTTCGTATCGTAGGCCTATTGGTTTTTGAAGATGTTCCAAATTTCAAACTCACAACGTTATCGAATTCGAGATGTAATTACATTACTAAAATTTTCATAGTAAGTAAGTAGTAAGTTGTCGTAGTGCTGGTCATTTCCTACTGTTTCTGAACGCATTATAGAGGGCTTATGATTATGTGTGTAGATAAAGAACAACACAAGAACACATTATTGAACACCACATAATAAACAAAACAGAAAAAGGTACAAAATAAAATGCAAGGTAGCAAAGTATTAGATAGCGACAATTTCATACGCAAAGAAGTTCCTACTCTACAAGATTAGCACTTTACTAGCACGTTGATCGGTACTTGAAATGTTTACGAGGTATTTATCAGGAGAACATAACATTTATGGCCTTTGCCTACACACACTCAACGCTATTCTGGCGAAGACTCAGTTTCAAGTGTGCAATACAAACTAATAACAGAACAAGCATATCCTGTCTGCCTTTAATTGAATATGTTCTTGGGTGTGTGCCATGGCTTTCCTCCGTTGGATCCAAGGACGATTAAATCGAGAGGACTACAAATGAATTATGAACTAAAAACAATTACTTTTCTCACCCGCGACCACAGGCCTTCCGCAAATAGGAAATATGGACCTCCGCAAAGTAACGCGTGATTCAATAAATTATTGCTTTATTACCAATGAATTAACATTGTTAAATTATTTTAATATGAAACTAACGTGAAACTCAATCATATCATCGGAATATCAACGCTGCGGTAGTAATGCCGACAGCACACGCTGAGTCGGCGCCTTTTCGCGGCTATGCCGTGACAAATTACCGCGTAAGATACTTGATTTACTGTATTTATCATAGTCATGGTTGTGGAATAAAGTTTTTTATCTATCTATCTATCTAATCATAGTGAAATAATCGGATCACTAATAAAAATTAAGGTAGTTGTGCGCCACTGTCATCTGCGCCCAGAAATCGCGCGAGCAGAGCAGCGGCGCGCTGTGTGCTTCGCGCTGCCACTGGGTCGTGCGCTCCCAGAGGAAAGACTACGAATTAGTCCGAAACATGCCAGCCTAAACTCGACTTACATACGTACATGATTCGTTTATTTCACTACAATATTAAAATAATATCCTGGTGCAGCTAGTTTAACCATAGAGAAGTACCATTAATTTTGTATGGCACTTAGACCTCTGTTTTACACAATAGAGCCTTCTATAGGAGCTTTTTAATTGAGTTCATAGATGGCTATTGTGTTAAGCAAAGGTCTAACTAAGTGCTATGCGAAATTAATGATAAAGAAACTTTTCTATAGTGAAACTAGCGACAACAGGCTTATTATTTTAGAGGAAGGTGACTTTGCAGACATCGGCAGTCCTCTTGGTTTATTCGTCCATGGTTGGCGCACGACTTGTCGAGTTGTGCTTGGGGACTACGAACATGCATTTCACTTTGAGGTCGGACTCCGACTATCCCAGTGTTGCCACATTTGGTAGGAGGATCATTTAGCTCAGTGGAATGTACTTTGTAGGAATATATACGGAAATATCAGCTTTTTGTTAGCAACCCCAAAGCGCTTGTGACGGGAGATCACAACGCGCGTTTATAGCCGCCAAAAAATATGAAACCTGATTTCATGGTCATAGAAATGTTTGAGTTGTTGTTTATTGTGAGTGTTTTTGACATTCAGTGAAACGAGCATAGAAAAGTAGAAAATCCCCCCAGACATTTTCATTTAAAGTTCAATCTCAAAAACGGCTCAAGCGACTTTTATGAAACTTAGCTATAGCCACAGTTAGAAAATCTGCTTTCAAATAAAAAAAGCCAAATCCAAATAGGTTCACCCGTTTAAGAGCTATGGTACCACAGATAGACAAACACACATTATAGCGGTCAACATCACTCTTTCTCTGACTGGAGTTAAAAATGTAGAGCTTTGTGTTTGCAACAACGCCTTTTAAAGTGGAGGAAAGACTGGAAGCAATGTCAGATGTTAAAGTAGAAGATTAAATACATACGGAAATCTGACATGACATGGTTAACTTTATCGTCCTCCAACCGTTTAAGGTTTATTACCTCAGTCCGGCGGACAAGTGCTACAAGTATTTATGTAAATCAGACATTTCCATAACAGAGAAATGTGAGGAACTCTCAACATCGGCGAAACTTTATTGCATTCCCGAGTGCGGGAACAAAGCAATACCATTTGTCATTGCAAGGTATTATTCACAGCGGCGCAATCGCCGTATACGCTGTTTGCTCAGCGGTTGATATGATGCAGACGGCATTTCAATTATTATAGCAATTTTGAGGAATGTTCACATGGAAACGTAATTAGCATTGCGTACATCTGTGAAAATTGTTCAGGTATAACTGAATGAACGGGAATCAAAGGAAAATGTTTCGCAGTGAGTTAATGATGTGTTTTTTGTTATTACATTTCAAATGTTTTCGTGACGAAATTTTTTTTTTCTATGAGGAAAGAAAATGCTTTGAAAATATCAAAGTAATTATGATCAAAGCCATGGAATTGAAAAAAAAAACAATCTAATAGCGGTTAATTACAAAACCATTGCTTTCAACACACGTACTTTAGTTAAAACATTTATAAACTTCCTAAGATGCAGGACCAAAGTTTCGTAAGATCGCATTAAAACTTCTGTCAAATTGTTGAGCGTAGGGTTTGCCGAGTAGCCGAAACTTAACCAAACAAGACTATCCGGTAATATCTGAGACTACTGCAGTCGAGTTGAAGTTCTCTAATTAATAACTCTGAAATGCGAAAACTTGGCTCCGGTTTGAAATGTGTATAATGAATTTAGTCAACGAATGATGGAAGTTGTAAGTTCGGAAATATTTTAACTGTTGATTGCACTCCAATAGTGGAAGAACATAAAACGAATGAGTTGATTACAGTAGAAATCGGAATAGGTTGAATGAATCAGCAATAAATGATGCAATATGTATGACATAGATATGAATACGTATAATTAAAAAATATAATTATATTAAAAAAAAAAACAATAGCAGTGTTCAAATATTATGACAGTTTTATATTATTCGCGGTTAATTACATAACAAACACTGAAAACGGGATATTGACCGCTATTACCTTATTCATTTGACGAGCTCCCGATGTCATGATGCATGTAACTGCGTCGAAATATCGGGATCTCGTCAAATCTATAGTAAGGTAACCTAAAAATTATCAAAAAGAAGTCACGGCTATAAAAGCAAACGATCCTCTTGACTCTAATCAATGTCATATATCTGCAACACTCTTCACCCTAAATAAAGAAACTTGATCTCCTGACGCAGATGCTTCGAGTGACAATCGAGCATTAAGGACAGTATCGACTAAGAATCGAGTGTTCTCGGCTATCGGAAACGTGCTCAAGTTCAAACGGAGTCGCAACGAGTTAAGTCAGCTAGTCGGCTAGTTAAAAGTAAATGGAGGAGAGCTTGCCAACAGGGTTTAGCATAATTTTCCCAGAGGCCAGCGCTGTAGCGTTTATCGAAGACATAAAAATTTAGCCCTTTCGCACATGGCTTCTGGTTGGAGAAATGTTGAACGTCTTCGGGAAAACCTAGGCTACAAGATGGAACAAACAAAAAATCTTTTAGTTTACCTAACCAATTTCAACGTTCGTTCATTCTTCAATGGGTACCAAAATTTCTTAACTCTGGAAACGCAGTTTGCTCGCTTGCTTTAGCCGAAGAAAGGTCGCTATTGAAGCAAAGATTATTAAACGATGTTGTGACACTTATACCACATGGTGGAGACAGTTAACGAAGTAGACAGTCATTTGTTCGAGAGGGTGACTAAAATTAATGACATTAAATTAAGATCCGAAACGCACGACAAAGCCTTTTTAAAGAAACTCTGAAAAAACCTCGGCCAAAATGTAATTTAAAAGCACAATGTCGAGGCATTTTGGCAAAACGGGGTCTGTTTACTAATTCATAGACCAGCCAAATTTACTTTAATTAATTAATTTGGGCAATTCTTCGGGGACAGCGCGGCAAACACTTTGAAAGCCTACCCGAGAAGAATTAATAGGTTGCTACCAAAATTATGCAAAGGTATACATTATACCTCAAAGGTGGGGTGATTAATGGCAAGATTAATTAGAGAATTCATAGAAATCTATTAGTTTTTTGAAAATTTAAAACTGATGCGCAAATAAACAGAAAAACCAGAAAAATAAATTCTCGAATTGGGGTTCAAACCCGAACCTATAACAAACCGTGGTAATTGCTCGAATAGCGTAATTGGATTAGCGCGTTATCACGGTTTGGTAAACATTTGTGTGTGAACCCCAATTCGAGAACTAACTTTTCTGGTTTTTCTGTATCAGTTTGACATTTGGAAAAAATAATTCCGATCATCTCGGTAAAAAAAAAAATACAAAAATTAGTTTAAAATCTATTTGTATTTAAATTGTAACAAATAAGTTGTTTTTGGGGAAAATATAAACAATCACAGACCGAAATGTTTGATTACACTGGAGGAAACTGAAGAGTCTTATTCTTAAATATTGAAGACTTAACTGAACTATTTAACAAGTTTTGGATGTAGGTACTCACCGAAACATTGCATGCAAGATCATAATGACACCAAATAATATTGATGAAATCATAACAGAATACGAAATCATGACAGAAAATAATTAGAATTGTAATTAGCGCGATGAACAAAGCGGACGTTGACCATGTCATTAAATGCCCCATAGCGGGTAATACATATAAAAATAATAACGAAAATAATTCCCTACTCATGTAATTACGAATTAGTTGATAAGATCTCTTTATTACATCTTAATGAAACAGGAAAACAATCTCAGAAAACAAAGATATGTAATAACTTCGTGCCGACTCTATTAACCTACCATCGCAATGTCAATAAGCACTAAATACAGGTTTATGTGGATGTAATGAATAAATATGTAAGTAAATAAGCCGCAAAACATGTCGAAACAGAGAAGCATACAGCAGACCGTGAAACAAGAAAAGGATGCCTGATATTTTTGTTTACTTTACGAGACCTAAAACGGAGTACGATGTTCTTCAAAGTGGAAGTGTAGTAATTCAGTACTGATAGGGTGACTGGTGTGTACAAGAAAGAAACATACCCCATATATTCCCCCTTTATTATGGGGGGTGGGATTCGGAAATTACTTCTCACTTGATAAAAGGTTGTAACATACAGATACGGGGTTTTCATTGCTTTTTCACGACTTGTCTACGCCAGGGTGTGTCGTGGAATGGCGTAAAGAAGATTCGTTACTTTATGCAATCTTTGCATAAGCATTGACATAATTTCGCGGTAAACCCCTCTTTGAAATATTTTCCGCACAAACTAAATTCAACGTAGAAAATGATTATTAATTAACAATGGGAGACACTTAAGGTAAGAGAGACAATGCATTTCCACTAAACATCAGTAGGTTTCACACAAATACCAAATTTAATATATTATTGCAGGTACTCACATTGTACCTGCTGAGTTGTAAGGAAATTGTATGAAATTACCTAACGCAGATATTCAACCGGACAAAACAAAACACGCCTTAATTACGCCAGACAACCAACAAATCATTAGTTACGAATATTAATTCAACAGTTCCAGAAACGGATCAAATGGGCCGCGCGTGGAACACCTAGCCATTACATTACAGAACGTTCCAAATACCCACACATACAAATAAGTATAAGTACTTACATAAATACGAACTTGAGTAAGATTAATCACGTTTTACATCTGATCCCACGTATTCCATTAATTGCTGTCCCAAACGCGCAAGTCGCAGTCATAAATATGTATGCTTAGGACAGATTCTTTGACTTGTTCGGGAAGACTAATTGTACTCTGACAGCTACTCGCTTTGATCCAGTGCAATATCCATGGGGAGATCAACGCGTGTTAGTATGGAAACATTGCGCTTGAGAATTTCTTCGTCTTGTGCTTAACTGCGTTATGTTGTTGAAAATAATACGTTTGTATTAAGGCTGCGGACCTCATAAGAAGGCTCGAGGTCGCTCAAAGCCAATGGAAAGAGCTATGCTTGAAATATCCTTGCGAGAACGAATCAGAAACGAGATCTGTAGAAGAACGAAAAGTCACTGATATAGCTCAGCAAATTGCACACCTCAAGTGGCAGTGGGCGGGGCACATTGGTCGTAGAACTGATAGGCTGCTGGGGCCGCAAGGTTGTACCGGAAGGCGAAGTGTTGGTAGGTCGCTCGTAAGGTGGACGGACGATCTGGTAAAGATCGCGGGAAGCCATTGGTTGCGGGTAGCACAAAACCGATAGTCGGTGAGACCCTTGGGGAAGGTCTATGTCCAGTAGTGGACGTCTTCCGGCTGATTATGTTGATGATGACTAAGGTTACGCGGATATCATAGACATAGGTTGCAGCTTCTCTAACGAGACTTGATATGGACAGGGAAAAAACTGCAGCGCTTTTTCTATCTCTGTGGCTCTGAGGGGCTGTCAGTGTCAGGTCGACTCGCTGCAAGTCTATTTTCGCAGATAAATGCTATATTTTCGATGTTGTTGAAAATAGACTGCTTGTAAATTAAAAAAAAAACAGTACGCAAGTCTGATAACGCATTTTTTTTAACTATCGAAAACCAAGATCATCAAGATTGGCACAAGATCGCCAAGAGTGGACGAAGAGGGAAGAGGCCTATATCCAGGAGTGGATCAACAAAAGGCCACCATGATGATGATGATAATGATGATCGAAAACCAAAGGACAGCACTCATGGTCATAATGTATCCCAACTCCGAAGATTTACCCAACTCCCAGGCATTTATACATAAAAGATGCGCCAGTGTACCAAACTAGAGGGAAATTTACTAGAATTGGAATTGGCCGGTCGGAAAAGTTTTATTGCTATTAAAACATTCGGCCGTCGGTACGTGTGATCGGTTGGGACTGACAATATCCGAACGAACGGTATTTGGACGGCTGACAAGTGCAAAATTAGTTGTTTCGGAGTAGTTTCGGGTTTCTGGGAATAGTTTTTTGGGGCGTCCAGGAAATGTTTATGCGTGGGGTATTGATTTGGAAGGGTTGGTATTCCAATATGTTAATGTTTGTGCATGATAGATATATAGATAGATAGGTTTCTTTATTTGTTATTGAAAATTACGTTACATTTTAAATGTCAAAACATAAGAAATTCACAAAAAGATCGTCAAAGAAAAATAAAATAAAATGTCAAATCGTGTACAATATTTTATAAATAATCAAATGTCAAGTCTCGGTAAACGTAGTGTAGGACGGCCTCCGGCCAGGTGGGATGACGATCTGCGAAAGACTGCAGGCAGATGCTGGATGCGGCAAGCTGAAGACAGGGCGCTGTGGCGCTCATTAGGGGAGGCCTATGTCCAGCAGTGGACTAGAATAGGCTGATGATGATAAAATGTCAATTCCAACTAATGTAATTCAAAGAAATCTGTAAAAACTCACAGGAAGTGAAAATGTCATTAAAATAAAAATAAAAGCAATAACAAAAAATAAAATAAAACAATATGGTACATAATGGTATAGAAAATAAAAATATAGTCATAAGTCAATGCTTTAAATTAATATCATTTTACTCTTTTACGGAGTCATGTTAACGTTTTTTAAAATTTAAAAGTTTTCTATTAGTGGGATTCTGTAATTGGCTTCTATGTTACTATAGAAATAATATACTCTGTAATTTGTAGCTGTTGGTTCTCCGAAAATAAATAAATAAGTATTGTTGGTAATGTCCCAAAGTTTTTGCAATTGTTTCAGACAAAAGATTGACTTTAGTTTTACCTACGACGCATTTTGACACGTAACGTTGAGATCTGAGTTAATTAAACGAGTTACATTATAACTAGATTTATTAGTATTAGGTAGGTGTGGGTACCTAAATTTACTTTCATTTAATTAATAGAAATCTCCGAATTACGGAAATGTTCAATCATTTCAAATCCGGTTTAGGTTAAATAACGGTACATCTAAAATTTTAAATCATCTCTTGAAGAACATCATCTACGTAGATTGAAGAAAACCAATCGCCAAATTGCATTTCCAGCGCCATCTACAATATATCTCAAACAACACTAGAAAGCTCGGGGAAAGTGTACGCCATCGCCAAGAGTCCTCAGTAAGTAAGGGTTGCTTTCAGTTTACCTCCACTCGAAACGAGATGGCGCTAAAAGCGGCAAGCATTGTGAATTTTCACACAACTTTCACGAGAGGTCGCCTAGATGTTGCACCAATGGTAAATCGCATAGCCAACAGATGGCGTTAAAAAGTTACGAGAAGTTGAAATTATGGTATTCAATGAACCTTTCAACTTAACGGCGATAGTTCACACAAGAGGATCCTTATAGTAATAAAATAAGTGTTAGAGCCCGAACTTAAGTCCGATAGTTTTTCGAAACAAATGTGCTTTGAAAGTTGAGACTCGTGATTGAAATTCCCTTTGTAAAATACGACAACATTAGGTAAGATTTATCTCTTTGAGTTTAAGACTATTTAAAAAACAAACGTTTGATAACCGTAGTTTCCATCGTCTGGAAATCGTTAAACTAATTCTAATTATATTTACAACTCGTTAGAGCTTACTTAATGTGGTTATTAACTATGATCAATCAAATAGCCAATAATTAAGGAAAAAGTCTCTACGCTGTCTTCTTGTTTGTGGCTATAATTGTAGAAATAATTAAAAAACAAGTGACAACGATACGTGAACTTAATTTATCTTTTAATACAACAAGTAATTTCGCTTCTGAAAATCCATTTCAAACGGAGCTAACGAGTAAATCAATTTACGTGCGGTCCAAAAACATAAATATAATGCGCAGAGATTTCAATTCAATCAGATAGAATGACTGCTAAATCTCTAGAGATATCTAAAAAGGGTCCGTCGGTAAGAACCGTACATCAAAATGTTATTACACCCCTTATTTTTATTATTATATGGTTCGATTGTTTTTCAGGGCAAAGCCTGTGGATAAAACGTCGTTACAAAGGTTGTACGAAAGTTTTTATTAGTACGGATTTGTTGGTCAAAATTATGATAAATATCTATGGTGATAGAGCGGTGGTAAAGTCCTATTCTGTAGAAGCAATAACGATAAAACCAAGCGGACTGCCAATGTATAGACATTGAGTTCTCATGGCTTTACTTTTTTACAGTGTCGCGTTCAATTAAATTATTAAGCCTGCTATAGCTCGTTTCACTATAAAGAGGTGTACCATTAATTTCGTATATCACTTCATTCTTCGAGTTCATAGATGGCGCTTTTGTACAAATACCTCGTACGAAGTTTGTAGCTAAGTAGCTACTAACGCGACGTTGTTTACATTGGCTCTTGGTTTTATCTTCCTTCTTGGTAGGAGGTGACAAGATTTAATTTTACAAGGAATTCAAGCATAACAGAATAATTATCTTGCGGTATTTTTTCCCTTTTAGTGGCCCATGACTATTGCGTGTTGGTAAATTTTGCTATACAGCGGGGTAAAGTATAGAAAAAATTGTTTAATTTTGCTATGTACTAGCAACGTTCTTCTGTAATGGTAGCGGTACCTAAGTTAACTTATAAGAACATTAAAAGACTGTAGAAAAGGTCAAGATCGCGTCAAGCATTTTAATTAAGGTAATAAAATTAGCGAATTTCGCCTGAAAAGCGCCTCATATAACTCTCTCTAAATTTCATTTGAAGTCAGGAATAGCAGAGACTTTAAACGTTGAGGAATTTTAAACTGTTTTAACAAGAACCAAGAAGAGGTTTATGGGCCATTTCGCTTGCATCGGTTTTTTTTCGGAATTGTGCTTTTTTATACAAAATTAACTTGTAGTTCTCAGAGAGTGTTTTGTTATTTTCTTTGACAATAACTCTCTATGAAAACACTGTTTGGAAAGAAACTTTGTCCGAGTAAATGTTGTATAATAAAATTGCCGTTTTGAAATGCAGATTGCATTGTCGATGCTACAAAAAAAAATTGGCTCCTCAGAAAACGAACAACTCTTTGATTGACTCCAAACATTACCGTAAGACTCTGTTTCAATTAAATTACGTTGTAAAACATATTTGAAAAAGCTGACGTTATAATGAAGCCTGTTTTTATTGAAAATAAAATATACCGATCAAAACCATAAGTATACGAATACTAGTATATCCGTAACGTTTTACATAATTATGTAAGATGAGAAAGTAAAACAAAAAAACTGTATCAACCAGCAAACCGACCGTCTGCGACTCAAATTCTACACCTACACCTAAAAACTCGTTCAAAAAACCCTCATAACTCTTAATTAAAACGTGGGTAGATTTTTACTGTGTACTCACATATTTTTGAAGGCCCGCCGTTTATGTCAATATCACTGAATATTACCTGCAAACAAAAAATATTGTCATGGTTAGTGGTTAAATGTTTGAAAGACCAATAACTTAATTATCAACATTGGTTTAATTGATTATGATTCTAATAAAGGTATGGCCGGCTTATTATTTTCTTGTGTGTGTATGTTTCTCTCTCTCTCTCTCTCTCTCTCTCATTATATAACTCGCTCGCAATCAGCATCGTGTTCATTTTGTATGGGCTGACAATTGGTAGGTATCGGAAAGAGCTAGCTGTCACAGTTGTACAAAAACAGACATTTCTTGACATTTGGCAGTTGCGGGGCACATTGCTCGCATAACTGATGGCCGATGGGGTCAGAAGGTTTTCGAATGGAGTCCACGGACCGGGAGACGAGCTGTCGGTAGGCCTCCAACAGGATGGAGCGACGACTTAGTCAAGATTGCGGGACCGCGGTGAATGCGGAAAGCACAGGACCAGTCAGAGTGGAGAGCCTTGGGGAAGGCCTATGTCCAGCAGTGGACGTCTTTCGGCTGACATGACGACATTTCAATCCGATGACGAGTATCAAAATAGTCACGCACAGAGGCCTTAGGTGTGATAATCTATCGTAATTGTAAATCGTGTATTATATAAGTAATTCTACACAGTTGGAAATAACTTCCTACTTCGCCCCGATGTAAAGCTGTGTTCTAGTTTCTTTCCTACACACTCACTTTCTATTTTATTTATAAATAAAGTAATCTCAAGGCAGGTAAAAGTACCTTACCTACATGTATTAGCGAACCAACTGAATCGTGACCCATTCTGGAACCTTTTCGTAGAAAATGTCCTTAGTGACATTGCATTGCCTGACGAGGAAAATCATTATGACAGTTACTGTGAAAACGTTCTACAGTGAGCCAGGAATCAAATTGTTACTATATATATTATATACTGTTGTATATTTTCTATCACAAAAGCGTGTACCCTGTAGGTGACGCTACACGTTACATCAATCACACAATGAATCTCAACATCATGACGTAAGATACGTCAACCCTCTCACCAAGACAACCTTTAAAAAAAAAAGGTTTTTTTTCCTGAAGGAATTGTATGAATTTATTTTCAGATCCCTATAGGTAGACCCTGGCATCGGCCGGACATCCGCTCTTCGTCCACTTGACGTACGGTGCGAAGACGAAACGAGAAATAAATGATGACCCTAAAATGTATCGAAGGTGAGTTGAAGCACAAGCGAAGCGTATCTTGAAATAAGGGTTAATAAGGGTAGTAATAGGGGAGGCGATTCGAAACCTGCGTAACGTAATCGAGTAGTGACGTTATCGAGTAGTGACGTTATCGAGAAATTTGTGTGATGTTTGGATGTATCTCGATTTCGAAACGATAACGTAACGTTACGCAAGATTCGTAAACTTCGTGCTCGGCCTACTAAACAAGCTTTATTAACCATATTTATTGCTATACAATATCTATGCAGGTACATAATACGAAAAAAAAGGATGCAACCAGTCCAAGCTATTTTCTTTCTTCCATTTGACCCCAAACTAAAGCTCTCACTGGAATAAAACGTCAATCTTCGCCCACATTTTTCAGGAGCTTACTTTTATTACTACGAGGTATTTCAAAAGGTTAGTCCAACCGGAAGTCAGGGATAAAGCAAATTTAAGTAACTATTTCTTATAAAAAATTGAGTAAGTTTTTAAAACGTTCTCCAGGTACCAGAGGTCCGAGTACAGTCAGCAGCAATATTCGAATCCTGTGCCCTAAGCACGACTTGTCGAATCCTGCGTTACGTTACGGTTATCGTATCGAGATCGAGAAATCTCATACAAAATTTTAGTTCCAAGTACGCTCACGGGCGGGCGCTGTTCCAAACATCATACAAACTCGTTATAGTTTACTATTCGAGTTTACGTGACGCAGGATTCGACAAGTCGTGCTTAGGGCACTGGTAACGTAATTTTATCGTATCGAAATCGAGAAACTTCATACTAAATTTTAGTTCCAAATACGCTGTTCCAAACATCACACAAATTTCTCGATAACGTCAGTACTCGATTACGTTACGCAGGATTCGAATATTCGTACTGGGTCTCAGAAGTAGCTAAGCAACCGAAGCGGTCACAATGATCTGCACAAGCTCTTATGTCTATAACAATAGAGCCGTGATTAGATCATTATGAACGCGTCGGTTGCCTGCTACCTTTGCTTCTGACCGTACTTAAGCGCTAGTTTTGTGTTATCCCGAATTTACACAAGTAAGGAAAAAGTTGCTTTACACTGCGAGACTGAAACCACTCTACTTCTATGAACTCGTTCGTTTTACCATGAGCATTGTAAATTACAGTCTGTATTCCGAGCACGAAATTTTCGAATCTTGCGTAACGTAACGTTATCTTATCAAAATCGAGATACATCATACTAAATTCTAGTTCGAAATACGCTCACGGGCGGGCGCTGTCATAGTACCAAACGTCATACAAGTTTCTCGACAACGTTTACTACTCGATTACGTTACGCAGGTTTCGAATATTCGTACTCGGGCCTCTATTATGCATCTTACTTATTTTTTTTACTAGTTTAAAATCGTAATTGCGTAGGTAATTGAAAAAAAAAACCTTCATTATAAAAGACGAGCTCTACGACCGGTGGTGCTACGGTGCTACGGATCGTAGCTCTATCTACATAAGTGTTGATGCTACGTGAGTAACGCGCAAAATCTTAATAAAAACAATTTAATTTTTATCATGGTTACAAAAAAATCCTTGAAATGAAAACACCTGAAAAATAATATTTAAAGCTATTTTTCAATTCGCTGTGTACTTTAAAGCACATCTCTTTCACTGGCCGTATTTTAACAGAAAAATTCTACATGAAATACTAAATCATCATTCTTTTCTTCTTATTTCCGACTTGCCATACTATTTTATATTATGCTAATCCTCTGATCTCGAGCTTAAATGGACCGAGAGAATAAGGTAAAATCGATAGAATTTCCATGAAAATTGCTAGCTTACAACTATACTTTTCTGCTGAATTGAAGGTAATTTAATGGTTTGATTTATAAGGATTTTTGTGCTATATTGACGTTTTATTCAGCGGTTCTGTTATTTTTGACAAGTTAGTCAGTTAATCTAGCGAGGCCTGTTGAGATGATAATTGTAATAATTTAACTGAGTAAATCAAATTGAGAAAGCTTTATGTTGCCTGTTTAGGGCATGATGCTTTCGCCAATCAGACCGAAATGCGTGGTCTGCCTCCGAGTTACCCTTTAGAATAGAATCCACACATAGGTATTTACTCGTATGCATATATTGTAACTTTTCACTTTAAAAATGTCGGTTCAAGCATGCAAAATCCAACTTTAATTTAACAGTTTGATGAACGACGTAAGCATAAACTGAAAAGGATTTATCTATTGAATTTTAAAACTTATACTAAGAGTTTGTAGAGACGGTCTGCCGACTGCCAAATTGAAGTTTGAATACAAATACAAAAGTTGGCCGGCAGAGATCCCTTAAAGGGATAAGTCCGCCTTTGTACTCAAAAGTTATTGTTGTAACTTGTGTTTTATCCTGTTTTTTGTACAATAAAGTGTTAACTTACTTACTTTCATTTTGAACGCAGTGCTACTCCAATAGCATTAGCACAAAGCCTATCTGCTTTTGGACGTGAGTTAGGATGCGTTTGAGCCAAGCGAACAAACAAACATCGGTTGCGAAGTCTGTTTTTTAAGACATTCTTAAGTTTTATAGCATCCTTTCGTCGCTTAGCGGTTATTTCTTATCTTGTTCATGATTATCATACTCTTTTGGTGCAGATAAGGAATAGGGATTATTGTTAAAATAAAATAAGTTGAAAGAATGCTCGTATTTTTGCTCTAACACTGTTCTTTTGACCTTCTGGCGACACCCTCGTCAGCGTCTTTACCTTGTGGCGACACCCTCGTCAGCGTTTTTGACCTTGTAGCGACACCCTTCTCAGCGTTTTTGACCATGTAGCGACACCCTCGTCAGCGTCTTTACCTTGTGGCGACACCCTCGTCAGCGTTTTTGACCTTGTAGCGACACCCTTCTCAGCGTTTTTGACCATGTAGCGACACCCTCGTCAGCGTCTTTACCTTGTGGCGACACCCTCGTCAGCGTCGTCCATCGTTTCGATACCAACCTGGTTAGCTTTATATTATTGCGTATCAGTGTACTGTTGCAATAAATACAAGTTAGATATTCTAATAAATAAAAAATATCCTACAAATTTACTCTCAAGTCACATATCGCACAACTATAATAGTTACAACCTAAACACACCTTCAGACTATATTCTGCATGGTGTGTTAGTTTTTGCTTTTTCTTTCTATTTATAAATTTTATAATGGAAAAATAAAACAGAATCTAAAAGTTTCTGTTTACAAAGCGATGCCGATTAGTGTAAACGTTGTATTTTAATTGCCCCAAGCTATTAACATGCGGCATACACAGTTCTACGAGTTACAATAGCCATAATTAACGAGAAACTTCGCAAGTTCACAGGGTGATCCGTTTTAAAGCTCCTTAGTAATTAATTGCACCCTCGACTCTAAGGGTAAGTAAATAGATTAACATCTATGAAGGCCGTACCTAATCCATTAGGTATAGTCAAGAACATAAAAGTTGTAAGTGGGACATGAACACGACATGGTACGCAAGAAAATAAAAGTAAACCAATTAAAACTTAGTACAGGCAGGTGGTAGGACCTTGTGCGAGGTCAGTCCGGATCGCTACCACTATCTTACTCACTAACCCTGCCGCTAAGCAGCAGCGCTTGCACTGTTGTGTTCCCAGTGTGGAGAGTAAGACAGCTGAGGAAATCACAGGCACAAGAGGCATTTCGTCTTAGCCCTCTAGCACGCATCTGCAAACCCCCCGGGGTTGCTGCTTATGAACAGTGGCGATTACTTACCATCAGGTGAACCACTTGCTCGTTTTCCTTCCTTATCGTATAAAAAAACTTTACCGATTCGATTAGCGGTGATGGTTGCGCAGTTGTCGAATATAACGTTCGAGTCTGATAGACAGAGGCCCGAGTACGAATATTCGAATCCTGCGTAACGTAACGTTATCGTATCGAAATCGAGAAACTTCACACTAAATTTTAGTTCCAAATACGCTAACGGTCAGGCGCTGTTCCAAACGTCATACAAATTTCTCGATAACGTTACTATTCAATTACGTTACGCAGGATTCGAATATTCGTACTCGGGCTTCGGTGCATCACCTGCTGTGTTTGTTGCCTGTAAGCCTTTACGTACCTCACGTTTTTCTATCTAGCGTTACGGGTTAAGAATAGTAGGCCTTCTGCCTCCAAAAAAATATTCCCAACGCACGAAGCGAAACGACAATTAACTGGAACGAATTCGATTAGTCAGCAAAGCAACTATCTGCTTTGATCTTAGAGCGACACAGCGCAAAGAAAGTAGGCTCACACTACCTCAGAAATCCCAATATTCTCCCCTTAAGATTTAATATCCTCATTGAATTTGTAGTGAGAGAGCCATACTGTACCTATTTGCTGCCGTACGAATGGGCCGGCTCGTCCGCGGAAGTACCACCCTCTCGCACAAAATCGGCGTGAAGCAACAGCACCCCTGTTTCGTATCGTTCGGTCAGTGAGAGTGCCGGAGGCCCCATCTCCCTCCCCCCCCCTTTCTTCTATCCCTTTTCCTCTTAACCCGGAAAGGCCGGCAACAGACTAGTGACTATCTTGGGGTTGCTGGTTGTCATGGGTGGCGGTGATCGCTTATTATCAGGTGACCCGTTTGCTCGTTTGCCTCCCTCTTTCAATAAAAATAAATAAATAATAATAAAAAGAAACCCTTGGTTTGTTAAGTCACGTCGCAATATTGTCCCTTCCAAACAGCAGCTTCAGAGTACAGTATCTTCTAACGTCATACTTATCAGGTTACTGGCTGTTGCCCGCAACTTCGTACGCGTAGATTTCGGTTATCGCTATCTCGCGAAAACTATACAATTTTCCCGAATAAAAATTAGCCTATGTTATTACTCAATATTCAAACTATCTTCTTACCAAATTTCATCTAGATTGGTGGCGGTTTTCCCGTGAAGAGGTAACAAATAGACAGACAGAGAGACAGAGTTACTTTCGCATTTATAATATTAGTTAGGATTATGCACGGCATAAACAGACAAAAGACACTCGAATTAGCGGTCACTTCCCCCCACCCCCTCCTATCAAGCCTTGATAAGGGACACTCGGTAAGCCCCCAAGCCGTTCGCGACGTCTCAAAACTGCGAAGTAAAATGTTTACGAGGCCTGCTCCGATGTAAAAAAGAAACAAATGAGAATCATGGAAATTTAAATTTATTATTTTTTTTTTTTTCAGTTCTTTATTTGATCGGGTTATCAGGGGCTGCCAACGTCACACCAACTGGTAATCAAGCGATGATTTCTTTGGCAGAGGAAAGGGTGTGTCCACGTGACATTTGTCAGATATCATTTACTCTGTATGATAATGGGCCCCTAGTATCGAAGTACTACATAATTTTAACTGCCAGGACCTATGATGTGTAGTAATGTTTGAAAGGCTTATATTTAAACTAGCTTATGCTCCGCGGCTTTGCCCGTGAAATATTTCAAAATGGGCTAGTTGCCTATCCCGTGGGAATTTCGAAAAATCCCTTCATAGTGCACCTCTAGGATACCTACTCAAGGTAAATGTTTGCCAAATTTTAAGTCTCTAGGTCCACTGGTTTAAAAAAGCTGTGCGTTGTCTGTCAGTCAGTCAGTCAGTCACGGTACTGTTTTATAGGTATAGATAGATTGCAGTATGTTTTGTCATGTTTCAGAATTGCGCAAGTTTTCAGTGAGTAACTGAATACCCGTTAGGCAGCATGCGGTCTTGCAAAGACGATTTGCCGATGCGCAACGTGCAACATAATCTATACCCGTATGTTTTGCGATGCAGATTACAGAGCTAATCGCTATATGAATGATCATTGGGCTCTATCATTTTTACTGAACAGTAAAGTGGGACATAAAGGAGCATAAATTATAATATAGACACATGGGGTCCCAGCGCTTACAAGCTTATTTCTGAGTTACAAATGCGCTTAGTTGATGCAACTTGTGACCAAAGGGCTGGCAGTTTTCTCTCTCAAAGAATCAGCATCGCTATTCAGCGAGGCAACGCTGCCAGCCTTTTGGGCACTATGCCACGGGGCCTTTTTTAGATTTAATTTAGTTTTAAGTTGTTGTTTATTTAGTTTAAGCTTAGATTTAATGTCATTGTAAATTGCTTTACGTAAATAAAGTTTTAATATAGACACATGCGAAAGACAGAAATTCTGTAGACTGTCGTATGTTTTGTGTACAAAGCCCAATTAAACTCATTTAAAAAAATCCTTACTTAATACCTAAGTATATACCAAGGAATTTAAAACCAAGAGGACTGCCAACGGCTATAAAATGTCGCGTTCCTGTAAAATAATGAGCCTGCTGTAGCTAGTTTCACTATAGAAAGGTCTCTGTACCATTGATTTTGTATGACACTTAGAACTCTGGCTAACACAATAGCGCCATCTATGGACTGAACGAAAAAACGAATTTACATGGCGCTACTGTATTAGCCAGAGCTCTAAATGAATGGTACCCCTCCGTAGTAAAACTAGCTACAGCAGCATACAATGACACTGCAAAGAAAAATCCGTTAAGCAGCTGCTTAACGGATTTTTCTTTGCAGTGTCATTGTATGTTGTATTTCATTCTATGAATGTTTCATAAAAACAAAAACAAAAATAATCAATAAATCGATTATTTTCATTTTTTTTTTAGCTACAGCAGGCTTATTATTTCAAAGGAACGCGACATCGTATAGACACTGGCAGTCCTCTTGTTTTTATGGTTCTTGATATATACGATACATTATGTATTTACATTATGTGTCACTATTGAACAAAATAAAAAGTGATAACTGAACCTTACAAAAAGGCCCATTTGAACTAAACCCTTTTCTTCCGCGTATACATACTGTGTATATAAAACCTACTGTTCATTGCAGATTGCCTAGCACAATGTAGGTTTCATCATTTGTTCTCTTCGTGTGCAAAGCCGCTACAAATACTGAATACGGAGCATCACAATAGCCTTGTCTAATACATGAAGTGCTTATTTCTGCTTCTCTAAAGCTTGTCAATGTAACCAGTGTTGCCACACGTCCTAATTTTGGCGGGACGTCTCGATTTTAAACCCATTATAAAATGTCCCGCTCGGGATAGGCTCGGTCCTGCTATTCGGTGATTACTCGACGGTAATCACACTGTTTTTTTAAAACTATTGTACATAATTACACTTAGTTTGTTACTCAAATAAAACGGCAAGAATGCAAAAACTACTGTTTTTTTAGTCATCATCATCATCATGTCAGCCGAAAGACGTCCACTGCTGGACATAGGCCTCCCCCATAGGTTTTTCTAGTAGGTCCTTTTATTCGACGAAACAATACCGCTTTTACTCGCAATCTGGCAATGCTATTGCAAAACTAGCTCGTAGGCATTTTTGGCTTATGTTATTGTCCGAGAATTAACTTCCGATTAACTAACCGAGAAACTTCGGTGCGTTGTGGATTTCGAGCGTCATACATAATATACATTCTGATAGTTGGAATCGTAAGTTAAGCAGAATTATGGAAACGTATTTGGAAGACATGCGGTGATACATTTGCTGGGCCGTAATCTATATGAAAGCTTTTTTTTATCATTTGTTAAACAGCAGTTTTACTTCGTTGCTTTTTTACTTACTCTTATTATTACACAGTTCGTTAAAACTCGACAGTTTTGATATTGACATGAAAAACCATTCATTTTATTTGCCAGCTCCAAAAGAGATATTTCAAATAGAAAATTCAACCACCGAAATTCCCAACATAGCAACTAGCGAATAATGGTCCCGCCAAAAAAGCAAGCTGAAAAATAACGCGTTGAAGTAATACGGAAACCTCTCGACACTGGTTTTTACAAAAGAAAGGAGATAAATGACTGTTTTATCCTGAGCCATCTTATTCGCTATTCCGGTAGAAATAAGGCCTCTTGGACGTTCTATGCTAAACAAAGGCCGTTCCGACGTGATGATGGATGATGGGGCCATTGTCGTGTATCAAACGTGTACCATTTAGTGGGGGGGACGTTAACATAAAGCAAACACAACAGAATGGTGTTGACTTTTCATAGAATTGCGTGCTGATGTTTCAATATTACGAGTCGGGTGGCAGTGGCGATGAATTAAAAAGAAATCGTGTTATTCTGAGGTTTCCGTTTACTAAAGAAGAATAAGCTTTTAGGGTGTACAGAACTTTTCGGTAATACCGCGTTAGTGGTTTAATATTGATGAAGGATAAGTATACGAAGAGTTTTGACAACTGCGCTATTAAATGATTATCGGTCCGGTAAAGTTTTTGTTACAGTGAGTTTGAAGTTTCGCTCTTTTAACATAATTAAATTACTAAACAGTACTTCACAACGATGAACGATAAATTAATCCTCCTGGGGAATTAATGACTGAGGAAGTTTTGGCTGCTAATCAGCATTTATTTTTAAAATTATGAATAAGTACAATGATCAAAAAAGCAACACCTATTCAGCAACCCGTAGTTCAGAATTGAATCACAATAGACTTTATTAATCGTACAAAGCTCGTAACTTATGCACACAGTGTTTTGCGCCGCTTTTAAGATTAGAAACCGCGATCAAGATTGCTTGTGCTGAAATAGGTACATTATTATTATCCGACCAACCGTACATTTTCCGCTGAGGTTGAAAAATGTAGATATGAAAAAGGGAAAATAAATAATAGTTTCTAGCAGCTTGTGTGGAAAAGGTTTTTCGAAATAGCCTTTAATAGATTGCTGGAATATTCTTACGGGTTTGCTATGGCGGATGTGTTGTGTAGTAAATATTTGTTGACTGTCTGCATAGTCAAAACCGGCAGTCACTAAATCGATACCTAATACTCGTGTTAGTACTAACCTGTGCCTTTAGTGTAATCAAAAAGCACAAAATACGTCTCGATCGCGTTTGCGTTAAAGTGTCAAATAGTATGAGAATTGTTAAACGGGAACGCGATCGAGACGTATTTTTTGGCCTGGTCGACGATTACACTAGGCGCTCAATTCTTACTAAGATGAGCGATCCGTAGCACAGTTCGAAATAATAGAAACAAAAAATTTGCTTCCCTTGAAGCATAAGGAAGGATAAGGATCCTTAGACAATGTTTTCTACAAGAAAGATCAAATCAAGGTGGCTATAGCCGTTTTGAAACCAATGTGGAATCAACTAGCAGCAACGAATATCTTCGCAGATTTTCTACAGCAAAGCAAGTCATAGATTCCGCTAGTAAAGAGGGAAGTAAATTCGCAGTCGGAACGGACTCGGTCCTCGATCACGTAGCCGCAATTTCTGGCCTTCGTCGGCGCTCAATTTAGCACCGCCTAGACGTTTCACTCCAATTCAATCTAGATACGCATACCTTCATCGTCGGAAGGTTGTAAAGGTTGAGATTTTAGTAGGTCTTTCGCTCGAAAGGAAACACTACTTGGTTGTAAACTTTGTGCCAGTTTGATTTTGTATTACGTTATGATGTTTGGTTTGAAATGGGAAGTATTCCCGTGACAACCAGGACCTGAAACGCTGGGTTTTGTAAAGTCATTACTCCGAAACACGCTAATCTACTGACCACACAAGAAACAAGAACTCGTTCATTATAATCTCTCTGTTCTGGTGGAACATAAATTTTGTATAGTCATTCTGGCGTCAACGTCAGCCCCTGGAGATGAAGACAGATAGTAGACAGACGCACAATTTTCACTGACCCATTACCAGGCTATTAACTTTATCTCTATTGCCGGCTCTTTAACGGCAAAGTCAAGAAGGAAAGAGCCATAATGCAATCATAAGGGCTGAGGAAACGGCTCGTATCAACGGAACGTCCCTTGATAAATTACCGGCAAACAGAATAAGGGGGACGATGTGTAGCCAACGAAAGGTAATCGGTGACAGTAATAAAGGAACTGGTAATCCGCAAACGGCTTTTGTGTTTTCCGTTATGGGAGCCAATGTAGAAGAAGGATCAAGAGACGAAAGGACGATGGTAAGGCAATAAGTCCGTGGTATGAAAGCCTAAAAAGTACCAGTCGTGGTTTTAACACCACCATGAACCGATTACGTATGAACACAATACAACACCATCACACGCAGCAAGACCTGGTGTAATACAGAATAAACGTATGCACTTTGTCTGGAATAGAAGAAGGTACAATGGACCACATCATGGTCAGCTAATTGACAGATTGGTTTTTGCAAGTAAATTTTCTGAAGTATACAAAAATTATACTTAGTGAGTTTTATTCCCGTCCGCCGTCGCTTAAAGGACTTTTAAAGAACGTTGAAACCAACAACCCATATACAAATACATTAAGACACTGCAGAAAATACAACAGTGTAAAAAAATTAATTAGTAAAGTGAACCAGAAATAAAAATATTTTGTACAAGCGACTGGCGATAACATTGTCGTGAAAAATAAATAGGTGTCCTACTAAGCTAAGTTCATGAATGTGGATGCGTCAATTTCGTACCATTCATCGTACAGTAAGCATACACCTTGATTGAAGCTAGGTTACGTATGAGAAGCTGTGTTAATGTGAGACAGTGGTATGGTCAATAAATACGTGGAATCGTCTCGCATCTTCTTATTTTAGCGCTCAACGTAGTTATAGGCGTAGACGATATAAATATTTTTAGGGCAGGCCAGCCCCTTTTATATTTACAGCAGAAAAGATTAAACCCCATATATAAAGGTAGAGGAAGGTCTTGGCAAAGAGATCAACCCACGGCTCAAACCACTGGAGCTAGAGGCTTGAAATTTGGTAGACGTTTACCTTGATGACCATAGAGGTGGACGAAAACGGGATTTTTCGAACACACACACACACAAAATAGTACAAAAAATATACAACAGCAGACAAACTAGCTAAGGGAATTAGCTTTTTTTTACTCGTATGAAAAAAGCCGCCAGTCATAAGCCACTTACAATACGAGAAACAAGCTCCTGTACCGATTGTAATAAGTTTAGTATGAGAAAACAAAATCGACTACGTTGAAGTATAATCCATTATTTCTTAACTTGTACCAACACTTCAGTTCGAACTTCGAACGTGGGCGGGGAAGGTACTCGTACCTACTAGCTGGAAATTACGTTACAAATAAATGTAATAAGAAAACACATTTACTGGTAACACCGACTTGTGAATGGGTGCGTTCGTGATGTTCTAGGGTTCCGTATCCATAGGGTGCCAACGTGACGCTCTCTGTGACGGGGCTGTGTACATTTTAAATCGAATTAGGTACACACATACAGGCTATAACAAAAATAATGTAAATAAAAAAGCCGTGGTAACTTAGCGGTTTGACCTATGGCCTCTCAAGCGAGGGTCGTGGGTTCGGGCCAGGGTTCGCACCTCTGAATTATTCGAAATTTAAGTATATAACGAACTATAACCCCAAGCCTTTTTTTTTTTGAGGGGAGGCCTATGTCTGACAGTGGGACGTAAATAGGCTGCTTACGATTAAAAAAAAACAAATTTAAAATTTAAGGACCTCCCCATACAAGACAACGTTTTCTCTGCTTTTTTTTGTAAAATTACTATGTGGTGTTAAATATTGCACGGAACGTTTCGTATGCCAGTCAAACTCGTGTTAGGCCAGTTTTTTAACCCCCGACGCATAAAGAGGGGTGTTACAAGTTAGACCTGTGTATGGATGTGTCTGTTTGTGGCATCGTAGTTCATACGGATGGACACATTTGGACTTAGAGCAGGAAAGGAATGGAGATGTTAACGCGCGATTTCCCCTCTGCCAAAACTATAACATTAAGTCTGCCATAATGACCAGGGTCTGTTGATTGTATGTGTGTTTTTGCATTTGTGTGACAGTTTTGTTTTAATGCGAGTTTGTAGGAAAGTAAAAAATTTTGACATGAGCGCAGACGTGTGCTGTACCTGTGTGTTCGTCGTCCCCCTGAGATAATAAGTGGCAGATATATTGTATTGCATAGATAAGCCAAAGGCGCTTCCCGTCTGTCTGCTTTATGGATTTGGACGCCGCTGCTTTTAACAGAAAGCTAGTTTAATCGAGATGGCTCTAAGCTACGTTTCATTAAAATCGATTTAAACCGTTTTTGAGATATTGGACTATTAAATTAAAATGTCGGGGTTTTTAACTTTTCTGAGTTGGTTAGGTTATTGTGATTAAATAAAGCCAATCACGATGACCGACGCGCCGAAGCGCGATATTTGGTGTTCTGAGTTATGGCGTATCGACGTAATTTAGAATTATGGTTCGTACGTGCACGACCCTGAAGGGATTTCGGTGCTATATTATACGGGATTATTACGGCCACCTATGATAGATACTAATACAAAGGTCAGTAGGTTCCGTTAAGATGAATTACAAATTACACTACCTACAAACATATGAAACTGAAAGCACGAATATTCGCTTTCGCTTGGGAGATAGGGATCTCACTTGATGGAAGGTGCAGATCAGGCCTAAGGTGTAACTCACTGGTAATAGCCTATTTACTCGAGCCTTGAAGAGCCCTAGATTGCTTCTACTCAAGTAGCTTAAATGCAAACGAACCGCCGATCAGGTGATACTGTAATTTAAATATGCTTAATTATTTCATATTTTGTTTAGTTTTTAAATTGTACTGATTTTGTTGCTTTTATATATTTATACATGACATAATAATTATATTAATCAATATTAATTTGTTTAGCTGTTTTACTATTTTTGTAAAATTCTAAAAGTAAGTTAATTTGTTAACTTAACAAATAATGATGCACTAAGAATTAGTCCGAAACATGTCGGGCCGGGAGATGAGCTGTCGGTAGGCCTCCAACAAGATGGAGCAGGGATCGCGGGACCGCAGGGGATGCGGAAAGCACAAGACCGGTCTGAGTGGAGAGCCTTGGGGGAGGCCAATGTCCAGCAGTGGACGTCTTTCGGCTAATGATGTCGGGCTTAACTGAGTGATCCGTTCTTATTTCATCATAATTAAGTCTCACGGTAGTTTCACGTTAAAAGTGAACATAAATATTTTAATATGTATTTTTTCTCGCTTAATAACACGCTCGTTTGACCTTTTATCGGTAAACACAAACATTGTCATGATGGAGCAAACCTCAAGGAGTCATTTTTTTAGCAAGTATAGCAAATAACCGAAGTCAACCGGACACACGATAAATTCTCCTGCAATTTGTTCGAGGCAGCCGATTGCGAGAGCTCGCAGACTTAAACGCAAATATATCTTAGTGTAAGACAGTATTAATTTATCGATGAAACAACAATAAAACTTTCTGTATTAGGCCAAAGCGCTATAGTAAGCAGAGCTTGGGCGCCAAACACACAGCACTTATCACAGGAGATGGTACAGTCAAGTGCAAAAATATGAGTCCATAAAACTAATTACTCAAAAATGTTCCATGGCTCTTATGTCGGCGGTTAAGGTTGTGGTATTGTTGTGGTGGATTAATTCGATGCATATTTTTGCACTTGACCGTACAAACGATGGTCAATGGTTAGAGAATCTGACTACGAAGCTTGAGGTATCGGGAAGTGCGAATGTTTGCTTGGGTCCAGTGGTTGGGTGGTTCTTGGGTGTGTATGTGTATTAATGTATGTCTATAAAGTAGTCTAGTACCCATAACACACGATGTTTACTTTTTATTAAAAAAAATGTGACAGGTTGATCAGTGATCACATTAGTCATGGAAAATTTGTAGTTGCAAGCGAGTGTTTGGCATTTGTGCAACAGTTTTGTTTCGTAGGAACGCAACTTTGGCATAAACGACCCCAACGAAAAATGGCAGACAAACATCCAGTGAAATGATAAGTTTAAGGGTACTCCGTTATATGTGCTTTCTGGCGCCAAATGCCGGATAACAAACATCAACCATAAATGGGTTTGTGAACGTCTATATTAATATACTATGTTGTTTGTTCCTTATAAAGGATTGTTGGTTTTAGTGGGATTATCTCGCGCGGAATAAAGATTATGGGTAAAGTGATGAATATACTATGAGTAATAAATATGCGAGTAGAATTAGCATTTACCCATTTACCGCTGTCGAGTTAAGGTTTGGTTAATAGTAAAAACGTGGAATGTTTAAAGATGGAGATCAGTGAAGTTTAACCTGGCTTACTCTTGCATCATTTAACGCGAAAGTGGATTAAGACATACTCGTAATAAGAACAATAAATTCGTAAGAGCGTCACTGACATAAAGATAGATGACAATAGTTTTGTTTCAATCACAAAATAAGCAGTTGCTATTTTGAAAATATTTGTACATGAATCATTAATTGTACAGAATAGTAATATGCAAAAGCTGTCTCTCCCGTGGAAATAATGTTATCGACTCATAACGCGCATAAAAAAAAGTATTGGCTGTAAAACCTTAACTTTGTCACGTAGGATAGTAAAGAAACAAAAGAATCTTGTGTACGCCCACCCCTACGGCATCTGGGCTTAAATTTTGGATCCCTTTCCATTTCCACTTCAGGTACATACATTAAGTTAAACTTGTTTTTAGACGCTGACATTGAATGTTCATTTTTGTCTAGAAGGCAAATCTGTTTTTAAATATTCTGAATGCAAAGTTTAAAGTTTTAAGGAGTGACTTAACTTCCTATCCTAAAGTACATGATTTTTCATGTTAAATAAGTCATTTCTTGTTTATAGAACAAGCACGACCTCATTAAGTACACGTAAGTCTCTATAATGAAGAGAAAAACTTCCCCAAACATCAGATGGGGTTCATTCATGATCCAGTTTTCCTTTTATGGCCTGAAATGAATTTAAGCGGCACCCATTTAATCGTTGACTCGGCTATCAATTTTGTTTCCTCCTGTTCTTTGTAAAATGTAAATGTCTTAAATACCCTAAGCGGAACGGTGGAGAAAGAATGAAGATGCAAGATTTTTAGGCGCTCGGATAATTGCTAATCTTTGATTAGATCAACTTCTTTTGATTAAGAGGTTGGTCTTATGAAGTCTAATGTTAAATATATCAGAAAAAACACAAGGTTTTTTTAAGTGCTTAAAGCTAACATAACCTTGAAGTATCCTGCAGAGCCATTGAATTATCAACTGTCTGAATTTACCTTGGCGAGAAATTCGTTTAAGGCATAGGTAACTCAAAGAGATCCCAGGCTTATAGTATCATCTTTCACATCTCTAGGTTAATTTTTTGTTTATTTCGTCAGCTTAACCGAGTACGCTGTAACATTAGAGAATGACGTGAGTGATTGCATAATGTAGGAGATTTATAGCCCTGAGTATCTTTAGTCGGATCAAGGAAAGTTTCTGGGATAGAGTTAAATCTGTTGTTATGGGCTCCTACAAAATTGACATACGACTCCTTCATGGTAAACAAGTTTAGAACCTTTGTAAGCTGAAAACTGGTGTTAATATTGAAGTGTGTAAATGAGAAATAAACATTTGTCTAGTTAAAGAAATTGTCACCAAACTATAATTTTACTTTCGTACTAAACCTAAAGATAAGCATACAAATTACAGATACTTACACCCATCTTAAAAGAAGGTCAGAATGAACGCTGACACGCTTTTACAAGTGGGTCGACCCTTGATATTTTAATTAGGAAGTTTTGTTAAGTTTAATAATTTGCCAGAAAATTAGTCGGGGGGAAACTCTAATTAGGTCGTGTACACAAAGGACGGCATGGTTTGACGGAAATGTGAAAAGAATGACGAAAAGATGGCTTCACGCCTTTTTATTTGACTTTAAATAAAACAACTTACGGGGTTACTTTACCACAACGCAGGTAGAATAGAAGTTTACACTGGTACAACAAATAACCCACATTTTCAGACAGACAATGTAAACATACGTTCAATGGAACGATCTTGAATTATTGTTCGCAATGTGGCGCCCAACATGGGGCCTTTTTGACACGTGGCACAATGGGCTGAAAGACGTCAAGGCGTTATCGGTGCCATGAAATAAATCGCACCAGACGTTGAATGATTTACTTCGCTCACTTGGATAACCACGTCTCTCGGTAAACTAGAAACTACATGTAAAATTACCAAAGGATCAGTCGAAGTACTGTCGATTTTCGGAAGCGGATTTTTTTTTTTCATTTTTGTTTGCTTGGTGCTCAGAAGGTCCTTTGTTCTGCTCGGTTTTCTTTACCAATGGCAACTACTCGAAAGATTGGGTCTAAATTGAGATTCAAACATGAAGAGTTATGGCAAGTGTTCTGCAGGGTAACCATTTAAAAAGTTCCTGAAGTACTGTTTCAGAGAGAAAAGAGTTATGGCAAATAATCATTATGACAAACATAATATTATGACTTACAATGTTACAGATCGCGAACGGGACCCTGATTAAAACCAATTAAACTTAATGTATTCAGGGATACCGAGTCTTTTTAATTGTAGTCTCTGCAGTTGAACCAAAAATCTACTCTATAAACGCTTAACCAATGATATACGACTAAACTAATACGTACCTAAATTTTTATAACTAAATATTATAACTCCGCGTCTGTCTGTTTGAACGCGATAAACTCAAACATAGGTTGCGAATTTATTTTGATGCGTTTATCATACCATCATTATATGTACATAGTCTTTTCCAAAAGGTACGTCCGACATTTATGTTTCGAAACAATCCGTAGGTGGCTCTTCATCAAGGAAGACTCGAACGAAGCAATTAATGTTAAATATTTCTAAACAGTTTTTAATATATTTCACGGGAAAATAGACAAATTTGGTCATAATAATCATCACACACAATTTGTCCCTGACGAGGATTTAATCAGCAACCACCACCACTATACATCACAGTACAGTAGGCAGGGTAGACACCAATCTCATTGTCTTATCAGTTGGCAAACTATGTAGACACAAGACAATGTCACAATTATTTAGACCCGCCTGGATCCGAAACATGATTTATTGAATAAAGACAGATAACACTTCGGTCGCACCGATACTGCTTCTAAACAGAATCGTAAATAACTCCGTGAAGGCGGGCTGTCGAAGAGCAATTGTATCCTTTCTTGATAAATGAACTGTTTTATCGTAGTTAATATATCAACAAAGGAACAGAGAGTGCACTTTGGATGCAAAATGCGGTTGGCTCGATCTATCGACAGTGTTTTTGATAAGTAATTGATTGAATCAGACGTTACTTCCTTTGTGGAGTTTCATATTACACGTACACGTGCAAGATTGCTCTACATCTAGGAGTATACGACAAATGCCACTGGAAGATATGTAAGGGCTCATTCTCAAAACGCCAAAAGTTACACCTTTAACACAAGACGATCAACTAAATGTACTTAAGTAGTTTTATATAGGTCTAGATCTAGATTGATTGGGTTCAATAATCCACACTTCAAAAGCGAGCTAAGCATGAGCTCTTCCCAAGTTTTCCTTACCTTAATTAAAGTGAAAACATTAATGTAAGAAATCAAATGCTAATAATTTTTCAAGGTGGCTGTAATGATTTAAACTTTCGCGATTTTCACACATTATCATGATACTCGGGACTTAATCGCGTAAAAAACTTTTATATTTGAATTTGAATTTAAATACCACGACGTTTCGGACGCGACGTTACGCGAAAAAGTCCCGAGTATCATGATAAGGTGGCTGTAAATATAACTTAATTAAAAAAAATACTTGAACAAAGCTCCTAACTGAATAAAGATAAAAAAAAAAAAGAAAAATACTGCAATAAGAGAGCAGAGTAAAAGTTGTCAGATGATAAATAAATTACGACCTTTTCGATGAAAGGATAGAACTCATAGGGCATCGTAGACATATTGATCATTTCCTATGAATTTTATTAAAGAGTTGATCTTCAAAAGGATATTTTTTGTCCACCGGGTACGACACAGACCCTGATAGCGCTAACTCTGGTTCGGCCTAAAGGATTTGATTTGAAAAAGGTTGCATTCTTAAAGCGATGCAGTCCCATTGGAGTAACACTGAAAAATTAAGCATCATTTTAAGAATACATCTCACGAACATAATAGCCAAAAAAAAGTTAAACAAACGGTTCCAAGTTAAAATGTGTAAGATAAATATAATTCGCGAAGGTTAATTTATTGCCTCGAAGTTGACACACCAAAAATCTAAAGGTACAGGTATGGTATAGCTATACAGATTGATGTAGGAACCGATGGAAGGAAAACTTTTTGATGAAATTACCTTGTGAATATCTTCACGAATTCGATTTATAGGGGCCTCCAAGAAGTAAGATTGAAGGTTTTTATGACGGGAGCTCTTGTATGGACTACTGGGAGTAGTTTATTTCAGTTAAGCAAGTTTTATACGCTGCCTTTTTCTTAAACTTGACGTATAAGCCGATAAGGGTATTATTTTAAACCAAAACTTTTAAATTAATATGAAAACTGGCACTTCCGACTGGCTAAATAGTGTAGTGTGTAGCCTTTCGAAATAATTCGTCCGTGACGAAAACGCCCGCTATTACTGTGTGAAATGTTGGCTGAAGCATTTCGAATGGCTGTCGTCATTCTGGGTCATTTTTTGAACCTCCAAAGTTGCAGTGTCAGCTAGCATCCATTCCAAACTTAATTCTAAACTTCCAACGAATAGCAAACTTGCAGACATTTCGGGACAGTTTTCAAACACAAACACCACGCCTCGCCATTCAATTTACTCGAAAATTACCATGAATTCGCCTGGTCGTAAGTAAAGACGTTATACCAGTAGCTTCTGTGAAATAGACTTTTGTGAGTTTTCGATTTATGGCGGTCAAAACTACGCAACATGGCTTCGGCTAATGGAATTAACTCGCGGCTTTGGTCGACCTAATCGAATCCTGTCGAGTTTGTTCGGAATTGAGGCAACCTCGGGGAAGTACAAAGCGTGTAAGGGTGAGGGTAATTAAGCCACCATGCTGGGAATTATTTATGGTTATGCTCGGAATATTTTTTCCGAGGGAAGAGGACTGTATCAGATAAATTAGCTAAGCTTTTTAAGTGTTGGAATAAGGAGTTCGGTACCTAATATTCCTTAAAGATGTAGTGTTTTATTGCAATCAAACGTTTTTTTGTTATTTATCACGAGCTTTTCGGTGAATGAAAACATCGTGAGGAAGTAAGCACACTCATGCGAAACAATTCAATTGTGTGTGTGAAGTTCCCAATCAACATACTGGGAACTATAGCCCAAGCCCTCTCATTCTGAGAGGAGGCCTGTGCCCAGCAGTAGGACGAAAAACAAGGCGGGTGATGATGATTGCAATCAACTCCTGAATATAGGTATTTCCCAAGGTTCGCTTTTAGTTACTTATTTAATCGTATGGCGTATATACATATACATTTCTAAAACAAAACCAATAACAATCAATTTAAGATAAATATAGAACAACACTCAGGGTCCCTAGCCATAAGATTGTATCAGGTGTTAAATCGTGCTGAGGGTCGAGCACGACTTTACGAATGCTGCGTAACGTTACGGTTACCGTAACGAGATCGAGAAACCTCATACTAAATTTTAGTTCCAAATACGCTCACGGGCGAGCGCTGTTCCAAACGTCATACAAACTCGACAACGATTACTATTCGATTTTACGTGACGCAGGGGGGCCTCGGTAGTAGTGAAGAGGACAGCGCTGTATAATGTGGTCTATGGTTTGGGCTTCTTCGCCACAGTCGCAGAGGGCAGAGACGCGCCAGCCCCACTTGTGGCGGAAGCGTCCAGAGGGTCGACGAGTACGACTTTTCGAATCCTGCGTCACGTAAAACCGAATAGTGAACGTTGTCGAGTTTGTATGACGTTTGGAACAGCGCCTGCCCGTGAGCGTATTTGGAACTAAAATTTAGTATGAGGTTTCTCGATCTCGATACGATAACCGTAACGTTACGTCGTGCTTGACCCACAGAGTTTTCACTTTTAGTATAGAATCATTTCATCTACACTAGTGTGTGATTGATTAAGAAACTGCATGAAGGCATACTTTATATTTGTTGTAGAGACGTAACTGTCTCGCACAATGTGGGCGCGGAGGCGCCAAATACGAGGTTTTTAGTTCATGACTAAGAAATGGGTCAGAAAGATCCCCGAAAATGAAGGTGACTAAAAATATTCGTACTTAAATATTATCGAGACATAATGAACTCTATTTAAGCATCATAAGTAAAGATTGTAATATTGGTACCATGTAATTCGTACCAAGCATAGTTATTAAAGCTCCAGTGATGTGCAGTGTTGATCAAGCTCATAATATTTTACTTAACTAAGCTATTATGTAAACAACTTGACTGAACTACTTATACTTAACGATTAAGATCACAAGCCACTAATTTATACTATGTAAGTCTTCGAAAGTTTTGAAGTAACTCTATCCCGCTTACGAATAAATTAAACCAACTTAAACTAGAAGCAGTTGAACTGCTAGTCTTTTTCCTAGTTTCGCGAAAAGGGCCATTTCGTTGAAAAAAAGACGTAAAAATTACATCATTTGATTTACTATTAAAAAGCATACAATAATAAATACAATGATAAGCAACAATAGATACACGTAAAAAACTAGCGCGGAATTTTTGTAAAAACAAACGCCAAAACTCCTGGAACTTTTTACATTAAAATTCCTTTCTGTTGCCAAGCCGTCCCCAGGAATAAGAAAATCTGCCTCTTGAACTACTTCCAACTTACAAGCCACCAATTTCTCGGCGCCACAAGTAGGCAATGAAAAAACCTCTCGTATGAGGTCCTAAAAGGCTCTGTTTCCTAGAATGTAATTTGAGTGCTTCTCTCGAGGGTGCTTTACCGTTTCGTTACCATGGGTCCGGGAGATTACGTGACGCCTTTCTTTCCTTATTATATTCAAAAGCGCGTGTGACACTCTAACTCTGGAGGGATTTAATATGTCATACGCTTACCCCTTTCTTTGGGAGCGGTGCCGTCTTGCTGTAATGACAAATGAGACATGATAGGCAAGGAAGCGTTAAGGCAAGTCGCTGCTGGATTGACTTTCATTTTGTTCTTGAGCATTTTTTTATTTCCCCAAGAAAATCAGCAAATGTAAATAACATTAAAAAACCCAAGTCAAAAAGTTAATGTAATAATTTTTCTGAAAAACTGGCGGACTAAGACGCCTACTTGACACAGACAGCATTTGCTTTAAAGCAATGCTGTGCTAAAGCGACGCTCAACTACCGTTGTTCAGTGCCCTAAGCATGACTTGTCGAATCCTGCGTCACGTAAAATCGAATAGTAAACTATAACGAGTTTGTATGACGTTTGGAACAGCGCCCGCCCGTGAGCGTATTTGGAACTAAAATTTAGTATGAGATTTCTCGATCTCGATACGATAACCGTAACGTAACGCAGGATTCGACAAGTCGTGCTTAGGGCACAGTTTTGATAAGTTTTCTGTTCAAAAGCCTATTTTTATACAAGTATCAAAACTATTGAAAACTTGCACACAAGGTATTGTAAACATCGCCGCGTTTTAGGTAGGTCATTTTTCGGTAGCCAAACTACCAATAAGTGGTCGAAATTAAGTCATTTCAGTTCAAGTCAAGTCAAGTCAAAAAAAGTTAATTAATCAACGATAATAATTATCCAAACAGTGTTATTGCCATATCAAGACACAACACTTTTGTCTCATATCAGCTGCAATCTCAAACAATTTTGTGTTCAGCTTATTGAGCAGTAAGCTGGAACCTGATCTCATGTAAATACGCCATCGCTGCCTCTTTCAGTGGAAATGCAAAGAATCGGATTTGATCCGAGATATTTACCGGTATGGAAGATTTCTTAAGCGATGAAATGCTACATTTGTTCTTATTTGAGGAGGTAAAAGATACTGCATACCGAAAGGAATAAGCTTTTAAACATACATATTCGAATGTGTATTTTTCACCGACCATAAATTTTAATTCGTTGAGTTTTTTTTACACTCCTTTTTAATTTGAAGTGTAGATATTTTTGCCCTGGAGACTCTATGCATCTCCTGGTCAATTAAATCGTGCCAGAAAAGTAAAGTGCTCTGGTTTTTCTGTGCTATCTATACTTGTACGTATTTCCTGTACTTGTTCATATAATACTGTAATATGACATCTTATTCCACATATATAAACCAGTACCGTGACTGACTGACTGACAGACAACACAGAGCCTAAACCTCTAGACGTAGAGACTTGAAATTTGGCAAACATACCTTGGGTATCCTAGAGGTGTACTAAGAAGGGATTTTTCGTAATTCCCATGGGATAGGGAACGAGCCCATTTTGAAATATTTCACGGGGGCAAAGTCGCGGGGCATAAGCTAGTTTGTTTATAAAATTCATTTGTGTTTATGCGCGCTGGTAGACAAAAAAAAAAGAAGTGTAAAAGAGCATTCAACTGCATATTTACTAGTATTTACTAATTAAATGTTGTTTTTGATTGAATAATCCAGATCTCAGGGCATCAAAACAGACGCTAACCTAGAATTTTCCTGTCATAAAAAGGATCGTATGTTTTAGACCGAATCATGATCTAGTTATGTTCAAAAATTCAACTAAGTAAATCCATTTACTCTCTACGAACCCATTCTCGAAGCAGCAAAACCATCGTTCAAACGACTGATGGCACATCAGTTATTCCAATTTTAAGTCCATTTAGCCGATTACGCGGGATTGAATAACAAACAAAACCGACTGTAGTAGGATTTTCTAACTAGCTCACTTTCCACAGTATCTGACCTGTCTAATGCGAACAGCTAAGGCGTGAAGCGTAATGTTTCCTTGTATTGCCTAATGGGATAAGCTTAAGTGCGTCGTATCATGCGTGAAAAGCTTTCTGGATACCAGTCGAACAAAACATCATCATTAGACCGCTCGCGAACAAAATACTTATTTTCTTTTACATGTAACTTTCCGCGATTCCGTTCGTAGGGGAAGTGTAAGTTCAACACAATAATGAGAATACTACAGATTTCAAATTCATGGCAGATAACTGTTTTTTTTTTTTGCTAAAATTGAATGCCTTGATGTCCCACGGTCTTTCTGGATAGGATACTTTCTAATTTTTTAATTAAAAAAAATCGGTAAAGTAATGATTTACATATAATATTGTCAGTTTCTTTGTACTACGCTTGATAAAGGAAAGCTGTCGTTTTGCAAGAGGGTGGATTTGCAATGCAAGTAAAAGTGAAGAAAGGAACTCGTTTCTAATATATTTTTAAGGCCGTCCCAACCCTTTTTAACTCCATTTTTAATTCGTGATAGGTACCTACAATATATATGCCTTCGGCGTCTGAACCCATCATAGAGTACTTATAAACATGTGTGTAAATAAAGTAATGTATGCAACTCTAAAAAACTCTAAAAAATCTACGCAGAAACTAAATTCATGAGTCTTAACCAACTATATATTTTTCAAACATGCATTTTAATAAGAAAGATTTTAACTAAACAAATTCACTGTGAAACTACATTCTTAACTAACAGAGAGAAGGGCGGCGAATTCTTCGTAGTGCTGATAATTTATATGTACCTTTTCCAAGAACCAAAAACTTTGGCATTAAAAGTATATCTTTTGAAGGAGCACAAACGTATAATAGCTTACCTAAAAACATTTTTTTTTTAAATAAACTAAAACCCCATGTTATCAATAATGTTCCTGCCACCAAAAATTGAATCCGGCCCTGTCTTGATGCGTTGTCGCTGGGCACGCGGCGTACGAGTGCATGCTATTTGTTTCATTCTACCCGATATGTCTTTATTGATGTAACAATTACCCACTTTTATATTATTTATTGTTCTATTTGATTGTTTCGTATTATTGTATTTAAAGTAACGCTCACGGGCGTAATAGTTAAGGCATGATTGTTTGTTAGTCTCCGATAAGTGAAATGTAAAATTTCTTTTGAGAGATAATAAAATTTCTTTAATCCGAAATAATCAAGCCTCAAAACACTCGTGTGATCTTATTATAAAACTTGGCTTTGCCTTATTTTATAAAACCACACTCGTGTTTTAAGGACCCTCATTATGTAACATTTGCACAAACTGCTATAATCACACATACATTATTATTTCATGTGCAATAAAGACCCAGGGATTTAATTGTGGGGTGATAAAAAAGTGCGACAATACGTAGCGTAATGGATTGATGGAGTACCCGAAGAGATAATGCTAAGCTTGCAGCCCACAACTGAATTTGAACGCAAAACTAGGTACGAAATTGGTCCATCTTCTCAAACTCGACATTGGTTATTGGTTCTCTAGTGCCGTTTTAAGTTTTCAGCTAAACAGTATCTCTTTGACTAATATAATGGTAACTGATGCATCCTGTATTGTCCTATTGTTAAAGCAATCGCATCGATTTCACCGTAACTCCAAATGAATTGGCGCTCAAAGAGATTTCGCATTGCGCTCAAATTGATTTACATTGCGCTCCACAGCATCTGAACGACATTAATCACTGTTAATACCTTCGTTGTTATGCCGCAGTATACGCAAAACCATTCATTCAAGGGGCAAATTATTGAATTTAATGGTAGCGACGAATTATGAAATACGGGGTGACGCAACTTCGCCCGCGGTCCTTCGTTAAGATTTTTGAAGAGAAAGTTTAGGTAAATTTCAACAATTTTCAACGTTCAACATACAATGACAATGCAAAGAAAAATTCGGTAAGCAGCTGGGTGCAGCTGCTTAACGGATTTTTCTTTGCATTGTCATTGTATGTTGAATTTCATTCTATGAATGTTTCATAAAAATAAAAACAAAATTAATCAATAAATCGATTACTTTCATTTTCAACGTTTTTTTAACTTAGGTGGGTACAGTTAAATTACTTGGAGTTTTTATATGACTGATACATAACATAACTGTTGTACCTACAATTGATGTCAAATTTGCTTATTGTCATGGGAAAACTCATAGCAGTGTGTATAAAATGGATTATATGACGGAAATCTCAGATTCACTGTGACCTGATAGTTTGAAACTTACAAGTAATAAGTTGGTACAAAAAACACCCACGAGAAATACTAAGAAAATCATATTGGAGTTTAGTGTGTACTTACCCATTTATTTATCTTTTTGTGATATTACTTACACTTAATGCATCGTTGGACGATATCGCGATGAGGTAATTACCTGTAACAACAACCAAGTACTTATAAGAAAAGACATTATTTAAGAAAATGAATATTATAAATAACCTATAAAGACACCATTAATTATATCAAGACACTAAGAGGCAACGTTGCTTTAGTAAATTGTTATTTGAAGGAGCACAGTATTCTTTAAGTTCGCTTTTAAACGGTCGTCCATGAAAATAAATTACAGTGAAAAGTTTAAACGGGAGCGTTAAACACTAATTACTGGCGCAAGTGTCCTTAACTGAATTTGAAGAGACATTTTTGGAAGGCAAAAAGAAGATAAAAGTAGGGACATCGATTATGTCTCCATCCGCGATCGTAAACAAGATAGGGACTTCGGAAGTTTATGACAGAAATATGTTGTAATTAGCTTTATAAGAGTTGCTGCGAATAAAGGATACTGGAAAGTCGACCAAGGACGACGAAAAGTTATTAAATTGTTCAATTTTCTGTTCTACGTATTTTGTTGATTCTAAAGGATTCGTTTATGAGAGTTACAATTATGTATGTCTTTGTTTAGTAATTTGTCGCTTAAACTGTCCATGTTATAACAAATAAAGAATGAAATACACTAATAGCGGTAAAGCAAGTGGCCAAGCTTGCCGAGCAGTAAAATAATAAATGCCTTTTATATTATTTTCCGAATCTCTACCCAAGTTGAATTTATATCACCCTTCAACGCGGACCTCCGTCAAGATTTGTCATTTCCATCAAATCCTTTTATAAGTGTCACCCACAACTGTGTCACTTTTATTCAACATGACTAGATACTGATTTATGCTGGGTGGTGGGTAGATACTAAATTTCTCAGATTATTAAAGTACAAGTTATAATTAGAAGACTCCTCATTATATTTGTCAAAGAGCCTTCATAAGCGCTGTATCTAATCAGAAACAGTTTTGACGCATAAAATGAGGCAATCTTCATCATATCATAATTTAACGACAATGCTAATGACAAGACGTTGAACTAAAAACCGCATTTTATATGACAACTTGGGCGTATATCGGGGTCATAAAAAAGTTGTAAAAACGCCCTTACTATTTGATAGCCTACTCCAGTATTCCTGTCGCTGCGGAAACATCATTAAGATTGATTAAAGGGAGAAGCGGTGCCACTATGCTTCATATAAACTGTACTGTTTCAAGTGATTCCGCGTTGGATTTCAGACTTAACATAGCAGACAGTTCCACCATAATATGTAAAAATGAAGGAATGGAGGATATTCCTCGACACTAAATATAAAGTCCGCGAAATGCGAGCGACTAAGCTCAACCGTCTCGAAGCAAACAGTAAAAACGTTCTTTACCGCCGATTTCAAATCATCCGTGAAATCTCAATATCGGCTGGGACGTCAAGCCGGCTCGGAATAGGTACGAGCCGAGACGCGCCGACGACTTCTGACATCCGCCGAGACTCCAACATTCCGCATTCCACGTTTCAACGCCAGACCTCCACAGCAGACTGTTCTTTCCATTCCACCGAACTATCCAACTGTGTGTCTAAGAATAAATTCCAAACTTTCAACGAATTTCACTCACGCCGCGCTTCAGCTTTACGATTTAATAAAACTCGATTTCTGGACGTACCTTGTTGCAGCAAAAGTCTCTTCTGTAATAGAATTTGGACTAGCGAGATTTATAGCTGACTGTGTGGAGACAAAATTTAGGAAAGTTTTAAAGTGCAGTGCAAAGAAATACAAATTAAATTTCGTTCATGGATCACAAATGTATTTTTATCGACTGTATGAGTATCGACTAGCATCAAAGGATTTTATTGGCATACCTGTAGTTTCAAGTTTATTAAATTCATTGTCACAAAGGTGTTCAAAACGTAAATAAAAAAAGACCCCAGTTATTACAAAACGCTAAAAGGAAGCAATAATCAAGCGTTTGAGCTGTCGGAGGTCGGAGCGATCACCGGAGTGTTTGGTCCGGTCACATCTCTTTGTATATCGACTAGGTATAGCAGAAAACGTTCTGGCCTTAATGTTTCCTCCCCCAGGGCAACGATTCGATGAAATGCCGACATTTATTTTTACAGAAGGCACAACTAAAACGGTCTTCATTTATATTCCGTTTTCCGAGATATTAGATCGGCCATCTTACACAGTTTCAAAAGGAGAGGGCGAGTTATTAAAATATGATCCGTCTTTCAGACTTATGACAGAAAGTTTAAGATCTATTTTCTCTGAGTAGTTTAACCTAGATACTTTATTCGTCTGGGCACACCGTTCGTTAAATTAATATTGGACGAACGGTCTCATCTTATGATGCTTTAAGTGCAAATGGTTATTTTTAATAAAATTAAGTTACGAGTCTTGGATCTTTAACAATCATTAAACTACAAATAGAACAAAACCACAGAAAAGATAGAAACAGTAGTTTCAAACAAAATCCAAGACGCCAACAAAGCAAAATGTCAACGAAACCAACTCGAGTATTAATATTTGATATGACCATCCCTCACCGCCAGGCTTCAGCGTTGAAGCGAGGAAAATCACAAAGGCTGACATCTTCAGGTCTTACTAGAGCGAAACGCAAGCACAATAAGAAATATTTTACAGTCAAAGAGGCTCGCAGTCGCCTGTCACGTCTGGGATGAAAAGGAGCCCGTGTTTCTATTTGTCACAGAGATACTGCGGTCCTGCGTCTCTCATGAGGTTATGACTATTTATGATGGGGTTTTATAGAAATCCTGGTAAAAATAATTTTGCCAAGAAAAGTTGGGTACAAAGCAAAGGGTATATAATGGTTTCATGGTATTGGTATGTTTCGTTACAAAGATCAAGCGAGTAAGGAAGCAGAATATACCGTAAGTACCGTATGTGTCTGTTCGTTTGACAGAGCGATTGTGTTCGTCACTTCGATATTTCTGATGCGACTCAACACATGTCGCCTTTTCTCTGTTACGTTTTCCTTCCTGATGCGTGATTAGTGCAGGGATCATCCAAGAACACGTAAATCGTTACGACGCAAAAAATATTTTCCTGAAAACCTTAAGTTTCAAAAATTCATCTGGTTTCTACACAATTAAAATTACAGTGCAACGACGCTTAGTATTTATATTTCTACGTTTTCATATTGATTAAATCTATCGAATTCCAGCTAAATTCGTTACAAGAATTCCGGATACGACTGACCGCAACATAATTACTGTTTGAGAAGCATTACTCCGTTATTAAAGCTTTAGTCAAACAATTATAATTAAAGTCGGTCCCGTAGACGGGCACGTTTTGGTTGCCGTTCTAATTATTTAGGTTTTCGATTATTTGTCTTAAAGTACGACAAAATGGGCAGGAGACAGGCGTAACAATAATCTTAATTAGTTTCAATTGTGTTTTGTTATAAGAAATTGCATTTTACGTTTCAAATCCAACTACATTTCAAGCAAAAGTTTTTTCTAAAACTTTCAAGATTTTGTCTGACCTACGGTCATATCTTAAAGAAGTATATTCATCCCGCGGGTATCCTGGTCGGGTAGCTGTTTCCGTTTTTGTAGCACACACGTACAAATAAATTACATTTGTACATGACACGACCAACGCACCGCTATAAAATTTCATTCTGGGTAACCGAACCGTGTCGAATCTGCTTACCCCGCATACGTTCAAGTATCAACTTCCGCGTCCCTTCCTCCGAACAGCGCGCATGGAATACAAAACTCGGAAAATGTTCACGGGATATTAGAAAATAGGAAGTGCAAAGTTGTTTTATGAAGTTGTTACTAGTTTGGAATTATAAACGGATACGACAGGGCTGTTTGTAATAAAAAGTTGAATGTTGACGTAAACGTGATGAGTGACAACAATTTTGGGCTTGTAATTTCTGATCGGTTTGTAGTAGGTACTTTTAAAACCTTCAGGATGACATCAGGGTTTAGAAGCCCGAGACAGACCATAAGCCCGTTGGAGTGATGACAGTGGCAGTACAGCAGGGAGAAGTGGAGGAGAGAGAAGAAAATGTCACAAAGAAGAAGAAAGTGGTAATCGAAAATGGCATTGGTAAGAAAAATGTGGAGACTCCCAACGAGACAAGTGAAGTGAAGGGACCGTTTTATTAATTTGAAACTTTTTATACAAATTATTGTATTCAACCATTTTTGGTTTTACCTTGACAAACAATAGGTCAGTAGCCGGTCATCTACATATCTACCCCAGAGTCCCTGTCAATACTTGGAGAGCGTCCAAACAATATAAAAGGGCTGCACGAAGAAAGGAAAAACATCATAAGTGTCTTCTGTCATTAATAACCGCGGCCTGTGATTGGATCTGTCAATGGAGAAGGATTGAGTGAATTTGTATTAGTGATTACTTAGGAGACATTGGAAGAACGCTATATGTGGTTTTCGAATTTTTGTTTACAACAAAATAATTTTGCAAATAATTCGCTATAAGGTACCTGACACGTTACTTTCACGTTTTAACTATCATAAAATCATAACTTCACAAAACAGTTTTTTTTTGTGTCAGTTCAGTATGATACAGATCTAGCTTCGCTACTCTCACAGAAAAAGAAACCACGTTTAATTTTGTTACATCAATTTCACTCCTCATTTTCAATATCTGCATTGCATCAAAAGATTTGGACGCCTCAGCCGCATTGTGGAATGATGCGTACTGAACTATGTTGGCGAAAGTTTGCATCCCATGCGATGTAGATGGAATGTCTAATGGATGCTGAACCAGATTTGGGTTATACGAGTAGAGGAAAAGTTCGCATAATGTAAAAAGAGAAGATTGCTAGAAAACAATAAAGAAGTAGCGCCGTTGAGCGAAATAATGAGAAAATGTAATTGAAAAGAGCGGAATCGGAGCGGAATAGATTAGAGAAAAACAAACGAAAATGATCGCCAGGTATCGATGTTTACGACAGATCTGAACAAAACTACTTAAACACAGAGACAGTTATTGAGCTGCCAACTTTCCTCAAAGACGTACTAGGTACATCCCACCTGGGCTTGAAATAAAACTTTAGGAACAGATTAATTAAAATGCTTCATTAGATAAAGTGAGCGAACAATTTGCATTTTGTGTTCATCCTCCGGCTTACGGTGGAAAAAGGGTAATATTTCGTTGCGGAGACATTTTTCTAATTTAAGGGGCAGATATGGCGACAGGAACATCCGTCAATGTCTGTTTCGGCGTTCGCAATGGCCTAGAAAGTAAGCCTGCCTGGAAACAAACGTCTCATCAACGTAGACGTCAGAAAACAGAAAAATAGTCTTCCCGTTATTGTTATACCGTAGAAGCAACATTCATTAGCGTAAAGATTATCGATTTTGTCCGCGGCGTAAGTCATAATGGTATATATTTTTAGTTGGTAAGAAATGCAGAGCCAGATACTCACATTTAAACTACATATAAGTGCCTTATTCATAAACGTCACTCAAGCCTCCGTTAACTAATATTACATTATGATACAAGTGTGCTAAATTGGTCATTACAGTCGAGGCGGGTTTGAAGCCTGAGCGAAGCGAAGGCTTTAATATAGCCGAGGAGTGTAATGACTAAATGCTCACGCGTTTCATACGACGTTTTTCAACACACTTGCGAGGAAAAAAATGGCAAAAATTAACCAAGTATTTAACTAACCTATGTTAGTAGATATTGGTTATTCGGAGCTTCCTTTGAGAACTTTCCAATGTTTGAATGTCTTTGGTGATGGCACCTTGGATTTGTTGATGTGATAAACGTCCGAGTATTTCTTTCGGATCACAGTTAAACGTGAATATGAAACGTAATACATTCTTTAGCCCTTTCCGGCCGAGAAACCTGTTTTTCTAAAACATTTAAAATATTCAAATCAATCGTAGTCTTTTACCTTATATTCTCGTAGAAAATATATTAAAAAAAATCCAACCATAACCATTTCTTGTCAAAGTTGACTGCACGATCGTGCAGACCAGGTTATACTTTGTATGTGCACGATCGTGCAAAATCATTGTAGTATAGATAAAACGTTAATAAAACACATTACATATTTTTAGTAATTCGTTTTAGACTTCAATTAAGTACTTAAACATTTAATCACATAGATTCACAATCATAGGAACTGTTATTTTATAAATCTAGTTAACTCAGAAGTGTTAACTCTCAATAAAATCAGTCAAAAATTAAAAGTAAATAAACAGTAATATTTTCATATTATGTACTTGTAATAAGTTATCACTTTGTGTCGAACTTTTTGAATCAATTTGGGTTGCGATGCAATTCAGAGAGAGGTATACATTGCATTTGAATAAACGTGTCTTGGTTCGGCTGCAGAAACTATGGAATTGGCAGGTTCTTGGCGATTTAATGTCATCAGACTCGGGCAAGTGGTTTTAACCATCAAAAATCAGGGATGTAACAGGTGTATTAGCCGGCTTTTGGTACTTTCTTGACAACACTGCCATTACATCGTAAGAAACCTCACGTATTAGTACTTCATTTCGCTTTTTTATGATGCCTTTTCATCCTTATCATCAAAATCCTTGATTTTTGATGTTTCCGTCACCCAAAATATCTTGTATACCATCATCTATCCACTATCTATTTTATCTTTATTTTATTTTATCTTTTGGTGCACGTCCTGTAATCAAAGAAACCTTAAGTAAGAAACTGAATAACGTCTGAAATTGAATGAAAATGATTACGATTTTCCTTTTCGCCGAAGGTCCGAATGTACACAATAGTGCAAATATTTCTTAGGGCCTATGGCCGAATACACACGATCGTGCAATTAGTTTTTACGAGTCCATAGATATCTGAAAAATCTAAATTAACAATTAAATGTATATTGGATGTTAAAAGTAAACTCCTCCGCCACATTAATCACTTATAATATTGCTAGTGAATTACCTAAAAATGCATAAAATTTTTACTCATGTGTAGTACTACACCCGCCAAAAATCGCCGCCATCGTCGAGACCGCCACGTGGTCGACTGACGCAACTGATTCACTCTTTTTGCTATTCAGGCGCGGCGCTAGTATCTGCACGATAGATCGATACCGGCCCGGGCGCCAAAAAAGAGTTAAAGCGCACACGGGATTTTTTTAAAGTCAGTTGCACGATTGTATCGAGTCGGCCGGAAAGGGTTAGGAGGACAAAATCAGAAAATAAATACAATTTAGTAACTAATTATAATATTGCGTGATTACGATAGTTAGTTCATTAAGCTGGCTATAAACACGTTTTCAGAAAACGTTTAATACTTACTTGATTGATTATTTTTACTGTTCTTCCGTTAAGTATATAAAACTTTCTGTTTTGATTTAGATGACACAGTAATTCACTTTAAAACATCAATTGCATTTTGTCTTCACTTAGTAGGTATTTCTAGATTCTACATTCAGATCTTCATCAATAATTAAAACTACAGTTTTCAAAGTTATAAACATAATGCATCTCTTCTAGGTACTACTAAAAAATACAAGAAAGACGACAGCACAGCAGTTTTTTTTTTTTCATTTTTTCGCGCTTGTTCCGCACGGTATGTTTTGTAATGCGCGCGCAGGTTCAAATCAAGTCACATACCAAACCGCCATACAACCTAATATTAGAAATATGTATGGTAAACTACAAAATGGTGTTTTAAATACGCAAATAAACGTTAATTCGTAGATAAAAATAGAAAATTGACTTAAATTAAACAATTTTGAGTCACCTTAATCTAAAATATTTTATTTACACGCAATAATTTGTTCATTACTTTTAGGCGGGAAAAGACTTATCTGAGATTTAAAATATACATAATGTAAAAAACACGCGTGTGTTATACGATGCATTATGAACTTTAATACTATGTAATAAGATCTAATTTACGAGCAAGTGTGTTGAAAAATAGGTTTTTTCTTCTTACTAACGGAAATGTCAATGTGACAAAAAAGGACAAACGAATTTGAACGGCATTTTAGTTAAAATAGGTTTATGAATAATAGGGTAAGCCTATATGGATTTAATTACGGACCTCGACAGATCTTAATTGATATACAGTTAATTGTTTCCCAAAGAGACTTCCTTTTAAGACATAAGATCCATGGGACATGTTTTTGGGTAAGTTGTATGCACCCATATTTTTGTACTTGACTGTACGTACAGTCAAGGAATTTAATTCCCTACCCATTTCGTTGAAATGTTGATTTTTTTTTGTACAATAAAGTGTTTACTTACTTACTTACTTATGTTGTTAGACATTCGCAATGCATTAAGGTCGAAAATGTCAACGTAAACGCGACATGTCAAAGCAACGTCGTGTTCTATCAGGCTCTAATGGTGACAGTTTGCTATACGATATTAAACCTTAGGTGAGTGGGAAATTAAATTCCTTGACTGTACATATGACGGTGTTGTAAATATTGAAGAAACAATTGACTAGGTAGGTACATAATTTAATGATTATTAGCCTATGTATAAACAAAAGCTTTGTATTACTGTTTAAAAAATATATATTGACTATAATTTTCTCGTAGGTAACGATAAAAATACTTATAGAATTATACACCGACCAAAAAGTCAAGATAACGGAAAAAAGAGGAACTGAAATTTCCCATACAAATTTGTTGCCATATTCAAGCGATTTACGTCAAAATGTGACAGGTACGAAGATAGTGGCGCCCTCGTTTAAATTCTTGACTATTACAGTGGCCCCTATTTTCGTTCGAGTAGGTAGTATATTTAAGTTGAATGCGGCCAAATTGTTGGCAAAAAACGTCAGGTCGGCCACTTGGCCGGGGCGCAGTGGCCCAATGCAGGCCCAGATGCAATATATCTCAGGCTAGTTAGTTTTTGCAGTTTAATTTCCTTGGAAACTGAGAGCTGGCCAAAACTGACGGAAGTGGCGCAGAGCCAAGCTACCTTTCGTCTGCTAAATGGGTCACCGGAAGAATTCCATTATTGAAACAATTTGGCGATTAGTTTACCGTAATTTATGTATGAATAGACGCGTTTTCTCATAGTTTAACTTTCGTATTGGAGGATTTGTAAAATTAATTTAAGTAAAAATGGAATGCGAGTCTTTATTACAACTTCTTGCGTTGTTTGAACTATTTTTTTTTGCATTATCTTGGATTTTATAATAATGCAAAATACTGTTACCTTCTAGGTAATCTTAGGTCGACACTATAGTTATCGAACAATTTTGGTTGAACGCTATTTTTGTTCTATTCCACAACTCAAATTTCAAATTCGAGCCAGAATAAGAAAAATGACATGACTTTTCTGTGACTATATGTACCTCTAATACTTATTACTACAGTTTGCACAATAGATGCTAAATTTGCAGATAAAAGCGATAAAATGATTGTATTTTTGCGCCAAGTCTCGATAACTTTCATTTTTTAAAGCTTTTTAATCTATTTATTATTTTAAAGGAACGCGACATTTTATAGAGATTGGCAGTCGTCTTGGTATTATCGTCCTTGCATGAGATCCATCTTTACATTATCTTTGCCTATCTATCTATTTATAGCAACAGCCGCGCCTGTATCACATGAACACAAATTAAACTTACCATGGAAAGCTTCTCGCAAATGATATTTGCTGATAAATGCGACATTTCAGATTTGTTTTTCTTTATTATGCGAAACAACAATACTTTACTTGCGAAAATAATCTGATTAAGCAAAATCTATGACGCCCAAGCTTGCGACTAACGCGAACCTAATCGATAGGCTAAACTTCCCCGTCCACCTTCCGCCCAACTCCATAATAATAGCGTCCTTAATTTAACTTGTTGAAGAGAAAAAGAAACTCATTCAGAGTTCGCAGTTCCCAAATTAAGTTTCGCGAAATGTGAGAGCCAAAACCAACAATGGAACAAAAGATTCAATTCAATGATGGGGGCGTGACGCAGACGAGTTTGCACAAATTTTATGGAGCAAGAAAACGATAGTGCTCATACGAAAAGTGGATGATAAAATAATGGGCGAGCAGCGAGAATTCTGCGGCACTAAGCAATTAGAGGACACATGAAGAACTTAAATAATAATTATTATTGTCAGGTACAGCTCCCAAGTTATTCATAGTCTGATGTCGTAATTACTCTTTAGCAATGACGATGGCGAGAAATTGCTGGGGCATACAAAGAATGTTTTTGATTTTGGGCGCTTCCTGACTTGTTGGTGCGGTATCGGTAGGCTTACGAGTTCAATGAGCACTTCTTGACTTACGGAATATGCGCGGGAGCGGGGCGGTACTGCACGCATACCGCGCGAGTCAGAAATATAGGCGCTTAGTAAAGAATCTGTAAAGAGCTTACCGAGCGTACCGATACCGTACCGACAAGTCTTTAAGCGGCCTTAGTTTAATGTAGATTCAGAATTAGCAGTTATTGATTTTAAAAATGCCGTGGTAGCCTAGTGTTTTCACTATGGCCACTCAAGCAGAGAAGCGTGGGTTTCATCCCGAGCTCGCACGGATGAGTTTTTCGGCATTTATGAGAAAATGTACACTTGTATTTTTGTAATTTATCACAAGTTTCTCGGCGAAGGAAAATATCGTGGGAAACCTGCACACTCAGGCGAAGCAATTCAGTGGTGTGTGTGAATGGAGACTATAGTTCTAGCCCCATCACACACAGGAAGCCTATGCCGAGCAGTGGAACGTAAATATGCAAGAAATGATAATAATTTATCCTGTTATTCATAAACCTATTTTAACTAAAAATACCGTTAAAGTTCGTTTGTCCTTTTTTGTCACATTGACATTTCCGTTAGTAAGAAAAAGACAAAACCTATTTTAGCTAATGTAGGCTTGAGTGACGTTCATGAATAAAGCCATTAGGGTTTAGAAAAGTAAGAGTTAATCTTGTGAACTGCTTAGCATAGGATTAAATAAACAAACCACTGACGTTCGCATATTTAATAAAACGAAGTTGTGAGCATATTTCGATGAGGTGCGAATGGCGCGAAAAATAAAAAGGATTTGTCCACAGATGAAGCGGAATGCTATCCCAAACGATTAAATATCCGCTCTGGTGGACAAAAAGATTCGGTCCGGCGATTTTTCTATTTGCATTTATGCAACTCGTACGCCGTTATGAATTTCACGGGAAATTGGAATTAAACTTTCCGTACGTGGCGTTCTATTGACAGTCTGGCATCTTTACTTTAACATGCAGAATATGTTAGATCCCTTGCTATATTGACTGAAAGTTAGTAAAAAGCTTTTCTAAGAAATTCTTATGGAATTTTGAAGATAGAACTTAGATTAAAAATTTCAATAAACGTGAGTTTTTAAGGTTCCGTGCCTCAAAAGGAAGACTTATAGAATCACTCCGCTATTAGTCCGTCGCTGCCTGTCCGTCTGTCAATCCCAAGTACCTAAATCAAAACCTATACGGTACTTCCCATTGACCTAAAATTATGAATGGGTGACCTAGAAGCAAGGTCCCAACACAAGGCAAGAAAAAAATCCGAAAAACTTTAAATACCAAACCCTCGGTGCGCGAGTCCGACTCGCTCTTGGCCGGTTTTTAAACGACCCAGAAAGTGAGGTCTTTCTGAAGTTATTTCTATTTATTTTTGTGTATGGATGTTAGCAAGTTATGGTGCTTTAAAAAAACGCTTTACCCCGGCTTTCTGCAAATAAAGAAGCGGGTTGAAATGTCCAAAGCTCAAAGCAATATGCTTTGCATTTGTTTCTGAGCGCAGGAATTCATTTAAGTAATTACACAAATCAGTCTTAAAGAATGGTCCTTAGTCTAGACGTAGAAACACGCCAGACTTTAATATTTTACTACATATTTTCCGAGCTCAGGGTTTAATATAACCCTTCTACATTGCAGAAGACTCAAGAGCTGTACAATTTAGAGCAAGCGAAATCTAATTCAATATTTATTATAATCATTGCTTTCGGCACTAAAGGGGGCCGTAACAGTAGATCCTATTAATTTTATACACGCGGAAGTACGAAGTTTATGTTGTTCAATCACACCCTAAAGACTTGACAGGACTGTTCGTAATTTGGCAATCGTAGACATGAAAAGGAGCTGCATATTTTATCTATAAGTAAGTAAACGAAATGTATAAGATTATTATTATTGCGTTTCGCACCATTCAAGGGACTAGTCTCCCGGACCTTTGGGAGGCGTGTGCGGAGCCGAAGCCAACGCGTACAGGCCTTTTTGACAATTTAATGAAGAGTGAGGGTACATCGAGCGGACGCTGTCCTTGCCCGGACCGTAGGGACAAACTCAGAGACAGCGCTCGCCGGAGGGGTAAGGACTATTGTAAATCGATGGGATAAATAAAGCGATAAATATGTAAATTGTGCGAGACAATTACTGTGGCAAAATAAAGATAATTTGAAAAGATAATGCAGAAATATTTTGAAGAGGCATGATTCTGTTTTGGGTGAATCCCTGCTTCTACAATGTCAGAGGCTAAAAGCTAGCGATAAAACTTGAACAAGATGGCGTCCTTTATCACAAAGATTGAAGATACAATTTGTTTTCTCGCTAAGTAATTTGACGATGAATGTTTAATTTACTTGTCACCGCGTTCCGGATCTTTATTACGTCGTTTACCTTATTAACACGTTTAGGAGTGACTTCATAAGTACCACGTAATGTAAAATAAGGGCTGAATAACTTCGTTAGCATAGTCAAGTAACACGAGTTCATATTTTCTGAGAGCTGAAAGGCGTTAAGATTCTCTGCGGTTTTGCGTGTAAAGTTAAGACTAAACGTTTTACACGTTTGATTTTCGTTCATATACCTAACAGGGGACTATCCGACATGGTCTTTTGCAAAAATTTAGAAGTGGACCAAGCAAACTGCAAATGTTCGTGGCTCGAATTGCCGTCAACCAGAAAGACGTGGGTTCGAACCCGAAATTCAGTGGTGTTTATCAAGTTCCCAATCCACACTGGGTCCGCGCGGGAACTATAGCCCAAGCCCTCTCATTGTAAGAGGAGGCCTGTGCCCAGTATTGGGACTAGCTCAACCCACCGTTATACGTTTTTGACGCTCTGACCCCTCTAATCATTAATCGAAGCTATGTCCATGTTTTTCTACACCAAAAGTCATTGAAATTGCTTCAAAGGTTTGAACATAGATAAGTAACAAAATAAAAAACTCACTTTCGGATTTTTAATATACCTTAAGCTTATAACAACGAAAATGAAGCGGGATTGCAGTGGATGCGGAAAGCACAAGACGTCTGAGTGGAGAGCCTTGCGGGGAGGCCTATGTCCAGCAGTGGACGTCTTTCGGCTGACATGATGAACAACGAAAACTTTCAAGAAATGCTGTACCGGTGTACCGCAGTGGCACAGCACCTAAGACGAGATTTGTGTCGCTATAAATAGAAGAGCGGTTCCTATTGCTGCTTTTAAGTTTACGAGCAAGGCTTTATTACTAGTAGATGATACTGTCGTAGGACGAGGTTATGACAGTCCGCGTACAGTGTAATACGTTTTAACAGCTCATGTTACGTCCTGGGTAACATGCCTGTAAAAATCTGAAGAGTCGATAAAATTTTAAGTATCCTTTGACCGAACTGTGCATTGTCGAGTTATTGCCCTTAGCTTTGAAGTGTACTGATAAAACGTACATTGAAAGGATGAAAGCCAATCTGCTGGTTATATCAGGGTTGTATGCTTTTACGACCTTTAGAAAGTCTTCTTACTATCGGTTTAATCGGGATTTGAATGGCATGCACTAGAATGGATAATAACGTACATAAAAAATAGTAGCAACATAAAATGTACTTATTAGCGAATTTAAGAAAATTTTAAAAATAACAGGTACAATACAACGCACTACAAAACAGTACAATGAGATTACGAAATAAGAAGACTGGGTCGGCAATAGGCGATATCCCTACAAAGCGGTCTCTACCAGACAACCGTTCTGTTACAGACATGCGACAGTAACCAAGTGATAGAAGAAAAAACGCATTTCATACTTCACATTGTGTGCGAAACCCTCAAATTACCACCGAAAAGTATTACAAATTACTGTCCTTTAAAAAGATAGCATAACGAAATTTTTAAGTGTCTTCTGAACATGGAAGGCTTGAAGTTTTAACAAAGGGAAAATTTACCGGCACAATGCTCGGGTAATTAACTAGGGTAATATTAAGGCAACACGTTTTTTAAACTTGCGAAAGAGTTTCACTTGAAGGTCTTGATTTTATTTCAGGAAAAGAAGGCCATTTGTCTTGCAGATTAGAATCGAGTGCTTGATTTTGTCCCGGGTTTGAATTTTGTCATAAAAATTGTAATGAATTCAAGCGAATATCGCCGATATTACCTAAACATGATAATTGCCTCTACATTCTTTTAAAAAAGTTGACGGTGTATCATTCACTAAATTTTTACGCAACATAACGCACACTCTCACATCCAATAAAGCCAAAACAACACATTCGAGCTTGCAAACATCGGCACAAGATTCGAATCCGTGAGCAGATAGCGTAAATAGCAAACCATTAGCATTCCTCAAGCGGAGAAAGGCTAATCCGACACGATTGTTCCTTAAAAGCTTTTCCCGGCCCAAAGTCAATTGTTGCTGCCAGCTATAGGCTAATATTCTGCATGTGAACCCACCATTCAGGCCTTTTAAGTAGAGCAGGAATATTTTTTACCATCTTGTGAAAAGCTGAGAGGGAGCAATGAACTGTCGCTTGCGAATCCTTAGTTGTGGTTGCATTTGAGGAAAATTTCGTGTTTGTTGAGGTCAAATTCTTCTTCTTTTTAGTAATTTTATGCCGTCGTCATAAACATAATTAGTCCGTTGGCTTACTGAGACTAATGAGGTCTTAGTTTTCATTAAAAGCGATTGATGCACTCAAATTTACACATTAAATTTAGATGAATCATTATTTAAGAAGTTCTTATTTAGTCGCAGAGCAGCTACGTAACAGAAATTTACTGGCTACTTAGATTTGAATAGTTTTAGGCGATCATAGTGAAATAAACGGATCACTCACGTATGTCAGTCGAGTATAGCTCGACATGTTTCAGACTAATCCGTAGTCCTTCCTCTGGGAGCACACGCCACGCCGGTGGCGAGACGTAAAATGGTAGTTTCATGTTAAAAGTTTTAAGCGATATTTATGAAACATAGCAAGCTTTAATTTACTTTCACCTATATCGATTTCTGTCTGTTGATACACTTCCAGTGATCGGATTGACTATGAATTTAGTATGGATATGTGGATGGTTGACAACGCCAGTACAGTTAACAAAAAGTGCAGCCAGAAAAAAAGACGGTTTTTCAAATGGCATTATTAACAACAAACTTGTTGGTTTTATTGTTAACAGCTGAACGTATCAAAAAGTCTACGCCTTATCGATTCAAGATGTCGAAGCGGAAGATAGGTCAGAGCACATCAACGCTCGCGTTTACCCTAATTCCACTGGCTCGAGGTGCGATAGTGTCCCGATTTAGATTAGCGATTGTCTTCTGTTCCAACATTGTCATTGGGCTTGAAATAAAAAAATATATCCTTGGGTAAAAAAATCGGCTACTTAGCGTGTCTTAGTAACCTTGCATCGTGTCAAATTTCATGCGTCTAGATAGATATAATCTTCTACAGCTTATAATGATGGGCAAGGTAACCGGTAAGCGGCGAGTTGGTCGGAGAAAGAAGTCGTGGCTCCGCAACATCCGAGAGTGGACTGGAATAGCGAGCGCATCTGAATTGTTTCGCCTCGCTAGGGACAGACAAAAATTCCAGAAGTTGGTAGCCGACCTTCACTAGTTGGAGAGGCACTTGAAGAAGAAGAAGAAGAAGAAGGGCAATAGGATTTCCTATTATATTTAGCCGATAGGTTTTGATTTACTTGGAATTGACAGACTAGTGGGACAACGAAGTGATCCTATATGCGATCTCCACAAAGTACCACTTGATTTAATAACTATTGATCGAAAAACACGAGGTTGTTCACTAAACTTGTACATAATTTCGTATGGTCGGAGGAGCAGACCCAACTGCCGATGTCTGCCAAAAAATAGAACTGAAGATACCTATACATCCCTTGGCAAAATAAACATACCCCCAACTCTAAATTCAATTTATTGCTAGAATAAATTGATTGGATTCCACGTCGGCTTCGAATTGATGGAACGTCTATCCATCCAGTTTTCTGGCAACGGTTTTACGCCGCGCTGTCATTTCATGTCATTTCAGTTAATGCCAAAGAAATAGTAGAAGAGTGAAGCTTTGTGAAATAAAAAGAAACACTGAAATATAATAAATAATTATAATGTAGCAGATATACAAAAATAACATTAGTAGCGGAGCAATTTAACTAGATTCCCATAGTGTTCCAGCTTTGGACTTGTATAAGTAATGTTGTTAGCATCAGAATAATCCCACAACCCAGTTTCCAAGAAGTCGGTATGAAAATTATTAAATATGTTACTTTTGCTGAAATTTTCAACGGCATAGCCTGCTAAAATATTGAAATAATCCTGACGGCCGACCTCTGCCCAAAATTAGATCTCACGGGCTACAAAGAATGGCAAAGAAAGACAAACCGCTCAATCCGAGTATTTGCATAATAATAGCACACGTTCCTTTGTTGCCGGCAGGACGTAACGCTAGAAAAGTTTCAGGGAAATTTAATTATTAAAATCAGCTAGTGGAAAGAGTGGAGAGATATGCCCTGCAAAAAAGCACTTGAATATTCTATGCCGCCACTGCGGAGCCTTAGTCGATAGTATATTCCAAAACGTGACGTTTATATCGAATCGCAATGTTTTATTCTCCTTTTATTAACGCAGAACAGGGTTTGTACAAATTTGCATCATTGTTAAATACACGGCCGTAAGTAAACACACCGGTGTTAATTATTTAAAACGTGATAAAATCCGGCTTCTGCCGTCTGAACACGCACACATTTATATTAATTATAAAGGTATGAAAACAAACGACGGAAATAACACCCAATACGGGGCTGAAGGGAAAGTAATTGAAGTTCTAATTACAGCCGAAAATTATAAAAAGAAAACTTTTGAAGGCACATTATGCAATTAACGTGTTTCGTCTATCAATTTGAGACAGGCGTTGCCTATGGAAATAGATGGGGTTGAGTAAAGTTAGAATGAAAAACCGGCCAAGGGCGAGTCGGACTCGCGAACCGAGGGTTCGAAGTGATCATCTAATAATATTTGTGGTATGTACTTTACGTGCTGTCCGTTCAATGTAGGATTAGGATAGACCGACAGGCTAACAGCGCCATGTCTTGTCCTACAGCAGAACTAATGTTACCTTTGATGATTTTGGAAAAACCGTGCTATTTAGAAACACCGTTTTTTTTGTAATCTTTACATAGATACACGTCTTTTGTAGTAATGTAATAATTTCAGATTTCTTCACTGCGAACTTCGGAGAAGGGGTAGTTCCTACCATTTCGGTTCGGAATCCTAAAAATGTGCTAGAAAACGGCTACGATTCCAAATTGAAGTCGTTAGTGGCAATGACAGTTCTGCGATTACATTACTTATAGACAGACCTTCCCAACTGTGTTCTAATTTTATTCTTAAATTATCAACTCCTAAGTAATACATATCAAAAGTGACAGAGATGGTAGTGTTCCCCAGAGCAACAATTTAGAAATTCACGCACATGAGACAATCACCATTAAAATTAAACTATGCAAACGGCGCCGCAACTAATATCTCGTCGCCTTTCCCTGTTTTCAGGCAACTTTGCATATAAATTATTTCACAAGTTTCCAAGCCAAATGACCTTAGCTCGAAGTCACTCTATGCAAGGAAAGTAAGCGAGGAGGAAGTTTTGATACTCTTAAAAGATTTTTAGCATGACGAAGTTATGACGCCCGCGCTTTGTTGTTTAACTACATCGTAAGTTATGCTTTGCACTGCCCGCTAGATTCATATTTCAGCGCAACACTATTATACAATGCAATAAACTATGTTTTGTTGCAACGAACAGTCTGGACCGTTTCAGATAAAAGCAACCGGCTTATTGGAGCTGGAGCCCACGACAGTTATGAATTGTGGCAAGTAACTTAAAGAAAATCTATGGCTTCAATTTGATAAATTTGTGATAAAAGTTAGTGAATGAAATGCTTCAACTTGATTTAGAGAAGTACTTAACTTGGAAATATCTTACATACTGCCATTTTACTCTGATGAATTTTTTTGTGGTTAGATTGATTTCTAATAGTGTGGTTTAATGGCCTTATTCAAGCCTCCATTAGATAAAATAGGTTTTGTCTTCTTCTTACCAGCGGAAATGTCAATGTGACAAAAAAGGACAAACAAACTTCAACGGCATTTTAGTTAAAATAGGTTTATATGAATAACAGGGTAAGTCCCGCAACAAGTCCATCGTGTTAAACCGTATACATATGATGTTGTCGAACACATTACTAGACATCTTACAAGAGCAAAAACAGAGAACAACCGAACACATAAAACATACAAACGCTTCCACAAAGAGAACTCAATACAACAAAAACAATTAATACTATTTTCTCGCAAGTTTCCCTTCAACGGGCTGATACAAGCGTCTTTTAAGTAAAAGAAACAAAAGCGATTGAGCAACAAGAAAGTTTCGTGACACAATCGGATTGGGAAGGAAGCGAAAGTGTGTACGGGAGAGAGTTGCGGCGCTCGGTAATACCAGTTCCCTATAGTTACATTTGCCAGAGAGCCTTGCTAAAGTGATACCTAGTGGAACTATCAACGAACCTGCAGACTGAACGCTCGATGGCAGCGCCATGGTGATGTTTATACGTGAACTTTATTGGTCTGGAAGTTTGGTATAAATAGGCAAACTAGACAGTGTTGCTTGCTAAACGTTTGATGGAGAGCCGGAAGGAGCTCGGATACTGCCGTATTTACCTTGAAACCTTGAGTGTTGTAGTGAATATGAAACCATGTCACGTGATAAGTTACAAAGAGTGATGTCAAAAACTCACCAACTCGGGTAATGTATTAGTCGTGGATAATTTCAATTTGTACTGTATAAAACTATCAAATATCAAATACGACTTCAACTGTGTAGAGTTTGTTTATCTCTATTCCGCAGGATATATTCAATTTTACCGGGATAAAAAGTAGCCTATGTGTTGTAGCGTAAAAGAGTAACAAACAAAGCATGCCGTGTCGGACACGGCAACGATAGGACTAGCCATCGAAACTTCCGGACTATTTAATATTCTACAAATATTATAAACGTGAAAGTTTTTCATGCATCTATCTATCCATCCTCAAAACTGTGTCCGGCACGCTCTTAATCGCCTTTCAAAGTATTTAGCCTTCAACAAAATGAATATCGTCCAGCTATAAACACACAAACGCTTCTACTTTACCTATTGCAGTGCAGCCAATTTAGAACAACAGTATTGAAATGCACCGGCCATTGGACCATTAGAATTGTCTGGTGTTCTCCAATGAAACCGTGACAACGGCCGCTGTCTGTGTTGCCTCTCTTTGAAACGAGGTGTTATTTGGTAGAAGTTTATACGTTCATACGTTTTGTGGTTCAATTTCTATTCAATCGAATCCGGATACTTGACATCCCGTGTACCCATACAACAAAGTTGGTGCTTGTTATCAGCCTTAATGGTGAATACCGTAAAAAAACATGGAGAAAATATACAAAAGATACCCCATTGAGCTCATGAAATTCGGAAACAATTATTTTGTCTATAATAATAAAAAGAAGCAAACAGCATTTAACTAACTCTGTATATGTATAAATACAATGAACAAGTTTTTAACGTTTTTTCCTGACTTAATTCTGTATTACTTGTGTATTTTTACGTCGTCACCAAATCCTTGAGCCAACCACTAGCTAAGTCATAATTTCCGATTATTCATCCAACATTAAGTCTCATTAGCTTAAATCCTCGTCAATAATTAAGTGGATTATGGACTTATAGTTAATTCTGCACGGCAGTTAGATTAAAGGTATATGCTCCGGTTACGATAACTTACTAGTTACAGAGAAGAGAATGAGAGAGAGAGAGAGAGAGAATTAATCACGTAAAAATTATAAAACAGTACATTTGAAAGAATATAATATACAAGAGAACTGAAGCTATCTAATTTAACAATGACAAGATTATACCGAACGATGTGAAACGTGTTAAGTACTTCCTTAATATTAAGCTTCAATTACGTCACGTTTATGCTAAATGCATAATAGACTTGACAGTTTCTTATGTGGTGGTTTCGCGAAAGCAGTGATCAAATGACTTTAGACCAGAGAACGGTAGAGAAAAATCGAGTACCTATGTCGTCAACATACACAATGGTCTGCGCGCTGTGCCAATAGGGGCGTTCATAAAATATTAAAGATGTGAGGAAGTAGGCGGGAGAGGAAGGGGAAAGCCATCAGTTTAGGGATAAACACAATACGATACAGTAAATTGAGCAGCCAGTAGAAGCTGTATTAGGGTTGGAAATTAGCAGAAAAGTTAACCCAGTAGACTGCAAACTTTTTGAAGGGTCCTTTTGTCTCGTTGTTTTTTTTTGTCATAATAAAATTTTCGTTCGTTGTAATGATTGTCTGTCATCATGGGCGTAACCGGGGGGGGGGGGGCTGTTTAGAACTCCCCCGAAATGTTCAAAATCAAATAACGAGAGGCAAGCGAGGAACATAAATTATTTTCTTGAGGCCCCCCGATATTAAAACTTGGCTACATCCGTGTCTGTCATTATTTTTCTGTAACTGAAGCCGAAAATATTTTACATGGGCTACTGCGTACAACAGGTTATTAAATTAGATTTTAATTTCGCACATAAATTCTGGAAAACTCAGAGGTGCGAGCCGAGGCTCTAACCCACGACCTTCTGCTTGAGAATAGGCCAAACCAGGCTACCAAAGCTTAATATTTACAACAGAATAATTGTAGTTAAATTACAAACGCTTCCCCTTTATTTGTTCACTCCATCTTACACTGTTGAGTTGAGCGTTGGAAATACCGACTCAACTCAAAGTCCTTCAACCTGTAATGTGAACACGCGTACTTACGACTGCCTGTGTAATGAACGTATGCAACGACGACAACTCCTGCATTACCATTGTAATTTTGATTCTGCCCACTAACATCCCCCTTAATTACAGTCACGACCAAACTTAGACCATTACCTTCGTCACTGTCAACCAAGCTAACAGAGGCCCAAGCGCTAATATTTGAATACTGTGTAATGTAATTGAGTAGTACCTAACGTTTCAATATTTGTATGACATTAGACAAAATGAAAACAGGATATTGACTACGATTGCCTCCTATGTTTGATGAGCTCTCGATACTTCGACGCAGTTACATGCATCATGATCACGGGCAAACTGACGTAACGCGGGTAGATACTAAATTAATGTTGCGCAGACCGGGCTCTGTCTACCCGCATTCTTGCGCGGTCAATGTCCCGTTTTGATTATGTCTATGCATTGATGTACCAAATAGTGACAGATTCGCCACCCCTTCACCGCGCGCGGACAAGCAATATAGGTGATTAGGTTACTCGGTGACTTAGTCGCCAACAGCCGCCGCGCAGGTGACATCTCGTTGATTCGCCCAGTTCAACCGCTCAAAATGACGTCGTGCACATTTATGAACTGTACAAATAATACAAAAAAGAAAAACAAAACACATTGAATCACATTCCATACGTAAGTAAATAATGTACTCGTTATTTGTAAAGAAAACCACGCACTTAAAATGATAATATTATAGCCAAATAATGCAGGGCCGAAAAATTATTTCCCCGCCTGATAAATCCCAACCTCTAATAGTATGGCCATTTTGTAATTCCTAGTAAACAAAATAAAACTGTTACAGAAACTGACTATTTTATCTATTTCTACTGATTTTTCAGTTTTTCGATCTACCGATTTAGACTGTCCATTATCTGTCCAATGACGACACTGAAATAGGTACCTTTTTTTATAATTTTTCCATTATTTTATATTTTTACCTTTGAAACAGTTACGAAAGACTTGCCTTCTATTCCACTTGCAGTGGCAAATTTTGTAAGCAGGCTCGATAATTATAGTTTTTTGGAAAAAAAAATAGCTCACGAGGTCTACAGCTCTCAGAGCCACTATTGATAATATTTTAGGTATAAAAGACGAAAAAGCTCACAGCCATTTTTTTTTTCCAAAAAACTATAATTATCGAGCCTGCTTACAAAATTTTACACTGCAGAGGAGAACAGCTGGATAGACATTAAGAAAGCATTTTTGTCCCATTTGAAACGTTGATGCTTCGCTCGCTCGGTCAATAAAGAACGACCTGTTATTTTATGTTCGTAAATTAGCAGGTCATTGTTATCATGCGACTACTTGTTATTTTGTGGACATGAATTAGCAGGTCGGTACGGTAGTCGTACATTATCCAGATGGTATATTTGTCTGTGGTATATTCCCTTGAAGTTTGACATGTCAGTGTAATGACAGCTAATGAGTGAAGGCCGCATTTTGTCAGCGCTAAAGAGGTGCGTGGCCAGTCTTCATGTATAAAAGTCGGTGTGTCTATGCAACTAAATGCGAATCATTCAAAACTGTAATTGGTATGACGTTTGAAACAGCGCCCGCCCGTGAGCGTATTTGGAACTAAAATTTAATATGAACGTTACGTTCAGCAGGATTTGAATATTCGTACTCGGGCCTCAGTAAGCGGAACCATAAAAGTTACTTTGTACGATTTCGATCCGTATTGGCAAAATTTGCAGTTTACTAAAACCTGTAGTTTACTAACTCGGGCCCTTCGAGGGAGTTAACCTGACTTTTCTTATCGGAAAGTTTTTAAGTGGTTTTAAGGTGCTCTTTCTTTCCTAGAGTGCTTAATAGTGGAGGGCGAAGTTTTTCAGTTATATTTAGTTACCTATTTCTGCTTGTACGTGAGGGTTAGACAAGTAGGTAGAAGATGGCGTTGAAAGGCGCCGTTTCATAACCACAGGACTATACAGAATGTTACAAAAATACTCGTAATGCCGAAAGGGGGTTAAACGGTCAATTATAAAGACTCCATTTAGAACATTTGAATGACTGTATGAAATTTAAAAAAAAAAATTTTTTCATACAACATGCAAACCCTAACCCTCTATTTTCTACGGGTTCTTTTGTAACACGTTGTATATCGGGTTAGAAGGAAAGAGTTCATCGATTTGCATGGGAACCGAGCGTGTAACATTTTGCGTAGGCATTTTGACGTCACGAGTGTAATTCAGCGAGGAAATACATCGATTAGCGGCTCCAACTTTTTTGGTGGTGTTTGAACAGTTAATTACTGAACAACAAGGTGCCTATTTTGTTTATCTACACACATACCACAAGTCCTCTATAATGCGTCCAGAAACCGTAGAAAATTACCAGCATTGCAGCACGACGACGCCTTCACCGCCAGCGCCCCCCAACCACCACCCCAGCAGTAAAGTAATTACTTTTCGATATCGAATTCTATGTTTCAAATTTGAAAACCAACGTAATTCACAATCATAGTGAAATAAAACGGATTACTCACGTATATAAGTCGAGTTCAAACCGACGTATAAATAATAATGTGATAATTTACAATAAAAAAAAAACAGTTTACGAAACGTCAACTCGGTGTGTTTGTCTATGATAAAAAACAACAGTAAAATTCGTGACAGGTATGGGTATGATATGCCTTCGGATTCTGAACCCATCTTAGAGTAGTTATAATATGTGTGTAGATAAAGTAATGTATGCAACTCCACATAATTAGGCCTTAAAACACTCATTATGTAGCAGTTGCATAAACTACTATTTTTAAACCTGACGTCGCATTTGGAAAGCGGTCGGGAACTGGAACGCGTAATGAAGTTCTCAGCCCTTCTTTTCGGCATGCAAGGTAGATACGTACGTAGAGTGTAGGTACATTCTTTATAGAATGCCTGTAGTAAAAAACCTGTTTACTTGTGGGAGAAATTGTCTTGGTACAGGGATAAGCGGAGCCATCTCACAACTAGGTCACAGGTGCAGATGAAGTTAATGGTCTCAAAGCACCAGTCAGCAGGGTTCAGGGGGGGGGGGGTTTCAGATATGCGGCCTCGAAGGTGTGGAATAATATCCCACCTCCAATGAATTGGATGTGAAGTGTCTGCTTGTTTTTGTCTGTTTTTTTTTTCTTAAATTTGTTTTGTTTTCTAAAGAGCCTTTGTATTACTTTGTTTTATAAAGGTTTTTAATTTTTAAGTCATTACGTGGCAGCAGTGTAGGAGTGTAGTGAACAGGGTGATAAACAGCGCTGCGTGGCGTCGGCCCTCGCGACGCCTATTGTCACAAACTAATAGTAGGTATCATGCATTGATGTACCAAATACTGACGGATACGCCACCCCTTCACCGCGCGCGGATAAGCAATATAGGTGATTAGGTTACTCGGTGACTTAGTCGCCAAAAGCTGCCGCGCAGGTGACATCTCCTTGACTTGCCCAATTACAACAGTTTCACACATTTTTGAACTGTACAAACCACGCGAAACAACAAAGCACAAGGAATCACATTAAATACGGTTTACGGTAGGGTTTTGTGCGAGAGTTGGGTCGTAGGCTCGCGGATGTCTCTGGTGACTCCCGCTCCAGTTCATTCTTGGTGTAAAGATTGGCCATCGCCATTCAGCGCGGTAATGCAGCAAGTGTGATGGGGACCTTTGCGCCGGGAACGGTCAGGGGTGGGTTATTTGATTAGTGTTTTTAGGGGTTTATTTTTGACATTGATTAACTAACATAGTAATTAAGTAGGACCAATGTTACTAACTTTAAATGAAAACATTAAATACGTAAATAAATAATATACTCATTATTTGTAAAGAAAACCACGCATTTAAAATTATAATATCATAGCCAAATAAAGCAGGGCCAACAATTTATTTCCCCACCTGATAAATTCGTAACCCCAATATTATGGCCAAATAACATAGGGCCATTAATTTCCCGACCTGATAAATCCCGACCCAAGTAGAAATTCAGAAAGAAAAAGTTCCGGTGAACTTTCATAGAATACTTGTTTTTATTTTTATTTTACTATTGCTTTGTTCGTTCCTGGTAAATGGAATAAAACTATTACAGAAACTGACTATTCCATTTATTTCTACTGATTTTCCAGTTTTCAGATCTACCGATTTAGACTGCATTATCTGGCCAATGACGACACTGAAATATCTTTTTTGTATTTTTTACATTATTTTGTTGTGAAGCCGTGATAGCCTAGTGGTTTGACCTATCGGGGTTCAAACCCCTGCTCGCACCTCTGAGTTTTTCGGAATTTATGTGCGAAATCACATTTGTAATTTATCACGAGCTTTTCGGTGAAGAAAAACATCGCGAGGCAACCTGCACACTCCTGCAAAGCAATTTAATGGTGTGTGTGAAGTTCCTAATCCGCACTGGTCCCGCGTGGGAACTATAGCCCAAGCCCTCTCATTCTGAGAGGAGGCTTGTACCCAGCAGTGGGACGGAAATAGGCTGATGATGATTATGACATTATTTTATTTTTTCCCTTTGAAACAGTTACGAAACACTTGCCTTCCATTCCACTTGCCACTCTGTGAGCTTTCTCGTCTCTTATACGTAAAATATTATAAGTATGGCTCTGTGAGCTGTAGACCTCGTGAGTTTTATTTTTCCAAAAAAACTATAATTATCGAGCCTGTTTGCAACATTTTACACCGTAGAGGAGAACAGCTGGACAGACATGCGAAAGAAATTTTGTCCAATTTGAAACGTTGACGCTTCGCTCGCTCGATCAATAAAGAACGACCTGTTATTTTATGCTCGTGAATTAGCAGGTCATTGTTATCATACGACTACCTACTTGTTATTTTGTGGACATGAATTAGCAGGTCGGTAGTCGTACATTATCCAGATGGTATATTTGTCTCTGGTATATTCCCTTGAAGTTTGACATGTCAGTGTAATGACAGCTAATGAGTGAAGGCCGCATTTTGTCAGCTCTAAAGAGGTGCGTGGCCAGTCTTTCATGTTTAAAAGTCGATGTATTATGTTTTTAATTTGTTGAGTGAACTGTAAAATGTTGTTTTGTGGCAATAAACTGTTTTTTCTTTCTTCCTTTCTTTCCTTATATCCCGACTAGCTTATGCCCCGCGGCTTTGCCCCCGTGAAATATTTCAAAACGGGCTAGTTCCATATCCCGTGGGATTTACGAAAAATCCCTTCTTAGTGCACCTCTAGGATACTCAAGGTATATGTTTGCCAAATTTCAAGTCTTCAAGTCCAGTGGTTAAGGCTGTGCGCTGTCTATCAGTCAGTCAGTCAGTCACGTTACTGTTTTATAGGTATAGAAACAATTTTTTGTTCATAACCTTAACAAGGGATCATGTTACCAATCCTTACAAAGGCCCAAGGACGTGTGAAATGATTATGTAAATGTAAGCATAGTTCATTGACCTTCAAAAAAACAAAACATTATCGCGACTGATTAGCTTTAGAAAGATTCCAATAGATCCCATTTCCAACTTAAGTCAACAGTTTCTCTGATCAAATGTCCAAATGTTTTCGAAGCTATTATACCCGCGTGACCGAACGCGACCCGTAAAAACCGCACATAACTCTCATCACAGACCGAGGCCTAAACGCAAATTTTCCGCTTACATAATGTCGCTAGAGGATTCAGTTTATCCAGAGCCCGCGGATACCCAAACCTTAAAAGTATGCATGTGGCAAATTCTAACACTGTTATTCATTAACCTATATTAATTAAAACGCCGTTAAAGTTCGTTTGTCCTTTTTTGTCACATTGACATTTCCGTTGGTAAGAAGAAGACAAAACCTATATTAGCTAATGGAGGCTTGGTTGACGTTTATGAATAAGGCCATTTGTCATGTGCACGTTCTAAGTTTTAATGAAGAAATAAAATCACTTTCTTTCAACTGCAGTTGTAAATAATCCATTGACTTACCAACACCATGGACTTCGGGTGAGCGCTTGAAAAAGCCCACTAATTTGCAAGAAATACCACTAATCGAGCGTCAGTCAGTCTTAATTTGGTCGAATATGGCTCGCAATGACGTCATTGCTGTCATCGTGTTCTGGGACACATTTTTCGTGAATTTTGTACTAGATAGTAAGTCATTGCCTGAATCAATACATTTAACTACAGTTGTGGCATAAAATACCAGAGGGTCGAGCACGACTTTACGAATGCTGCGTAACGTAAAATCGAATAGTAAACGTTGTCGAGTTTGTATGGCGTGTGGAACAGCGTCCGCCCGTGAACGTATTTGGAACTAAAATTTTGTATGAGGTTTCTCGATCTCGATACGATAACCGTAACGTTACGCAGCTTTCGTAAAGTCGTGCTCGACCCTCAGTTACAGAAGTTTGGAGCTCTTAAATAACAATAACAAAATAAATGTATTAACCATAATTTATTTAATGCATTAGCATTCACTGAACGAAAATCAGTTTAGAAAATTGGAAAGAAATCGGAATCCGAATGGTAACATTAACGTTTCACGAGCCGAAAAGTAATAAATACATTTTATGAGTTCTCGACTACTGAGTATTGAAATAAAAAATAGCTTTAACGGTTCATATCGGGTATTCTCATAATATTATAAACAGTAAAAATTGTTAGAAATTATTTTTAACTGTTGAACGCATTCATTTTATCCATTAATTCACAAAAAAATTGCATTTTATATTTTAGTCACTAAAAGAATTTAGTACTGAAGGTTGTGCGAGTTCGTCACTTAGTCCATTGCATTCTGAGTTTTCCGTGTCTTCTAACACGTACATCAAAGACATGTAAATTACCTCATGACTTATGCATGTATGCATGTAACTTGTTGAGTAAGGCAGCTAACTTAAACCTTTCAAAGTCGAACGAAAACATGTTTTTCTAAATCTAAAAGATGTAGGTACCGCTACACGTACGTCAGTATATCAATCACCTAAAATATTTAATTTTTAAATGTATGTCATTTAAATAACAGTTCTTACTTTAACCAATGAAAAAAAAGTGGGCGAATAATTTTTCCTCTGAGCATACAATTATTAAAAAAAAAAAAAAAATTCACCTACCTTTTTTTCATTGGTTAAAGTAAAAACTGTTATTTAAATGAAATTGAAATTTGTAAATTAGTTAATACAGACTCACATTATAAAAATCTACATAAAAAATAAGCCGATCACTCACGTATGTCAGTCTAGTACTTATATAGCCCGACATGTTTTGGACTAATCCGTAGTCTCTCCTCTGGGAGCAAACGCTTCAGCGGTAGCGAAACCAAAGCCAACACTCTGCTCGCGCGGTTTCACTTTGATTGAATTACACGGTATTTTTTAACCCCCGACGAAAAAGGGTGTTATAAGTTTGACCTGTGTGTCTTTCTGTGGCATCATAGCTCCCACACGGATGAACCGATTTCGATGCGGTTTTTTTAATCGAAAGCTAGTTTAATCGAGATGGTTCTTAGTTAAGTTTCATGAAAATTGGTTAACCCGTTTTTGATATATTGAACTTTGCAATGACAATGTCGGGGGTTTTTCAACTTTTCTAAGTTGTTATTTTGATGTTAAAAGGACCCAGCTAGGCCTTGCCTGCCGGACAGTGTGACAAATGGCTTCTTGGGAGGACTTCGCAAATAAAATACTAATACAACACATCTTTTCGGAGCCCATCTAAAAAACCCACTACTAGAGTGGGTCGCAATTCAAAGTTAGGGTAAGCTGTCTTAGACACTATTGAAATATTGAAAAGATTATTTTTACAACGAGGAACATGATCATATCGAATGTTTTTGCACCGAAACTACAAAATTCGTTTCGACCTGCACTTTATCTCAGGCATCCTCCCAAGATTTCCGCAGCGGAAACTTTTCTCTATGTAACATTAGCATAGATTAACGACTTCAGAGTTCGTGCTAATCCCGCGCGCCCAATCTTTTACTCTCATACGTACCATTAATTACGCCTAGTCGCTGTTAGACTAAAAGCTATTATGTCATTTCACAACTTGCAAAATTTTACAATTAGCAAGTAGCTGAGGATTGCAACAGAGAGCGTGTCTGATGTTTCAAATTGGCACAAATAATACAATTTAGCAAATTTCTGTCAACTGGCACACATAATAAACACTATCAAATGACAAAGCGATTGTCAGGTTAATGAACTAGGAAGTCTATTAATTTATTAACTCATGATGTGTATAATTATTATGTTGTCACGATCGGTATAACTCATTTCATGACGCCATGTATTGTAAGTAAAAACTAAATAAGACTTACATTATGTTAAAAATATGTTAGTGAAATTATAGACATGCATTGTGAAATAAATTTGTGCAATTGTTTCTTGAACATTTAATTGTCAATGTTTAATAAAAATATTAATATTTACCTAATAATTATTTAATCTTTATTGCACAAAATAGTAATAACAGTTACAGAGTTAACTTGAAATAAATTAAAAAACAATGTCCCTAACTCCACGCTGAAACTAACTAAACCTAGTACTAATCAAATCAGAATTGTTACACATTAAATTGCATTAGAAGATTTACCTAATTAGTATTAATTTAGTTTCATCGTTTAACAACTCATCAATAGAATAATAACATTTTCTACAAATTATTTTTGAAAATATCTCATCGGGATTCTTCAGTAATGAATTTTGGAACTTTATTAATCGGGTAAATTAACTTTTAAGTGCCTCACGTTGCCATGGTGATGTCCTGCCAGTCTTGTTACCTGCGTCACTGGACAAAATAACAATACTTAAAAGTTGTTTTTCCCAGTTTTTGTACACGTTTGGGTATCTAAACTTTTCTTGCCATGGAGATGTCCCCTGAGTAACTCGTCTAAAATAAGATTTTCAAAGGCACCACTCCATCAAACGTTAGGAGTTTCGACAGTTATATGCCAATTCCTTCATGCTTCCTTATGCTTTTTAGAAGATGTTCTAAGCATGCAAATCCTGACTTTCGGGGGAGTGGTGCCTTAGAAAATCTTATTCTAGACAAGTGATCCAGGGGACATCTCCATGGCAACGCGTGGCAAAGAAAAATCGATTGACCCCTTTACATTGGGGACCATCTCTAAAATATTCTAAATTTAATTTCGCTCAATACTACCCACGGTCATTCCACAAGATTCATTGAAAATCTCTACTCGCTTTGCCAAATAATTTACATAGCTCATATATGCATTCCGTGCATAGCGGACGATGAAAATGAATTTACATATTGCGTGCGAGCAGAGTCGCGGGATGGTTGAGCTGAATTATGATGAGTTTAGGTCCGCGTACTTATGCATATTGCGGTATGTACATGGATATTTAGAGGTGCGCCTAAGCATGAAACTACCCTGAGACTCTAGTGAAATAAAACGGATCACTCGCGTATTATTTGAAATGTAGTATTGGCTGGTATTGGAGGCTTCAGTTTTAGGCGTGCTCGCGGGTTCTGGTTTATTCTGTATTCTGAGAGTACGATGACATTTTACTGACACCGCATCGCATCCATGTCAGCGGTACAAAGCAGATGTCCTTAGAAAAAAACTAAGTACACTTGCACTGACAGTCATATGTTGACTGTTGAGGTCTAGAACTGAAAACATGCCTGAAAAGGTGCCAAAATGGCATAAGAAAAAAAATATTTCTATAAATTAAGAACCTCCTCTTTTTTTGAAGTCGGTTAAAAATAAAGTTTAGTGTAACCAAGCACCAATATTATCAACTCTATTTATTCTGATTATGATTAGGATAAGCTTAGATAATAATATGATTCTGTTTATAATTAGAATAAATAAACACAAAATCACGGTTGTAATTGAAAAAATGTAATTCTACTAATTATTGTAATTTATGATAGAGCTTTTAATCTCGGCGTGCTACAAATGCTTCGTAGACAGTGCTACGCCCGCTACGAAGACGTATCCCTTAAACCGACTTGCTACGACTCACTAAGGCCGACCTTGCATATATATCTGGGTTAAACCCTAACCCGGGATAACGTCAGACGACATAAAGGAGTGAAATTAACCCCGGATGAGAGTTCAAAAAGCATCGCGGTAAAACCCGACATTGGCGCTATTTTTCTTCAATGTACTTAACAACAACAACTTAACGTCCATCGCCTAGCGCTTAAAATCGAACACTGTTTAAATTATACACTTTTTACACGACTGTTTTTCTTTCGAAAGAGTGTATTGTTTTTTAAGGTGCGTTAAAGAAGCGCTTGTGCGAACACGGCCTTATCACTACAGAGGGTCGAGCACGACTTTACGAATGCTGCGTAACGTTACGGTTATCGTATCGAGATCGAGAAACCTCATACTAAATTTTTGTTCCAAATACGCTCACGGGCGGGCGCTGTTCCAAACGTCATACAAACTCGACAACGTTTACTATTAGAAATACTTTATTTACATAATAAAAGCAATTTACAATGACATTAAATCTAAGCTTAAACTAAATAAACTACAACTTAAAACTAAATTAAATCTAAATAAGGCCCCCGTGGCATAGTGCCCAAAAGGCTGGCAGCGTTGCCTCGCTGAATAGCGATGCTGATTCTTTGAGAGAGAAAACTGCCAGCCCTTTGGTCACAAGTTGCATCAACTAAGCGCTTTTGTAACTCAGAAATAAGCTTGTAAGCGCTGGGACCCCATGGACCCAAAGTTTCAAACGTTTAGTATTAGATTTTACGTTACGCAGCATTCGTAAAGTCGTACTCGACCCTCAGTGCAAGCCAACCTAAATTACAAATTACTGCAATGAAGAGCGCTGCATTGTCTCCTTTGTCTCTATTAAAAATATAAAAAAAAAATGAAAAAAAATACATACAGTGGAACGTAGAACCTCCCTTTTTGAAGTCGGTTAAAAATAAAAATCAGTTAAGGCCAACACAATTTCGTTCATAACAGTAAATTGCAAAAGTGCAATCAAAATGCAATCAGAGACCAAAACAGGCTATTCTGCCGCAACGAACGCTCGGAGAAGGAAATTAGAGGCAATACCGTGAAGTCCCCGGTCATCAGACAGACACGGCCAGTTCGTGAAACAGTTCAATTATAAGAGAACGACCTTGCTAGAATTAAGATTGATGGTGTCATTGGACTCGTGCAAAAATATAGGACTCTATTATTTCTCAAATTTCAAATTGAAACGTAAATACACAGAAAGACCAGAAAAGTAAATTCTCGAACCGGGATTCGAACCCAGGACGTTCACCATACCGTGGTGTCGAGCTACCAACTGCGCCATCCGAGCAATCAGTAGTAGCAGCGAAAAACTCCTATTTAAAATATTCACTGAAACAAAAATACGCAGAAAACCATAATAATATGACTGATTCCGGGATTCGAACCTGGGACCCGTTACTACACCAAAGTTGGTAATAAAGTATAGTTAAGTTAATTAAGTAAATAGTAGTCTAAAATTAACACGACACGGAAAATCGTTACTTTAGCACATTTTCCTTATATTTCTTAGTCTTATACTTATATGTATACATGTGTAACCCTGCAACGTTCTCGTTTATAGACGAGCAAATAAATAAATACGACGTAGGTACAAGGTATGAAGCCAGACTGGCAGCCAGCTAATGAGATTTCTGCCAATGCTGGCAGTCGGACCTAACTACCGCCCGTACATACCGCAATGATAATAAAAAATACTGGATGGTAGGAGCCAGTCGCGTAAAATGGATATTTTTTCTTTCTTTTTGTGAAACAGGTCAAATCAAAATAGGTAGTTTATTTGCTAGAAGTACAGTCAAGCGGATGTTAATAAGTATTACAATTTTGTACAGTAATCTGCCTGTTATTTGGCATGCAGATATTTAAAGTTCATTACAGTTTTCAGTTTAATAAATATCATGAGGCTTATAATCTAAAATATTCTAATAAGTAAGTACATAGCAAAATTAAAAAAAAATCTCATAATTTTTTTCTTAAACTCTTGCATTTCAGATCCTGTACTAAAGTCTGAGGCCCGAGTACGAATATTCGAAACCTGCGTAAAGTAATCGAGTAAGTAGTAAACGTCATCGAGAAATTTGTATGACGTTTAGAACAGCGTTTTTGGAACTAACATTTAGTATGAGATTTCGATACGATAGCGTAACGTTACACAGGATTCGTAAACTTCGTGCTCGGCCTACTGGTAACTTATTATACATACGAGTATAATTCGGGTGCCATGCTTAATGCACTTTCTGTACAGAAGATGTTTATTATGATCATATTTATTTTCAATTTTAGGTTGACATACTTATATTTCCTTCTCTCGTTGGGTTCAGTGGCCTTAGCACATTATCAGTTGACTAATCTACTAACACAACAGTCCAAGGGATGTCATGTTTTGAGTAGGTCATGCTCACGGCAACCTATTAAGAATGTTATAGTAATACCGACCCGAAACACTACTAAGCAATTTTATGCATACCTATGCATTTTATAAATCCGAGTAACGTCGGATTGTATGAACATCGATAACGAAGGAAATGTCTTGTACTAATAAGATTTCGGGGCAATTATCAAAATTTTTCATCGTCATCGAATTAATAATATCTGTGCAAACCGAGAAAGTATCGAAAGTACAGAATACCTTCGTTGCAAAACTCATCAATTTGCCTTTTATACCGTATCACAACTTCTCCTATCCCTCCTAATCTCCTAATGTTTCAATGTTTCTCTGTCTTTGCATTTGGCAATGGAAAGCTATATATTTAACCGTTTCATTTCTGCAGAAATCCAATTTTAAATGTCTAGTTTGCGCGTAATTTCCTTTGCATTCCAACCTGCACTACTCCATTAAAAATATCGCGTTTTACATTAATGCTTTTTGAAACGAGACGTTAAACGCTGCGAGATGATGTATTCCTTTGAAAACCTCCTTCGTAATGGAATAAATTATGTTTGTGGTAATAGATTGTCATATATATCAAGCTTAGCATCGTGCGCACAGTAGGAGCACGGTGCTAAGACTAACTTTATAAGATGCACGAAAACGTTAGTGGACGTCTAAAGTACTTACTACTGTTCTATTACTTAACTCTATAGTTGAAAGGCTCTGACACGAGAGCTAGCGTCGACTAGTGATGCTTTGACCCAGACCAAGAAGTACGTTAGCGAAATCGACACGAAGCACGAGAAAAATAGGTACCTATACTCAAAAATAACGTAGTGGTATGTTTTGTGAAGTTCCTTTTGCCCTCCTATCTATTTACTAAATTCTAACTACTTACTTCACAGACTTACATGAAAATATGAACCTAACTAATAACGGCTACAATTGTCATGACGAGATATAACCTTACCATCATAGAAAAGTTGAATGAAAGTAGGTAAACAGAAACTTTCGGCTGAACCGATTTTAATTAAACTTAGCTGAACACCGTCTCGGTTAAACTAGCTTTCGATTAATAAAACCTGCGTTCAAATCGGTCAATATGTTTAGAAGCTATGATGCCACAGACAGATTAACACTTCAAAATTATAACACCCCCTTTTGGGTCGGGGCTTAAAAACAAACGCACGCCATACTTTTAAGATGAATATAAGACCAAGCAATGACTTGCTTATGGCACAATATTTTGAAAGGAAAACATGTCACATTAAATATTATTGACTTCGGTGAGCTGAAGAGGCCAAGGTCAGTGCCCTAAGCACGACTTGTCGAATCCTGCGTCACGTAAAATCGAATAGTAAACTATAACGAGTTTGTATGACGTTTGGAACAGCGCCCGCCCGTGAGCGTATTTGGAACTAAAATTTAGTATGAGATCTCTCGATCTCGATACGATAACCGTAACGTAACGCAGGATTCGACAAGTCGTGCTTAGGGCACAGTTAACTAGCCGAAGGAAATACCTACTGAGAGTTATACGATAGCAAACTATAACGTATTTTAGTTTTTGGTTTGTCAGCAGTCCACACACCACTTATTTCTATCACAAAGGATATTTTACATAAACATCGAAAATTTTCTTAACTATTAACTCTCTAATAAATTTTAAATATGACTGATTCATGAACCAATTTTTTTTGACGCGTTAAAAATTGGCTTGGTTTAGTGTACGGGGTAGAGGAATGTTAAGGACCTGGGTTCGATCCCAGAATTAAACTTCTTTTGTTGTTTTCTTTGCATTTTTATTTCAGTTAGTATTTATTAATTGAATAGCCACTAGGGGAATATTCCTAGCAATATTAGAAAATTACCTGGGAAAATTGGGAACATTCCCAAATTTACCCTACACAATAAAGTTGTTAAATGCGCAAAAATATATGGTTACGTATGAATATTTTCAATTTATCCCATATTTCAATTTATTAAAACGTTCACGGGAACAATCGTGGGAAAATCCCACTTTGGGAATATTCTCGGGAATCACACATCACCAGTCCGGTCACAGGAAACTGTAAAACAACTACAGATATCACACGGCCAACTACTTCCGCTATGATGATATGAGCTGGCCGGATATTTAGCCTAATTTGGTCATATATTTAATCGGATTACGCGGGTATTCAGATTCTCTGTTCGATCTGTAATCAGCAATTTGGTTTGTTTTGATTTGTGCAAGATTGCACAACCTTTACTCTTTTTACAATTTTATTGTATATTGTCTATGGTTTTTTGTATGACTGATGATTATAATTTTGTTTCTAACGAAACCAGTGCCTTTTACTTATTTAAGCCCAAATATGATTAATATTCAAATTTATGCGTTTCATTTAGTTAAAACTTATAATTTGAATAGGCTGATGTGGTTTGGTAACAATAAATATTTCGAACCGTAATTTATTTTCAATCAGGTTAATTAAAATGTAACAGTTGATTAACGAAGTTGAATTGTTAGTTGAGTACAATACATATTTCATAGCTTCTAGCTAGTAGATGTTTTAGGTCAATCCGTGTGTGATGCTAGTGTAGTGATAGATAGCAGTGTAGGTAGGTACTTTATTTTATTCGGTACTTAAGTTTACAATCGATATTCCTCAGCCATCGTAAATGAATATCGTAAATTCTCGTCCCAGTTTTATGAGGTCGGTCCTTTTCCTTGCGGTCAGGAGGTTTAAATAAATATCTTTATGGAAAAATTGCAATGAAACCTTAACCCGTTCGCTTAGTGATAAGCTTATTTTATCTCATGGTTTATCCTGGTCGCGAGTGATCAAATTAATAGTTTTTAGTTCATAAATATACCTCCACAAAGCATCGCCTGATTCCAATAATTTAAAAATATGTAATATAGAATGCTTACAAATTGATTTCGGGGACAGAATATGTGAACTTAATATAAAAAACAAAAGGAACTATATAACAATAAAGCAAAGCTTGTGTTACGGGTACTAGACAACGGATAAACATACAAGACTTATACTTTTATAATTACTCACAAGATAACATAATAAACATCGAACACTCGAGAACAAACTTTCGTATTCATCATACAGAATCGAACCCGGGATCTCGAGCTACGTAGTCAGATTATCTAATCAAACCACTAGGCCATATATTAATATTGTTCATTTGTTTCTAAAACAACATAGCAAGAGGTGGGCTCATGGGCTGTCAGTACCTAACCAGCACGTCTCCCCAATGTCTTTAAAATTATGAGCTTGAGAGTGATTGGCGATTGCAATATTCGTTAGTACTCTGTTTTCGAGATGAATGTCGTATCGTTTTAATGACAGGCTTTGCGCTGCTAACGCTTCGCTAAGTCGATTGTACGTCAGTAAGTGCCAATCGAGAGCAGGAAATAGGCCAAACGCTGCAGCAAGGTGATTTGTAGTTCGTAATACTACAAGTTCGCTTGTGGACAACTACTGACTTGTGGAAAAGTTTAGCTGTATACGCGGAAAGCAACAGGTTGTCTTGTGCCAGCAAATGTAAAATTTCCACGTATTAGATGAACTAACGGTAACTTAACATGAGAGTAAGAAAAAAACTGAATGCAATAGGACCATTAATATAAACATCTGGCCTCTATTTCATTAACTTTACAATTGTCAGATTATTTTGACATTCGAAATACAATTCTTTGCCAATATGAAGCGCGCTAAAGAAAAGCTCTTCAAGTTAGCAATTGATAATGATTTGCCATTGAAAACTGACAATTGTAAAGTTGGTGAAATAGAGGTCAGGAGCCGTTTGGAACATTTTGAAATAGGAACGGCGTTGCCGAGCCCGCTGGCGGGAGCGGCGCGCGGCCGGCGGTGCCCGTGCAGACGTGCTCGCGGCTCATATCACGGAGACTAATAAGTAGATTGGAAACAAAAAAAAAAACGAAGTACCGAAGGGCCCGTCCATATGGACAGGGGCGATATATATACGTTTATGAATAGAGGTTAATATGCGGAGGGCCGTATTACAATATAAAACAATACAAAACTGCGACTATACAGGAAAAAAAATACTTATACAGAAAATTACCGGTAACAAGCGGCCTTATCTACAAATCGAAGAAGCAGTAAGGTAAAATGCTTGTCGATATTGCTCAGGTAAACCACAAACTCGTAATAAGCTTGTAAGACGTTCAGTGCATACTCTGAGGAAAGATTCGTGTTGAAAATCCTCATGGGAGCACACGATGCGGTGTGGGCATGAATTTAGATTCTGCAGTGCAGTAGGTTATGTGCTCGGTTCTTCCAAATTATACTGGTTCCCCAAACGCTTCCGAAAATTGTATACAGAGTGATAAAATCAGCCGGTAGTGCTTACCAATTCATGGTTTTCTTTTTCTGATTTTCAAATGGCTTTATGCAAGTTTCAAACACTTCTAACTCTACATAGTATTGTATTAAGGAAAATGCTTTGCATGGCTTTATCCAGTAAATAGAATCGCAACCTTAAGCGAGCGACGTCAAAATGAAATACAATTTTATGAATTCGCTAGTATGTAAAACGGAGTTTCACCAGGAGAAAACGTGTTATCATAATGATTTTTATGTTTAAAAAGAAAAAAAGACACATTACCTATCATCGTTCTGCATACTTGAGTAAGCGTGTGATCGAAAAGCGAGCTTAACCGCGGTAAGGATTACCGCCAGCCTTGCCATCACAAAACCGCGGTTTTTCCGTTATCCACGGGCGAGCTTGTCGAATCTGACTAGGCTGGGCAGCGATCGGGAAGCTTCGCCACTGCGAAAAGACACTTCTTTTGGTCCAAATTACTGCAGTGTGTGTTGCCAGTGTTGACTTACGGATCTGAGACGTGGGCGCTAACGATGGGCCTTATAAGGAAGCTCAAAGTCACTCAGAGGGCGATGGAGAGGGCTATGCTCGGGGTTTCTCAGCGAGATAGAATCAGAAATGATGATATCCGCAGTAGAACTAAGGTTACCGACATAGCTAAGAATTGCGAATCTTAAGTGGCAGTGGGCGGGGCACATTGCTCGCAGGATTGATGGCCGATGGGGCCAGAAGGTTCTCGAATGGCGTCCGCGAACCGGGAGAAAAGCTGAGGAATCCAACAAGAAGTAGCGGCGACCTGGTGAGGATCGCGGGATCGCGGTGAATGCAGAAAGCACAAGAGCGGTCTGAGTGGAGAGCCTTGGGGGAGGCCTATGTCCAGCAGTGGACGTCTTTCGGCTGACATGATGATGATGGCGATGATGGGCGAACTTTACTGTCAAGCTTATAAAACCGCGGTAAAACTCGCCGATTGATAACAGCCCAAGTTTTTAGAAGCTTTAAGAACGGACGATAACATAAGTTTTCTCTCTATAATTTGTGGGGTGTGAATTGTGTCACGCTTCATTATCATATTAATGCTGCTTTGATAAACATACAATACATAGCAGTAGCAGCAACTCATCTAAATTGGTCTGATTGTAAACTTAATGCTGTAGTTGAACAAAGCATCCAACTAAATAAAGATGTACTTTACAGATAGTGGTAATACTAATCCGTGGAGAATTTGCACGGAAATCTCATTACCTCATTGGAGTTAAACCAGAGGGTTCCTGTAAGTTATTCCATAAACCTAATTGCTATTAAATTGTGACACAAGAGATTAACGGAAGAATTTAATATATTGACCATATACTTCTTGCGTGAGCGCGTGGGCAATTCTGGGGTGGGCGTCTATTTGGACAAAATTATGAACTAAAAAACAATTACTTTGCTCACCCGCGACCACTAATGACAAATAGTTATATCTGTGCGGCAAATGTATGTTTCCATGCAACACCTCCACCTCCACTGCTACACGAATCAACACATGCCACACAGACCCAACTATCACCACCACCACTATACTAAACGCTGACGCGTTTCGGCACTCTCCACGAGGCCATTTACGAAGCACAACAACAACCGCTCAACATGCCACCACTTCCACTACTGACATATGTAAACCATGTACTCAACTTAGTTAATGACAAAACCAACGTACCCACTAAAATTTTATAAATTCCAAACTACCCTTTTATGTAAGTCCTAAACTACCCTTTTTTAAGAAATGAATTCCAAACTACCCTTTTTATTTTTATTTTTAATCTACGCCAGGTACCCCGTTATTTTTAACCGAGTACGGTAAAAAGAGAAGTCATGTTCTCATTATTACTATGACACATTATTAAAATTAGAACCAAGTCGTAACAAAGGCGAAGAAACCAAATTAACTTGTTCATTAATAATAGACCCCATGTTGTTGTACCTAATTATTTCCAATTGTTCTAAAACCGATAGCCGCAAACCCTTATCACAATAATGTAAAATTTCGTACGTATCTGAGTCTAACAACGAATGATTCGTTTCTAATAAATGCTTGGCAAAGTTTGATTTCTCTGGTCATATAGGCATGATCACCTATATGACGAGACATGCTCTTTAAATCTAGTATCAAAGCTTCGACCGGTTTGTCCAATGTATACTTGACTACAGTCGCCACAAGTGAGTTTATATACGCCCGACCTGTTCCCTTTATCCACCTTTTCTTTGTTATTACAAAGTCTAGAACGTAAAGAATTAGTAGTCTTATAGGCAACATTGATGTTATTTGATTTTAAAATATTATAAATCTTGTCAGACAACCGGCCAACATAAGTAATACTAGATCTAAATTTGTTAGTAGGCTGAGATGGCAACGCAGAGTAAAGCATGCTATTCACTATCCGTCCCTGCTTCTTTTGAACCAGACTATTAACCATTGCTGTACTATAACCATTTGTTGTTGCTATCTGATATATAGTATGTAACTCAGAATCATAATGCTCTTTCGACAGAGGTACAGTTAGTAGTCTATGTACATAACAATGGAAAGCAGCCAGTTTATGCTGCCATGGGTGAGTAGAATTTGCAGGTATGACAGTATCTGTGTACGTAGGCTTACGGTAAATTTGAAACTGGTGCCTATTATTTACTCTTGTAATAGTTAAATCCAGAAAATTTAATGAACGATTTTCCTCTAATTCTCGTTTGAACTTTATTTTTGGATGTTTGTTATTGAGAGCACTAATAAACAAATCTAGCTGCCTCATACTCCCCTTCCAACATAAAATTAAATCATCAACATACCTATAATAATATACTAAATTGCTGTTCCCCACAAACAAAACAAAACAACATTTTGGACAAAATTGTCTAAGTGTGAAACAGATACCCTTTAAATTGAACAGGATATAGATAGAGTCAACGTTTCGTCTCATTCCTAAAATAGCTACACAATGAATAAGAAACTAAGTGCACGGAATTAAATATATTATTCAAGAACGTTGAGTGTTCGTTGTTGTCAGCAATCGACATCCAGAGTTGCCATTCGTTGCTTCCCGCTGCCATAAATACTATCAATATCTTTATGGTCATGTAGGTGACTCCAATTTTATTCTTTGATGACATCCAATAAATTTGAATAACTTGAGAGAAAAATAATAACAGAATGTTACGAAGAAAACAGCGATAGCAATTAAGATAAATAAAACAAAGCAACTATATACGGGGCCAACGCTTCATCTGGGCAGCGCAGAAACAATGCTTAAATGAAATATCGTTTTTAAATTACATTCCAAATAATTGTGGCACCTGGATCTAGAAGCTGCGGCATTTCGGGAATATAATGTTCAAGGTAGAGATGAAATATCAGTTTGTTGTTTATGATTTATTTGGCAGCGGTAATCCTCGAGGGAGGATTGCTTCCCGTGTTCTTCTGTTTAAAATTAGATAAGAAAATTTAAAAAATAAAATAAAATTATTTATTTATTTTTTGCACAACGTATTGGCATTGCCATACAGCGAGGAAATGCTGCCAGCATTCTTGGTACCATGGCACAGGGGCCGTTTTTAGATTTTCTAGATTAGTTTAGCTTTAGTTTTATTTTAATTGGTTTTTTATAATTAATTTTGTCTGCTATATTAAATAAATTTGTATCTACAATTTAAAAAATAATTTATTTCAGATGACGTGAGTATATACATAACACATACCTAAAACCAACTTTTGAGTACCTAAAATTTAGCTACGTACAATTTTATACAAACGTCAGAGATTGCGACTTCTCGCTCCAAAGCCCGTATTAATTTTATTTCTCATTAATTTGGCATCAAATGTCGTGCGTACGGAAGTCAAAGGTGATTTGATGTCGTGTTACACACACGTTAAGTACACAACTATAGTATACACACAACACAACAACAAACACGTTTAACGAGAGAAAATTTAATTAAGAATTCGCTAACACCTGCATCGGGGGCTATCGGGACGGGAGCGCGAACATTGTCGCGCTAATGCTCCAGGAGCGTTCGAAAATTGCGACGATTACATTCGACAATTGTGGCGTCCCGTAAAGCGAGGGATTTAGGGTTGAGGGGACGTGTTAGATTCGAACAGGGGTATAGAAAGTGGTGTGGGGTAAACTAAGGCTGGAGACAAATGCGATGTTTTGTTTTGGTAAAAGCGAACCGCGATAGGTGACAGTTTATCAGGATACGGCGCGTGCAAAGCGGCAAAGCATTCCAACATTTTAACATTGTCAATAGTGACTCTTCACGACGATCTGTATGAAAAGTAAAAGAAAAAGAGCGAGAGGGGAAAGAAAGGCGAGGATTACGTTTGTTATATAGACTAGAAAGAAGATACTAGGAATTGAAAGAATTCGCGCTAAGAACGGAGAAGAAGCAAAGCTTCGCTTTTCGGCTTCAAGGATTCCAGACAGGACTTACGCACATGTATCTAACTTCACCAGCCGCAAGCTACGTACCTACTCGTAGTCTACGAGGCTTGAAACTGTTGCCCGAAACGTATTGCTACTATTTAACTTGTGCACTTCGAAGCGAAACGTTTCGAGGAAAAGGCCCGTATTTGAAGAAGAGAGTGCCCCGTGAAATAATTCGTACCCTACCTTGACCTAGTTCCGTATCTTCAGCAAAAATGAATAATTTAAAAGGCTCTTTCAAACGTCTACAGCTTTTATAGCTAAGGAAAATTGAAAGGATTGACTGTTACTAATTGTGTGTTTGTTAATGTAAGCGGGTTAGACTGATGGGCTGAGTTTAATGAGTTCATTGTTTGGGTATCGAAGTTTGGTTTCGACACAACGTCATTTGATTACAGTTAAGGTATAAACGCAATACTTATTAGGTAGGTAAATCATTGCCAGCAGGTTAAACGACTAACGCTACAAAACTGTGTATTGCGATGCAAAAGTTTGATCCTGACTTTATAAGACAACGGGTTTAATAATAATAACATAGCTGAAGATAGATTGCAATAGTTACTTTTTGACATTTGGTCGTGAAAAGCTTTATTATTTATGCATAAAATACCTCACGTTAGTTCAGACGATCAAATGCTTTTGCAGAAGCTCGACATCAAACATTTACTCAATTTAACGAACCATCCATTTAATTTTAAGCCAACTGACCGCTTTATTTATTTCAAAGGACCTTTTAAAACGAGTTTTTGTTAGTTCTAGTACTGTGCAGTGTGTTTAACGTTCTATTTTACTGCAGAGGAAAGTGCGGGGTAATCCTTCGAGCTCCAAACTGCGGTTGTAAAAATATCACCGTTTTATAATAGTTAGTAAAATGCGCAAGTTTTTATTATTTATCTACGGCTTGTAGAAATTAATTTGGTCGGGATACTGTTTTGTTTAAGCTTAAACGCTTTTAAAACAAAAGGCAAAAGGCATTTTAAAGTTTGCTATGGAAAGTGGCATTGAGTTAAAGGTAACCTTGCCTAAATGAGTCGGAGTCTAAATGAGTTATGAATTATTTTTAAAAAGATAAATTTATTTTCCTATTTCTATTTTATTTTTAGAATTCCTTAAAAACATGATGTTCGTAACTGAAACTAATGCATAATCCGAGAGAATTTGATACCCACCGCATCTGAACCCATAATGATTGTCCGACGATATTATTTATATACTTACGTCCAAATAGGTACCTTTTTATATTCTTTTTATTTTTAATCAATACAGTAATACCAACAATTAACTAGGCTGATTGCGACCTGAGCCGCTTGAGGCTATTATAATAACAAGTTAGAACTATAACCCAAATCCAATTAATTAAGTTAACCTTAGTCCAAGTAGCCAACTTAACCCCAACGCCATTAAGAGTTTAAAGCGCGAGGTCGGGCGATTTGTGTTCCGATTTAAATACCTGTTTAATAAGTTGCACGGAAGCCATGCTACCCGTGGTTATTCAAATACCTGTTCAATAAGTTGCACGGAAGCCGTGCTACCCGTGGTTATTCAAATACCTGTTCAATAAGTTGCACGGAAGCCGTGCTACCCGTGGTTATTCAAATACCTGTTCAATAACTTGCACGGAAGCCGTGCTACCCGTGGTTATTCAAATACCTGTTTAATAAGTTGCACGGAAGCCGTGGTCGCCTTGTGGTTTGAGTTAGCCTTTCAAGCAAAGGGACGCAGGTTGGCGTAGGCTCATTAAACGCACTTTCTCGAAATGTGCACTTCTTCTAAAAGTGCACCTGTTTAGAAAGATCACTTTCTTGGAAGGTGCACTGTCTCAAAAAAAAAGTGCACTTTCTCAGATGGTACAGTTTCCTAGAAGGTACACTTTTACAAGAGAGCCGTTTTAAATACGTCATCAAAATTGGAACGAGGTATTTATTTTGATTTTGCACTCCTTACATGTAACTGAGGGATAATTTATTTTTTCAATGCATGTAGCGGTGTGGGGTCGCGTTTATACATAGGGTACATTTTAGTGTACATTTTGGGAACATGCACTTACTTCGAAAGTGCCCTACTTGGGCAAGTGTACGTTTTGGGAGTGTGCATTTTGCAGAAAGTGCAATTTTAGAGAAAGTGCACATTTCGGGAAAATGGATTTTATGAGTCTAAACCCGCGTGTTCGAGCCCTGGCTCGCAACTTTTGAGTTTTTCGGAATTTATGTGCGAAACTACATTTTGTAATTTGCCATGAGCTTTTCCGTGAAGGAACCCGGGCACACTCCTGTGAAACTCCTCGCTGGGTCTGCGTGGGAGCCTTCTGAGAGGCTTGTGCCCAGCAATAGGACGGGAGTAGGCTGCTCGGATCATGTTGGTGGAGAAGCTAATTATAGATTAACCGCTGTGGTGGCTGCGAGGGCAGATGGTTCGGAGAATTTCACGAGAAATAACGGTTATTTAGTTTCGCAAGATTGCCAAAGTTAATTTATGATCGCGAGTTAAATTTGGTTATTTTAGTGTTACATTTGCGGCTTATTTATACTCAAAATGAGGCACACTGTTTTGTTTAACCTTGTTATACAAATCTAAACATCATTACGGAGTAACATTATGTATATGTTACTTAGTTACTAGGTCTTATGATATTTATTTGAATAACATAAGACCTATGTTATTTATCTAAATAATATAAAGGGCTTACACTGATGTTAGATTTGACACAACATAAAATTTGTTTTAAGTTCTCCTACAAAGCTAATATTATAGTCAAAACTTTCTCTAAAAATCGTATCACAGCTAATTTCAAAAGCAAGGACCATAAAACCAAGAGGACTGCCAGTGTCTATACGATGCCGCGTTCTTTTGTAATAATAAGCCTGCTGTAGCTAGTTTTACTACGGAGGGGTCTCTGTACCATTCATTTGGTATGACATTTAGACCTCTGGCTAACACAATAGCGCAATATCTATTTTCGTTTTCTCTTTCAGTTTATAGATGGCGCTATTGTGTTAGCCAGGGGTCTAAGTGTCATACAAAATTAATGGTACAGAGACCTCTCCATAGTGAAACTAGCTACAGCAGGCTCATTATTTTACAGGAACGCGACATTGTATAGCCATTGGCAGTCCTCTTGGTTTTATCAATCTTGCTCAAAAGGGAAGAATGTTGGAAGAAAGGGAAGGCGCCTCTGACCAGCAGTGGGGCACTATTTAGTCTTCGAAAGAAAACTCATGTTACTTATTACAAGAAACATGTAAAATTATTTATCTACACACATATCATAAGTCCTCTATAATGCGTTCAGAAACCGTGGAAAATGACCAGCATTGCAGCACGACGTGGCCTTCTCGCCGACAGCGCCAGCCCCAGCACCTCCTCCACCACCAGCAGTAAAGTAATAGTCATTACGACATCGAATTCGATGTCGTAATGACTTTTTGATATCGAATTCGTTGTTTCAAATTTGAAAACCAACGTAATTTACAATCATAGTGAAATAAAACGGATCACTCACGTATATAAGTCGAGTTCAGTCCGACATGTATAAATAATAATGTGATATTATTTTTTTTACAATAAAAAAAAACAGTTTACGAAACGTCAGGTCGGTATGTTTGTCTATGATTAAAAAAATACAGTCAAATTCGTGACAGGTATGGGTATGATATATGCCTTCGGCTTCTGAACCCATCTTAGAGTACTTATAATATGTGTGTAGATAAAGTAATGTATGCAACTCCACATAATTAGGCCTTAAAACACTCATTATGTAGCAGTTGCATAAACTACTATAGTAGCAGGTGCATAGGCGGGTAGCGTACTGCACGCACAGCGATTACGCATTGGTAATTACATTACTTTAAAACACAACCCAATACAACCGGCAGTATACACTCTGAATAAGTGAATAACGCACAAATTTATTCAAGCACTCTTTATTAATGTACATTCCAAACAGTCGAGCAGGTGAAATAAAACTTCATCAATTACCTTCTTCAATTTCATACAAAATTAACCCTCGCGGTAATAAGGGAGCAAATATTTTGACGTTCGCAACAAAACCATTAATCAGGCCCATCCGTTTATTACCATGTTTGTCTGTTTGTGTACGTCTCTCAGAATTTCTCGCGAGCAATGAAACGATTAGGAGTTTGGCACATTCCGAATATTCAAGCGCTTCGCGGGCACGGAATTGACGTAAGACGAGGTGTAATTCGATTTTGCAAGTTGAGAAATTAACCAACTGTATGAGAGTACTTTTTAATGTAAACGTATTTTTCATTTGTCATCTGCGAAGTTTGTTTAGGCTGCGATATTGGATTCCAATGTCAAAATAAAAAAAAGTACGTTATCTGTCTTAGCAAGGTGGCCAATGACAATTCGGTACAAATCATTAACTCGGAAAAGTTTTTATTACTTAGGCACAATAAGCTCTTAAAACAGCCGTGATAGCCTAGTGGTTTGACCTATGGCCTCCCAAGCAGAGGGTCGTGAGTTCAAACCTCGGCTCACACCTCCGAGTTTTATGTGCGGAATTACTTGTAATTTATCATGAGCTTATCGTTGAAGGAAAACACCGCGAGGAAACCTGCACACTCCTGCGAAGCAATTCAATGATGTGTGTGAATTTCCCAATCCGCACTGGGCCCGCGTGGGAACTATAGCCCAAACACTCTCATTATGAGGCCTGTGGCCAGCAGTGGGACGTAAAAAAAGTCTGGTAATGATGATGAAGCTTTTATTTTCATTGCACTGTGTTATGTAATATGTCGTCCGCTTTGAATTTCGTTGATCCCTTCCACTCCCAGGGGTTCATGGCATCGACTTTAAATTTGGTATGGATATTGTGTAAGTTAGATGACAATACAAGTAATTAAACGTTCGTTCTTTACTTTGGTGAAATAGGACCCAGATCATTGTATTCATTTTATCAAAATTAAAGCTTGTAATGAAAAGAGGTATCGTATTCATAGCTTATACAATAATGAGATAGATTAGCCGGCAGTAAAATCGATAAGGCTTTATTTTTAAACACCTCAAAAGGTTAAACGTTGCTAACTTAAGTTTTACTGCACATAATCCGCCAGTAAAGGTCACTGTTTTCATTATTAATCGGCCTTGTATGAAGGGGAAAGTACAAGTCTAGTCACTTTTTTTAACGAGATTTTAATCTCAAAATGTACTTAATAGACTATAAGTTACCACTCAGTTACAGATACGAATATTTATGTAACTTGTCTTTTTTATCACTTTAAAAAAGATGTATACGAAAATCATATGGATAATCATATCACTCCAAACTTTTAAATCGAGATAACTCAAAAAGTTGCTAAGGTGCATGACTAAGACATGTTATTTCCGTGGACCCTTCATATTGTTTTCTAAAAAGGATTGGTTTATAGTTTATTGAGGCGGCAAAATTTGAAGATCGTCAGTAGATCAATACAAGACATAGATTAAATATTTGGAACGAGTGTTAGACAGTACCTAGCGTGAAACAGGATGATATACAGTCATCCATTTTATAAGCCCCAGTCTCTCTTATCGCCTACTAGTAGCTTATAGCTGTTTGTTGCTTACTTCGTTTGCGTAGAATTTATCGCTATCCCGCGGGAACTATACAATTTTCCAGGATAAAATATAGCAGTTTTAATCTAGGTTATACGAGGGCTGTTTGTTAAGTACCCGTTTTCTAAATATATTAATATCACTGGCCGCAAATAAGTATACCACCTTTTTAAGCCATTTTTCAGAGGCAGGAAAATTAAAAAAAAAAGGCATTCTTTTGTTTTTTTTTTCTCATTTGATAACGATTCAGTGAAGGCGTGAACTTAAAATTGTTAAAATGGAGAAAGAACGGTATCGGTCTGTAATTAGATTCTTATTTTTGGAAGGAAAAACATGTGATGAAATAAAAGTTAGAATGAAAGCGATTTACCATGAATGTGCTCCTTCTATGACAACCGTCAGATATTGGTATAACGAGTTTAAGCGGGGGAGAACAACCGTCTTTGATGAGGATCGCCCAGGCCGGCCAGTTGAGGTGACTACAGACGACATGGTTAAGAAAATTGAAAATATCGTTTTAGCCGACCGCCGAATTAAACTTCGAGAAATCATTGATGCTGTAAACGTTTCAATCGAGAGGGTACAACACATATTAGAAGAAAAATTGGGTATGAAGAAAGTATCGGCGAGGTGGGTGCCGCATTTACTCACGGAGGAGCAAAAACGGAACCGACTGACTACTTCGGAGCAGTGTTTGGCCGTGTTCAAACGTAACCCGAAGGAGTTTCTGCGTCGTTTCGTGACCGTGGACGAAACGTGGGTCCACCACTACACCCCGGAAATGAAAAAGCAGTCGAAGCAGTGGATTTTACCGGGTGAACCTGCTCCTAAGAAAGCAAAAACCGTCCCATCGGCTGGAAAGGTCATGGCGACCGTTTTTTGGGATTCGCAGGGTATTATACATATTGACTATTTAGAAAAGGGAAAAACAATAACAGGTCAGTACTATGCCAATTTATTGGATTAATTTGACGCCGTGTTGAAGGACAAACGACCCCATTTAAAAAAGAAAGAAGTACTGTTTCATCACGACAACGCCCCGGCTCATTCGTCCAGAGTTGTGACGGCTAAATTAGCACAGTTACGCTACGAACTATTGTCTCACCCCCCGTATTCTCCAAATTTGGCCTCATGCGATTTCTTTTTGTTACCCAACCTAAAAAAAATGGCTCGGTGGCAAGCGATTTGGATCAAATGACGAAGTCATTGCCGCCACAGAGGCCTATTTTAATGACTTTCCAAAATCACTTTTTGGATGGTTTATTGAAGCTTGAGTATAGGTGGAACAAATGTATAGAGTTAAAAGGTGACCACCTAGAAAAATAAATGCATATATACAAAAAAAATGGTTTTTTTTTACCATAAACGGGTACTTATCAAACAGCCCTCGTATATCCGTTGGGGTATCTCCTAAGCGATTAGGTCGATTCGAATGCAATTTTTTTTTCAACAGAGAGCTACTTTAATACATCGATCGAGACTGAAATTTCCCAAGTATATGCTAGTAGTCTGTCTTGATAACTAGATTTATAAACATTTATTCCGATCTTATATTTACGAGTATTTTCGCTTTTCAGGTACTAAAGCGGTGTTAGAAGACGCAAGTGTAAACTCTGCGTTTAATGACGTCGTAAAAATACTGCACTTGAAGCGTGTTTTATACAGTATAGTCATTTTGATGTTTGCATTCGGAATAAGGGTGAGCCAAACACAAATAGCACTTTTACTAGATGATGTCGACAGTGAAGTAAAAGTAACTAAAGGTCCCATAACTTGCGATTACGAGTGGGCCTTACTTGTGGTGAAAACGAGTCAATGTGTGCACGGGAGCGGCTAGTCTCACTGAACTCACTGAACTTACGCCAAACACACACATTACTGCAATGTTTGCATGTTTCTTCGTCATTCAATGTGTACAACGTTTGACCACACGTAAAGCCGACTCGCCGTTGCAAATTGCAGGTATACGATATACTTATTTTCTATTTACTTAGATTCAGGACTGTGCGATAAAATGGCAAATCAAAATGGCGGGTCGACTTAGCTGCAAAAATGGCCATAAACAACGGCATAAAATACCCCAAACAAATTAATTAGTTAACGTTACCGAATATCCAATTGTATTCAAATTCTTTGTCAACCGCAAAGGCTTCGGTGTTGTAGCAATTAAGTGAGTTACAGCGGTTGGTTTCGGACAAAAGAATGTTCGGCTTGTCCTGATAACACTAATTAGGAGGAGAGTCGGAGAGTGAGAAACAAAGGCGAAGTATCTGCGAGACACGTTTCACTGTCCTAAGAAATCGCTTACATAAACATCCTATGATAAAATTGAAATTTATCCGAAATTGAACTGTTTGCACGAGGTAGAGGGTGCGATTTTGATAACGGTATAGAACTGGATGTAGGCTTTTGTATAATTAACGAGCTCGTGAAATGTTTCATGCCTTTCGTGACATAATTACTAGTATTTGCTATTTATAATCGACGTAGCAATGTTGCAGATAGTGTACAATATTGTCGCGCGGTAACAAATTTGTCTCTTCATAGTATCAGATGTAAACACAGTAGGTACCTATTTAGGTTAGGTATCACGAGCATTTATGCTACTTGAAGTCAACTAATGCTATATTTTTAGCGATTTAGTAAGTCGCTTATTGTAATACGATTCCGATAAAACTACTTACGTTTTATTACGTGTTATATCGAGACATAAATATTAGTTTATTACTAGCGATTGAATCCAATAAAAGTTATCTGTAGTGTGCAAGAAAATAATATAAATTACGAAAACAAGTACCTGCTATTATTATTTTATCTTCATCTTAACGAGACCAATTCATTTAGTTTCGACATAAAAACTCTAAATGACAAACTTACTATTGGCTGTTTTCTTAAAGTTTTGATTAAGTTTTGAAACAGATAAGAAAACATGAAGTTGAACCACTTGCGGTGGTCTGATTAAGAAGTCTCATTGGAATTGAAACTTGGGCCATAACGTTTAGTGTAAGTACTAATCTCTGTGGACGCGAACACGTGAAGCAACTTGTACGTATCCAATTAGATAAATATACAATTATACAGGAACAGGACATTGTCTATTAAGATTGATTACCCTGTCGTGTGCAAGATGCAGGCAAGATGACAGTAAAATCAATAGGTAATGGTAATTAAGCAGGTCATCAGACAAAGGAATACCTTGTTTAGTTCCTAGTTGTATTGGCTCACCTAATATTTAACCAAGTGCCAGTGGTTGTATCTCAATAAAAGGTTTAACTGTGCAAATATATCTTCTTGGCTATTTTTGTGAAACCCTGTATTCAAAATTCGAAATTCAAATTCTGAATAATAAGTAAAACACCTATGTAACCAATCTACAAGAACAACACAGGTAAGTTTTTTTAACCGACTTCAAAAAAAGGAGGAGGTTCTCAATTCGTTGTTTTTTTTTTATGTATGTTCCCCGATTACTCGAAGACGGCGGAATACTTTCTAGTTGGTCCTATTGTCACCAAGTCAGGATCAGATGATGAGATCCCACGGAAATCGAGGGCAACCCTCAAATTTTATAGGCACGTATCATGTTTCATATATTTTCGAAAGCTGTTCAAGTACTTGCGTCTGGTAGTCATCGTCTCGTGTTGATGAAGTGATGATGGTAGGTACAACTCTTTAACGGTTAGGGGTAGGGCGATAATATTTTAAATATTATATTTATTGTTATTTACTCCTCCATCATCATCATCATTTCAGAGCATCACTCTTGTCAATGCTATTGTCTCCAGTCAGTGTTTTCTAATGCGAGTTATCTTCGGCCTTCCCCTTCCTCTCTTTCCTTCTTCACTTGTCCATAGGTACATCAAATGCGCCATGGGATTAAAAAAATACGTTCACCAAATTTGAGATTAAAATTCACCAGACTCTACTTTGGGTTTGCAAACTACTTACTTGGAAGTTGTGATTATGAGGTTAACCGATAAAATTTCTTTCGGACTGAAATAAATAAGGAGTGAGAATGAATGTAAGTGTCGACAGCGAGCGCGTTCATAAAGAAAAACTTCTTAGAGATTTCAAGTTCTTTTATTTTCGGGAAATTTAAACCTCACAGTCGAGTGAGGTCCAGTTTTGATCATTCATGAGCAAAGAAAGAGTTCAATTACGGAAATTCCTCACAAAAAACAGCGAAGCGGAAGACGATGAAAGAAAAAGAAAATACAATTTGTTCTTAAATAAGCAGTTCCAGAAAGTCAGGCATAAAACATTGGTCTTATAAAATAAACGAGGTCGTCGACTTTTCAATATGAACTGAGTTTGAGATAATTAAAACAATAATTCAGGGCCCGAAGCTGAAGGGAAATTCGGCATGCTAATGGAAAAGTGTAAGTGTCAAATGAAGCAGAGGACGGCCGCTTATGTACCTACTATGAGGATATTATTCAGTTTCAATCTTTAACGAAATTAGATCTATTAATTTTTCCTTTTTTTGTCGAGTCGCGACTAAAAGTATATTGCATGAAAGTTGACAGTCGTCACAATAAAATCCAGTGAAATGCAACTTGTTTGCAAATGCACTAACAATGCAAAATTTTAACAAATATCTCTCAATGTTAACTATAAACATAATTGAATTAACAAAACTTCACTTATGCATGCAATGAATGCCAAGTCGTTAATTAGCTGCCTACAATGTGGCAGTTTCGCTGAAACTGAATCTTCAGACTGCGAGCTTTTTAATTAAATAACAAGTTTCTCTGATCGTATTATTACTTTGTCTTTGTAAAACAGCCGTTATCGATATTGGGTTGAAAATTCAATAAGTTATTAACAGACTGCATTCGACCTGCGTTCGATCTTTTACTATTCGAACTTCTGAAGTCATTTCTTCAGTATTGGTTTTTTAAGACCAAAATTGACTGTCGTTTATGTTGGTCAATACCAACGATTTCTGAACGCATAATAGAGGACTTACGATGTGGCGTGTCGATTAAGTAATGTACCTATGCAACTCTACATAATTAGGCCTTAAAACACTCGTGTGAATCGTGATATTGTATTACAACTTGCATGATTTTTCTTGCAGGTCTAAACTCATCTTTAAATTGAATTGACACAAGGTAGGTATACCTAGTAAGTAACGTTCTTTTCTTTCTGACTAAACAGTATTCAGTCTAAATTGTAATTGGCGGTTTCGTAAACTGCAGGCGACATGTGCAAATCCGTCGGTAGCATAACTTTTGCTTGGTTAGCGGTCAGTCTGGAGCAGAGTTGAAGTTTGTGTTCCGCACTGAATGTTAGCTTAGCAACGCGCAGACATGTCTGAGAATTTCTCACTGGTATTATTATTTATAACATGGCTGTATCCTTACAGTTACAGTTACAGGTAGTTAGTTGTAGCTAGTATAAGATATATACACAGTATATAAAATATATAAGCTAAAGCCGTACAGAAACTATGTACAAACATTCGAAATGACACGCACACAGACGCACGTCTTTACAAGGCTAATAAGCGGGCATAGCAGTGCTGTCAGTCGCGGGTGCCGCGTCGAGACGAGTGGCATTTCTTTGTGTTTAAAACCTACTAGTTATTAGATAGGTGGTATAATTTATTGATGAATAATGGTAATAGCATAGTGACATAACTTATTTACTTTTTATTAATTTAATTCGAATTGTAATCAGTGGAATAAAAAAAAACAATAAGATTGCGGATTGGGATTGGGTTTGTAATTTTTGTTAATAAAATGATCATAAGAGTGGCAATTTCGTGTAATTTGGCAGCGGTGAGCTCGGATTTGAGATTATTTTTTAGATCCAAGATGGCGGATGACAGTTTGGCATTTTTGTCACTAAAAATGGCTATGGGAGTCAATTTCATGTAATTTGGCAGCGGTGAGCTCGATTTTGACCTTATTTTTTTAATCCAATATGACGGGTGACAGTTTGTGATTCTGGTGACAGTTTGTGATTTTTATCACTAAAATGGTCATGGGTATCGATTTCACATAATTAGGCAGCGGTGAGTTCGAATTTGACTTTTTTTTTTGATCCAAGACTGCGGATGACAGTTTGGCATTTTTACTAACAAAAACAAAAGTTTCTTAAAATGTTGAAAATTATTTAATTACACAACTTTGTTTGTGAACTAGTCAATTCATTCGATTATATGATCATTATAATACCCAAATAAACGTTTTAGTAAATAATAAATAAAAACCCATTCATTTTATAATAATTAAGAGTGACAACCCTAATGCCCTAATGAAAACTAGCTAGTTATCTCAAAAAGGCTTAAATAGCTGAGATTCAGAGCTAATTACACAAAAACTTTTTCATTTTTACAAAAAATAAGAGGACAATCCTAACGCTCAATTGGCGCTTACGTCATCATCTCAACAAAAAGGCCTAGTTTCTGTACTGCTTTATCTTATATATATGCCCAACTAGCACACTAGTGGAAATAGCAGCCTATTTTGTAACTTAAGGCTGTAAAATAGCTGCTTAAGGGTTCAAAAAGCAGTTCAAAGTTGCATAACTGCGTCCGTAAGGGTCTATAGCTATAGAAGTTACTAAAAGTGCCATAAGCTGAACTAAATATTACCCTAGCCTTCACAGTAGTTCAATTTAGAACTCATTGCCGCTTACACCTTTATAAAAGAAATTAAAAGGCCATTTTACTACTTACAGCTGCATGGTGGTTTCCACTGTTACTTTTATACGCTACTAAACTATAAAATGGAGTTCATTGTATACTGTTTGCAGCAACTGTACAGGAGTTACAGTAGCCACTATTATATTACTACACGTTTCATTATAGTAATAATAGACGCTCTTATGCCCACTATAGTTGCAAAAAAACAATCAGTGTAACTAAAGACTACATCAAAGTTCTTGAAAAGCAGCAAGAGCTACTTTTAGTAACACAGTAGAAATTACCTCCTCCTTAGTCAGTCAGCCTCAATTCTGTCCGCCATTTTGTAACGGCCACTTTAGTAAATATTGTAAAATACATATTAAAAATGGGTGCTAAACAACAAGGCAAACTAATGTTGGAGACATTTGATGGCTAAAATGTACGCAGTGTGAGGTCAACTTATATTGGTCTGCTAAATCTATAGACAGACATAAAAAATTAAGATTTTGAGACTTTTCTGAGTGGTTGTGCTATAAGAGCTACCTGCATACCAAATTTCAAGTTTCTAAGATAACTGGAAGTACCCTCTAGGTTTTGGATTTCGGCAACTTGTATGGAAATAGCCTTTTTAATGACTGTATCTTTTGATTGCGTTGACTTAGAAGGTTGATTTTTTCACAGCTTCACGGGACCGCAGGCTTAGGTATTTGGTATTAATTTCAGCATACAACCTCCACGCGTTCCAAAGAAAAACGATCTTGACAGGCAGACAGACAGACAGACAGACAGGCAGACGGACAACAAAGTGATCCTTTAATGGTTCCGTTTTTTCCTTTTGAGGTACTTAAATTGTCAATAAGTATTGTTTGTTATGTTTACCTGCACAAAAATAGCGAGTGTAAGTCCTGCAAGTATTGCAATTAAAAGCACTAGATAATGTATTGGGATTTTGAGACTGGTGGAATTTATGCGTTGAGTAAACGTTTTTAAATGAAGATCACGGATCTCCAAAACGGTAACCACACGAATAAGTGACAGATAGATCTTATAGCCGCAAAAAAGGGATAATGGTAGCTCTTTTGTGACTATGAATTGTAATAGAGAAACAAAAATCGCTCGAAGCTTACATAGCTTTACATAGGTGAAAATTAGCGCTCGGAGTCTAAGAAGGTAATTATTAGAGCTAAAACTGCAGGTTAAGACTGTATTAAAAGGACGCCATGATTTTTTAAGAAAATTTATTATTCACTTGCAAAATTGGGACGATACACGGTGTTTTTCTGTTAAACGTACACTAATTTTGCCGTTAGAAAAGCGGCCACTTGCACAAAGTAAGTTACCGATGCATTAAAATATAAAAAAAACCTTTTTTTTTTGTAAATCCAATAAAAAGTATCAAATAAATTTTGTCATTTTAATAAAATCCTAAAAGCGCGACAAGATTACGTGGATACTATCACATGTATTCACAGTAAACTGGATTGCGTTTTACGCCACACTGTATAACTTGCTAATACAGAACATAAACTTATAATAACTTTCTATTTAATTTTAATAATGGCCGCCGACGAATATTATAATGTCAGCAAAGAACTGTCACATTCACGTTTGAAGTTCGAATGAACGAATGAATGTAATATCAATTCGTCTCATTCAAAGAAGCGCCACAAGAGCTTTAGTATAGCGTTAATAATTTGTTATAGCTCTTGAGGCACCTTAATGCAACTGTTGTACAGGTGAAATGGAACTTAAGGCTGCATAAATTTGTGCCTATTTAGCGTCAAAGCGGCTACATTAGGACTGCAGTAGACGCTCTAGCACTTACGTCAAATACCTTAAGTGATAATCGGATACGCTCCAAAGCCCTAATGCAGCTAATTGTGCTGGTTGGGATACTGTAACATAAAATTCAAAATTCAAAATTTTATTCAGCAAATAGGCAGTTGAATGCTCTTTTACACGTCTTTTTTTTTATTCTACCAGCGCTTTCGGAAAGACCATGATTGCCAAGAAGAATGCGCCGCAAGAAACTTGGCACAAAGTCATTTTTTCTAAAAACAAGTTACATTAGCTCTTACAATACGTAACCACAGACAAATTACACAAAGAAACCTCACTCTGTCATTAAAAGATTAAGAGAGAAGAAAAAATATCGCATTTTAGAAACAAGTGTAAAAAGTAGTTATTAGAACAGCAAAATCAGAACACTTTACTTTACTGGCACGTTTTAATTGAGCAGGAGATGTATAGGGTATATATATCTGTATATATGAAGTATGTCGAATAGCGTTCGCGGACCGGAAGACGAGCTGTCGGTAGGCCTCTAATAAGATGAAGCGACGACCAGTGCCCTAAGCACGACTTGTCGAATCCTGCGTTACGTTACGGTTATCGTATCGAGATCGAGAAATCCCATACTAAATTTTAGTTCCAAATACGCTCACAGGCGGGCGCTGTTCCAAACGTCATACAAACTCGTTATAGTTTACTATTCGATTTTACGTGACGCAGGATTCGACAAGTCGTGCTTAGCGCACTGGTAAAGATCGCGGGATCGCAGTGGATGCGGAAAGCACAAGACAGGTTTGAGTGGAGAGCCTTGGGGGAGGCCTATCTCGACAAAACTCAGCGGCCAAAAAAAGTGCAAACGTCGCTCTTTCATAGGACTTATGTTATTTCTTTCTTATTTGCAAAATAGTTAGGCAAGCATCGTCTAAAACCATTCCAAATTTAAAGTCGATAGCATTAGTAAGTCCTGAGATAACCAGCTGTGACAGACAGACAGACTAGTCTCTCATCACAGGGGTTCCTTTTTATAATTTTGATTAATAACCCTAAATATAACAGAAACACAAGTATCATTCCCTAGTTAAAAGCTAAAGCAACATATCTGATGTATGAACTAAACATACATACTTACATGAACCCTGAAAACAATTACTTTGTTCACCCGCGACCACAAGTGACAAAATAGTTTTTTTCCATGCAACACCTCCGCCTCCACTGCTATACGAATCAATACATGCACAAAGACCCAACTAACACCACCACCACTACACTAAACGCTGACACGTTTGAGCACTCTCCACGAGGCCATTATCAAAGCACCAGATCTGACGTACACTTTCAACGTATACAAAACGTTTCCAAAACCCGAGCACCACGTTTCCAACGCCTCAACACTCGGACAGCTGCTTTCGAAAATCGATCTTACATCTATAATGAAAGCCTTCAATTTGCATTGTACAGCTGACATCAATGGATTTTAGTCGCTCACCGTTACTTCCGCTCTTGACAGTAACGACCAGCATAACTCTGGCTCTATTTATTACGACACAGTGTACAATTTAGGGGTCTGGTTACTGCGGTGGGGAAACTGGAGCGCTCGCGAAGGGCTTAGTAGGAAACTTTAATGAGTGCAGTCTACTCTACTTTAGTTCATAAGACGTATTGAGTCCTGCTGACATATTTACATTATGTTTAATGTTGATTTTGTTTTGGCGTGATTCTTTAAGGCTACCTATAGTAGTTTGGAGAAAATTAAAGGATCAATTTCTAAAATTAACAGAAGCGTTTTTTTTTTTGGAGGAGACCACCAAAGCTGCTAATGGACACGGTTTTTTTTTTTTCATGCCAATTAAACATCTTTGACTGGTGGCCTTCTTTCCTAACGCTATTGCTTTCTGTCAAAATGTACAACATGGCGGTAGAGAGAGATGGCGATTGCGGGCGCGTTGAACTGGACAATAGGCTAACAGGTGATTGGTCTATTTTGCGAGATTTCTTTCAATTCAGAGAACAAAGTTCAAGAACTAAAAAACAATTACTTTGCTCACCCGCGACCACTAATGACAAATAGTTATATCTGTGCGGCAAATGTATGTTTCCATGCAACACCTCCGCCTCCACTGCTACACGGATCAACACATGCCACACAGACCCAACTATCACCACCACCACTATACTAAACGCTGACGCGTTTCGGCACTCTCCACGAGGCCATTTACGAAGCACAACAACAACCGCTCAACATGCCACCACTACGTAGTGGAAGTGGGTGGTGTAGCAGTGGAGGCGGAGGTGTTGCATGGAAACATACATTTGCCGCACAGATATAACTATTTGTCATTAGTGGTCGCGGGTGAGCAAAGTAATTGTTTTTTAGTTCATAAATATGGACCTCCGCAAAGTAACGCCTGATTCAATAAATTACAAAGTTCAAGGTTCAATATACCTATAGATCTGATGTCCCTGAACTCAAATGACTACCTATATCATCCTATTATGGTCTTAACACGGAAAGTAATATGCCTAAAAGTTACTGTCACAGGATACAACGCGCTGCCTGTAGACACGGAAAACAAATCTTATATCTTGCAAACCACAGTACGTTGTAATTTCCCTCAGGATGCGGTTTCATACTCATTACAAATAGAGTATGTTAAACGTGACGTAACGAACCTACTTTTGCAAGACTTGTTTCCACCAACTCAGAACGCTAAAGACTTAAGACGACGGAATAGACCAATTGTTAAAGAAACTGACTTCGAAGCTCTCGGTTTAGGGTTAGGTTTTAGGTTCTAGGTAGGTTTGAGGTCTAGGTTCAGTCTGGCCAGATATATGGAACCGCAAAAATTTTACAGTGACGATAATTACGATAGAAAGCTGTCAATTTTAATTCCCGTGGCGCTTGCCGTTGGCGCCTTGAATCTGCATAATAGACTATCACAGGTAGAGGGTAGAGGATAGAGAAATGTCATAAGAAAGCGTGCTCCGCCAACTTGTATAGCATCAGTGCTGTCAAATATTTATGTGTATACGTTTCCAACCAAAGAAGTACCTATCACGCGCCCATGGCGTCCTAGCTGATTTAAATAAAATTACACAGAAAAATGCAACATTTTTACTGCACTCACAACGACTCAAAGAATTCTGGGTACCTCACTACGACTAGCAGAAAAATGCAGCAGCACTTGTTCAATAAAATGCAAATATTTGAATGCATGCCACATGTGGCTGAATTTGAGAAAATGGTTGCTGATTTATGATACCCATGTTTTATTTCAGCGTTGTGGTTCGCGTTTGACCTGTCTCTAAGAGAGTCGGTTGTACGAATACTATTAGGTATGAACTAACCAAAAATAATATTGGACTCCGAATCGAGAGCTCGTCAACTATCGCAATTCTGCGCAGTTCATGCCAATCGCTCCAAAGTCCGAAATTGGAAGTTGGTATCCAACAGTCTCGCTCACGCCAACATAGGTTACCACGAAAACGAGAGGGACGTTCAGATACGAACTTCGAATTTCGGACTTCGGAGTAGGGGCTCTTGCTTCAAGCTGACACAGATTACGCCTCCACAGAGTACGCCTAGTGATGCTTCGGCCGACCGACTGGACGTCCCAAATATCCCATCTTGATCTTGACCCCTCAATCTCGTCCCTTCTCAGGAAGTGGCTTATTTTTCACGCGGATCAATTTAAGTCGCTGCTTCTGATTTGATTCGTCGTTATAGAAAATAGTGAATATTCAGAGCAAGGAAGGACTTAATTGTAGAATTTTGGTATCCATCTTGACGCTATTTCGAAACAAATGACGATCCCTACGTGCATCCTGAACACAACAGCATTCAAAATATTCAAATCCGGCATCGGGCCTTCCATAGTACAGTCCTGGGAATTATTAATGGGGGCCGATGCAACGAACGTCAAACAGGAGCTTAACACCAACTCCCATTAAGGTTACCGGGTGTTTTTACAAAATGCATGGCAACAACATAATTACTACCTAATGCCCTGAATGCTACAGAGTTTTAGAGTTAAAGGCAAGGCTCAGGGAGAGTACGTTTTCGAGTTGGCACATGGTTGGCACGCGTAAACCAACCATACCTGTTTTTCTGTAATCCCATTGTACTGTTTTGTGGTTTTCAATAAAGAATATTTGTATTTTTTGTTGTGTTGTAAACGTGCGTGTCCGGGGCTCAAAGGGAAAGGAACTACGGCGGTAATACCTAAGTTTTTGTCGAAAAAAAAAATGTATGTAAGCTTTTCTATTGACTAGAAGTGGGTCAAATTAAACTTGAAAGATTTTACCTAAACTATAAAATTAATGCAAGTATTATTACTTGCATTAATGTTATAGTTTAGGTAAAACAAAAGTCGTAAAACAGTAATATATAGATTGTTCGAAATTATGTGGTGTATGAAGCGCGAGTGGATGGAAAAGTGGGAAAGGGAATACCCAAAACCGGAGAGCATGTATGAAGAATGTTATGAGATTAACGGAAGCAACGGTTGTATGTCAGGATCGTAGCAAAGAAATAGGCGTGTATGTATGTTCGAAAGTTCTGTTCAATTCAAATATTATTAGAAAAGGAATTTAATTCTTTCCGTGCCAGTAAATTTACTTGATTTCTAAACGACCTACACATGTTTTTTTTTTCAGACCTTAAAACATGGGACGTAATAACCAGCAGCGGCTTTCGTTGTAAAACAACACAGATTTTGGTAGCTCTAATTAGAATTATTTCAAAATTAGCTATTGTTTAAAAATAAGTTTTCTCTAACTGCGGGCCGTATCGTTTTGTTTTAAATTGGAAAAAAACAGTTCACTCGGACAGAATACTGTGGTATTGACGTTTCGATATCAAACTCCAATAAATTCCATAACAATACATCTAATCGGATTACGCCGCATGTTGTAGGGACCTATTATTCTCTGGCACAATAGGATTTAGCGCACCACATTAATCGCTTACGAATTCAAACTTCCCTTGATACACCAAAATGCGGTTTTGAATAACAACGCAGTTTGACGGACTCTTAATACTGTCAGATCTACCCCGCACAATTAGTGTTATATTTTGCATATTCCGAACTGACCAAACAACGTCACAGTCGATCTTTGTGAGTCGCCAAGTTCAAGATAAAGGAAACTGGCGACACAGCAGCTGTGTGTTAGATATATATTACACGAACGATTCGGAGCCACTTTTGACCCCTTAATAACTCAAAATGTATTTAACATAAACATATGAAATTTGGTTCATTTATTAAGACCTCTAAGACTAACCAGAACCCCAAATTTCATTAAAATAGCTCAATAGGTTATTGAGATGTTCGCGTTTAAAAATCGGCTTACTAATCCGACTCCCTCTTAGCCCGTTTTCCTTATAGCAGTACATCAAAGTGTGCGTTCTAAATAACCTTCAACCATAAAACGTGTCCTTCCGAGTATGGTAATCGTAAAAAAGAAACAATTCCATACATCACCGTCTCATTCAAGCCAGTAAGAAATTTTACGCGCCATTACCTGCAACAAACGATAAATTACGTTACGTTCAATTGTGAAAAGGCGAGCACTAACGAAAGTATTGGCAAAACACACGCTTTTGAAACAAGCTAATAATCAGCTGCAAGTAAAATGAAATACACACAGAATACAATAAATAAGATAAAAAAAACTTGAAGATCCAGCAGTTAAAGTCGTTAAGAAATATAATTAATAAACTGTGACAATAATATACCTTAAAGCTTATCAGACTGCTTGGGAAAGTATCTCCATGGATAAGAGCTAGCAAAAATATATGCAGTGAGACATTATATTTATTTTATGAAAACTTAGAAAGAGTATTTATCAAGTTATCAGATCAATGTTTATACATGTTTTGATCCGATGTCGGCACTGATCCTTCTAATTTTTTTTGACACAGAAAACATCATGGTAAAAAGAGCGTTGCCAGCCCTTTAAGGAATAGGTAGACTCGTTTTTTAAAGATTCCTAAGTTGTATCGCTCCGGGAATGTTACCGCAGGAAGCTGATTTCATATATCTTCGTCTTCGTTTGTCTTCGTTGCTAGATTTTTGTTATTCCTACAGACCTACACACAATATTCCAATTTAAATCTATATGTATGCAGCTCTAACTGATGCTCACTTATCATGATGACTCTATTGACTATCAATGAGCCTTATTCCCTTAACAGAGCCCAAAATTATTTTATAAGTCAAAAAACCGGAACTACTTATACAGCAATAAAAATATCCCAGTTTCGTCGGCATTAGCATATATTTGCATACAACGGTGCGGTCCCAAAGGGAGCATTTGCGATCATTGTAGCAATGTTATTTTCTACCCCAAACAGTTTACTCCGAAAAGGTTTGTATTTCGCAAACTGCGATCTTACAATACAGAGTGGTTTTACTACATTTCCCTTGCTGTTCCTTCTGTTGCTCTGCGGAGCTCATTTTATTTTATGATTTGAAATTACTAGCGTGTGTATAGGTATCCTCCCTTTGTCTAATTGAACGTTTCACCTAAAGACACTTTTGAGTACACTGTTTACTGTTAGATTAAAACGAAGGTACGTAAATTCAACGTCTTATAAAATACGACCAACAAAGCGTACCTAGCCTAGTGTTACGCAACGAAGACTAACCAAATGTGAATTATAAGACCAGGGCTTAGTATTAATACAGGGTTCGTGTTAATGAACAGTCAAGAATTCAGCCAAGGGTTGAACACTAAGTGAACACCCCTAAGTTTTATATGAAAAAAAAAAAAAAAAACACCCATACATCCATGAAATTGAATTAAATTTATTTATTTGCTTTAGACATGGTACAAAAGTGATGTTATAAATAATTGTTGTGCAGTGACATGTCTAACCGGATATATTGGCATGCAATTTTATTTCCTACCTAATTATTGGTTGATAGAATTAACGGAATTATTAGATACATTAAGCTGAACACATTATTACATTATTGAATACATTATCCATTGGTTGACAATGTGTATAAAAACTTCACACGCTCACTTAGACTTACCTCTACTCAATCCCTGGCTGAATTGTTGACGCTTCACTAAAACATCCTGTATATAAATTTATCGTACATAATAAACAAATCAGCATCACCTATTTTAAACACTTCACTAAAAAATCCAATGAAAGGGTGACTATTAATACAATAAATAACTTGTTTAATGAAACACGCGACAAGTTAGGACAAATAAGGTCAACTTATATACTAACAAGGGCTTGTTTCCAGAACTTGCTAGAAACATGGCTCCAGATACATGCAACTCGCAAACGAGAGTAATCCCAGACTTTAATAATATTCCCTACGACGTAGCGTTTCATCTTGAAGAAGCTCAAGAATAAATTAAAGCAGTAGTACCTAACCTACCTACTTTATGAACAATGTTATACATTATACATAGTGTAGGTAACACGATTTGTACAGATTTGTTGCATAGAAGGTGCATAAAAAGCTACACAATAAACCTACAAAATCTTTAAAACTAGGAAAAGCTTGGAATTGTGACACGACTGTACCTACAATGAATTTCGTTAAGTGGTCTATCTATAGAAGAACAGAAGTCTCATAAGTTTATACACGTTCAATTCACACATATAAAAACGACTCAGTAGATAGTGTGGTCTCGGAATACGCACCTAAAACAGCTTTAAAATAACATAGAGGAATGAAATCAGGTATTAATGACGTTTACATTATTACACAGGTAATAATTAGACATCAGAGTAGCTCTGAACCTCCGCCTACTCGAAGGCTTCCACGCACTTCAGTTTATATTTGCAGAAACAAGCCGCAGGCAAGTTTACATTACATTCATAGCGTACTTAAAGAGTATTAAATACAGAACAGTTTGTAACGAGTTGTTTTAAGAGTATAGAGCTTTCAATCTACCCAATTATAACTGAATACAAGTTTACGTTTAATATCGAAGAGTGTTGATGCTTTCTAATTTTATTATAAGGCAAGATAACTGCAATATTGCACTACGTCAGAAACATAGGAAAAGGGAGTATGAGATTGAATAAAAAGTTCCGAGTATTTGCCACGGGGGCCTTATTTAGATTTAATTTAGTTTTAGTTTAATTAGTTTTAGCTTGGGTTTTATGTCACTGCAAATTTCTTTAACAGCATTACTACTGACATTATTTTTTGAACGGTTAGGCTTGCTTCTTCATCTTCAAATCTTCATCTGATTTAAGAGCGCAGTGTCAGGAAACAAACTAGCACAAATTCTTCTCTGTTTTTAATAATAATATAAGTTTAACTTGTGTGTCCGTGTATGGGTGTATCTGTCTGAGGCATCATAGCTCCCAAACGAATGGACCGATTTTTATGTTTTTTTTTGTTGTAAGCTGACGTGATCGAGATGGTTCCTAGGTTATAAATTATGAAGATCTGTTCAGGCTTTTGAAGATCATCAGATCATTTCCTAATAGACGATTGGATCTCACTGACGCCCACAGTTAAGACAAATAAATCTTCAAAAAGTAAAAAAAATATGTTTCGGTTGGCCCTTTAATTTTAATTCACCAAGTAATATTTTTATAAGCGATTTAAACCTAGATACTTAAAAATATCGGTTAGATTATGATATCGGCTATACTGTCATATAAAACGTATTATTGCTTCCAATTGCTACAATCCCGGAATTCTGTTGCATTGCTTCCTTCTTTATTACTTTAGAATAAAAAGTCTAAACGATCACCCGATCATATCCGTCTAACACTGTAAGCGTTTTACAAAAACACGCGAGCTTAATCCCACACCGCAAATTCCCGTGATGTTCAGTTTTTTTTTCACCAGCAGCAGCACCGAGCATTGAATAAGTAAACCATTGCATTGTGGCGCGGACGGCGTGGCCACACGTTAATGAGCACCGAAGTGGGTCACCGCGCCAGGATGAACCTGCGGGAATTTGTGAAACGTGGCCGAAATATCAACATCAACAGTGCAAAGGCTGCTTGGAGTCGAGAAAACGCTACAATCCCATTTCCGATGAAGATAGACTTGACAAGTGTCACAAGAAGGTAACAAAAAAAAGTATAAGTACTTGAGATTTGGGCTTTTGTTTGGTTTGGCGCTGAAAGGCATGCTTTGATTTAGTTTTCATATAATCTAGGTTTAAATATACTCGTAGCTGTTTATTGTTGAAGCCTTGAAATCAATACTAGAATGTCCAATTTGTCCCAATTAAATCATATGTAGATTATTGAAGACCATTCACTTTTTGAACCTTTAAAACTAAGCTTAACCTGGAAAGTTACACAGAATTTCAAACTTTCGATATACCTACTTTTGCGTGACAGTGGTGTCAAATTTATAATTGGGCTGTGTCTCGAGAGGCTGAACCCAGTTACAAAGTAATCAACAGATGAATTTACAGTTTTATTAGTTGTCTCACGCTGGGTAAATAGCACTGTCACGATCAAAATTTCGATGAGGTTTTACTTCTGATGTTGCATCTTGAATCAGCAACATTTAATTTTTATGGGAAATCTCATGATAACTACGGTAGGTATTGTTTGACCAAATAGCAAATCAGTTCCCCCTGCCTTCAATTTAGAAGTAGAATTAGTCGGACGGATTGTAAAAATTTCCTAAGATTTCAGATTCTTCAGTAATGAACCAGTAATAGAACTTTCTATACCTCTTCTTTTGTCATTTTAATACAAAGCCTAGAGCGGTACTCACCGTGTAATTGAAAAAACCTAGCTCGCTACACCTAAAGCATAAATGATACGGTTATTTCGTTCCAAAAAAAGAGTAACTCTAAACTCAATGCGTCCCTCACGTACCTTTCCATTCATTAGAGAGTCGGTATTAAATCAGGGTGAGAATCGTGCGGAGACAATTCGGGCTTAGTCCATGAACGTTTTTCAAAGTGTAACATGAAATGCTGGGTCTGGGAGATACCTAATATAGGAAGACAGTACAAAGTTCCTAAAGCCGGTTATAAAAAATCACAGATGCATTAGAAACAATCAAACCTACAAGGTAACCGCGGTCAATAAATATCACGTTTTCATTATGTCTAATCCAGTTAACCGCGAATCATATAAAACTGTTATATCAATACAATACAAATATTCTTTATTGAAAACCACAAAACAGTACAAGGAGATTACAGAAAAACAGGTATGGTAGACAATATACGTATATGTACATATGTATATATATAGTTATATCATAGATGATCCTTAAATAAAAAACAACAAAGCTTTCTCTGCTTGTACTGACCTCAACACGTTTTCATAAGTCTCAAGTAGGTACACTGAATAGAATTGGGAGGCTGATTTATATGACGTTAATTATAAGCTCAATCAGTAGCTAGCATAGGGTTTGTATATTAAGTTTTAATCTTGCAAGCATTTGGGAGTAATTCCATCTTACTCATAAAAAAAAAACACTCAGCAAAACTAATTTTAACTCCCAACTCAAGTGTACATCGTCTGTAAAATCTTTCCACTCAAAAAGTAAGGAATATGTTGGACTTGATGAAATTCCAAGTCAACATTTTTCCTCGCGCAAATAGGTAGAGTGAAAATTTAACTAAGTTCATAGTCCACGTTTCATTTTAAGTGCTCAGAGAGACAAAAATTTTAAACCCGGCATGAGCAAAAACAAAGCTAAAAGAACTGTTGAGAATAAAACTCATAGATCAAATTAAGATTAGGTATTCTTAGATTAAAAGCGTTTAGAAGTGATACCTAAATGAAAAACACACACTCGATACCTATTTAAACATTAAAGTTATCAAAATGCAATATAACATTTCAAGCTTCTACAAGTTCCACGAGAGTTCTTTCTATTTTTTTACTCAAAGAAATCATCGTAATAATTTAACTGCTAAAATTTAAGAATTAATAAGAAATGGGTGTTCATTTTGTAGTACCTAATTTTACTGTAATCTAGGACGATACGCAAATTGGCAACTCTTCTCCGGCACTGTCGGTTTCCTTTCAGCGTGTCTGAACACTTTTCAAACTATGTTCTGCTTGTAATTTGCTGTTAATTCCAAGTGTCGCCTTTGGTTACACCAGCAGCGTTCTTAATGAGAAATTTCTCTCCGCTCTTAAATTAAACGTGACGAAACGTCCAAAATTTCGGACCAAATAAAACGGTGAAATCAAATGTTTCGGCAGGCTGTGAAACTTCGCTAGAATTCATATCGACAGCTAGGTAGGGTCGCTGCTTATTACGTGGCTAAATTTGGTTAGTTAGCCGTTTGTAAACACGGCCCTGTAATTTTGAAAGTGTTTGAGCAAGGCGATAATTCAGACCAAGGCTGTTGGAAGGTCATGAATTACGGCGCTGGGTGTATAAAATACCGACTTTTGTGTTCCTCTTCAGACTTTACCTATCCAGTTACACCTACGGCGAACAACGCAATGTTTACTATTCAGGAAATACCCACCAGAGATAACTAGTAAAATTCTATCTAAATTGTTTGAAGTTAAATATGAAAGTAAAGAATAGGACATTGAAACGGGACCAAAGCCAGAAGACGGAGAAGAAAAGATAAGGAAACGACAACTACCTAAATGAAAGCTTTAAGACAGGGAGCAAAAATCGATTGTTTCATTGGATGCAGTAACTACAACTGAAAGCAATAGGAATCATCCGTAAAATTTCAGAATAATGGTAAGGTAAATGTCCCTTCGCCCGACGCTGTCCCAATATTGGCACCTTCAATCTTAATACGTAGCAATAAAGGTGATAAGCAAGGTGACAATTATTGCAATTAACGTGTCTACTATTAGGACGTTTAGGTACCTTACTTATGTATAATTTCAAGAAACTATAATAGTTAATACACTTACAGACATATAAAAAACCATTGCAGATAGCGCTGACGTAGTAAATCTCCTAATTGGTCAATTGAACAGCCATTGACTCCGTTCGTTTGGCTAATGATTCGCAATGTTGGGGCGCCAAAAGTTCCATGGTTTGCCGGCCCATTGTCCCACGTTTACCCTTAAGGGAAATCAAGAGTTGAAAATTGAAGTTGTACCAAAATATCTGCATTAATGACATTCGATAAGGAGTTGGGAAATCCCTGAGGCTTTTGGTGCGTGGGCAAGGGAATGAAAGGATATCTGTTTGTTTATTTATGTTTCGTTCCGGGCGAACGAGATTCTTTATGGCATATCTCCTGTTTTATAAGACTGAGTAAATATTTGATCTTTCTTTAATAGACGGGAAACGATATTACATTTCTTTCAATAACTTAATTTAGTTTTTAGAGGAATATTTCTTAGATTCCACGACTGAATGGGTAAAGAAAATAATATTAAAAGGATCAAGTACATTTCCTCTAGGATACAATTCTCGTTTCATTTATTTTTTGTCTATCCAAAAAAAAAAATGCTTACTTAAACTAGACATTACCGTTTGCCATGAGCAATCATGTCTGAATTGATTGAAAATAACGGTACAGCGGTAACTAATATTAATTTAAAAGATGAGGATTATGTTCGCAACAAATTCAATTACTGACCAAAAACAATGTCATGGACGTTCGATTCACACCCATTACAGCAGCCTCGGTAGAAACAAAAGCTGTATAATTATTCGCGTCGCCCCATTACTCTACAGGTATTATTTACTTTCCATTCAGGGAGTTTGTTTTGTTCAAAAGAGTCGGTATCGAGAGGAATTTTGAGAATCATTTCATCCTTGTTTACGTTAGATCAATGGAAGTTGATTGGATTCATTTGTTAATCTCTTACTGCTTACTTCAACAGTGAACTTTAATGAATTAGCTAGATATTTTGTGTCATTGTAGAAACTTTTTATTATCAAGTATATTATCTTCATTACTGTTGTAAAAATTATAAATATTTAACGATTAATATCAAAAGTATTACAATTCAGTCTTGCAACAAACAAGTAAAACATCATAAAAATAGTAAAATCTTAAGATACATTTTAATAAAATATTCTCGTTGGCTATTTTGTGGTTTTTAATTCAGAGATTTGGTTCTTAGTCAAAAGTGGGCGTTTACTAGTATAAATCCCTTTTTCTGTTTATTTAGAGTACTTAAAGCATTGGGTCAACGAAAGCCTCAGAAAATCTACAGAGGTCCATTCCTTTCGCAATTCCGGTTACAAGCGGCTTTGGATTCAAATCTGTTTTCGTTCCCACCGCATCCTGAATAGAACATCGGCATACACTTCCTTGTGACGACATCGAAAAACCAGGTCTTGAACATATGGGCGCAGGGGCCCTTGGAAGGCGCTTGGTAACAGTAGTACGGTATGTTCCCGAGGTTGGAGGGGAAAGGGCCGTCAACAGAACCTGGAATGTGATTAAAATAAGGGATTCGTTAATGAAAGCCTTGGGGATTGATTTAGTTAATTATCGCGCCAGTTTCTACTGTATTGTGTTTATTGTAGACGCCAAGTTGTGTAGTCATCGGAATGTAATTTAAGATGCTCGAGTTAACTTCGAGGGAAATGTATTAAGCTCGCTGAATATATTAAGCTAATATTTAGTGTGGTTTCATTAGGAATGTGAAAGATCTGTCTACACTCGAGAGAAATGAATCTGACCCATTTTCAAAGCCATTTGACTATATTCACCGAAAAAAAAAATAAAAAAACTGATCGAGTAAAAATAATTTCCGAAGATCAAGAAACTAATGAAGTTATAAATTAATAGTATCTCACGTCCGTCTTTAACATAATCGTGTCCATAAAAATTTGATGCTGCAGCTCCTAGCACTCCAACTAATAAAAAACACAGATTATGAAATTTCATTATAACAAAAGTCCGTAAGTATATGCTTCTTTATGACCAATGGCAAATTGCAATCAGGAATTCAGTGTCGTTATGTTGATGCAAATTTTATGACTGTACGCATTTAAGATAGCTAAAATTGCGTATTATTCGAAACGTACTTATTTTATGAAAAGTGACATTAAGGATTGTTTTCGTAGTTTCATTTAGTGTAGCTTAGTTTCTTTTGCTAATAAATATTTAACAAGTCATCGTCCGTCTATAGCGTTAGATTTAACTGAGCCCGTGATTTATTTGCCATCGTTACAATTATATAGCTTAACTTGTTTTACCAATTCGTCTATTTTGTGTATTTCTTTGCTCTGCCCCAATCCTTGAAACATTTCATCCATATTTTATAAGATCGACAATCAAAACAGACAACTGGATGTACCTTATACTGCCTTCCTTAAAAACCTTTTCCTATGTAACCTATCGCGTACTAAAGGCTAATGATTCTGCTACAGATTACTCACAAAATTTGCGTAACATGAATTGGAAGCCGCAACTTAGAGAAAATTTATATCACAAGATAATTTAATTCGTCCCGGAACTCCCCACAGTCTTGTTGAGTTCGCCTCAAATTGCTTTTTAAGCAGAAAGCAGGTAACCCAGAAGATGAAACCTATATAAAATTTGCCCCCAAACCGTTTATCAGGATAACGTGTTCAGCAATTAATCAATAAGACAGGGGATTGGAACCCTGTAGCGTTACCATGGAGACGGAAGAATCAGCTAAAACGAAGTCGGCTATACCGACAAGTCAAAGGCACTTAATTTAGGATTTTAGCAACTATGGTGAATATTCGCGATTACATGGCTTATTTTATTTATAGTAACAACGTTTCCGGAATGAACTTTGTAGACGAAGCGGAACACAATTGCATCTTTTTTTGTCATGTTATGTGTCAAGAAGTTTTATCTACTTTGTTAGAGCCACGTTGGCTCAAGGAACATTATTATTAATTTAGGTCGTTATTGGGGTTAGGGGCATTCAGGTGTTTTCTATATCGAGCACTTCATATTTAAGGCTATGGAGACGTAAACGGAGTAATTTACCCGAAAACACAGAAAAATCGCTCTAATCAGGCGAAGTGCTGACGTTAAAGAATCTTTCGGTGCCTGGGGAGTAATCAACTCAGCAGGCATAAAACGAATTTAACTTACGAGCATTTTGTACATTCGTCGGGCCGTTCTACACGAGAATAGCTTCTACTTAAGCATCATTATCATGGAGGTTAACATAACGAAGTTAATAATAACTTAGAGAAACACTGCTGATAATATTAAAGCAACAATATGTTCCGCTAAATCTCAGCTAAACATGTTGCTGAAACATTATCGGCACACTTTCTGTGACAATTATTTCGCACATTTTCCTTATAGCTATTTATTAGGTAGACCAAGAATGTAATTGCGAGAATTTTTCGTTTCTTATTTATCCCAAAACAAAAGAACTTTATGTTACGGATTCAAAGGACGTTTAATAATGGCGACACGGCGATAAGAGCTTCGACAGGGCCCTGCACAAAATCGATGTGACAAGATTTGCCGAGGCTGTTAACAAAAAGGATCCCGACGTCATATTTTATTAAAATCGGAATTATATTTGATCTCTGCTTTCCAGGAAACAGTCAATCGCAAGAATACCAATGGATTCGTATTTCAGGAGGACCAACGAGGTAAGTAATGGATAGGTCTTCGTGGAAAATTGCAAGAGGATTTTTGTTTTGTCCTCATCAACTTTTACCTTTACCTCGTTTGTTCAATGCTGCGTTCACCGCGTAAAACAATGTTTACTAATTAGATGAACTGATGAAAATTAAGTGCGTCAAACGTAGCATTTATCGCATAAAGCAACCGCACGCTTTAAACTAACCCCTATGTAATTTGACGATGGTCAACAATTTTCACAAGTATGCCTCTTATAAAATGAAACTGAAGCTGCCGATAGAACTGTAAGTGACGCAACTGCAAAAGTATAAGTTGTATCCGAATAATCATCTCGGGAGTCAGTATCTAGTTCGTGAAATGTCTCATCCATAAAAGTGTTACGACCTACGGGTAGATTGGCCAAATCAATATTACTACAAAAGGAAAATTTAATACCCAGAATCAACACTGAAGTGGTTTCGTCTCACACATTAGCGAGACAAAGAGGTTTATTCCAGCTAGCGACCGAGGGGAGGTAATATCAAGGAGACTGGGTCAATGCCACATCATTTTCTCTTACGACGTATTGCGTATATTTATTGCGAATATTTTGTCTCGGTATAGTGCGGCACTAGTCAACTTATCTAAATTGACAATATGGCGAAACGTTTTACGTTGAATGGATTACGATTGTATCGTGTATCCTTGTATTATTTTTGGAAATATCACTTATAGAAACAGAAACAAAATACTTAAACAGGAAAAAACGACGTAAAATACTATTTCTTGCATCTTAGTATTTGTGCCACACATTAACAAAATTAATTAAAAAAAAAAAAGTTGTTGTATTTGTTAGAAGGATGAGATCGTCGATGTAACTCATATTATTGACCAAGATAAATACTTAGATAACAAAGACACCCAGATTTAACTTTAGATAGACTTTAAAAGAGAAAACGCAAAAGAAGCGTCTTTATTCATATGTCTGTAAAGGGATATTCATGTAAAAAAAGACGAAGACGTAATAATGACGAGCATCATGCTTAGTAAGAAGAAACTAAGACAAATTCAGAAATGAAGTCTTATATTCAATCTACTGTAAAAGGAAGCTGTGAGTGCCGCCGTACCCATAATTACTAAGACAAGATTCGACCTCCATACATCTCTGAAGCGGCAAAATTGCGTATTTAGTCAAACAGAAATTCGGGTACAATATAAATTGAAGGAAACCATTGTAGAGATGAATTGAAACTGACAATCATTGAGGAAAGGTAATACTTAATACATCACAATATACATTTATTTCTGCGAAGCAATTCAATGATGTGTGTGAAGTTCCCAATCCGCACTGGGCCCGCGTGGGAACTTACAGCCCAAGCCCTCTCATTCTGAGAGGAGGCCTGTGCCCAGCAGTGGGACGTAAAAAAGGCTGGTGATGATGATGATGATACATTTATTTCTAAGACAAGTAGTAATACACTTAGACTTAAAGCAGACACTGAATTTAAACTGATGTTACTGATCCGAAACTCACCCAAGACATTCGAAGAACATCTACACAAAACATGCCTTAACGTTCGGCAAGTAACGCCTTCCTGCTCGGGTTAAGGGTATGCTAATATATGGCCGAAAGTAATGTATGATACAGCCACTAACGTAACTTTTGACAGGGGTTTGCAAATAAAACTTAATAACGCACTAACAATCCCTACCCTTTCTTGTGCCGCTCCCTAATTCCCAAATCGCGAAATTTATCTTTTGCGAGAATGAACACTAAACCCGGCCTTGTTAAAAAGTTTTAAATGCTACAAGCTTTGTCGCTTAGTCATTACATGTATAGACAACTAGGCATAGATATTTACAAATGTAAGTTTAAAATACTACGCAGAAATTAACTCGCGGTTGTTTTTTTAAGTGAAACACTCAGCCGAATGTACAAAGCCTAATTAAAAGCAGTATATAAATCAAAGAGGCCACAATCAAAGCTAAAATTAGTTGTACATAGTTCCGAGATACTATCTTCTAAACAATGTGTTGATTCAAAAGGCGGATAAATTAAATCCGACAAGGGAAAGGGTAAAGTCCAGCGACAAGACAAAGGCTGACTGAGTGGCTCGAAAAGGCTTCTGGTGTATGGATTTATGCTGACAAACGCCTCTCTGTAACGTCTGATGAAGCGTGTACTTCACTACAGCTTACCACGCTCATTGACCAATATTCAGAGAGAATTTCCTAGGCTTGTCAATAAACTGTGTCGTGAACTGTGTGAACCATAACCGGGAACAAAATTAGACCACGGCACCCTAAGCTGAGCATAGCCCAGGTAAATGAACTATTTTGGCCGATGAGCTGCTGCTTAAAAATAGAGGATCAGTTTCTAAGGTTAGGTGACACGAAAATAAAAATTTGGTCAAATGCTAAAATTTTAATACTAAACGGCAGTTTAGTAGACGTGTTCAGCAGTGTATTATTAAAGAGACGTGTGGACTTAATTCCGGCTGAAATGAAAATGGTACGTGCTAAGTTAATTAACAACGGGGTATTTTAAGACTAAAAGTAGAGTGACTGTCTCGGTAAGTAGATAAGAAGCTTATATTTCAGCCCGAGCGAAGTTTTGGCTCATATCCACGAAAGGATTTTTATGGTATCTAGCTGGTTTTATCTTTCTGCTATCATTTTAAGTTGTAACTGTTGTCAAATGCGTTGCCAAGAATTTTAAATTTTATCATCATGGCTATGAACATTCAGATTCAAACTGTGTTGGAAATAAACATTTGGAATATTTCAGTGAAATTATCACCGAAGCAATTTATTTTTATACCAGACTTCAGGAAAACAAACTCGCAGATATTATCGAGCCACCAAATCTAATTAGGTTGATTCCGCTGAGCTTTCCGGAATTTCAATTTATTTTATCTGCTGTGATTTTGGAGCGGATTAAAGCATTTTACAAAATGCCCCTGTAAAACATAACTGCCTAATTCGTTGTTAATAAGCCCACTGAGTCATAATGTAATTTGGTTCCAGTAATTTGCGTCGTCGTATTAATAATTCAAGAGTTTTAACAGAAATAAACTCCTTCGGGGATAAACCATTTCTGTCCGCTGGCCAACTAATCAATTTGAAAAATGCTGGACTGAATTTCGGAACATTTCATATTTTACTCAATGCGGTACAACAATCTCAATAGCATCCTCCAAGATTTATTTTTATTCTATACCTTATCTTGTAACCTTGTTACATTGGATTACTCGAAGGTTTTTTGCTGACTTCCAACCAGATGTTAATTTCCCACAGGCACTGCAGCGACACACATTAAATTTTCACCTACTAGCGCCTTGCGAGCGATATCATTGGGCCTAACTTCAGAGCAAATGTGAATATCGGTCAACGTAAAGCAAATCTAAATGCAAAATAGATGCAAATGGTTGGATTTGTGTTGCTGGAAATAATTGAAAAACAGGGTTCCGGAAATAAAAGTACATGTAGGAATATTACCTACCCAGGCCCGTGTTCGACAACCGTTAAACTGGCGTTTAAGTTTTAACCGGTCATTTACTCGTACATTTAACAGCTGTTCAAGGTTTAAACGTTGGTATGAAGGTTAGTGAGCCTTAGGACGATAAAACAAAGAGAAAAATTTCCTGCTGTCAAAAGTGTCAAATGGCACGGCGTTTCAATATGCTTATGCTGTTTTTATCGAAGCAATTTACAGCCGAAAAAGTAATTCTCATGAATTTTAATTTCCGAACATTCAACACAGGTTAACGGGCATTCAAAATTATTATATTTGTTGTTTTATTATGCCATCAGCGTGAGCTGTGGGAAGCGTTCCAGCCCTTCACCCTCCGTATTCCCTAAAAAGCAATTTCGGTTTCCCAATTGACGTTGTCGTGTGCACAGAAGAAATTCATGAAAATGTTAAGTCGAAGTAATTCACTCAAATAAATGGCTTTTTTAGATATTCCCCATTTGATTTCAAATGGCGTTTCCTGAATTTTGTATTAGCGCATTATCTGTGGATGAGGAAGTTTTCCTGTCGAGAAATACCGGCAGTAATGTCTATTGTTTAAATTCAAGTCACATGAATATTAACATTAAGAGCAAATTCTTCAGCAATCAATGATGACAGAATAAAGACATTTTACATTCGTACAAAATTACGTTTAAATAACATGACCAACTTAGAAAAGTTAAAAAACCCCCGACATTGTCATTTCAAAGTTCAATATTTCAGAAACGGGTGAACCGATTTGAACCGAATGAAACTTGGCTAAGAACCATCTCGATTACACTAGCTTTCGATTAAAAACAAACCGCATCTAAATCGGTACATCCGTTTGGGAGCTATGATGCCACAGACAGATACACAGATACACAGTGAACTTATAACACCCCTCTTTTTCGTCGGGGATTAAAAAAGAACTGGTTGCATAGTTGATCGTTATGTCACTTTCGTAGAGTTGTTTGAAGTGACATATCAGAAAGAATTGGGGCTTCCTGTTTGTCATCGTCAGAAATCAAAAGCACTAAGATTTCCATGTGAGTAAATTAAATTATTAATTATTTATTAACTTAAGCGGAAATAAATAAAAACGCGAAGGATAAAATAACACTCTAGCGAGATAATATTGCTCTCACAAAGAAACTTGAGTGAGGTGGCCATTGTAAGGCACAGGCTTTCTCGAATCGATACCGCCCATTATGTGTATTGCGGACCAAGACACCATCCATCAAGAGCAGCTGCAATATTATGACGCGTTATTACCATTATTTATCTTAATAATAAACCGGCCACTCCTGCTTCTTATCTTAACTATAAATAAGAACCCCTGCCAATACGGTATAAAAGAATGAATGCATGTTTCATATTCAAGCTGAATCAAAGCTTTCTAAAGAAGAAAAGCGGGATCTTAAACAATTAAATTAAACAATGGTTAATTTAATATAACACGTTTGGAAAATAAACCCGTTTCGATGTATCTTTCAATAATGTACTTAACGTTCCCATAGAATATCAATGGCGCATAAATTATGCGCCATCTCTCCGAGTCCCGTTTAACCACATTAACAGACGCCAATAATAACAGCATAAGATGCAAATCGCAGCCATTGAAAATGTTTCCCCGTTCGTCGGGGCTGTTACTCTGTAATAAATTAGGTGCAGATGCCGCAACCGCGTGACTTGGCTTCGAAAATCGTTCACGGGCGCCTCCCACGTCGCTCTGCCGTCTTGCACAAACACTGAAGCGTAAGATATTCCAAGCAGTATAGGAGATCCAGAAATGGAAAATCAGGGAAGTTACCAACCATGTTTCTCCAGATCAGGGTCACCTATTCCACCGAAGGTACATGACCCTTTAAAGAACACGGAAAACAAGCTTTTCAAGTGTTCGGGGCGTGGGCGTGTTACCTGAGAGTGTGCTGCGCAATATTCGGGCGTGGGCTGTCGGAACGGACTGTGCACGGGGCACGAGTTGGCGTGCGCGGCGTGTGCGGCGTGCGCGGTGTGTGGCAGGTGGTGCGCGTGCGCGTGCTGATGCGTGTGCGAGTGGTGTGGGTGCGGCGGGTGGCGGTGCGGCGCGCGCGCGGGCTGCGGGGCGTGGCGCGCGCACAGGTGTGTCGCGCTGCCATGGTGCTCGGCCAGCGACAGCGTCGAGCAAGATGGCCGCCAGTAGCCGCCCTCCTCCATGTCAGGGCCGGGGGCCGGCCCGGGCGCGCATCGCGCCGCGCCGCAGCACGCGCAGCGCCGAGGGCACGTCAGCGCATGCCGCCGCGCCTCGTGCGGGCACCAGTCGTCGCGCTCGCGGCCCGACACCCTTTCCGCTCGCTGCGACCGCTCCCGCTAGCGTCTCCGCCGAGCGGATAAACGCCAGTCGCGCATCCTCTCATCCGAAACGGTTATACAATAACACCTCGCGTTCGTATTTATCGCACTTTATAACTTTAACACTCTAACGCTTGGAATAACACTGTTGATGTTTGATTGCGTCAATTGGTAGTTCTATTCTCTCCGCATTTTATCAGACTGAAACGCTCGCAATAACACTCGTAAGACTCCATCACTTACCCTATTCAATATTAATTAACAAAACGACCTTTTCGAAAGCGATCAATTCGGAACTTCAATTTCAGTAAACAGAGTGTTCCTATAAACACTGTGCATAATTAATCATTGCGATTGGTCTAACGATGTAGTTGGAAGTTCGAAATAATATTGGGATGATACTACCGGCATTCTAATAGGAAACTACCATAATGGTAGCAAGTTTGTTCCCGGCAAAGTAACCGCGAAACCAGTTCCAGTTGTACAAATAGCATTCACTGCAGTAAGTTGTTCTAGCCGGCGTTCCGATTGCATTCGTATTCGATTTCAGACTATTTGACTTGAACTATAGTTCAACACGAATGCGGCAAGTTATGAGATTCCGTTGGACGCAGTTTCTATTCTAAGTTGCATACTAACTTCGCAATTGTTAAGGACCTAACAAGTCGCCTATACAAACTGAAACATTTTCACACATATCATAGTTGCATTATTAATCAAGAACTATCGAGACCGAAATGTGTTTGTGTTACGCGAATTCCATTACAAAATTATGGAATACGAGTAGTATATCAGAGAATTCAGAAGGGCTTGTAGTCATTTAAATAAGGACTGCCGTTGTTATTTAACAAGCATTTCGACCAACGAAAACAACACGATCTTTCCAATAAACATTAGACCTAATTTCCAGAATTAGATAGTGTTGAAAGCCATAACAAAGACCAGTTCAATAAAGAAGCAAAAGCATCCAAGTTATCCCGATAACAGCGTAGAGATAGGTCGCACGTTCATGACATAAAATGTACTTCAACAACAGGATAGAAGTTCTAACGAGACGCAATGTGAATAGAAGCTCCGGCCTTGCCTATGAACTAGGGCATAGGTTTGCGGCTACAGAGGTCCCTAATACACTTGTATACGAGGCTAAGATAGCTAAGCCTCGCATGTCAATAAGTCCTAACACAAATGCCTTTCGGCTGCTAGAATCTACGAATCCACATTGTTTCCGTTCACTTTTTGCCTAATGGACCTCGGCGTAGACACATTACTGGATCCCTTTCAATGATCGCTTTAAATTTTCTGAATTTTCTAGCAGAAGAGCTGCTTCGGCTCCGATGAGGATTTTGCGAAGCAATTTATTTCAGATTGCATAATTTAAAGTTTGTACTGTAGGGATTTAGAGAAAATAAGAAAACGCCAAATGTGAATTCATCAAGACTTCCTCCTACGTACAGGTACTGTAAAAAAAATCTACAAAGCATGCATCGTCGCGTCGCATGGTCGCGGGTGAGGACATTAAGTGTTTTAATTCATATATGGACCTCCGTAAAGTAACGCCTGATTCAACCAATTACCACAAAGAATCATTAGAAAATAAAGATCACAGCCGGGTGAAAGTGCAAAGAGGTCCATTAGTGACATCAATTCTGGAATGGCAGCATAAGAAACGGTTATTTAAGTGTAATGGTACATTTGAACGGTGTTTATCAAAATTATTTATGAAAAATATAGTCATAATTTAATAAAATTAGTTTGACAGGTTGCTCGAGACAATATTTCTACGATTTAAAAACTCTGTGATCCAGTAGAAATCACAACGAAACTATTGCACGATAGAAAATCGATATCTATCACGTCCACAATAAGATTCTCATTGAAGAATAATACTAAATGAGGTCGAGTTTAAAAATTCAGCACCGTCAGGGAAACCGAATACAGAGAGAAAAAATGTTCGTACATAAGGCGGGCTCAATAAATAAGGGTCTCACGTACGTGGACAGTGAGATAGTGGAATAATAGGGTACGAAGTTACGGGAGTCCCAGCGGCACTTGTCTAGTCTGTGGTAAGCCGCAGTTTGGGTCTTAGCGGTTTGGCCTGAGGAATTCAATTCTACGTATTGATGTACCCCCTAAGGAATTCGACGCAACCTCACAATCGTAATGTAATTAAGAGGGGTAATATATGTCAGGTTTTCAAGTTGCTCCTAAGGGAATTAGTCGTTCGGGTAACGGATGTTTTGGTATAATTTTATTTCCCTTAAATTTTCTAGCAACTTCAAAGAAGATGTCCAATGTGGGTAGTAATTACGAACGGCACAAAGTTTTAAGACGACTACACCAAAAGATTTTTAAATTACCTTCCATTATTACCGCGTCAAACGAACAGACTTTGTGATTTTAGTTGGCGCAGCGGTGGGTCCTATCATTAAAAATTTACCGAATTTCTTCGAACTTAAAATCTAAAATACAATGGGCAGGGCAGGGCACTGCACCAACATTAATTTCCCGAGTCAGTGCAGGCATGAAATATTCAAGTCGTGCACTCACTGAGAATTCACTAGCGGGGCGCGTTTTTAATTGGCAAAAGGAAAACTCAAAGAGCAAGCAAGCAGGCCGACTTGGACTGAAATTTGAGAACGCTCACGCTACGAGTCAATCTTGGGATTAGGCTCTGCATTTTAACGTCAATTTAATTGATTGACTACGTAGGTGGGTACCCCATTTTTATTCCAGGAAAGCTTGATTTGCGACCGTCATTTTCCACACAGAAATTCCTACTGGGGTGAGGGGTGTTTCACACCAGCTCATACCTGTGTGGATGTTTATGACATTTGGTGAGTTCGGACCAGCAACAGCCATTCAGTTAGGAGTTAAAAAGCCTTGACCTGAATGAGTGGCTCATTAAATTTCACTGCCTCGCTTATGCCGATGGCTGAACGACAAATAAAGAGAACCTTGGAATGGGAAAATGGAAGCATTTGTTATTATCTCCGCTTTTATGAGGCTTTTTGAACGTGAACATTAAATAATTAATCCATTATTTGCAATGCTGGTTTTTCGGCTCCGAAGGACATTATCGTTGTGTTAGAACATTTAGGACTATTGGCACGTCGTCGTCATATTTATTACGCATTAGGTTTCGTTTTGTTAGACTCTGAATGAGTTTCTTTATTTCCATTTTTGGAGTAGATTAGTTTCAATCAGCAGTAGAGACAGCTAATAAGTTTTGTTACTTAGAAATGTCTGCAACAAATCAACAATTTATCAATCCGAGCCGACTGAACAAGTTTCGCATCCTATACCTAAGCGTGTTTAATCGCATGTAACATGGAATTAAATTTCAGGAGTCTGCGATTTGTTGACATGTCAGTAGACCGATGTCAACAATAGTTTAGGTGCGACAAAACGAAATCATACTCATCATATTTTTTGGTTGTTACTAAACCAGCAAGTTATTCCTTTGGGCTCATCTGCACTTTCCATCAGGGGAGCTAGCACGCGAGCCATTTTGTCGCTTGTCGCTCAGTGCATCCTTCACTGATTCTATCACTATGAAAGGGACGCACTGTGCGACAAGCGACAAAATGGCGCGCCGTGCTACATGTGCAGGATAGGGGGTCAATTTGCGGATCAGCTTTATATATAAACTTAATTCCAAAACCGTTTCAGGACTTCTTTAACTAGTTTAGGAAGCAATAGCTGTAAGGCATAAGAAAGATATTAGAGGTAATAAAGCCATTCAACTTCCCCGGTATCTTGGTTCTTGGTAAAGCAATATTCATATAACTTGACCCGATATGTCACAGCAAAGTGCTCATATCTTTACATCACACCGCTTCAACCAAGGATGTTACGAGGGAGGGTCAGATAAAAGGCCTGCGTAAGGTACGACGGCATAATGAAAGAACTTTGCTGTTTTGAACTTGTGAATTTAGTTTAGTTATTAATGTTTGACTTTGATTTGTTGATATCGATAACGTTCGTTCGGTAATATCAGATATACTTACCTACATATACGTAAGGGTAATTTGGAGACTTGTAGTACATACAAACTTGGCCTTCGAGCTCCTTTATTTGCTAATAGATACAAGAAGAATTGTTTTGAGGTAAGGTATATCATAAAAAAGACAATGTATTTACTCGTATTGCTTATTGCATCACTTTTCTAAATTCTACTGCGGCACGAATATGGTTGAATAAGTTAGCTAGGAGTCAGTGCCAGAAAACGAAACAAATAAGGTATAAACTGACTGCAGTCTAGAATTGGGTCAGTGGGTCATCAGTCGCTGTCATACAATGAGATATCTCTGCGGGCTGAACGAGTTTTCCACCAGCATCCGTAGCCGAATTCCCAAAACTCGGCGGGCAAAGAAAAAACTTCGCAACTGGCCGCATTGATGAATATGGAGGCAATTTCTCTCGAGCATATTTTCATCCAACGGCCACGACATCACTTTATTAATTTTAGGCACGGCTCCCTTCCCAATCTGGGACGGTGAAAAATATCACCAGCGGCACAGCTGTACATGATAATGAAAATAAATCAGCGGAGCGCTGCGTGCCTCTGCATCGTAAAACCTTGATACGTGCTCCCGCCGCTCGCAAAGTCGAGCAAACCGCAGTCACTGTGCTCTCTTCAAGGGTTAAGTCAACAAGCTCTAATGGAAACATAATACGATGCTGAGGATGAGGGAAATCTGTTTCTGGGTCACGAAACAGAAAACAATGCTGAAGGGTTTTTGTTTATCCCTTGTTTATACCTTTGAAAGGGAGATAAGTATTTCATTTCAAATATAGCTTGATGCTTGATTCAATGCCGGTGTGGCAGTGCGAGGCCCCGTAGCCCGGGTCAGAGTGTTCCGACTTTTTCCATAGGGGATTCCAATTGGGCGTTCCAAATATATAGGGTTTTGTGAAAAGGCTGGCATTGTTCAGAGATCCGATACAAGCGATAAGTACCTGCGCCATGTCAAAATTAGATTTTAAAACAGGTGTATTTCCTCCATTCTATGTACAAAGTAATAAAGGATAAAAAGGAAAGAAATTCAAAATGGCACTCCGAACCAGGGTCCAAACTCAACTCTTCCTTTCCTGGCAGATACTTAACAAGTACTATCCGACTTTTTGATTGTACTCTTCTCACTATCCATTCATAAATAATACAAAAGAAAAATACTCTAGCGCCAGTACGTTAAAATGACATATTGTTTTACAACCCTTGCAATAAAGTCAGTTTAGCTGGAGCGTGTATTGGAACAGATGACAACTCGGGCGCCCCGATATGGGTCAGGGTTATGTTAGGTCCAATTCCGCACTTTATCCTCACGCCTGGTTTGTGATGATTTCAAATTAATGAAACATACTTACTGAGTCTTTGATCTCTGACAAATTAGTGATTGACATTGTGTAAGTACTAATGTCAATATTTGATAATGCGTTCAGACACAAATTGACTAGGTACTTACTTAAAATTATGGTATTATTTTTCTGAAATTTACAAGTTTGGTTTGCGAGCCAAGCTGGGAAAAAAGCGAAGTGTTGAAAACACATAAATGCAGATAACATTTTTAAAGGAAGCTCGTAACAGTAAAATCTGAGATATAGCAGGATGAAAAGAAGAAATCGTCAGTAAGACGGTCACACAGCGATAAGCATACTAAAGTTAATGGTTAAAGGCAAAAGTCTAACGACGCAGAAAAGCCGAGCAACTTATTTAAATAAATCACAATTAAAACGCAATATCCATGAAGCTTACGAATCGCGTATTTTAGATGCGAGAATAACGAGTCTTTATATCTTATATCGGTATGAAATATCTCCGCATACCGGGCGAGGGATAAACCAGAAGGCAATATACAAAATGATAACAATATAAATTATATTCTGTCGACCCTAATTCAATTTGGGACAGGGGATCTGCATCAGCATAATCAAATTCTTTTTTTAGAACAGATGCGGAAAAATTTCTTCCGTTGGGATATTTAGCGGGCAATCCTTAGATCGTAAACTAAGCCAATTTAATCCTACAAACGGGCTCGCTCTCTCAAACTAAATCCTTTTCAATTTCTCGAACGCTTATCGCAGCGGCGTGGCACTTAGTCGTGGCAAGCGGGGCGAGCAGACTACAACCTATAATGGAGATTTCAATAATAATCTGAATTCTATCTGCAAGCTGCATGAGCACACCGCTAATGCAAGGATAAAGGAAGGTTTCAACGTAAAACGACCGCTTAAGGTTAAGCTTTGCCGTGAAAGATAGTCGACAGTTTATACTTTACAAGCACTAAAATCACCTCAATAAATCATGAGTGGTCCATAAGGCATAACATCCTAGATCATAAGAACATTTTGAATTCAGTAAGTTTTTGAAAACGCGAGTAAAATTTGGTTCCAGCAAAATATTAAATCCTCTTAACAATGATTTAGCGCGTGCAGGTTTACATAAATTTTCATGCGAGTCTCTATGTTTGGAATGAAATTTTATGATCATACAGTTACTGCTATACGTTAATTTAATAGGTACATTGATAACCGCATGCTCCCCGCGCTAACACGTATTAAGGGGCTTAGTTCATAATGGTATTGTCTTCCAAGGATATAATATGGCACGAGTAAAGCTGTTTCATCATATACACGTGTATTAAACTATAGGTATTGATAAAGGAAGACGACTTCCAAGGGTCAGGATTAAGATTTTGCCACGGAAAAATTGCCTCTATGAAAAAGGTAAGGTTATTAGCTACATTTGGGAGTCGAATTAGGCTGCGCGGGAAATATTAATTCGGAAAAAGAGGCTTGTTTTTAATCAAAGCGAAGGTCCTGTTTCAACAAATCAAGTTCCTTTACACGGATTCATCAAAAATTCAATAATTTGTGCCAGAGTTGCTATAGCTGTATCAACAAAGTCGTTTGGTGGAACGATATTGGTATTCATCTACTTGTTTGTCTAAGTCGGGTATAGAGTCGTATCTCCAGTGAATCCAAGTCCCAAAGCCGATCTAGACTAGGGACTTAACGCGGATTAGGTTAGTAAACTTCAACGTTATTCCAGCAGATATGTACTAGCCTCCGCAAAGAGAGTTCCAAATGTCAGTTGCGTGCCAACTGGCAGAATTATCGCAGTGGTGCGGAATAAATTTTGGCTTGAATCCGATGCAGCTATCGTATACATCTACGGAAACAAAACAGAGATAGGGTAAAAATTCATTGAATCGATTTTTCACTTCCACGCACGAGACATCTATACCTAGACAAATTTATGCTGGTCAAAACCAGAAATACGATCGACATAACCTAAATATCAAATATTAATATTGAGAATAAATGACAGTCAATCAAATCATAATCCTCGCCACAGCGAGTTGCTTTACAAGTTGTCATAAAGCGCTTGATAATAACCACGTGATTAGCGCGGGAACAGCCGCCACGCTAGCTGTTCCCGTCGACCTCCAGACATTTCAGGTGACTTAACGATACTCCGAGAACGCACATCTCAACGCCCCCCACACATTAGTAATTGTCCCCAAATGGCGCAAAAACTCACTGATATCTCTATCATCCGACCAATTGATGTTTCGAAAAGGTCGCGGAAAAAGACGACGAACTTTGCCCGGTCGCGCGTGTTACTTACGGTGTGAAAGAAGTTTCCACAGGTTAATTGTCACTATTTGGTTAGTTGGACGTGTTTAGAGCGATAACGGCGTGAGGGATCTCGCTCGGCGCGGCGTCGACTGGCAGGCGGCGGCGAGAGGGCGCGTCGGAGGCTGCGCGGACCCGGCGCCCCCGCCTTCAGTCACTCACACACCACCAGCTAGGCCTAGCCCGAACAGCAGGACTCCTAACATGTGCTCTCAAAATGGGGACCGAACGCGTTAACATTGCCAATCCAAGATCAGCTAAAGGATTTAAATAAATGTTTAAGCCGTGCAAATACACTCGTAAAAGGTAAACGCTTACTTTAACGGCCAATGTCGTTGAACACGTTCATGACATCTTGTTAGAAATGGGTTATAATACAGCGGCCGAATTAAATGTCAGTGAAACGAAGATTTGGCATTTACTTAGGATCAAAGGATTCAACATGTCGGGAAGTTGTTTTGATAAATATATTTATCTGTTTACTTACACGACGTTACGTGAGGCGGAACCCTTTGGTTTGATATTTATTGACGCTAGAACTCGTATTTTGGGAGATTCGTGACAGCTGGACAGTTTGACCTAAGGCCTCTTAATCTCCAGTAAAAGTCTCTGAGCGATTTTTTTCTAATCTCAACATGTCCTTTGCGAGATAAGAAAACATTTCAAGGGTAATGTTCATTGACGCATATCCGAAGCAGTTTAACATTATCATCAGCAGCCTTTTTTACTTGGGCTATAGTTCCCACACACTAAGAACTTCACACACAACAATAAATTGCTTCGCAGGAGGGGATGTAAAACCTGAATCGGGACCGCAAACTGACTAGAGGCATGTTGCTTAATCGTACGCAAAATAAGCATACAAAATTATTACAGTACCAACTCCTTTATTTTTTATTCTGGACAAGAAAAATGTGGAAAAGACATCACTTTTCCACATTTTTCTTACCTAACCTAATTGAACCTAATTGGCATTCTTACTTAAAGCATCTGTAACCAAAGTAATAAATAAAGAAACGTTTCTAAACGGACATATCACAAAGTAGCATCCGCATTGTGCTACTCCAACATTCAATAGAGTCCACTAAACAAGATAAAATGCACCGAACACCAAGGAATTTGCTCCGCACTGACCTCAACCCAGTTCCGCAACTTGGCAAATGGCGCGTTATTTTCGTTACAGTTGCATTATCTACGAGAAAAGAAACCTACAAAATGTTAAAAATTTCGCGACCGAAATTGTTGCCTAAAGAATTATCAACGTCGCTTAGTTTATCTCCATTCTTTTTCAATGTAGTAAATTCAACCTTTTTGAAATTACGTTCTAACTTGAAAAAGTTCTTCAACATTTTATTTTGCATATAGATGGGATCGAGTAGAATTAGGACCATTATCGTCTGCGATGCTTTCCCAGACTCAATTTGAGCGTAGGTTGCACATAATTCCCTATATACACACTCGAATGTATTAGAATAATGCGATGGGAACATTGTTGCCTGCCAGGCTGCCAAGTCAAATGTCACGCATACAAATGTAATGCGACTATACAGGGAACTATAAATAGCCATAGACGCCTTTGATAATTTGGAGACATCCAATCGTCGTCGCTCTCAACACCATCTAAATTATACCAATCATCGATCGAAGCAGCCACTAGCATATTATTTCGAAGACGTGAATCGAAGGATAAATTTAGATACTGGTCTAGATTTATTGAAACTGTTTAAACCATTCGCGAATAAGAACGATATAAGCCAAAACCCCATTTGTAATACTACATTTTTTTAACTAGGAGAGCAAAACAAACGCGCGTTCGCGAATCAGCAAATCAAATCCCTGCGTTAAACGACGATACATATATGCAAATGGCGGACGTAGGCGTCAGTTAGTACACCGATCAGCGAAAAGGGGGAGACGAACCGGTAATAATTCAATTTCAGTGCCGATCATTCGGACAGGAGGCCTCTAACCGGGCCCTAATCTGATTTATTCATAAAACAACTCCAAGTCCGCTGGCCCTTACATGGTTTCATGGGCATCGGCGCAATCAAACGTCGGGTTTGGAGATTCGATCAGTAGGTCATTAGCCTTTCTGTAGGCCTAAACCATTATTGACTTGGGATACATTCAGCCGTTAATCTCAAATATGCAGTTGCCCGCAACTTCGTCAGCATCCCACGAGAACTTTGCACAGGGTAGCTCTCTATTAGTGAAAGAGTTTCTAATCGGTTCAGAATTTGCAAACAATAAGTACTCTCTACTTACAAATGAATAAAGTTAAGTAAACATCATATTAAAATATTCATTACCGACCCCAAGGATACCAAAAATTTTACCGTTTACTCCTCATGTCGATTATCCATTCGAAATTTGAAGACTGAACGAATTTAGCTCGTCTCTTGGTGACCTTAATACCTCATACAACTAGCCTGGCCAGGGATTACATACTCGCAATTAAACGTTTGAAAACCGCGTAGACTCGCCAAACTTTTGCCAGCATAAACGTTCTTATTAAAAACTCGCTTTCACTCGTTGAAAGTTGACCATTCCCGCGGATTACGACGATGTAGTCTCTCCAGGAACTCTGAGAAGAGATTTTCGGCAATGTTGCGGATCAAAACGCTATCGCGGTAAGAATGTGCTTATGCTCGCTTTAGAATGGCGATAACAGAAATGGCTCCAAGCAGTTCATTGGTCCCTGAGCTGAGCTCAAATGTGTACAAAAAGAATTAAACGTTCGGTAACTATTTAATACCTACTTGAGGATGGCATTTTTTTTTCGCGTATCGCATGGTGTGGGGTGTCGTTAGACAGAGGCCCGAGTACGAATATTCGAAACCTGCTTAACGTAATCGAGTAGTAAATGTTACCGAGAAATTTGTAAGACGTTTGGAACAGCGCCCGCCCGTGAGCGTATTTGGAACAAAAATTTAGTATGAGGTTTCTCGATTTCGATACGATAACGTAACGTTACGGAGGATTCGAAAACTTCGTGCTCGGCCTACTGGTCTTTCAAAAATGTTGAGGGTATGCAAAGACTATTTTTGATTTAGGGATTCGTTTAAGAAATATTAAGTTTTTGCAAATTTTTATTACCTGCGAAATCGTTACTAAAAAATTACTTACATGGTAAAAAACAATTGATATGCAAGGACTGTTTCGTATGGGCTACGGAACCCTATTCCGGTGTGTTCGACACGCTCTTGGCCGGTTTTTATGCAGCGTATCATAGTCTGTTATACTGCTTTCAGAGAAGATGATTGAAACCCCTTTCTTTTAATTCATCTTTACATCACAAAAGGCGTCTTTTTTTCAATATCTTCAACATTTTAAGCTGTGATTAAACTTGTCAGTCAAAACATCTATTAATTTTGCTATTTATAACACAAAATTGGCCACACAAAAGCCTCTGAACAAAATAGCCCACAAAGCTCTTCATAAAACCATAAGTTGAAACAACTCAAGAAGGTGTTAGCTATTAAAACTTATAGCTATAACAGCTATATATGAATTAGTTTGAAACAAAACGGGCGGCTATAGCGGCACACGAGAAGTTCGCTCGTAAAAATAACTTCAGTCGACTGCTTTGTTGCGGTGAAGTTTGTGAAAATGTAGTGAAAGTGAGAAATAATGTGAGGGCTATTTGAAATTAAAATTCACATGAACAATTAAAGGATGGTCTTAATGTGGTCGATGAAAGTAATTTATCACTGCTAATTGCTGATTCAATTGAATTTGATTTACATAACAGAAGGAAGGAAGGAGTACATATCATATGACCCGCTAATGGGGAAATAAAAAGGAATGAGGAAGGCGAACGAGCTTTGGATAATAGTAAAGGCTGAGAAAGAAAATGACCCTGACCGGGATTGTGGACAGGGATTGAAGGGTAAGTACGGTTCCCATTAACATGTACAAGCAATTGATGAAGCGGGGAGTTTCGTCATTCAGCCGCCGGATGCTGTCCACGTAACGCATGTGGAGCAAAAATACGGCAACGTTTGCGCAATCTTTATAACACGGGACGCCGTTAGAGCAGCATTTGCGGGACTCCCGACCAAGTAGCCCCATAAAAATGGAATATCAAATGAAAATTTCTTTCCGCTCTCGGCTTTATTGCGGTCAGAACTGCAGTTCATTCGGGTTTTGATGTGAAACTCGCAGATTGCGAGAAAAAAAGCAATTTTAAACAAGAATGGCCGGTATTGATCGACCGTTGCGATGTCCTTTGCTTGACTTTGGGTAACACTTTTGATGTGTAGAAAAATGAAAGTACGCTAAATTATTTGGACATAACACGCGTTGATTGAAGAATTGAAGTAAAGTCATCGTCGCAAGAGAATAAGCACTCAAGTTGTGTCCACAGGCCTACACAAAATATATCACGACGAAGCATGTTCATAATTTCAGCAACGACTGTTGCAGAACCCGAATAAAAACCCCATATCAATTCATCTTCGCCCCATTTTCGTCGCTTTAGCGCATTTCCGAGGCAAAAACAGTTGAATTATCATCTTTATTGTGTACCGTTGAGAACTACGTAACGACTCGCAGATTCAATGACGCAAAAGTTTTCAGATGAAAGGGTACAGTTTTGAGGATTGCGTAAGTCTACAATTGCGTTCAATTGAAAACTTTTAAAGACGGCAAACGGTAAAATCTAGGTTAGTTTAAATGTACTCTGCGTTCTAAATACGATTTCTTATATTATTTTATAGATGAGTTTATAAAATCTGGCACGATGGATCGAACGAGCGAATCAAAGTAACTTAGTCAACTATTTTGATATACTTTTTACACATTACGAAAATGACAGACTAAACAATTTACCAATACAAAAGTCTAAGTGATATTGGCGTCGTTCTACTTATCCATTTGTGGCAGGTCTAGTGAAATCATCTACTTATACGGTGGCCATTAGCTAACCAGATTAATTTTATATGGATTAACAAAATTGAAGCGAAAACCTGCCAATAGGTAATCCACACTAATATTATAAATAGGTATTTACATAACAGTGGGTATGTTGCTACTCAGTTCGTGTGGAAAGAAATTCTTTAAGACAAAACCACTAACTATAAGATTTAGTATCTATTTCCACACGGGTTTATCAGACTTTTCAGGTTCAGTACTTTTTGCTTGAAATATTCCCGCACGTGCTGCCCAATGTTTCTTGAGTCAAGCTCACCGTGAGCTCATAGTTTATACACAACACTCATTTAACAAACTCAGAGCCCAACTAGACTAGAAAAATGCGGACCGACCGAAGCAGCATTTTCTGAGGTACTCGCGAATTTATCTGAACTCGCGGAATTGAATAAGAACAGTTTTCTGGATTCGAGCTATTTTCTAGGAGTTAAATTTAAAACCAATGTAAGATTTATGAAATTGTCCGTCTCAATATTAATTTGTTTGCAGCTATTTGAAAAAGAATTGAATCAAAAAATCGATTTGTTCATCGGTGATTATTCAATAATGCTCAAACGAAATTTAATTAAAATAAAAGTACCTACTGTTTGAATAAAAATCAAAATAAATGCATAATTGTGAAAACACTATTTCAAAACATTGAAGCTCCATCAATAAGTTTTGTAAGTACAATAGGATAACCTAGTGGTTAGAGACCCTGATTGTGCAGCTTGAGGTCCCGGGTTCGATGCCCGGACGGGGCAGATGTTCGTGTAGTGAATACGTATGTTTGTTCTCGGGTCTTGGATGTTTAATATGTATACAAGAATGTAGTTTATCTGTTGAAAGTACAGGCTTTTACTTGTGGTACTAGTCAGCCTAGTTAGGGACTAGGTCAATTGGTGTCAATAAATTAATTGTCCCACGATTATATATTTTTATTTTAAGTACAGATAAAACAAGTATTATTTGCACATGTACCTACCTAAATCACAACGAGCAAGTGTCAAAAGATTGATCCGTTTAATTCCTCAACCAACTACTTTCTCTCGACCCATATTGGCAACCATTAATATTTATAAACATCAGGATATGCCCTTTGGAACATTTTGAAATAGGAACGGTGTTGCCGAGCCCGCCGGCGGGAGCGGTGCTCGCGGCTCATACCACTGAGACTACTTTGTAGTCTCACAAAATTAGCAACATACACGGAGTACCGAAGGGCCCCGTCCATACGTTATAATCTATATAATTATGTCTATGTTGGCAATATACTCGATAGAAAACCATAGCAGCAAGGCGTGGCAGACAAGGCATTACTCACAATACTGTATATTCGTGGTATTGTGGCTGCAGGACCCTTGTCAGATATAACGGGAAACGTCAAGAGCTCTCTCCGATAATACAAGTAATAACCGGTGCTATTGGGCAACTTGGAGGTGTGATGTGGAGTACTTATGTGCGGTATTAATATCCTGTGCGAAGACAGCCAACCTGCCAATAACGTTCCGGCGTTTCAATGGTTCGAATGGTAAAAATACACGCGTAATTTTGAATACAAGAACATGTAACACATTTTACATGTATGTTGGTATGTACAGTCGAACCATTTGATTCCTGACCCACCGTAGAACGTTCTCACAGTAAGTGTCAATGATTTTCCTCGTCAGGCAATGCGATGTGACCATATTTTCTACGAAAAGGTTCCACAGTGGGTCACGACACGATTCAGTTGGTGCGATAGAGCAAACGACTGTATTGAAAAAATATATTGAGCTCACCAAGTAAAAAATCGAACTTGCTCAGTTTTGGTGAGTTTGCTAAATAACCTATTAGCACGATCAATGCTAAATGGGTCAAACAACTTTTCATCGCCACTCGTCGCCATAGAGATGTCCCCTGGGTAACTCATCAAAGACATGATTTTCTAAGACCTCACTCCCCTCAAAGTCAGGATTTGCACGCTTAAGAGATGAAACATGAATGAATTGGCATACAATTGTCGAAACTCCTAACGTTTGATGGAGTGGTGCCTTAGAAAATCTTGTTTTAGACGAGGTAACTAGGGGACATCACCATGGCAACGAGTGGCAATGAAAAGTTGAATTGATTGACCCAATCATGTTCTTTTTAAATCAATTGCATGCAGTTGCATCCATATTAGTATATGGTTCGACATTATTTTGACATGATTTGTATCCGTCAGCCGTCCACTGATGATTAATTAAGCGTTGAAGTGTCAAATCGGTTGTCATTTAGAACCGAAAGTAACATTAGCGGCCGAGGCTGCCAACCAAGCTGCATTAGAGATTTTAACACTGTTATGTAGCTCCGTGGTCACAGCGAACCAAAGGAAACAGAGATTTGGTAAAAATCCTTTCCTTAATCTAAGATGTTTAACGATCACTTCCTGTAATCGGATGCCATTACCGGCATTAGATCTGATTGCGGAGCCCATCGGTCTTGTTTAGAGAGCGAACCGGTAGAAAAAGTGATTACCAATTCCTGGGCAGTTTTTTTTTTGGTGGCCACGAGTCGCGTTGCGTCAAGAGACGGGAATTAGTTTTATAGATAACCTTTAAATACATATAATTTGAGTTTTTAAAAGAAAATTTCTACCGTAATTTCACATTTTTTTCGAAAAAAGATACACGAGTTTAGTTTGGGCATTGGGTTTGGGTATTTATTTAGTTTGTATGACAAAAAATATAGAAAAGTTTTTCATATCGGTACCAAATCTTCCAGTAGGTTTTTATGTAAGTACATTTCATTATTTGGCAGGCAAAGTTTCGTATTGCAGTGAGCAGTGATAAGCAGTGATTTGTTAATATCACAATAGAATCAAATTTAATGTTAACGTTGAGCATCTTAATTCAGTATTCTTTGGAATCCTTTTAAACTAAACAAAACTAAACGCAAAGGTTAACTTACGAACATCCCAACTCCGTCTAACGACAAAATACAGTGGCAGAACCATTAATCAATATTAGGTTAGTCCATAACAGTTCGACCAGGTGGCTGACAGTGAAATAACGCTTTTACTTCCACGGGTAGTTATCTGTCTAATCCAGGTCTGACCGGGGTAATAATTCAACGAAAATTGCCCGGGTAACTCTTTAACTGGTTACCGGATACTAAGGAACAAACAATGTCTGCAAATATGAGTTTGTGGGTTCATTTTGAAATAGACGAATGACAGCAAGAAGGCGTTCGAAGACGTTCAGGTCAAATTCACACTATTATTACAAGCTTTTATTTAACTTGCAATGTTTGTATGTATGACCGGGTCAAATCTTGCAAGTTAACTTTGACCCATTCCCGATGTTCGATTTAGCTGAAATTTTGCGTAGTAATGTAAGTTCGGTGACAATGCAATAACGCAAACGGTTAATGGCATCAACTTGAAATTTGGTATGGATATGTGAGTTGGATGACAATACACGTACAGACAACAAAAAGTACAGTCAGCATAAAAGCTTGTTATAAAAACGCAGTCCTTTGATGTTATTGAGGGTTTTCACATATTTTCATATGAATACTAGCTTACACCCCGCGGCTTTGCCCCGTGAAATATTTTAAAATGGGCTAGTTCCCTATCCCGTGGGAATTTCGAAAAATCCCTTCTTAGTGCACCTCTAGGATACCCAAGGTATATATTTGCCAAATTTTAAGTCACTGGGTCCAGTGGTTTAGGCTATACGTTGTCTATCAGTCAGTCAGCCAGTCAGTCAGTCACGGTACTGTTTTATAGGTATAGATTAAATAGGTCAAGTATCATGGTTTTAATTCAAATGAATCCAGACGGAAAAAATAATGTTCTGGTCACACAATCAATGGTCAATGTTCTGGTCGTCTTTAAAATGGCAGCTTTGAAAGAGGCCATCTCGTTGAACATTATCGAATTCAAAGTGTCAGGTGGCGAAAGATATCAGAGATAATAAAGATCTATCGACTTTTACGAATTGATCTGGGACAGTGGAATAAACGAGAGACAGCTCGAGAATTCTTTCAGTCTGTATTTTTCTTTTGAGTTTAGTCATAGGCAAAGATTTTCCTGTTAATTTTTAACAGCTTTAAATGGTTCGCGATTAATTGCATTTGAAATAATGCAAACGGGATATTGACCACGATTACCTTACAGGTTTGATGAGATCCCGATATTTCGACGCAGTATAATGCATCATAATCACGGGCAAAACTTCATAGTTTTGCAATCGCAGTAAATATCCCGTTTTCATTATGTCTGTTACTTTTTAGTTTATGTATAATATATATTACTCAGGTATTTACCTAAAGTTAACCCGTTCTGATAGGTAGGTACATCCTATAGAAGATAAGGGTCCCTAGACGATGTTACGACGTGATCGTGATATTTGATAAGGTCCTCAGGACTTGACAAAAGCTTCTAATGCGGTCGAGGTCAGGCCACACAAAGTTATCAGATAGTTTAGGGGCAAAAGATGTAATGAAATCATTGAAATGAAATGTTTGGGAATCAAATTGAAACCTGTCACAATTTCTTGTGACAGTTGTCAGTTTCATATTTAATACTCTGCCTAGAACTAAAACACACGGAATGATGAAAGATAATCATAACTAGGATTTTCGTGGGAATGTTATAATCTTATTAATTTCACTATAAAAATTCGTTTATATACACTAAACTCATGCTGCTTGAGGATAAAAGTTGAAGTCTGACATTACGTACCGTACTATACCGGATTGAGCAAATAAAATTATAGCTAACCCTGAATTTAATTAAATCGCGCGTGGGTGAAATTGAAGACACGTGTTTACTGCAACAATTTCAGATAATGCAACTCAATTTCCACTGAAGCTCGCCAGTGTCGATAACTACGAGCCATTATCGATAATACATCGCACCTAAAATGCTGAAGTCGAAATGGCTAGGAATTTTAATGAGCTGGTCAGACCACGGCAAATTAGTGATGTAAATAGACACCTCAGTTTATGCTACGGCCACACACATCGCGATAGAATTATTGCTATAAAACTTCGTCTTCGGCTTACGGCGAATCTGTATGGCCACATTGAAGAGAAATGTCGCGATAGTGTATCGCGAAGAAATGGATGAAGCTGTCGCTCTTTATTTTATGGCGCTAAATAATGACTTTTTGCATTTGTGCAATTTGAAAAATAAGAAGTAAAGAAAAGACGGCAGTGTTTGATTACTATTCATACAATAGCAGGTCAACTCGCAAACAAATAAAGCAAATACGTCCGCTATACGCACGACGCCTGTGGGCCGACTGAAGTGTAACCACACAAGCGAAGTTCATCGCGATAAAATAAAAAACTTTGATGTACGCGGGTTTACTGACAGTGAAGCGGAGTGTCTGCGTCTTCGCCCGAAGTGCCGAAGTGTTCGCGAATATTCGGCTACACACATCGCGATGAAGCGAATGTTCGTGTTATCGCGATATGTGTGGCCGCAGCATAGAACTACTTAATAGTCCAGACCTGGAAATGGACGTGAACTTTCGACCTAGATTACGTGCAAAAGATCATTCTCATTTGTGTCGCATTGTGCGGCGGTTATTGCAGCGTTCGGGTCGTTAAATGCAGCAGTAGAGTTAAATGGATGACGAGATTGAAATTTATAAAAAATACAGGGTACCTACAGAGATGCTAAAATGATACAAAAGTTAAATATGAACGGCTATGAAAGCAGTCATTATGTAAGTACTTAAGTAATATATGAAAGAGAGTGGCGCAGTCCTAGGAGGAGGAGCAAAGATTTGAGGTGCGAGAATCTTAATTGGTTGAGGTTAACTGCTTTAAAATTCAGTTGCAAGATTTGATGGACTACTTACATACTTCCATGGGTCAATCAACTTTTCATTGCCACTTGTTGCTACGGAGATGTCCCCTGGGTAACTCGTCTAAAATAGGATTATCTAAGGCACCACTCCCCCGAAATCATGAAAGAATTGTCATATAACTGTTTCCTAACGTTTGATGGAATGGCGCTTTAGAAAATTTTGTTTTAGACGAGTTACCCAGGGGACATCTCCTAGGCCTAGTGGATTGACCTATCTAGCCCTCGAGTTTTTCGGAATTTATTTATGTACGAAATTACATTTGTAATTTATTATGGGCCTGCACACTCCTGAGAAGTAATGGTGTGTGTTAAGTTCCCAATCAGCAATGGACCTGAGTGGGAACTACAGCCCAAGCCTTCTTATTCTAAGAGGAGGCCTGTGCTTAACAGTGGGATGTAAATAGGCTGGAGATGATGATGATGTAAAAAAAACCTCCGCTGAACGAGCAAGAAACTGCATTGAATGATTGATTACATATTTTCAAGGGTTACTCAAACGAGATGCCGGCTTAACAGATTCTCCTTAACTTTGTAGGTAGGTTACATTACAGTCAGCATCAGAAGTAGCTAAGCAACCGAAGCGGTCACAATGATCTAAGCACGGCTCTATTGTTATATACATAAGAGCTTGTGCAGATCATTGTGGCTGCTTCGGTTGCTTAGCTACTTCTGCTGCTGACTGTACACGAAAGAATAACTAAGTGTAAGGCAACATCGGTTAAACTGACACCATTTATCCATCGATAGACTTTAAGCGTTAATACTCCTTTTAATCACTAGGAAACCCTCAATTAACATTAATTGCGTAGCTTAACGCACCTAAGGTCATTTAGTCGTTCCGCTAACCTTTATCGTTGTTAAGGTCTGATCCCTATGATAGCGTTGGTCGGTTTTGCTCTCGAACATAACATTTTATTTTCGGTTCAATTTAACTTTGCTAAATAATTTCAACTTTCTGCTACGGTTTGGCACCTTTCCGGAATTTACTTCAACTCAATCTTAGGGCAGGCAGTTACTAAGGTTTTAAAGTACATGTGGGATTGTGAGTTAAAGATAACTTTTTGAAATTAAAAATATAATAAAAATAATCCACAAATTATCACGTCTTATCTCTTCAGTCTCCAAGCAGTCTACAGATAGGTACTTAATGTTTAAAAACAAAATCTGCTCATCATTCACGCTTTCTCTCTCTTATACATCTCAAACGTCATACTATCTCTTTTACTCAGTCATACGCCGTGCTGCGCTCCTTTCCGCTCATTACTCTACCTATACACATTAAAAACATTTCATAAAATTTAACTTAACGTTCTGAAATTAAACATGTAAATGTAAATATTCTGATAATGATGGAAAAATATGTTTAAGTAAAGAAGAAGGCATACCAATTTGCAAAACAAACAGCAGATGGCAGCTTTCGAAGTGTGCGATGTTAATTCAGTTTGTAAAAGAAAACTCAACAAAACATTTTTCTTAACTTTACTTCGTTCAGATTTGTTCAAAAGTATTTTAGTATTTTCGGAGTAAGCAGCCCGTGACAGATCAGAAGATAGATGGCATCCCTGTATCTCGGTTTTTCTACAACAATAAATACGATACAGAATACAGAAGTTAGCTGTTACGCCAGCCAACTACTTGAAATATGTTTCATCGTCGAAATAGGGAGCCACTCGTAACATTTGGATGCCTTCGATAAATTGCCGATTAAATATCATTCGTCAAATGAAAAACAGCCTAACTTAAAAGAGTAACAAAATTTAATACAGCCCGGATCTTTGCACAAAAACATGCAAACAACGATGTAAAACAACTAAAAATTATGCCCGAAACACAGAAAATCTGGAAGATAAATAGTTTTGAGCACGTAAACAAAACAGGGCCGCGAGAGAGACATTTCAAAGCGCAATATGAAATATGGTTGCCGGCCGGTGCAATATTTGCGGGTGCATGTATGTGTTGCAAATTTCGGTAAAAAAACGCCTCTCAATTTATGGTTTGCACGTGAGGTTTTCAAGTCAATATTTAGGTATTAGTTCCTACCGATTTTTAGTACTGCATAGCACAGTTTTAACCCGATGCAGCTGCCAATACCTAAATATATGGATATGTTAGATTATTTTTAGATTCGTTATGGTTCTATTTCTAGCAGCATTTAAACAAAAATGTGATGAAAATTTTAATAAGTCTGCGTTTTTTTTAGAAGAAATAAGAGAATATTATGTCTGCCACCGTAAACACTCAATAACATTATGACGGCCTTCGTTTGTTTGCTTTAAATAAAACTACAGAAACAATTTCATGAAGGCTCGCTTAGTAATGCGTTAGTACAAAGAACATGACAAGATATAATTTTCATGTCAGTTCACGTCACTTGTAGCTGAGCTACCGATGTGACATAACACAATTTGCCAAGAGCTAACTCGACACTCGGAAACAGACAAATAATTAGATAAGTACTTTCACAAAAATACTGCGTATTTTTGGTTTGTCATCGCGCCATTGTGTATGGGGTAAGTGTTTCACGTAACCATGAGGAAAGCCGGAATCTTCAGCTTAATATTGCGCAGGAATAAAATCGTTTGACGAGGGCAGGGTCAAAACGTTTACTGGCAGTGACTTTCAATTTCTGCGGAGCAGCGCGAAGGACCGTTCCGAAACCTTTCAAGGAATGGATTTTTTTGTACGGGGTATTTATACGCTTACACTGTTACTGTCAAGGCGAGTAAATATACATACGACATGTACGGTTCAAACTTTTACCCGTAGTTTAGTAAGTTATTTAGTTTTCCTTCTAATCTTACAGATGTCTTTTACTTTCGTATTTCAGGTGTCAAAGTAAAACTAATGGGATATTTTTCGGTTTCCTTTGTTTTCTATAAAATTGTTAAATGTTTAGTCAAATGATGGAACTCTTTTACAGGGACTTTACAGGTAGAATATAATAAATAATAATAAATATCATGGGACAAATTGTCACCAATTGATATTGATATGTTATTTGTTTCACTGGTGACTCTTTTGTACCTTAAAACAAAAAAAAACGATAAAAAAATGCCATCAGTAATTCTAAAGCGACTAAACCTCAATTTTAGTCGCGTCACCTGTTATAATTGACCGGCCGGATAGCCTAGTGGTTAGAGACCCTGACTATGAAGCTTGAGGTCCCGGGTTCAAATCCCGGTCGGGGCAGATGTTTGTATGATGAATATTAATGTTTGTTCTCGGGTCTTGGATGTTTAATATGTATATAAGTATGTATTTATCTATATAAGTATGTTTATCCGTTGTCTAGTACCCATAGTACAGGCTTTGCCTAGTTTGGGACTAGGTCAATTGGTGTCAAATTGTCCCATGATATTTATTTATTTATTTAATTTTACAGTTTTCAACTTTCAACTGGGACAAAGGATATGTGCAGATTACTCATCAAGTTGTACATGTCACTGTCATTGTTACTCGACGTTGACGGTAACATACGGGTGTGATGGATTTTGATGTGACCACCGAAAAACAGTGTTTTCAGGCTCAGGTTTGAATATTGAGGAATAACATAGGCTACTTTTTATTCGGGAAAATTACATAGTTCGCGCGGGATAGCGATACCCGAAATCTTTGCGAACGAAGTCGCGGGCAACAGCTAGTAAGTAAATACGTAAGTAAACACTTTATTGCACAGAAAAAAAAACAAGATAAAAACACCTGTTACTTAAACGATCAAATTGAATTTACAGTCAAATTGAACGTACAGTCAAGGAATTAAATTTCCAACCTACCTAAGGTTTAATATCTTATAGCAAACTGTCACCATAAGAGCTAAGGCGGACTTGTACCTTTAATAGTGATTGTTATCAATGTCTACATATCCCACGCAGTAGGTTTAACGTTTCAGACTTCAAATAAAGATATGCAAATACTTAGTAATGAGTAGGTAGATATACTTAAGTACTTAAATCTTAAGTCAATGTTGAAAACATTTAACGGGAAAATACGAGCAACCCATAGCAGTCGTAGAGGCGAACCATAGAAACTATCTAATCAAAGATTTTAAAGCACTGCTTTCTCTTTAGCAACTTAAAGGTGCTCCTGGTTTAATTAAATAGTTATATAAGTATAGCTCGACTGACATACGTGACTGATCCGTTTATTTCACTATGATTGAGTCTCGCGGTAGTTTCATGTTAAAAGAGGTATATAAGTGCATGTATTTCTGTATTTTCTGTACAATAAAGCGTTTACTTACTTACTATTGTATATTTATGATGAGGTTGACAAGCTTCATTAACAAATTAAAAGCCCTACAAGAAAACGAATAAAAATCTGCAAAAGCTTATCATAATTTAAAATATCAGGAAAAGTTCCCTCCACAGTAATGATTTAAGGACTCATTACTTTACCATCCTTCAAAGCTGTTAATGTTGACAGACTTAACAGATGTTTCTACATACGGCCCAAAATTTTCCGTACGTAGAGACATAAACAAGCATCATTTTAAGGGTGAAAAGTTAAGAATAACAATCTGATGATATGACTATTACATTAGGGTCACTTGTAGCAAATCCGAATCAATTTTAAGTGTTAAAATCAGAGGCCCTATTGCGCAACTATTGTGACACTCGTCATCGGATTGAAATCTCAGTTTTTGTACGAGTGTGACAGCTAGCTGTTTCCCATAGGTACCAATTGTCAGTACATACAAAATTAACGCGATTGAGATTTAGGGCCTTATTCATAAACGTCACTCAAGCCTCCATTAGCTAAAATAGGATTTATTTTCTTCTTACTAACGGAAATGTCTATGTGACAGAAAAGGACAAATTAACTTTAACGGCATTTTAGTTAAAATAGGTTTATGAATAACAGGGTTAAACTATAAGGTCGCAGGGCCTTATAGTTCTATAAATTTTGACACAACTAAAATGGACTTAACACTGTAACTGGTTTTAATTTTTTGCTGCAAGAGGACATTAAATTCTCAAGTAGCTATTCATTTTAGATTAAACAACTGAGAATCTATTACGAGGAAGGCAAACGAGCAAGTGGGTCACCTAATGGCAAGTGATCACCACTACCCAAACCCATAGACACCCGCAACCTAGGGGGGCTTTGAAGATGCGTTGCCAACCTAGAGAGCCAAGATGAATTGCCTCTTGTGCCCGTAATTACACCGGCTGTCTTACTCTCCACACCGGAACACAACAGTGCAAGCACTGCTGCTAGTAAGATGGTGGTAGCGATCCGGACGGACCTCGCACAAGGTCCTACCACCTGTAAAATCTTACGTTGGTAATGTTTCCGTATAGGTATCCATCAATTCACTGGAAAATTGAAATGACTTCGTTTTATTGTTACGCCAGTAAAACCCAAATACATAGAGCGCCGTCAGCGGACATCCAGATAACTCACGTTTTAGAAGATTCGATCATAAAATTACAAAAGGTTATCGAGAAAACAGGAAACACGGAAACTGAAATTCATAACAACGAAGACGAGAAAAGTAGGCTAATGCTGATAGAAAAGTTTGTAATTTGATTTGCGAAAATATTTAACGCTTAATCTGTAAAGCTTCTGGGTATGACCACGAATTTAAAAACCCCCGACATAAAAAAAAACTATAAAAAGTGAAAAAAAAATCTGGGCCTGGTCTTTTACTTAGGAACTATTGTTATTTTTTCGTAACAAAGTTAACATTGTTCCTAATTAAAGGACCAGGTCCTGATTTTTTTTTTATTTCTATACTTTTTTATGTCCGGCAATTTTTTTTTTTTTCTTGTCACTTTTTACATTCATTTTCCAAGATATTAACGGGCTCCCGGATTCGGGTTCTCAGAACTAAGCCTAACCATACCGAAGACATCAACGGGCTCCCACATTTGGGATCTGAACATGACAAAAACTTACATACATTTATATTTCAAAGTGTAATATCTCAAAAACGGTTAAACCTTATGAAACTTAGCTATGAACCATCTCGATTAAACTAGCTTTCGATTAAAGAAAGGCGTGTCCAAATCCGTTTAGGAGTTACGATCCCACACACACTCAGATACACAGGTCAAATTTATAACACCCCTCTTTTTGCGTTGGGGGTTAAAAAATACTATTCTCTAAGGTTCTTCATGACTGTTTCAGCGTCGAAGTTTCAAACGTAACATGACAATTAATTTATTTTATTATCAAAACAATTTTACAGCATTACAGCAAAGCCAATGCGCTATAATATTTTAATATAAGAAATACACAATACAAAACAAAAGTACATATAAAAATTAAAAAAAAAAACATTACAACTATTTAGGGAGTTTTAAATGTCAGTTTCGCTTCCCTAAAGCGACGGAACACCACACCCTCCAATTCCGATAAACTCAAGAGGTGCGAGGCGGGGTTTGAACCCACGACTCTGCTTGAGAGGCCATAAGTCAAACCATTAGGCTATCAAGGCTTTTTAAACACACGGTACGGCACGCATTTAGATAATTATAAGGCGGTAAATCATTGTGCTGGTTTACCATAGCTATACCTCATGTTGTTATTGTATTGACAGTATAATTATTATCCTTCAGAATATTATAAAAATGCGTGCAACCCCTCCTCATTAAAGAGGCATACAATACACTCGTGTAACAAGAACTCCCCATTCAGAACGTTCCCAACTGCATGTTCAACATACCGCTGGAATTCTGAATGATAAAATCATAAATGAGATTAACCAGTAATTTAACGTTATTAATATGAATTTTCCACATAGCAGTTAGTACCATGTAGTGATGGTATTCCATTCAATACAGCCTGATAATCAAACAGGACGCATTTACGAAAATATACTGTCAAGTTACTTTAGGGTAATTATATGGCCGTTTGTTCCGAATCACTTTCGTGGTCAATACTTTGCCGAAATGAATAAAGATTTTGATGGCGTTTTCAGTTATTTGGTAGAAGTACGGGACCGCTACCAGCTAACTCCGCAATGCCACCAAAATCTATATACAGCCAATTCATCAAAAACTTGTCCACGAAAGTGAGGCGGTTAAAACGCTCGAATAATCATAATGACCCTTTAAAAGTGCATGGTACTTTGTTCTCCGATGCAAAATGATATTATTATAATTAATCCATACCTATAAAACAGTACCATAACTGACTGACTGACTGACAGAAAAAGCACATCCTAAACCTCTGGACCTAGTGACTTGAAATTTGGCAAACACATACCTTGAGTATCCTAGAGGTGCACTAAGAGAGGATTTTTCGAAATTCCCACGGGCTAGGGAACTAGCCCATTTTGAAATATTTCACAGGGCTAAAGCCGCGGGGCATAAGCTAGTCTCTATCTAAAAAACAATCACTACTTTATACGTACATCCGCGTCTAATTAGAAACCTTTTTCAGAAACAAACGAAAAACGCAGGACATTTTTTAAACAACGCGCCGGCATTGTGGTGCTAGGACAAAGGAGTCATTTCTCGAGGAGCACTGTATCGATATATTTCCAGCCTGCCTCGGCTGAATGCTGTGTTTGCGAAGCCTGAATTGCGAGAGCCCGAGGCTCTGGGTCGCATACTTTGCTCACATCGTACACGAATTGGAAGTTTCATTAAAAACTAACAAGAACTTGTAAGATGATGAACTAGAGTATGCTAATAAGTTTAATATTAATAAAAAAATCTTTAATGAGGTGCGTGGTCCTTTTACATGATAATAAAGGATTTATCTACACATATCATATGTCCTATAATGCATTCAGAAACCGTAGGTAATAATCAGCATTATGGCAATCAGTTTTACTATGAAACCCATCTTATAGTAACTTACAATATTGATCGCTTGTGTGATCTTATTATGAAACTCACTCATGTTTTACGGTTTCTCATTATGTAACATTATGTAACGTCCAATTTATTTATGTCTATCTTCGTTCGTATTAATATAAATTATATTCTCCATAATTTATACTTACTATACATAAGGTATAAATTACAGAGAAATATACGGATTACTCATGTACATAAGTCGAGTTTAGCCGCACATGTCTCGGACTAATTCGTAGTCCGTCCTCTGGGAATGCAAAGCTCGGCGGCAGCGAAAAGTACACCATATACTGCTATACTGATTCATGATCAAAAAGGTATAAATTACAGTGCAAACTAGAGCTTCATTAAAAGGCTTCTTGTAAAATGATTGCGCGCTATAAATTAAACCGATTAAAAATGTCCACTTTTGCAAGCCCATATTAAACTTTGTAATCAGCAACATTTTTGCACAAACCAAACAAAGTATTCGCTGTTATAGCGCGAACACCCAAGTGACGGCCCAAAGGAACGTTAAAACTGCTCATTAAAATATAATAAGTGAGCCAGAATCAATTTTCGATATCGACTCGGCTCACTAATGGACCGCTTTATAGGGGCGCGTCAGCGATTCTTAATAGATCCGCCGACAGCAAGATGGCAAAGGTTTCGGAAAAATAAAGATGCTACGTAAGAAAGAGGTACTTCCTAAGGATAGGTACCTCTATATCGGCATTGATATATAAACATCAGGGTATTATGGCCTTTGGAACATTTTGAACACGGAACGGCGGAGCAAGCCCGCCGGCGGTGAGCGGCGCGCGGACGTCGGCACCCGTAGGCGGCATGCGCGCGGTATATGAACCCAACTAGAGCCTCAAAACAGGCAACAACAACTGAGGGCCGAAGGGCGCGTCCATACGCTATAACTTTATTAAGTCCATGTATATGTCTGCGTTAGTTTCGCTTTGAGGTCTTAAAGTCGTTATGGGCAGCAAGACCGTGTTTGAACAGCTGTTGGATGCGGCTTGGCAAGCATGCTGATGTACTTATAAACGCCTTGAAGCTGCAAGTAGCACGTTCGTAGGTTAGCAAAGAGCCCGCATATAGCACTCTTTAGGTCTCTTTTACTTCGCATACAAATCGATTGTCCTAATGAAATGTTTGGTGAATTGTTTTGCGGGTGGTAGGACCTTGTGCGAGGTCCGTCCGGATCGCTACCACCATCTTACTCGTTAATCCCGCCGCTAAGCAGCAGTGCTTGCACTGTTGTGTTCCGGTGTGGAGAGTAAGACAGCCGGTGTAATTACGAGCACAAGAGGCATTTCATCTTAGCCCTCTAGGTTGGCAACGCATCTGCAAACCCTCCGGAGTTGCGGGTGTTTATGGGCAGTGGTGATCACTTACTATCAGGTGACCCACTTGCTCGCTTGCCTTCCTCGTTGTATAAAAAAAATATATATTATTTGACATAATAAGTACTAAAAATATCTACTGTTGAGGAAATGTACAAAATAATCTTTTTTTTCCGAAATGAGATGAATGAAGGGAGCGTGGCGGTTATGTCGGGCTCTCCTCCTTCCTTCTCTCCCGAAAAAGAGAAAAGATAAGGAGGCCTACCGACTAAAACCCAGGGTGTGTGTCTATCTACCCTTTAGCTGACGGGCTCCGGGTGTGTTGTGGCAGTCTTCCGCTGCCTGCGCTGCCAGTGCAGCGGCTGTCCCTTTGGGGAGTCTTGAATGCTTCCCTCTTTCCCCGTTAAGAGTCCCGGCACACACTGAGACTTTATGTTGCGGATGAAGGGCTCCCCGAGCCCGACACTCGCTGCCCCGTTATGAGGGTTTAGGATAACCTAACCTATTCTGCTTAGCCCAAGTAAAAGAATATCAGAAATGTTTTCATTTTTACTTGCAGGAAAATTATGACTAATGATGATCATTCGTCCAAACAATACATTAGGACTAATGACTTTCTATAAGACGAAGGGACCGGAGCACCTTTTATTCAGACTCGAGTCGACTGTGATTAGAATGGATATAGTGAGTAACAAATGCACGACTGAAAATGTGCTATTAGTTTTTTTACATATAAATACGTAGGGTATAAATTAAAACTGGCAACTTTAGAAAAGATCATCCAGACACTGGTCACTAATTTTGTATGGCTATACTGAGAATGAATACTTTCGGAATGCTCTCGGTAACAGTTCTGGATCTACTTATATATTTTATTTTAACTACCTACATGATATCAGCATTTCATTCTCTTACAGATTATATTCGCAATGTGGCCAGTTACAGTTTTTCGAAGAACCAACGGTGATCTCCATTCTTCATCATTTTCCTTCAGCTCATAATTTGAATAAAACGCAAGTAATGTTCAAAATTTGCGAGCCGACTTTGAATAAAACGCAAGTAATGTTCAAAATTTGCGAGCCGACTTTGAATAAAACGCAAGTAATGTTCAAAATTTGCGAGCCGACTTTCCTTTTTTGAAACACAAATCCTGTGCTTCCGCAAATATTATCACTTACCTTTTAACTCGAGGGGTCCCAAACACGCTTACCTGAAAAAGAAAACGAAATTACGTAGCTGCTTGCTGACATAGTATGTTATGCTCCAGAGGATATACTACCTACCCGTTTCTGGGAAAAGGCATGAAGTTTTTTGTCCCTTAAACGTTAACAATTTAGGATACGAAGAGAAAACAGGGGAACACCCCTATTAGCAGATAAGACGGAGGCGCTAAATTTGCTTCAACGACACCATAAAACCTTAACCAGTAAACTAATTACAATGTAAGGTTGTAAGATAGCGTTTTTGAGCGCATCCTTACCCAATCATGATCGAATAAATCTTCTGAGCCAATTCTATTAAATATAAGATGTAATTTTGTTATTAGACATAATAAAAATGGGATATTGACCTCGATTACCTTATAGGTTAGGTTTTCATCAAGTCGAATGCAATTAACCGCGAATTATTTAAAACTGTTAATTTTGTTATGCTATCTTGAATACTGTTTTCTGCTTTCAGTTTTAAAGAACTCGTAACATATTTGATTTAAAAGCACGAAGGCACTGATTGTTATTCCTAAAGAGCGCGTAAAGCGTAACTCTCTTCAGATTTGCTACGTAGTTAAGCGAAATAACAAGCGTATCTCTGAAAGAACTATGGACTACATTATTGCAAATACTCAGTCCGTAAAACGTGGACCAAACGCCGCGCACTCTTTAATTTTCCCGCCCTTTTAACACTTTTTTTTACATTTTCTGCCTGCGCTGAACATATTTCTGGATACTTCGCAGCGCTTTGTAAAGAGCTTGTTTTCTAAAAGGCAAGCTTGCAGCTGCATGTAAAGTACTCGTATATTTCATGGAAAAGTATGCATTTAGGCCAAGGCCGATGCGAATATTGAATGCTGATTCCTCCAAAGATAGCCTCGTCCTTGGCATCGTGGAGCCTTGTAAATATGAGAGCTTTATTTCAACGTTGCTTAGCCAAAGACTTACGAAATTGCATTCCGAATGTTGACGAATTTGTCTGGTGTTAAGAAAAGGAGTTTTAGACGAGCTAGCATGTTTTAAGGAAGGGAATCATCTAATTTATTCTTCGTATATTTTAGTTTCGTTTACTATAACAGAGGTGATCAGTTTTACAATAAAAGATTTTCCGAGCAATAAGGTATCAATCTGCCGAGGTGAGTAGGTGTATATTCTATTGATATATGGATTCATATTTGAAACTTACGTATTAGCAATACGAGGCTACTTAATAGACTCACTACATTCTAGGAATTGAAGACGTTACAAAAAAGCTGAGTAAATGATTCTTTAAGTGTCCAACTGTCCATGGATGCAAACTACGAAAGTTCGTGGTTCGTGAGCCATATATTTCCTGCTTGAACACAGGTCTCAAATAAGTGCTTTCACTTAAACATAATTTAAAAAGCAGTTGGTAATAAGTAACGTAAATAGGACGTTCTGAATGCTCGGTACACAACGTTCGAGTTCCGGCAGACATTTGGCAGAGAAATTCGATTCCGGGACGGCAGTTCCCGGAAATAGAGGATTTAGTGGAAAAACAGAAAAATTGGAAATACATTGCAAGGCGTAAAACTTATGCGGTAGAAGTAAGGGGTCATAGATGGACTCGATTTCGCCCACAACTTTGTGTGTTATTATTGTTTTACGTTCGGAAACTGCAGTTTTTAGATACGACTTTTACTGTGTATTTACGTTAAACTGGACAACTTCTAAAATAATAGGGTTCATCGACCGCTAAATAATCAAGTCTACAGCTATAAACAAATAGCCAGACGAACTAATGTTATAGCTTCATAACCGTCACACAGACAAGTACCTAAATGAAATCTGTTTGCTACCTTTTGTGTACGAGAAGGTATTTGTACGAATGCCAGACTGCTAGTTAATACCTACGTCACGAAAGGGTGAAAAACTTCTTCGTTCATCTGAATAAATCTAGGCTTATCTCCGAAACGGCCAGAACGACCCAGCTTTTAGTGAAACTTTATCAGGCACTTTAGCTTCGAAGGGAAACAGCATATTCTTTCAATAAGTACTTCGAACAGTTGAATGAGCCCTGGTTCTTTCAAAGAAAATGTAGCCAAAATCTAAAAATATTCCGCGAGCTCATATTAAAGCAAGTGTTGCCAAGAGCAAAAGCAATTATGTTTTTGTTATTCCGAGTGTTAGTGTTACTTGTGATAGACAGTTAAATTATTGCAAACACGCTCCTCGCGAGAACGTGGAAATACACCTCGCACTTAACAGGAAATTTATCCCCCAAATTCTATTTAGTTCCAGAACAATTACCTAGAAACATTACGATTCATTAAAAGCGCTCAACGTAAGTTGTTGAAAATTCGTTGAAATCAGCGGCAACAGAGGCGATATAAAACTCAAATGCACCTGACTGCATACAAATTGGAATTCCGCCGGGCGTTTTATGCCATTGAGGGACAATATGTTGATATACGTTATTGTTAATTCGACGGCTCATACGTTTTTGCTATGCTTTTAGTTTTTCAAACAATTAAGGTAAATTCCTCAGTGCTCCAATAGTTGATATATTACTGTATAGCGATAATGGTGACAAGGGGGGGTCGTCTACAGAAACTTTCTAAGTCGCAGTTTTATATCAGCTTGGATTGTTACAACTTACGGAAACATCGTAGAGGTCCTTGTACTAGATTTGTTTCACTGTCATTTTCATATGTGTAGTCTATTCAAATATTCACCTATTTGAATATTTTCATTCACTCATTGAATCCATTCTTGACAGCTGTAATGAAATAAACTAATCTATGCCAGAGCAATTGATCGAAGATTCATAAACCATTCCAGCCGCAGGATATGATGGAGACAAAAGCCGCTCACGGTATTGTAAGCTCCGTCTGTTGACCGGAGGTATTTGAGACTGTTTCGGCCGCCGTATTAGCCGAATCGTTGTAATTTTGCTTTCAATCCTATCTTGAGGTTTAATTTGTAACATATCGATTTATGCTCTATAATACAATAGCAAGTAATATTTATGAACACCACAGAACAAAATGAAATCTGCAATATCAAAACTATTACAAGGATAAAAAGGCCGGAGAGACAATTTATATGTGTGTGGCTCTACATGGTTTCTGATAAAATAAATTAAAAGCATTTTTGACTGAGGCATTTTTGCCGGCGGCACTATATTATTGCATTGTCGTCAGAGCTCTATGCATACTGTACCAAATTTCAGTACCAAATTTCAAGTAAATCTGGCCACCGGACTCAATTGCAAGGTTTGAAACAGACCACTTACATACAAACATTACAAGTTAATCAAAATCTTGTAAAATATTGTAGCTATAAGATGATGACAATACCAGGCTTAATATTATTATTATTTTATTGTTATTACTGGGGCCGCGTGAGAACTATACATATAGCCCAAGCCCTCTCATACTGAGAGGAGGCCTAGCCCAGCAGTGGGACGTATAGGTATAAACGATGATGGTTATGATGATGATATTATTATACGACATGTTGAATTAATTCGTCGTTGGACGTATGTAGTTAGACGTCGTAATAGTCACTGAAGCTTCAACTGATACGTTGGTGACTGAGGTCAAAATAGTTTCATTTTACACTAGGAACCACTTGATCAAGTTTTCGAAAATACTCGTACAAAACGAGGCATCACCTATTACTGCAATTTAAACGATTTTTAATTTTCAAAAAACGAACTAAAGGATACAGTTGGATCACCGAAAATTATGACGTCATAGTTAAGGTACGAGTAGTTCAACACAAAATTCATACTGAGCGATCGATTTGACATTTAAAAACCGCCCAAGTGCGAGTCGGACTCGCACACGAGGGTTCCGTAGAAAGATTTTAACGCTTATTCCCAGTGTTTTAAGAAGTCCAGTGTTAGCAGAGCCCTGCTCCTAAGCAAAATGTACGCAGTGTGGTTTAAGATTTTGAGAATTTTCTGATTGTTTGTGCTATAAGAGCTACCTTCATACAAATTTCAAGTTTCTAGGACAATTTGTATGGAAATAGCCCTTTTAATGACTGTATCTTTTTTATTGCGTTGACTCAGAAGGTCGATTTTTTCACAGCTTCAAGGGACCGCAGGCTTGAGTATTTGATATTAATTTCGGCATGTTACCTACCCGCGTTCCAGAGAAAAAGGGTCTTGACAGACAGACAGACGGACAACAAAGTGATCCTATAAGGGTTCCGTTTTTTCCTTTTGAAGCACGGAACCCTAAAAAAGTTGCTGGTTTGACCAACTCTGCTCATCATCCCCATTGCCCCGTTTATGACACCACCATTCAAAGGCAGGGTTATTTACCTACAACAGATCAGAAGACACGAGACCGTCTGCAAATATTTCACCATCCCTTTCTAACATACTCCGAAATATTGAGACAGCAGCACATCGTCATGGCAACGGAAGTGTCAAGAATCAATATGGCTCATATTTGCTCCGCGTAATCTCTCATCAAAGGAAAGTTAATATCGTTTAAGCACAGAAATTACCCGCCTCGCCAAACAATATTATATTTTATTAGATTTTTCATATAACTTTATGAGAAAGCGGAAAATTTACTTTTATAGCGCGCTTTTGATTTTTATTGGAATTTAAACAGACGTGGTGCTTTGGAGTTTTAAAATGGGATAGGGTAATTAATTATTGTCTTCGTATTCGTAATGATTGAGTATCACTTGTAATGTAAGTATCTAACTAAGTAATATCTTACTTGATTGCCCAATAATTTAGAACATGCTTACTTGTAATTAACTAATGTGACTGTTTCAGCCAGCACTCCAGAACATTACAATACAATACAATACAAATATTCCTTATTGAAAACCACAAAACAGTACAAGGAGATTACAGAAAACAGGTATGGTAGACAACACACAAAGACATTATTATTAATGTCGTAAAAAAATTGAGAATCGCCTTTTTCTTTAAGCCGGTTAACAAAAATAAAATAGTTATCTAGTAACTCTTCGCTGTTGCATGTGTGTAGTATATCTCTTTATTGCACATAAAACATGAAATATCAGATAACAGAACAAAAGCAAATGTACAAGATCGAACTACCCTTAAAATAATCTCTACCAGCTAAGCACGTGAACACGGATTTTGATCAAGCACCAATCACAAAAATTACCCCCAGGGTCGGAACCACTGTTCTAGACTTCTAGACGCATATAATATAATATGCGACAAACATATATAATAATATGTTACAAGCTTTTATTCAAGTACTTGCAATTTTGTATATATTGTAAGTATCTTGCAAGTTAAATTTGACCCACTTCCCGATGTTCGATTTAGCTGAAATTTTGCATACTTATGTAAGTTCGGTGACAATGCAATCTGGTAGAGAAATTCAGGTGGTGCGGCCAGGATCGTCTACACAGGAGGGAACTCTTCAACGGTTAATGGCATCGACTCGAAATTTGGTATGGATATGTAAGTTGGACGACAATACGCGTACAGACAGCTAAAAGTACAGTCGGCAAAAAAGCTTGTTTCAAAAATTTCATTTTTATGGTTAGTTTATTTTTATACAGCCTGTAAGTCTATATTTAACTCTACCGAGCGAAATATCCCGAATTTCCCTCGCGTCCCGCCGTTATTAGACAACAGCGCTCCAAAGAATGTTTCATTTTCAATATTAGCAACGACCTTTCATAACGGAATAGCGTAAATAGTTTTCTCAGCACTTAGATCAGTGGATCGTAATATTGAAGGCCCGTGATTGGCTAGTTAGCGAATCCTTTGTAGGCTCTACATCCTTTCAGAGGTTTGGGGTCGGTTGTTCATTGACTAACGACCGAATAGTGGTTAGAGAACCTGATTACGAAGCTGAGGTCCCGGGTTCGCTCCCCGGTCGAGGCAGGCCAAAATTAGCGTCTGTCTTCCCTTAGATTAGATGTCTTGCCTTATCAACGTTCGTCTAATTTTGGCCTTGAGTGTATACTAATGTGTATCTAGGTATGTATTTAACTACTTACAGGTATAAGTATGTTTGTCTGTTGTCTAGTAGGTATCCGTAACACAAGTTATGCTTAATTTGGGACTACGTCAATTGGAGTCAATTGTCCCACGGTATTTATTTACTTGTTTAAGGATCATGTAGGTAAGTATGAAATTATGGAACAGTTTTTAAGATAAGTGCCCGGAAGATTTTAATATTCATTTCACGTTTCATACCAGTTATATGTATAAACACAAATTCAATTCTACACAACAAGTACACATACACAAGACAGTCGAGCTTTTCACGTACCTTTGAGTTCACAAACGCTTTAGATCCTTAACGTCAGTGTACAGTGCCCTAAGCACGACTTGTGGAATCCTGCGTCACGTAAAATCGAGTAGTAAACTATAACGAGTTTGTATGACGTTTGGAACAGTGCCCGCCCGTGAGCGTATTTGGAACTAAAATTTAGTATGAGATTTCTCGATCTCGATACGATAACCGTAACGTAACGCAGGATTCGACAAGTCGTGCTTAGGGCACTGTACTGGAAAATGTGAGTAATTTTCGACAGCTGTCATCCCAAAATCAAAACAATACGACTGTAAGTACATTTCAGACATTCTACGTCCTAAATTGTACTAAGTATTTATTTAGTTTGTTAAGTCATGTAAGTATAAATATAAATAAAATATGTATTTAAGTCAGAACATGTCAAGGTCATAAACATAAATATATAGACGTTACCAAACTCGTCAAAAATATCTATACTTACACCTGTATACCATTAACAATAAAACCGTTGTTTGTAAAGTCATAGTAAGTAGGTAGATAACAAAATTAGGATGTTATAAAATATGTATTTAAGTCAGAACATGACTCTACACAGTCAAGGTCATAAACATAAATATATAGACGTTACCAAACTCGTCAAAAATATCTATACTTACACCTGTATACCATTAACAATAAAACCGTTGTTTGTTAAGTCATAGTAAGTAGGTTTAAGTCAGAACATGACTCTACACAGTCAAGGTCATAAACATAAATATATAGACGTTACCAAACTCGTCAAAAATATCTATACTTACACCTGTATACCATTAACAATAAAACCGTTGTTTGTAAAGTCATAGTAAGTAGGTAGGTAACAAAATTAGGATGTTATAAAATATGTATTTAAGTCAGAACATGACTACACAGTCAAGGTCATAAATATATAGACGTTACCAAACTCGTCAAAAATATCTATGCTTACACCTGTATACCATTAACAATAAAACCGTTGTTTGTTAAGTCATAGTAAGTAGGTAGATAACAAAATTAGGATGTTATAAAATATGTATTTAAGTCAGAACATGACTCTACACAGTCAAGGTCATAAACATAAATATATAGACGTTACCAAACTCGTCAAAAATATCTATACTTACACCTGTATACCATTAACAATAAAACCGTTGTTTGTTAAGTCATAGTAAGTAGGTAGATAACAAAATTAGGATGTTATAAAATATGTATTTAAGTCAGAACATGACTCTACACAGTCAAGGTCATAAACATAAATATATAGACGTTACCAAACTCGTCAAAAATCTATACTTACACCTGTATACCATTAACAATAAAACCGGTGTTTACATACATTTGACGCGATGGCTGTACTTGTAGGTATTTATGACCTCGATTGTACGAGACGCCAGCTAGACTACCAGTGAAAACCTAGAAGTTCGCTCGTGACGTGTGTCATTTAGGCAAAAACGCATCGTGGGCTCACAGCTGTCAAAATTACAAAATGAATACTTATCAAGAAATATGTTAGGTACAGGTGTACTTAACTGAGAAGACAATTTCTAACCTGCTGAGACCCAACGTTCCAAATTTAGAACAAATGTCAAAGAGAATTTTAATTTTTCTTTAACAGCAAGTTTCAAATTCAAACAACCTAAATTCGATGTTGAGCCACACGAGGCTAGCACAAGTTTTTTTGCTGAACGCACTTTCTGTTGACTGTACTTGCATTGTCATGTAATTTGTTTTATATCCAAACCTAATTTCAAGTCAATCCGACCACAATAAGCAAAATTTAATTTGATTACACACACACAGGCAGACAGACGCAGGGACAAATAAAGTAGTATAAATAAAATCTTGTAAGAAAATGTTAGCGGCATTACTCAGCATTTAATCATGAAATTTGTACTCGTCCGACAAAGCACTATTATACGTAATCAAGCTCAGTGAATCCTTATAGCCGTAATTAAACTAATTGATCGCCTTATATAATTAGGTACCTGGGAACACCTGCCTCGGCTTTGCCGCAATTGTTCTTAGAGTTATGCATTTCTGCATAAACAATATGGATTGGTGTAGGACTTGCCATAACTCAACATGCGATTATAGGTTCTGTATTATAGCAGCTCGGTTTTACCAATATGGCAATCTTCGGGTTTTGGCTGTTATGTCCATGTGGCAAGATATAAATAGACTAGTGTTTGGGAGTCCAATATTAAAACCAAAATTTTATACCTATAACATATAGGCAGTTCAATGCTCTTTTACCAACACGTCATTTTTTTAGTCTACTAGCGCTTTCGGAAAGACCATGATTGCAAAGAAGAATGCGCCGCAAGAAACTTGGCACAAAGTATATTTTTCTAAAAACAGGTTACAACAGCTCTAACAATACCTTCATATCCACAAATTAATTATATAAGGAAAGCTCACTAAATCATAAAAAACACAGTACGTATTATAGGAAGAAGTGTAAAAAATAATCGACAGAACAGCAAAACCAGAACCAGTCCCTTTGTTATCAAACTTCATGTTCCGACTTTAAAGTTGGATTTTTTGAACAGCCGATATTTGACAGCTGTTGTCCCAGTAAAAATATGATGACACTAATTGTACCGGGATGACGGCTGTCAAATATCGGCTGTTAAAAAATCTAATTGTAGTTACAATAGTAATAGTTATAGTTTATATGTATTTATTTCTGTATTTTCTGTAAAATAAAGCGTTTACTTACTTACTTTTTTTTTAAATGGCCAGGATATTTCTGAAATAGTTTCTATATTACTCTGTCGTGTCCCGCTGCCGGACACAGACATTCTCTCACAATGAGAAGGCTTTAGTTCCCACGCGGGCTCACTGCGGATTTTGAACTCCGCACACAAAAGCGTTATTTCATGCTTCGAATTTTGCTGAAGAAAACTTCAAACATCTCGAATTTCGTGTAATGAAGTTTTTATCAAAGAAAATACAATATCAATAGAAGCTTGTTTGCTACATTGATTGCTCTGTCATGTCAGCTTTACAGGCTTACATTCCAAATTTTAAGCCCACTGTAAAATTGTCTTGAATCATTTAAAAGTTTAGAAACAGACAGCGCTTAGTTATATTAAAAAGCTTGATAAAATTGTCAAGTACCTATCTTAAAGTGTAAAGTACTTTTAAAAGTATTTGTAAGAAAACAGTTTTCCGATCTCGGCACTCAGATCATATCCTTGTATTTCCCAAACAACACTTCGAACAATTTCAAGACAGATTTATTTGCGATTTCTAAAGTTATGAAATTTATATCTCATTTTTAGGAATTTTACTTTCAGTTTCGCGTCGAAGTGGAAAGAATTAGGAAAAGTTGAATATCACTTAAAAGTTTACAGAAAATACGTTATACCTACCTATTTCAGAACTTTATTTAGATAAAATTTTGCGCTTTCGACATAGGATCTGACCTTGATTATGGCATCAGGTGCGAAGAGCAACCTTTAGGTATACATAGAAACAGCCAGCACATACATACAACATAAACATCGACTATGAGTAAAAATAGCGATACTTTAATAGAGAGATCTAATCTTAATTGCTATTGGCTATCCAGACACTGGCATGTGACCAATAAATACACTATCGGGACTACTCGGGATCCTAAGGTTCTCACATTACTTACTATACTAATTGTACATCATCATCGGCCTTATAGTCTATCGCAAACTGTTTAAGCATGTACATAGCACATTTATAACATATAGTCTGGTCATATTTATTTACGAGTGAAACGCTATTAATTAATTCCAGTCCGTGTTCGTTATCATTACGAATGTCGAAAGACGATAAAAATGTATTCTGGATTCGAGAATAAATCCGCAAGCGAGGCGTAACAAGTGGATTCCGCTAACAAGGTTACCTCCATACAGCCTGCGTCACGTGATGACACGGACTGTCATGACGTTACGTTTGATATTTGTGTCTCTTTTACGTCGGTGAGGGAAGAAAGGGGCGTACAGAGATGGAGAGTTGGCGGTATTCGTGATGGTAGAGGTGGAGTTTAAATTTAAAACTAAGGAAAGCTGGGTTCGTGGATAATATTAGACCAGCGGTTCCGATCCTGGGGGCGATTACCCCCAAAGGGGTAAAACTGTGATATTTGAAGGACAACGGGAGCGATGACGTAAAATTGGTTTGACCGGCACGGGAAGTACTTGCTCTAGAAGTGTGAACGAAAAATTTAAACTGTTTTTACGACAAAAAGGTCAGGTAGGAATAGGAACCATTGTTCTGGCTGGACTCTTTTGCATGGTATTTTATAACAGTGTCTCTGTATCTTTAATGGCGCCGAAAATTGGAATAGGTATGGGTACAAATTTTGCAAGCAACTTCGTTGTAGTTACAAAGACGTTTTCATATTTATTATTATCACGCACGTTTTCTAAAAAATAACCTACCTACGATAAAACGTTGTCTACTCATATTTTCTAAAGACCAAATAAAGTTGAAAGAAATTTGAAATTTTGCTCGGTCTAATATTAATGAACCCTAAAAAAGAATTTTCACAAATTCCATGAAAGTTGAGTTCTGTAACTCTTTTACATCGGATAATTTAAACTTTTTAATACTGCAGCATTAACTGTATCTGTCAGTAGACAGTTTTTATTTTTGCTTGTTCGTTATAAAGTAGCAGTTAATTAACAAAAATGTTTTTATACGTAGCAAATACGAACTCGTAAGTTTAACTTTTTTCAAACACAAAGTTTCAGAGGATTGAGCACGACTTCGAATCCTGCGTAACGTTACGGTTATCGTATCGAGATCGAGAAACCTCATACTAAATTTTAGTTCCAAATACGCTTAGGGACGGACGCTGTTCCAAACGTCATACAAACTCGATAACGTTTACTGTTCGATTTTACGTGACGCAGGTTTCGAATCCCACCCCTCACGCTCGGGCCTCAGGAACGAAGAACAACTGATTTCAAATAACAACTTCTACGACTACGACAAGAACAAAAGCTTTAAATTTTACTAAAATTGCGTGCGCGCGGGTGAACATAATAATTATTAGACAAATGGAAACGAGATAATTGACAGCGATTTCCTCATATATGTTTGATGAGCTCCCGAACCGCGAATACTGTCAAAATAATAATTTTTAGATCATGAATCAATTATTTATTGGATTTTTCTGTTTAATATTTTTTCAAATAAAAACCGGCTTCAAATATTTAATTAAAAAATTCTGAATGTTTTGAAAACTCCCGTCATCACGGTTCTGCTCTCAAAAAGCGTTAAAAAGTCAATGTGCCTGTATCTGTAAAATCAACTCTAAAAAGCAGTTACAGCCTGATCGAAGGTACCGTGACTGAATCATTAGATTTAAATAGAATTGCAGTGCATACATTTGGTTAAATTTCGGTACGGACAATTTTATTACACACCTTGTACGCAAATTTCGAATTGTGAATAATGCTTTTAAAATAAATAAATTCATTGTCGTTCGAAATTTCAGAAAATCCAAAATCTGCGTCACTTGCCGCTATTGTATTGTTATTCTGCTTCCCTCGCAATAAAATCAAGCAATGTTCCGGCTAAAAAATCAACCGGCAAGCATCTAACCAACCAGCAGACTCCATTAGCAACTTCACATGCGATGGTTAGCTCAAAAATTGAATTAACCACGACCCAGTTCATATTGTTCGGTTTATCTACGGTAATCAAGTTACAAGGTAGCAGACGTGTCTCGAGCACATTTATCACGTTGGATCCGGTTAGTTTCCTAACAATGCTGATATAATATACGGCGTCGTATGCAGATAAGATCTTTTCCGGGAGCTAGTGCGATATTGAAGTTGAACTGTGAAATTAATTCTCATTATACGGATTTAGTGGATAGATTGCATGGTGTGTTTCGACGATGACGTAAACATGCATGGCAAGAACCAAAATAAATAGCAATTAATGTACCAACTAGCATAGTTTGACTTTAAAAGCAATTTAACGAGAAGACCGCCTGTAAAATAGTTGCAAAACAGTAACTGGAGAAAGAGAAAATGGCTACAAAATCCCTGGTCGATCACTTCTTCAAGCCAGGACTTTAGTCTTGGTATTGGTGTCATCGACATCTCTATATCGATTACGAGAACACTACGTTCGATTTTCCAAACATCGTGTGATTTCTTTTTGTTTATAGAATAGTTTTACTGCATTTAAACACACAAATCTGATGGTACACTAAGAAACCTACTTAAAGCGGGAAACTATATACATATACTAGCTTATGCCCCGCGGCTTTGCCGCCGTGAAATATTTCAAAATGGGCTAGTTCCCTATCCCGTGGGAATATCGAAAAATCCCTTCTTAGTGCACCTCTAGGATATTCAAGGTATATGTTTGCCTAATTTCAAGCCTAAGGTCCAGTAGTTTAGACTGTGCGTTGTCTGTCAGTCAGTCAGTCAGTCAGTCAGTCAGTCAGTCAGTCAGTCAGTCAGTCAGTCAGTCAGTCAGTCTGGGTACTGTTTTATAGGTATAGATAGATTGCCTGAACTGAACGTGATATTGAATCATATTAATCTAAAGCCAATATTGGTCATGTCGCCTTGATAACCTCCTACGCAATCATGCAATTGCAATGCGACCGCAAAGTTAAATCCAGGTTGTGGCCAACATTAATTGACCAAAACTGTTCTCAATAATCGAACATCAGTCGAGTGTTGCCGCAGACTTTTTCATGGCTTACGATTCAATATGCAAAATGGGTAAAACGTTTAATGATATCTCGATTGTCAAAATCATCTAAAGCACTTTTACTACGTGACCCATTTTAAACAGTTTTTTGGGTCACGTAGTATGGGTATGTTCCCTTAGCAGCGCCACTAGCACGTATCGACAACAAAACAATTCTCATACTATTTGACACTTTGACGCAAACGCGTTCGAGACTGTTACCTATCACATCCTCGAAAAACTTATTACCGAATATTAAAATCCCGAAAACGAAATGCCTTTTTTTCATTTTCCAAATTATTATTTGTCCGAAGTGTAATTTACCATATTTTATTTTTCCAAATGTTTTAAAATCCATTTTATTATTAGACAAATGATTCAAAATCTAACAGTACGAAATTCCGCAAAATCATTATCCGCAACATCTTTGCTTTGTAAATATTTTACTATTAAGTACTATATGCGTAAAAGTTGTACAAAACACTCTAATTTGATTTGAAATACATACGGGTATAAGAATATGTCTCTTCGCGCCTTGACGCAACTCTAACCTAACCTAGCCTATTTACTATATTTAGGTTATTATAAAAAGATGGCAAGTGATTGGGTTGTCAAATAAATAAACTGGATATTCTATTTCGGGATTTCGAATTTGTTGGCAAATAACATTGTGGTTAAATGAATCTGTGGCGTAGTCAAGTTATGGAAAACAAAATATATGGATTTAAAAAATTCGGTGAACCGTTTTCCGATAAATGAAATTCGAGTAAAAGAGTTTCGAAACATTGACATAGGTTACCGTTCGAGACGTATTTTTTGGCCGTCGATTACCTACCTACAGGAAGCTCTGGACGGACATACGTACGAGAACATAATACATATAGGCATAACACGTTGGTTAAAAAACATAACCCTCCTTTTGGGCTTGGTAATAAATTCAAAGTTTGCCACGTTATACGTCGCGAGCATCGATAATAGATCGGTAAGTCCCTTGTGACGAATCGTAGGCACAACTGCCGACTGTTGGTGAATAAAAAAGAGGATAATGACGAATTGTCGCCAGTAAAGATATTCTTTGGACATCTAGGCTTGATCTAGGCCTGCCACGTAAATTCCGAGAAACACCAGTTTGCTTGAAAGGCAATAAGGCCAAATAATTGCTACCAGAGCTTTTTTTTTACATCTTGTTTTTATCGTCGTTAAGCTTTCGACGCGGCAATTTAATACCATAATATAAAATTCGCAATCAACAGCGGTCGAGAGAAAGCCTGTGCCCAGTAGTTGGACGTATACAGACTTTAAATTATCATGATTTAAGATTTTATTTCCACGCGTTTCTATTACAGACACGCTATCATAATGACATTCCATTGAGGACGTACACCATGGCACCCATGTTCACTCATCTGCTAAAACCTGCCCTACTATCATCCGAATATAGGAGCAGCACACAGCACAACAGTGAGGGTTGTTGTACCAAATGGATAACACCGTTCGGTCTATGAAGGAATTATGGCAGACATGTCGGAATTTATGTATGGCTAGATAAATACATAATGTATTCTGTGAAGTGTTATTTGATTTCCGATTCAGTTGGACATAACATTGAACGGCGTATTTTACAATCGATCACGCGGTGATCGTCGAAACACATTCGACCGCGTATAATTTCGTTTGTTAGGTCTACCAGTTTTAAGGAATTGTTAGAATAGGCTTCAATATAATAGTTTCTGGAAATTCCTGGCATGTTTAATAATACATACGGGTATTAGCGCTTGCATTTATCTAGTAGCGACTGCCAGAATTATGCTCTATTAAATTATTTCCAAATTTACTTAGGTAGAAAATCATAAGCATTTTCCTCTTTGGATGAACATTTCAGAGCAGTTAATAATGACAGTACCTATATTAAATATTAAAATAAGAATAAAATCGGAACAAAAACAGAGGCACATTTTTTTGTATACAGACCTTATTACGACGATGGTAAGGTTGATGTATAAGTACATATTTGTGCAACTTTGCGCGGATCCATGCCTTTGACTTTAACCTATTGTAAAGGAGCAAAAAGTGTTACTACATAACATATTATGTTAGAAACAATTACTTAATGTGTTTAAAATAACGAAAAATAACAAAGCCTGCGGCTCAAATAGAAAACGCCCAAACATATTGGTAACGAAATGCAGCTTTGGTTTCTGAACGAAATTTTCACATTGACAGTTCTGTACGGTCAGCGTACATTTTAGATACTAGGCGCTCTGCGCGTGTAACCCCAATTGCCGACACTGCTGTCGCGGCATAGTTAGTTTACTTTAAATGTTAATTAAGATAACTATATTAGTCACGTAGTGTCACGCTAACGGCGAACACTAGCAATTATTAGCAGTTAACAATAGTGATTCAATAACATAACCATTGTAACATTAATTTAACATTATTTATTAAACAGTTTAAAATTTAAAACACTTTCTTTTCACATACAACAACCAAGAAGGGCGCTCGTAGTATATCGGTTCGTCGCGTGCTACGAGTATAATATAAGGGTCGCCACCCTTACATTTGGTCCTTCGAACTAAACAAACAAACCAGTGCCGTGAGTGTTCAGTGCTGCTGATCTGAGCGGGCATCGCAGCGTGCAGCGTGGGATCTGGCAGCAGCTCCGTGGGCTTCGGCAGGAACAACGACATCGTCGACGGCGGGTCGACACCAACATCAACATCAACATACGCAACACGTCGTCAGGTGGTAGCAGAGTCAACAAGTAAGATCGTTTTATTTTACTGCTTTGCAACTTACCGCCTTCGACAACCCAACATTTTACATACATTAACAACATGAGTTCTTGGATGGTGAGACAATCCGAGATAGCGGACCAGATAGTGCAGTTGGAAAGCAACTTTAAGAAGGATGGGCCATCGCGCATTACTCTGAGTTATCTGATGAAGAGGCTATCTAGCCTGGAAGTCTTGTGGCAGGAGTTTACGAACAATCATGCTAAGATAATGGAGGTTGGAGATTGTAAGGGCGAGTACTTTGATAAGAACATTTACAACAAGATAAGCGATGTTTACATTAGAGTCAAGAACGCTTTGTTAGCCAGCGGTCAGGGGTCAAGTGACAGGGCTGATCAGCCACAGGGAGCTGAGCGAATGCAGGCTGAGTCAGGGGACAGGGAACATTATCAGGAGCAGGGTGGTTCATTGATGGAGGAGAAGCTTAATGAACAGAGGTCGAATATTATGGCTTTCGAGAGGCAGGTGAGGAAGTTGAACATATCAAAACTTACAGAAAAATGGCAGTTAGAGGATGAGTTGAAAGTTTTGGCAGCTCGGTGGGAAAGTATTGACAAGCAATACTGGAAGTTGCATAGTATAACGGACATGAGTATTTATGAAAGAGAGTACGATCGGTTGGAAACAGTGTACAAAGAAGTAAGAGAAGAGATTAATAGGAAGGTGATGAGTAGCGTTCATCAGGAGAAGTCGCCGCCGAAGGTCGAGCTTCCTATTTTCAGCGGTCATTATGAGAGCTGGATAACATTCAAGGATTTGTTTTCGGAGACGGTACATTTGAACCCCTACATTTCAGCAACTCAGAAGATGCAGCATTTGAAGTCAAAATTGAGAGGTGAAGCCGAGAGACTGGTACAACATTTGAACATTAGCGCGGACAATTATGAGACATGCTGGGAAATCTTGACACACAGGTACGATAACACCAGACTCTTATTTACTCATTATGCTAGCACTTTGCTGAACCAACCCTCGATTCAACGCCCGAGCGCCGCCGTAATTAGAAAACTACATGATACTACGCTAGAATGTTTAAATGGCATCACTAACTTGGATATTGACGTTAGCACCTGGGACCCGTTGATCGTACACATTCTGGTGCAAAAATTGGATCAGGAAACAACAGAACAGTACATTGAGAGTTTAAAAGCGCCAAGGTCCCTGCCAGCGTTAAGTGAATTTCTGGGATACTTAGAGGTAAAATTTATGGCGATGGAGACCAGCAACAAAGGATCGAGAGCAGCTCCCGGTCCCTCAACAATTATTAACCGACCGCAACAATACTTTTACAACCCTTACAATAAAAAGCCAACGGGCTTTAACAACCGAAAAGCAGTCACCGCTGAAAAGACCCATACATTCCCGAAAGCCTACCATACCGCCAGCTGGAGTTGTCCGAAATGTAACAAGGATCACGGCCTTTACACGTGCCGTGAATTTCTAGAATTGTCACCCGAAATGAGGTTAAAAACAGTACAAAGATTAAAAGTATGTCACAATTGCTTATACAGTCACAATGGCAAAGAATGCAATTCGACGAATAAATGCAAGACATGCAATAGGGGGCATAGTACACTATTGCATGATGCGATGCAAACAATATCGAAACCAGGTCAGCGGCTGGGCGCGCATGTATCTAGTAATGACCTAGACGAAGTGCTGTTGGCAACAGTACAGCTGAAGGTGCAGTCTTCAGATGGTACCTTCATAACATTGAGGGCTTTGCTTGATCAGGGGTCACAATTAACGTTAATAACAGAGAACGCCGCTCAACAATTGCAATTGAAACGAAACAAATACGATGCCGTCATATCAGGAATAGGAGCGGAGCCGTCAAGCAAATGTAAAGGGGAAGTAACATTATTATGCCAATCCATACATAACAATTATACATTTAACGCCAAGGCATTAATAATGAACAAATTAACAAGCAAATTGCCTGCTAGGCAAGTAAACACAGACAGCTGGAGTCAGATAACAACCTTGAAGTTAGCTGACCCGCGATTTAACATACCAGGGGAAATTGATATCCTTTTAGGCGCTGACATTTACTCGGAAATAATAATGGAAGGTCTAATTAAAGGAAACAGCAACAACATTACAGCTCAACAAACCCATCTTGGTTGGGTGATATGTGGAAAGATTAACGCATTTACCTGTCACGTGGTTCTCAATAACACTGATGACCTGTCTAGATTCTGGGAACAAGAGGAAATAAGTGACAACACATTAACAAGTCATGAAGACGCCTGTGAAAAACTTTACAAAGAAACAACAACAAGATTGGCCGACGGCAGATACCAGGTCAGGTTGCCAATGAAGCCGGGATTTGAAACCAAACTGGGAGCATCAAAACAAAGAGCAGTAGCTATATTTAAACATTTGGAGAAAAAGATGGACAAGAACAAGAGTTTCGCAGGTGACTACAAGCAGTTTATACAGGAATATAAAGATCTCGGCCATATGAAACCAGCAAGTAGTGAGCAAGAAGTGCAGTATTATCTACCTCACCATGACGTCATTCGATTGGAAGCTGTAACAACAAGATTGAGGGTGGTATTTAATGCTTCCGCAAAGAGTACATCAGGACAAAGCCTCAATGATTTAATGGAGGGGGGGCCGAACCTACAGGCGGACCTGCAAGCACTGTTATTGCAGTGGCGACAATATAGATATGCATTCACTGCTGATCTAGAGAAGATGTTCCGGTTCATTGCAGTTCATCCTGATGATCAACCGTTGCAGAAAATCGTGTGGCGTGAGTCGTCACGACAACCTCTAACATCGTATCAACTGTGCACCGTGACGTATGGCACGAAAGCAGCTCCGTATTTAGCTCAGAGAACATTGAAGCAGCTCGCCGCAGACGAAGGAGACAAACATCCAGTAGCTAAATCCATTTTAAACGAGAAGTTCTACATGGATGATGTATTATTTGGAACGGATACAATTGCAGAGGCAAGGTCGGCACGAGATGATTTAACCTGTCTACTTAAACGGGGTGGTTTTAATCTCAGAAAATGGTCCAGCAATGAAGAACAACTTGTCGAAGACCTCCCGGAAAACATGAGAAATCCACGCAACTTCAGCTTCAGTAACGCCGAGAACCTGAAAACGTTGGGGTTAGGATGGAACCCTAAAAACGATTTATTTACATTTACATCGCCACTCCAAAACAAAACAAACACACGCGAACATTATACTAAGAAACAGTTGCTTAGTGAAATTGCCATGATATTTGATCCTTTAGGCTGGCTTTCACCCATAACGATAAAGGCAAAAGTACTGTTTCAACAAGTGTGGACGTTGAACGTAACATGGGATGAGCAGCTTCCAGCAGGTATAAACAAGGAATGGAAGGCCGTCAAGGACGATCTTGGAAACATCGAAAAATGCAAAGTGCCAAGATGGCTGGGTTTTGACAGCTCGGACATAGAAGTAGAACTACATGCCTTTAGTGATGCTTCAGAAAAAGCATACAGCGCGGTAGTTTATAGCGTAGTTCGGAAGACTGGGGAACCACAAATAAACATCGTGGCCGCAAAAACCAAGGTAGCGCCGATTAACAAGAAAATGAGCCTGCCGCGACTGGAGTTAAGTGGAGCCTTACTTTCATCGAAACTGATTAACAAGATACTACAAACATACAATAACAAGACATTTAAAGTTTATGCGTGGACAGACTCAATGGTAGTGCTAGGATGGCTTAATGGCGACGAGCAACGATGGAAGGCGTTTGTTGCTCATAGAGTACAGGAAATTAAAACGGTCATCAAGCCGGAACAATGGAGTTATGTAGAATCGCAACAGAACCCAGCGGACTGCGCTACAAGGGGACTGCTACCATCGCAGTTAGCGCAGTTCACCTTGTGGTGGAAGGGGCCACCATGGCTCACTAATAAACAAGAGCAAAAATTAACAATCAATACCGCGGAGTTAAATACGAAGGAAGAGGTCAAAAACCACATATTAACCGTGCTAGCAAACATTCCGGAACCAGCTGTTGTCATTGACCTACTGAACAGGTGCGATTCGATAGATAAAGCCGTGCGAACATTGGCATGGGTATCGCGTTTCATAACAAACGCGCGTGGTAGCGGGTTACGTAACGAGCATTTGACGACTGCAGAATTGCAACGCGCGCATACGCTAATCATAAAACATATACAAATGGAATGCTTTGGGAAGGAAATAAAACAAATAAATACAAAGGGGACGGTAGACAAAACCAGCAGCTTATATAAGCTAAACCCGCAGTTGGACAAACTTGGACAGCTTCGGGTCGGAGGTAGACTTGGATACTCTGACCTGCCGAACGAGACAAAATACCCCTTGATTATCCCAGCAAAGCATAGGTTAACATACCTACTTATTCAAAAAGCGCATGTAGCTACCTTGCACGGAGGTCCCAGGCTAGCACAAGTACACTTGAGACAACGGTACTGGATCCCCGGCGGAAATAACATCGTTAAAAGACAATTAAGACATTGCGTGAAATGCATAAGATTCACGGCGAAGCAACAACATCAACAAATGGCCGATTTACCAAAGGTAAGGGTCATCCCCGCACCGCCGTTTTACAACTGTGGAGTGGACTATGCCGGACCCGTAGAAATAAAGGCAACCAAAGGCAGAGGTATCAAAGGGTGCAAGGGATATATAGCATTGTTTATCTGTATGGTAACAAAGGCAGTCCACCTGGAGCTAGTGAGCGACTTAAGCTCTCAAACATTTATCGCGGCCTTGAAACGAATGACTGCAAGGCGAGGGGTGCCAAAGAACATGTATAGCGACTGTGGAAGTAACTTCGTTGGAGCAAACAGAGAATTAAAGCGACAGTTTAAGGAGCACGCTACATTTAACAGTGAATTTTTTTGTAAGGCAACAACTGACTTGGAAATTCAGTGGCATTTCAATAGCCCCAGCTGGCCCACAGCTGGAGGATTGTGGGAATCAGCGGTAAAATCCATGAAATACCACCTCAAAAGAGTACTCGGCGAACAAAAACTTACATTTGAAGAGTTCGCCACGTTGTTAACTCAGATAGAGGCCTGCTTAAATTCCAGACCACTGTTCGCTCTTACTGAAGAAATGGACGATTTAGAGTACGTTTTAACGCCAGGACATTTCCTTGTCGGACACCCACTAACAACATTGCCCCAGGAAGACTTGACCGGGGAGAAAATATTAACCAAACGATGGCAACTAACAACTAAACTTTATCAAGATTTTTGGAAAACGTGGTCGACTGAATACCTCCACCAACTACAAACAAGATGCAAGTGGAACAAAAAGACCGAAAACTTGCAGAAGGGAGACGTTGTTATCGTAAAAGAAGACATTACAGCGCCAAGTCAGTGGCCACTCGCGCGCGTTATAGAAGTACACCCCGGTAAAGATGAATTGGTTCGAGTGGTCTCATTAAAAACGCAACGAGGAACAATGAGACGGCCAGTAACAAAGCTGATTCGATTGCCTCTGGAAGACCAGACAACACTAGTCCCACCAGATACAAGTCCTGAGCCTAAACCCCAGAGAAAGCAGCGTGGCGCGCTATGGCAGTATTTATGCCTCTTCTTAACATTCATGAGCCTCATAACAGGATCTCATCAGCAACGCACAACAAACATATCCCCATTCGAGAGAGAGAGACAGATATATTACGATGAGATCGGCAACTTGCAAAACATACATGACAGCTGGAAAATACTAACATACTTTAATATGACAACGTACTGGCAAGGCATCGCTAATATGGATAGCTACATAACACATATTGATGGCATATGCAGCCGATTTACTTATCGTCGGATCTGCGAAAGCATTTTAACAGAATTACAACAGGAAGTGGATGACATAAAACATAACAACTACTTATTACATGCCCCGCATGGTTTACTGCCAAGGAAAAAACGAGGCCTGATCAACGCGGTAGGAAACATTGCTAACAGCTTATTCGGGGTCCTTGATGAACGCTTCGCAGAGCAGTACAAACAGGACATTGAAAACGTCAAAATAAACGAAAAGCATCTGCTAAACTTGTTAAAAAATCAAACCTCAGTCATCGAATCACAAAACAGCATGTTGCAACGCAATGAGAACTCTATGAACAAACAATTCAACCTTATTGAACAACACATTCAGCAAGCAGACAATATTATCGCCGAAATGCAAAACAGATCAAAACAAGACGTTCTAATGACCTATTTTAATTCAATGACACTAGCGGCTAACATTATCATAACAAAATTACGACGCACTCAGCAAAGCCTTGTTAATACATTTAACAATATACATAGAGGGAACATAGATGCATCGATATTATCACAGGAACAAATTTTACAACAGCTGAGAGTTATTGCGGCTCGCCTGCCTAATCACCTGTCTCTTCCCGTGGAAGATATCCATAACGAATTATCGGATATTTACAAACTACTACATGTCAAAGCACGAGTAACGGACAACTATTTTATAATGGAAATCAACTTACCACTTACGAGAGATGTACAATTTCAACTTTACAAAGTAATCCCGCTTCCAATACTAGCAAACGGCAGATCCATAACAATACAACCGTCAGCGGAGTACATAGCCGTGAACGTCTTAAAGGATCTCTACATCAAGCTAGATCAATCAGATTTACAGTCGTGTGTTATCCTTCAAGAAAATAAATACATTTGTACCTTTAACAAACCAGTGCATAGCATGCGTCAAAGTAACGTGCCTTGCGAATTAAGTTTCTTAGTAGACAGCTCCCACCATAGTAATAACAATAACACGTGCGACTACATTACTGCAACCTGCGCGAATGAATGGATCGGGTTACATCAACGTCACACATGGATCTACATATGCTGTGACGTGTGTCAGCTGCAAATCATATGTAATGATTTAATGACATCGAAAGAGATGCATAAGACGGGCATTATAACCGTTGGAAAAGGATGCACCATAAAAAGAGATGAAACGATAATACAAGCCGACACTATATATCAAAGCAGATTGTTCGTTAATCCTACGCCATACGCCACACTTCCGAATGATCTAAACAACCTGACGAAACTTCAATCACCCAAACACTTGGATATAATAGCAGAAGATCACTCACAAACATTCAAGGACCTAAGAGGACAGATCAAGGAACTGAACAAAAACAGCGAGCTGCCGAAAGATATAACCAATCACGACGTGCACCAGTACATCGTATCTTACCTGAGCCTTATCATCATCATTGGCACAATAGCTGTGGCCGGTTACATATACCGCATCAAGTTAAAACACTTTCAACGAGAGCCCAGCACCGTACAACAAGACAGTAGAAGGAAAAGAACAATAGAACATCCAATGGAACCGGCTCAAGGAACGCCGGTGGACAACCCAGCCCACATCGAGCTGGGGCCCTTACCACCGTTACCAAGAGGAAAGAAACCGGTTTACGCGGTGCCCCGTAAACCACTATTTAATTTATAAAATCTTATTCTAATAATTTTTACATTACCAACGTTTCTATAACTTTTACATGATATACATTTTACATTATAACCGTTTCTAACAACTTTACATTATATACATTTTATTAACATAACTTAACCTTTAACCATTTAAGGACTTCTTGTGGTCCTGGCAGCATGTACGGTCAGCGTACATTTTAGATACTAGGCGCTCTGCGCGTGTAACCCCAATTGCCGACACTGCTGTCGCGGCATAGTTAGTTTACTTTAAATGTTAATTAAGATAACTATATTAGTCACGTAGTGTCACGCTAACGGCGAACACTAGCAATTATTAGCAGTTAACAATAGTGATTCAATAACATAACCATTGTAACATTAATTTAACATTATTTATTAAACAGTTTAAAATTTAAAACACTTTCTTTTCACATACAACAACCAAGAAGGGCGCTCGTAGTATATCGGTTCGTCGCGTGCTACGAGTATAATATAAGGGTCGCCACCCTTACAAGTTCTAACGTCGGGTTTTGCTTGAGTGAGGTTTTCTCGGCCATAGATCGTATCATAGTTTTACTCTGTATATACCTAGTTGGTTGTGGTGAAGGTATTTTGGTTGTGTTCGTTGTAGTTGGACTCTGGCTGTTACCCTGCCGAAGACTGGCAGTAACACCGTACAACGAGACAAGAGTCTACTGGCCGTGTCTTATCCAACCTCGACATTGGCAGAATCATCAAAAGTTTGATGGGGCCACATTTCCCTAAAAAATTGAATTGAATTGAGGTTTTCTCGACGGCTCCTACGTAAGCTTTTACATAATAGTAACGCCTCCAAACATCCGCAATATCGCAGACATATTGCCAAAAGGAACGAAGGGGGAAATTAGAAGAAAAAGTAAAAGAAATTAAACCTAATACTTGGTACGTACTATTAAATTAAAAAGTTTATGCAAGGATGATAACTACCCTGATAGTCAGCCAATTCATCCTGTTACATGCAACGAGCTACAACGTACTTACTTTAAATAAATAATCACGAGCCTACGAAGAATTTATAATACGAAAGCCGGCTATTTTCAGTGTAGCCATAGCCAACCTCGAAACTTCCCCGAAAATCAATTAAATTTTCGCGGTACCAATAATATTTGAGTTTCAAAGGCGGCAACTACAGCAGTCTCCCATTAAACTTTCAATTTAGCCGCGCAAAGAACAATGGCCAATTGTTACGTTCCAATTAAATTGGATTCTAGTTCCCAGAAACAATTAAAGGGGATATGACACTCCGTTGTAATTCTAAGGCTACGATTTCAAAGGTGCGTTAATTGAATGTAGGTTACCCTTTAAATAAATAAGCCCGGATCTCAGATTAGGCAGTGTTTATTGTGTGTACATTTCAGAGAAGGAAGTAGGTATCTACTGGATCTACATTCATTGCCACATTCTAATGGTTGTGACGAGAGTAGGTACTCGTTTTCACAAAGCTTTAAGGAAATGAAGGATTGTGGCATTCTTTGTTCTCGGCGTAATTAATGTTTCCTATGCCTTATTTTCTAGGACTTTTTTAACAAGTTGAATCAACGAAATAAAAGTAAGTACGAATAAGTTCAAATGGACAATAAATATAAGTACCTGGTCTGAATAGAGTATGTTTGTTGTAATTTTTTCATTTATTTTTATTTTTAAAGTTAAAAAAAATAATAACCAAAGGGACCTGAGGCCCGAGTGAGAATATTCGAATCCTGCGTAGCGTAAGAAACTTAAATTTTAGTTCCAAATGCTCTCACGGGCGATGATACAAATTTCTCGGTAGCGTTACTTCGATTACGTTACGCAGGATTCGAATATTCGTACTCAGGCCTCCGTCGCTGAAAACCGGGCGACCATTCTTATCAAAACATTATCTCCACGCAGGACGAGAATGAAATGAATTTCCTAACTTAATACTTGACTTTTAAGTTACTGGACTAACCCGATAGCGTATCTCCATTCTCACGTTGCTTAACCTAGTCATTAGGATTTGATTAATGATCGTCGCCATGAGGATTAAGCTAACGCCGCAAAAATTCTTGCCGCGAATTCAAAAAACCGGCAAAGTACGAGGACTAAGGGTTCCCTACATGTTTGCCGTTGTGTTGCTTTTAAACTTGGCTTGTAGAGTAATGCTACCTAGGTACTGATTAGTTAGTTGTTTCGCTCTAGGAAGTTTACAATGATAATGCACTGTGATCGGGATAAGTTTGACCAAGGGCGTAACCAGCTTTTGGTCCAGCACATCAAACATTTCTTAAGCCGCGATAGTAGTTTTTGAAGTTTGATTATAAGATCCAGGGGTCCAGAGAAAAAGGATCTTGACAGACAGACAGACAACATAAAGTGATCCTATAAGGGTTCCATTTTTTTCCTTATGAGGTACGGACGGAACCCTAAAAATCAATTGGTAACGATTCCAGAGATACATACTTACAGTTTAAGTTATCTTAGACAAACAGACAAGACGTTATTGAGGGACCCGTTTAGCTCTCTTCGGGTAACGCAACCCTAAAAAGACTACGTCAGCATCAGCATAGTCCACTCTTATTTTTCTCAACTTTTTAATTTTATACGGTAACTTCTGAATTCTCTGTATAATTCAGTCAGTGTTGATGAAATTTTAAATAGTTGAGATGAAATTCGGGCGCGGGATAATTTATGTGCCTTTTTAAAGTTTGACGACAAATAGAGAATTTAATAATTAGTTTCGAGTTTAATCACTGCGTTGGTCACGCTGTTGTTAGACTGCATACTAGAAGTTAGCGCGAAATATACTTTGGAGTAAAACAGACAAGTACTTAATAAATAAAATAAAATAAATAAAGTTTGATTTGCAGGCGTGACACCCATATTTTAAAAAACACAAATAGGTACTTAAACATTTACTTAACTTAATAAGTTAACACACTAGTGTCAAAAGTCAAAGTGTCAAAGGGACCATGACCTTAAAAGTAAATGGTGTCATCAAATCACCCTATTTGCGATTCTCGTTCTGGTGCACAGATAGCCAATACCTAAAAATAGGATTGCCCATGTCGCGGTACACGGCCGTCAGTATAGCGTTACGAGAGCAGCGCAGTCTCTCCCAGAAGGACGCAATGCGCGCCCTCACCACGGGAAAGAAGGCCGGGACTCCGGCTTCGGCGAACATGGTCGAGGCACTGCAGAACCTTGGTAGCCCCATCAGCGTTCGGAATACGTCATTATACTGCACCCTGATGGCGCTATATGCTGTTCTGCTGTGCCTGACCCAGAGTTGGCAGGTGTAGAAGGAAAGACAGTAGGCATTGAATAATGTCAACTTTACCTGACTGCCACACCTGGCAAATCTGCGAGCGATCATGTTCCCCCGGACCGCAAGAGCCTTAATAAATACGTTACACTTTCACAAGCTCATAGTTTTCATGTAGCGACTTTTTCAAGTAAGTATTGGACTTCGATAAATTTCACTCCCTAACCTATAACAGTGTCTTTCACTGATGCTCTTAAATACATTTTTCTGCATAGTCTGATCATCGTCATCATCATTATGTCAGCCGAAAGATGTATACTGCTGGACATAGGCCACCCCCAAGGCTCTCCACTCAGACTGGTCTTGTGCTTTCCGCATCCACCGCGGTACCGCGACCTTTAGGTACATAGTCTGAAACTGAAACTTAAGTTGCTAATCATGGTGATCCACAGTAAAGTTCAAAGCATAACTTCAAAAACTTTGCAGTGAAGAAATAAAGAAATCACCAGCATAAGTTCCATGCACTGTATGCGAGACATCTACATTTTTCCATGAAGATAACAGTGACCATTCTGTAAAAAAAAATTAAGCCACCATTTTCCAGGTTGCACTCAGATTTTTTCCGTCGCAAATTCTGCGGCTCTCGACGTCACACAATCTCAAGGAGTGGGAATTCTAAGTTTCTGTATTCTCGGTCGTGTAATGTCTCTTAAATATAAGTTACAAAGGCAATTTTCATACCACTCGAGAGAAGTAAATAGCGTAAAATGCATGCTTTACCTGCATCTCTTGTTCCGTGTTTTTTATGCATTATTTACCGCTCGCTCGAGAGTAGTCGCCCTTTTTTTAATTTAAATTTAAAAAACTGGTCAAGAGGAAGTCGGACTCGAGCCACCATCAATAATATTTGGGCTACTTAACGTAGGTACCTACAGGCCGCTTTATGTGGGATAGACGAGCAGGCGGACAGCGTCATCTATTGTCCTATAGTGGAACTTACGTATTTTTTTTTCTGAAAACTGTGCTATTTAGAGACAGTGTTTTATTTTAAAACAAGATAAGTCAAGATAAGTTCGGTGAAGGAAAACATCGTGAGGAAACCTGCATAATCCTGCGATGCAAAGATGTGTGTCAAGTTCCCAATCCGCAATGGAACCGCGTGGGAACTATAGCCCAAGCCCTCTCATTCTGAGAGGAGGCCTGTGCCCAGCACTAGGACGTAAAAAAGGCTAGTGATGACGATGATGAAGTAATTTAATTATTTCTTATTTCCAAAATATTTGGGTAATCCTAATCTAAAACGATTCCATACTAGCTGTTGCCCGCGACTTCGTCCGCGTAGATTTCGGTTATCGCTATCCCGCGGGAACTATGTAATTTTCCTAAATAAAAAGTAGCCTATGTTTTTCCTCAATATTCAAACTATCTTCTGATCAAATTTAATCTAGATTGGTGCAACGGTTTTCCCGTGAAGAGGTAACAAACAGACAGACAGGGTGGGTAGCGGGTGGTAGGACCTTGTGCGAGGTCCGTCCGGATCGCTACCACCATCTTACTCGTTAATCCTGCCGCTAAGCAGCAGTGCTTGCACTGTTGTGTTCCGGTGTGGAGAGTAAGACAGCCGGTGTAATTACGGGCACAAGAAGCATTTCATCTTAGCCCTCTAGGTTGGCAACGGATCTGCACACCCTCCGTAGTTACGGGTGTCTATGGGCAGTGGTGATCACTTACCATCAGGTGACCCACTTGCTCGCTTGCCTTCCTCGTTGTATAAAAAAAAAGACAGAGACAGAGTTAATTTCGCATTTATAATATTAGTTAGGATTTCAAGTCGATACTAGTAGTTCTTGAGATAACCAGCAGCTGTGACAAAGACATAGACATACAGACAGACAGACCGAGTCACACCATAAGGGTCCCTTTTTACTATTTTAGTGCGGAACTCTAAAAACAAACAAGTGTTTTAATTACCCTTGCTTATTTTGTACCAGAGTATTTTAAGATGGCAATTTATCATAACAACGAACGGCCAGTGTAAACCACCCAACTGAATCCAATTTAATTTATTACTTCACAAAAATGCCAGAGGGGTTTTTCATTTAACCAAGGTATCCTTGTATTACGGGGAGAGGACGGTTGACCCTTTACACTTGCCACGGACAAATATTTGTCTTTTTAATGCGTCTTTGAGTGTTTGTTAGCTGGGTACGATGATGCCGAGGTTTTTGCTTATTTTAGTTATTACTTGGCAGACCTGCTTCAGAGAGTTTGTATTTTAAATTGTGTAATCTAAATAAAAAACGTTTTATATTTAAGGAAATTGGTAAGGCTCGAGTGCAGATTTCTTGTTACCCTACTAAAAATTACGCAGAGCTCAGAGACAAATTCTAAGATACTTTCCCTAGAAAACTACAAGGGATAATTAACATTTTTAACATGATACTACCGTGAGACTTATCATAGTGAAAAAAAAAACCGGCCAAGTGCGAGTCGGACTCGCGCACGAGGGTTCCGAAGAAAGATTTTCACGCTTTTCCCCAGTGTTTTAAGAAGTCCAGTGTTAGCAGTGTGTCCTCTCCTAAGCAAAATGTACACAGTATGGGGTCAGTTTATATTGGTCTATGACATATACAGACAGACAAAAAAAAACAGATTTTGAGATTTTTCTTAGCAGTTGTGCTAGAAGAGCTACCTTCATACCAAATTTAAAGTTTCTAGGACAACTGGAAGTACCCTTTAAGTTTTCACAGTACGGCAATTTATATGGAAACAACCTTTTTAATGACTGTATCTGTTGATTGCGTTGACTTAGAATTTAGATTTTTTCGTAACTTCAAGGGACTGCAGGTTTGAATATTTGATATTAATTTCAGCCTGCTACTTCCACGCGTTCCAGAGAAAAAGGGTCTTCACAGACAGACAGACGGACGGACAACAAAGTGATCCTATAAGGGTTCCGTTTTTCCTTTTGAGGTGCGGAACCGTAAAATGGATCACTCAAACAAACACAAACATATCAGGCTAAACTCGACTTACAGCGTGATCCGGTTTTTCACTATGATGGATAACATCTATACCTATACAACAGTAGCGTGACTGACTGACTGACAGACAACGCACAGCCTAAACCACTGGACCTAGAGACCTGACTTTTTCAAACATGTACCTTGAGTATCCTAGAGGTGCACTAAGAAGGGATTTTTCGAAATTCCCACGGGATAGGGAACTAGCCCATTTTGAAATATTTCGCGGGGGCAAAGCCGCGGGGAATAAGCTAGTTAAAATATATTTTGTAAAAACTTCCGAGTTTCAGATGTTACGGCACGCATACAAATAGGTATCACAAAAACGGTTTGTTGACTTAATTTTTTATAATTATAGACAAAGCACTTGTCTCGAGCACAAAGCTAGCTCCAATTTAAAGTGGAATTTATAACACTATTTCGAGTAAAATTTAGTTAAGTTAATACCTATAGCAATAAGCTTAAAGTGAGGTGGGAAGTTGGAAACGGAAAATAAGTTAAAAAAGTGAAAAAGTTTGTTAATAAATCTGCCGATCTGAAGCTAAGGGTGAAAAATTTCATGCTATTGCGTCGAAAAGAACCAATCTACAGATATGGTGGAATTTGCGCAAAAAGTTAAATTTTAATGACTTTTATTTGAAAACCAGGAAAGTTGATTTTAAAATTGTCACTCTTTTCTTCTCGTCTTCAGCGCATTTGCGCCCACCGTTGGGCAAATGCCTCTCCAATTTTTCTCTACTCGGCCCTGTTTGCAGTCACTCAAAATTGTCACTGTTTCAAAGTAACAAATTACCTAACCAAGATGCTAGTCAGTAATCCATGATTATTTATTTATATGGTATGGTATAGTACCTACTACTGTTTTGGTTTGAATAGCGATTTTGTTTATTGTGATAAATGAGCTGTAGGAACTTAAATGAATGGAACATTTCAACGACCCTGTTAGTAATCAGTACTAACTTTGGTGTAGTGGTATAGCAAGTGACACAGAATACCTATCATGGATCCCGGTTCGATTCCCGGGGTTAATCATATTTTTCTCGTTTTCTATGTATTATTTGTTTCAGTGAGTAGGTATATGAAATACAAAAATCCTTGCCTTGCACCCGTGAGGACCCACTTAGTGAGTCCTCACGGGTGCAAATTTAACTTTTTAACGATTGTATTCACCTTACATTACTTGTATGATCGAGCAAATACTTCATTCTATTTCAGGTCACAAAAAAACATGTGCCAGACTGCTTAGGATTAGCAATAATACTCCTATCAAAAACGCGGCTACCCAAATAAAAACGAGATACTTAACCCTAAGTTCTACACGCAGCATCCATCCTTTCACAATTTCAAATAAGCTAACGGCTGTCAGTTTAGGGTTGCCGCGTTATTAATGAACGCTGCACCCGTCGCGATAGCTCGCAAACTTTGACTGTCAACCCTATTTAATGCGGGCAGGGGTGGCCATAAATACGCGTAATATTTTGGCGGGGAAAAAATTTGAGATGGTTTATCGGGGATTCTCAAAATGGATGCGTTTTGTTAGATCAGTGGTGTAGAAATTTTACCGATTTACTGATGGTCGTTTTGCTAACTGTAGTTAGGTCACTCAAGATGAATCGCAATCTCAAGCAGAGTTAGTCATAGGACATAATGATCATCTGCACATGATGATGAGCACATGATCATCTTAGCTGACCTCAAAACCAAAGATATGCCTGCATTATTAAAGTGTCAATTTTTTACGATTAAATGCCACGAAAGGTCGACGTGGAAGTTTGCTAGGATGGTTCGGGGTGGTGCAGTTCTCATGGGATACGAAAACTTGTGACTTGTGGCCAGCACCGAAAATTCAACCTTGTAAATAGTGAATTTTGCATTAACATCCTCAGTACATTACAAGTCTTCTTGGCATGAAAATTCGGTCGCAGGCATATCAGAAGCGGGAGCAACCATGCATGATGTTATGCTCAGTCTAACTCTTATTAATAACATTATCATGGCTTCAAATGGTAATATAGGGGTTAACTACTTTGCCCGCGTCATCCACTTTATATGGAAACAGAACTCTCCGTGGAGCCAACGGGTTTCGTTGTTTTGACATTACGCATTGCGCAGTCCTATTTAGGAACTTTCAAGTTAGTTTGGAATAACCCGTGACACTCGTAAATCAAGTTATATTACTTAGTTGGGCTATTAAAAGGTTACATGTCTCATTTTTACGGTATCTAACATTAGACCTTACACCAAATAGCACAGGTTTTAAATAGCGCTGAAAATTAACATAAAGACAGTTATATAGACAGCGGTTAGAAATTTAATGTGAATTTTGCCTTATCAAAATCATTCAAATGTGAATGGATCATTGTAATTTAATTATAGGTACCTAATAAAGGGTGGCTTAGGATCGTAAAAGCACTCCTCCGAAATGTGCACTTTCCCAAGAGGTGCACTTCCCTAAGCCCAATCGTGTGGCGACCAGCTGGCGACAGCGAAATTATACCTATACTTACCTACGTAATTTTGTAGAATGTAGTCTTGCTAACTTGAATTTGAAGTTCAGTACATCAATGTCGATCAAAAACTATTCTTTGCATCATCTGTTGAGAGCAACGTGTGAGCCCAAAACTTTGAAGGCTGAGAAACGAGTATAAGTTAAAACGTAGCTCCACGAGCTAAAGAAGTTAGTACGTAAATCTAATCCATCAACATTACGCCACGAAAATTTTACATAGGTATTCAAGACTGCAGGAGTATCGGCGAAACAATATCACGTATAGGTTAAATTTCCTTTTGGTAGCACCAAGAACAGCCAGTCACAGTGAGTATAAGTAACATAGTATTCACAGTTACTCAGAATGGAAACCTTTTAACTACCTAATAGTTCTGTGTAAGTCAGATTTCGTTTTTGCACGACGCATATTAATCAGAACAGAATATGCTCGTCCGCAGACAAAATTAGGCTGTCCCACTGTTTAATAACAACGACCAATTATTATTAACCTGGCATGTTATGTTACCCATTCTTCAATACCATAATTGATACATTGATGTGTCGCAAAGAATATAAGGACTTGTTATCAATAATAAAATGTTAAGTTCATTCGTCGAGTTCGATTCTCAGAATAATAAAACATACAAGGAAATTGTTGTTATTCTTTCTCTTATATAAATGCTAACACAATGCTAGCAACCCTTTGAACATTACGCAATTCAACGCACACGTACAATATAAAACATATATGTGCAGCATAACAGAGGATAACGAACAAACATATAATATTCAGATCAAGATAGGGAGCTAGGCTTTGCCTTTATCTCGGATATCAAGCCTGTTGGCCATATTTTAGTAGGTTTACATTACAATATTCATGTCAGCCTTTTCATTGATAACAAACATGTTTAGGGAAGGATTTTCAGCGTCTTTGTAACTTATGGCGTAGTTATTTTTATCAGCAATAAACATTTTTTTAAGGAGCGCTCTTTATTAAGTTTTGCTCTCGCTTTGATCACGATCTAATAATGACTGGGACACTTCCAAAACGTAAGTTTAGACCGCGCAGAAACAAGCTTCAAACGCATTTGATTGTTAACCGACTTCATCTCCCCCTCTGACAGCCAAACCGTGCCACTTCACGGCAAAATATAAAAGCGTCCCTTAGATGCGGACAGGGGTCATACGAGTACGTGCGCACACAACGCGGACGTTGACGAACCCCGCAAGAACCGCAACCGCGACAAACGAAAGTCGCGACTTACCGCGTTGACTACAACACCGAGACACCACAGGCCCCCTATTTCGCCAACTTTACTTTATGTCAGATTACAATGACAATTCGGGGTCAATTTTATTGCTGACTTGAATAGCTTTTGTTTTAGCGCGCTTCATATTAGCAATGAAATGTGGATCGAATTGTCATTGTAAGCTGACATTGAATTCTGTAAAGTTGATTACAATTCGATGTGAATTGCTGGCTCGAGAAGTTTTTAATTCAGTGCGCTATAATTTCAGTTTACAATGACGGTTCATTGCCAATATGAAGCGCGCTACAACGAAAACTCAGTAAAGTTGGTCAAATAGGGGCCTGAAGTGTACTTATTTATATGAAACGAAAGCCTTTTTGGCCGAAGAGTTTATAGATAAGTAACCTTGTGTAACGCGGCCATTACATTACCTACAAGAAAAAATACTAAGTAAGTACTTACTTAATGCTAAGTACTCAGAAAAACTAAGTGGCCTATAATTTAAGGAACGTCCAGAGGCTGATGTATGACGTAACTTGGGATAATGACTCTAGGCGACAACTTCCTTTCGCGACCCATAACTACTTAAGTGACACATCAAGACTATGAATAGGTATTGTTACTGAACATACCAATTTATAGAGAAGCGAAACCCTTGCATCACGTTAACATCAGGAACCAGGTTCCTTTGTAACAGCGCGCGACAGCCAGTGTTTTCAATGGCTTGCCGTGCAGTAGTAATTAACAGTCATGTACGAGTACCTACATTAAAACTTGTAATGGCCTGTGTCTGTATGTAATGTATAAGTGAGAGGCTTGGACGCTAACGTTGAAGGAAGAAAACAAGCTGCTTGTTGTTTGGACCGGTACAGATGGGGGGATGGTAGTTGGAGGATCCGCAAAAACCAGGAGCTGGAAGACAGTGTCCGAGCCTAATATCGTCGGAGAGATCAAGTCTGCTAGGCTCCGCTGGCTTGAACACCTCGAAAGAATGTCGGCTGGCAGGGCGGTGAAAAGGGCCTACGTGGGGCGGCCCACTGGGAGGCGCCCGGTTGGTCGACCCAAGTACCGCTGGTTGGATGAAGTGGAGAAAGACGCAGAGAACTGGAAGGAGATCGCACAAGATACGGCGTCAAGTCGTATCGGAGGCCAAGATCCACTTCGCTGAGCCAGCGAAGTAAGTATGATACAGCTGCGAGAGTTTTTTTCTGGCCTGTCCTTTATTCTTATGGTAACAGTATCAGTGTGTTGCTTTTATAGCCAGGCGTAGTTTTGACGTTGATGAAGTTGGCAACGTATTACCTATTCTGTAACTTGTAAGCTGCCATCCGTCCTTTATTATGAGGATCGTAAGTCCTACCATCCGTACCGTGATTGCGTAACGTAGAGATGAAAATGGAGCACAACGAGCGTATGATATAAAACTTTTATAGAGGCAACACATGGCACGTAAATAGAATACGTTTAGAAACCGCGTACGTAACTTCCGCAATATAAGTTCCACGCGTCCGTGGCACTTTCATGAATCTCACTTGTTCGTAACTTGTAATGGACATTGGCTAGAGTTCTAACGGTAAGCGTTCGAAACTTGCTCAAGCGCTTTGGGATGACGGATTACGTGGGGCATGCGATATGCAGATGCTGTGAATTTTTTGGTGCAAATAAAATAAAACTTCTGTACCTACTTTGTTCTCGTGTGAATTTTATTTACGCTCATAAAAAAGCTGTCTCTAGATACTCTCGTGCGTTTTTATGTGGAAAAGTAGTGTGTGGAGTTATCCGGTATTGCACGTGTCACCTACTTTCAGTAGAAACCTGACAGTTCTTTTAAAAACTGCATGTGACGTTTGTTAAAATTTTATCACAGTACTTAACTGAAAAAAACAACATCATACTCGTCCGTCCCCTTTTTCAGCTCTTCAGGAACGGAATTTTGAAAAACGGTAAATCTTACTTTTATTTCTTTTCAAGAGTATTTACTACATTTTGCAATCGTAACTTTGAAAAGTCTGTCATACTCATACTAACTTCCACCCCCCGTTCCACCCCCTTAGGGGCAGAATTTCTCAAAACCCCTCCTTATCCCTCTGCATCATAGAGTGAACCTCTATCCATACAGCTTATTAAATCTACCTAAAGACTGGAAAGGATTGGACTGGGCGTTGATGACTCCCGTCCTCCCGTCACGAAATTTTTTAGGGTTCCGAGCCAAAATGGCAAAAGCGGAACCTTTATAGTGGTGTCATGTCCGTCTGAGCGTCTGTCCGTAGTTTAGCTCAAACACTAATTTAACTACTACTAAGTGGTACTAGAAAACTGTATACCTACATATTAACCAGACCAAAAAAAATCGCGGAAATAAAATCGTAAGTAGATATAACTATGTCATGTTCATGTCCATAGTTCTGGTCTTTTCGCATTTGTCTTTTCCTTCCTCTAGTTACTCAGACGCCCATTAACCATTACCATCATCCAGCCCATTTACTATTTCCCCCCTAAAACATACTCGCAACTTTTCCTACCATTCCTAGAGCTGAGGGTCGAGCACGACTTTACGAATGCTGCGTAACGTTACGGTTATCGTATCGAGATCGAGAAACCTCATACTAAATTTTTGTTCCAAATACGCTCACGGGCGGGCGCTGTTCCAAACGTCATACAAACTCGACAACGCTTACTATTCGATTTTACGTGACGCAGCTTTCGAATAGTCGTGCTCGACCCACTGATGTATTTCCTCCAGTAGCTAAAATAAGTAGTCAAACACCTCTTCTAGATCGCTCTATCACTTCCGAGCCACAAGCTAGCACGTTCCACACTCTTGTTTACGGAATCATCAGTATTCTTACCGCGGAGGGCGTAATAGAACTTTTGTATATCCAGTTTCACGTTAAAGAGAAAGTTGGGCGATTTGATTAGGGGTGTTGTTTGGTCATTATATAATGGATTTGCGTGTTGGTCATACTAACCGTTTGGTTTGATAGTAAGTAAGTAAACACTTTATCGTACACAGAAAACCGGCCAAGTGCGAGTCGGACTCGCGCACGAGGGTTCCGTAGAAAGATTTTAACGCTTTTCCCCAGTGTTTTAAGAAGTCCAGTGTTAGCAGAGCCCTGCTCCTAAGCAAAATGTATTCAGTGTGGAGTCAACTTATATTGGTCTGCGGAATCTACAGACAGACATAAAAATTTTAGATTTTGAGACTTTTCTGAGTGATTGTGCTATAAGAACTACCTTCATACCAAATTTCAAGTTTCTAGGACAACGGGAAGTACCGTTTAGGTTTTCAGATTTCGGCAATTTGTATGGAAATAGCCTTTTTAATGACTGTATCTTTTGATTGCGTTGACTTAGATGGTTGGTTTTTTCACAGCTTCAATGGACCGCAGGCTTGAGTATTTGATATTAATTTCAGCATGCTACCTCCATGCGTTCCAGAGAAAAATGGTCTTGACAGACAGACAGACAGGCAGGTGGACAACAAAGTGATCCTATAAGGGTTCCGTTTTTTCCTTTTCAGGTACGGAACCCTAAAAAACAGGATAAAAACACAAGTTAAGTAAGTACAACAATCAAATTCGAGTACAAAGGCGGACTTATCCCTTACAGTAACGGTATCATAGTTGAATAGAGAAATTGACCTTGACCTGTTTTTGTTTCACTAACTTTGTTTTCACGCTGGTTAATAACAAACATTCACAACCATACTTCAGAACCTCAAACGACAGTGGCGCCAACTGGTGACCACAAAAACGATAGCGGTCATTGCTTTTATTTCATAAATAAAAAGTTGATAAAAACATCACGTAGTTAATAGGGAGATCTTAAATTAGTCGTACAATTTGATCTAGAAATATTAAATTCGGTGAGATTCAAGGACACACCGCACAAACAAGAACATACTCCGAAGATTGTTAATTTATAGCTATTTTACACGAAATACCATCGATATGTAAAGTACCTATTAAAGATAGGCCATGCACCTGTTCAGCGCTGACAAAATGCGTCCCTCACTCATTAGCTGTCATTAGACTGACATAATGTCAAACATGGAGGGATATTAATGTCACCGAATCACCTAATCACCTATAATTGCTTGTCCGCGCGCGGTGAATCAGTGGCGTATTTGTCTATTTTTGTATATCAATGCGAAATACCCTCAATGTGCCAGGAAATTTACTGTAGCCAAGTCTATAATAACTCCCTTTAAACTTAATCAACTCGAGCCAAATCTCATTCGGTCTTAGACGACAGGATCCCCATTCGATGCACAAAATATTGACACAATTATCTTCCCTTTCTGCATTTCATGGTGTCTATAAAGTTAACGAGCAAGATACCTTATTAGTTACCAAATTGCTTCATAAGATGTCGTGGGCGTCTGAAATCAATAATCTCGTTTCCATGGAAACAGTCTTTTCGTGTTATAGCGTGCAACGCCATCTATGCAACACCGAGCGAACTTCTTACCTTCAGAGTTAAGTTACATCATATTGAAAAACAGAAGACAGTTTTAACGCATATTTGTCAAGTTTAATTCAAATAAAAGTTACACTTAATTAGTATAGACTGTATCGAACTCGATTAGAATTAATTCGTATGACATTTAGACCTCAGTTTAACACAATAGCGCCATCTGTGAAGTCAAAGAACAAATAAATATAGATGGCGCTGTGTTAGTCTAAGTGCCATATGAAATGAATGATAGGGAGACCTCTTTATGATGATGATGTAATTAGCTACTACAGCAGGTTTATTATTTTACAGGAACGCAAAATTGTACAGACATTGGCAGTCCTCTTGGTTTCATCGTCGTAGAGTTCATTCTAGGTGTAAGTAATATCGTTCACTATCAACAGATGGCGTGATTACGTAAAATCACATTGTCGTTATCATCAAAGGACGGTACAGGAGGCAAGGATAGTAGATCTTGGGATGTAGACATTCAGGAGTACATCTTCAGGAAGCCAGGATAAGGAATCGTAAGTCTGAAAAAAGTTAGGAGACATGAATGAAAGAGAAAATAAAGTCAAGGGATATAAAGAGATATTGGTTTCGGGTGGGGTGGCACCGGGCTCACCGCTTGTGGTTTCATTGTAATTTTTTCGCAAATGCATTAAAAAAAACGTCGTTTCGGAGAGGTGCGTAGTGT